>WQNJ02000044.1:0-600000 GCA_016584745.2 Phylloscopus trochilus trochilus | reverse complement strand
GACGGTGCCGGGGTCGGGAAGGGCAGGACTGTAGCAGGCATCATCTTTGAAAATTATCTTAAAGGGAGGAAAAAAGCTCTGTGGTAAGTTGTTGGGTTTTTTGGTTTTTTTTTTCCCCTCTTTTCCCGTAAGACCTTGGAGTTAGTTTGGATCTGGAAGTAAGGAATTCCTTAGTGCTGATGTTGGCTTTAGAGTTGAGTCATGCTGTGGCCTTGGGTAAGTCGTTTCCACCTCTTAGTGCCTGACTGCTGCCTGTGAAATGGGAATGTTCCCCCTGCAGCAGGGATGGGGAATGAGTCACTGTGAAATAGCAGGTTTTATGCTCCTTGGGGTGAGATGTCAAGCCTGGCCCTGCTCTCCGGTGGAGGGTTGTTCCTGGGCTTCCCGGGTGCAGAGCAAGGAATATGGGACTCTGCTGCAGTTCACAGCCTGTGCAGAGGGGCAGACAGGCTGTCAGATCTCACACTGGGCTGTGTGGGCAGTGGGAGATGTGAGAGCTCTGCACAGCTCCTCCTGCTTTAGTCAGAGCTGTTAATCACCGGAGCTGTTAATCACCGTGTGCCCTGACTCCCCGGGGACATAGCCAGCCCCAGCTGCTGGGGGAGATAACCAGCCCCAGGAGGAGATAACCACCCCTATATAACATATAACAGATAACACATCTCCTGCACAGGTTCAGCGTCTCCAATGATCTCAAGTACGATGCTGAGAGAGACCTGAAGGACATCGAGGCCTCCCACATTCCTGTGCATGCTCTGAACAAGGTAGGAGAGGAGCTGCACTGCTGCTCTGGGATTCAGCCCCCAGGAGCAGTTGGAGGCTCTGGCTGAGCACGTGGAGCAGGACGAGGCTCAGGCAGCAGCAGAGCCTCAGTTCCCTCCTCCCAGCCAGCTCTTCCCACTCGGGGCTCCAGCTATTTTTATTGTGGAGCTGCACAGGGAGCACAGAGCTGTTCCCTGCAGGGAGTGGGAAGTGTCTGCAGGCAAGTGAAAGTACAGCAGAGCTGGAACCTTCTTCACTATTCCTAAGGAATCCTGTGGAGAGAACAGCTCTGTGAGATGTGCTCTGCTCTCCTGGGCCAGCCTTTCCCAGTGCTGGTTCGTGGAATCACTTCTCAGAGCTGTAGAGAGCACAGAGATGTCTGTTGTGGCCTGTGGTTGAGTCTCTGTCCAGTGTCTCCCAGTTCACTTAAATCCTCTCCTCTGGTTTTAATGGTATTGAACAACCAGCTCTTACAAAGTCCCTGGAAACCACAGGTGTTTGACACCTCTGAATGTGCTCCACTAAGAGATTGAAAGGGATTTTGTTTTCAGCCCCAAAAAACTTCAAGTAGAACTTCCTTCAGCTTGGGACCAGGGTTTTTCCCCCTACCTTGTATTTCATTACATGTGGGACCCATGGCAGTGAGACAGGCAACAATCTCACCTGGTCAAAGAGAAAATGATTTTCTAGAGGAAGGGTCAAAGCAGTGAAAGACTCTAAAGTGTTGCTTAAAATAAAGGAAGTCTTTTTTTATTGCCAGAACATCTATGTCCTTGCATGGTCCCCACAGTTCACTGCAGGCTTCCAGATGTGCTGACACATTGGTTGGGGCACTTCTCCAGGCATTTACAGTCCCTGTCATCACCACATTTCAGTGCCAAAATGCTGAAGACATCAGCTACCAACAGCTTTTTGCCTGTTCTGAGCTCAGCCTGGGATTTGGGGAGTGTGTGTCCGGCATGGAATGTGGGCGGGGGTGGGTGTGACCTGCTGGGGACAGCAATCACAGTGTGTGTGTGTGTGTGTGCTCCTGCTCTTCTTCCTGCAGATTAAATACGGTGACACAGCTACCTCAGAAGGAGTCCTCTTTGCCACCTACTCGGCGCTGATTGGTGAAAGCCAGGCTGGGGGACAGCACAGGACGCGCTTAAAACAGATTTTGGAGTGGTGCAGGGAAAACTTTGAGGGAGTTGTATCCTTAAAAAAAAACAACCAAGAGACAAGAACTGGAGAGAGAGAGAGGAACTGCTGCTTGTGGTTGTGCTTCAGCAGGGAACAAAGAGCTTGGGGCCATGTGGAGTCACGGGGAGCAGCTGTGGGAGACAGGAGTCCCCCACACTCAGACCTTCTCCTCTTCCTCCTCCTCCTCCCAGGATGCAGCTAAGAGGAGGAGGGGAAGAAGCAGCTGGGATTAACCTTTTCAGCATTCCTCTCCTCAGTCTTACAAGACACACCTTGGAGTTGAAGGGAGAGGGAGGGGTGGATGACTTTGGGTCTGAAGAGCACAGGGCTGGGCAAACCCAGCAGATTCCATGTGTGGGCCATGAGTCAGTCCTGTTGATACTGGGACAGGTTGTTCAGTTGCTTGGAAGAGACTGGGCTCTATTGTCTGTCTGCTCCTATCTTTGGGATGAAAATAGATCCTTTTTCCTTGACTGACACTCCCCTCCAGATTGTGTTTGATGAATGCCACAAAGCCAAAAATGCCAGCTCTACCAAAATGGGCAAAGCAGTGCTGGACCTGCAGAGCAAGCTGCCTCGAGCAAGGGTTGTCTATGCCAGTGCCACAGG
Source organism: Phylloscopus trochilus trochilus (assembly GCA_016584745.2). NCBI lineage: Eukaryota > Metazoa > Chordata > Aves > Passeriformes > Phylloscopidae > Phylloscopus > Phylloscopus trochilus. Next base: position 597,447 of record WQNJ02000044.1, on the reverse strand, counting down.
TGAGCTGCTCTGCCCACGGTGTGGGTGGGAGAGTGGCAGAGGTGCCTCAGGGGTACCCTGAGGTGTGAGTGTTTGTGAAATCCTGTAAGGAGAGGCCAGTGGTGCTGCAGGGCTAGAAAGGAGCTTAGTGTGCTGAGATCTGCCCCAAGCCCTATCACTGATGTTATTTGTGACTTTTTGGCTGGTCAGAATTATTCCTCTCCAGTTTAACTTGTTCCTAGCCAGCTGTTCCAGCTGCTTTGGTGATGTTTACCCACTAAATGTAGGGAGGGAAATGTTTGGAAAGGTCTCCAAAGGCACAGTGGCAAATGACAACCTTGTCAGAGTTCTCTTCACTTGAGTCAAAACTATTCCCAGGTGCTGTGGGTTTGCTGACAGTGACTTCTGTCCCCACAGGTGCCTCGGAGCCAAAAAACATGATTTACATGAGCCGCCTGGGGATCTGGGGGGAGGGAACCCCATTCCGAGCCTTCGATGAGTTCCTGCACGCCATTGAGAAGAGGTGAGTCCTGTCCAGCCCCGTGCAGGTGGGGGCTTTGTGTGGGAGGTGGTGCAGTCAGTGCCTGAGGATGGTGTGGGCAGTATGAGCTGGGGTGGGGCTGGTTCTGGAGAGGCACCTGCACTGTGCTGCCCTGGAGCAGAGGGAGGGTTCCACAGCTGGGGCTCAGAACTGGGGTTCCAAAGCTGGGGCTCACAGCTGGGGTTCCAAAGCTGGATCCACAGCTGGGGTTCAGAGCTGGGGCTCTGAGGTGGGTCCCACAACTGTCCTCCTCTCCCAGGGGAGTCGGCGCCATGGAGATCGTGGCCATGGACATGAAGGTCAGTGGGATGTACATTGCTCGGCAGCTCAGCTTCACTGGGGTGACCTTCAGGATTGAGGAGATCCCTCTGGACGAGCAGTACAAGGCTGTCTACGACAAGGCAGCCAAGCTGGTGAGCTGGGCCCCTTGTAGTGGGAGGCTGAGGTCTGAGCATGCTTTGGGCACAGCTGCTGGTATGTGGGAGGGTGTGAGGCCCTAAATGTGGCCATGCTCTCAAGACATAGGAAGGAAAAGAGGTACAGCATGCTCAGCTGATATAGTAAAAGAACTTAGACTTTTTTGCTTCTATTTGGGAGTTCCACATTTGCCAAGCAGAGCTGCATCATGCTGATGGAGAGGATGACTAGCGTCGATTCAGCCTAACGCACACCGACTCTAAACCAGATTATCAACCCTCAGACTCTCCTGCTCGCCTCCCGCACGGCTGGAATGACAGTGGGGATTATATTAACTCCTTCTTCTCGGTATCTATCATCTGCAGTGGGCAGAGGCCTTGATGGTGTTCCAGCAGGCAGCCGACTGCATCGGGCTGGAGTCTCGGAAGTCGCTGTGGGGTCAGTTCTGGTCGGCTCACCAGCGCTTCTTCAAGTACCTCTGCATCGCCGCCAAGGTGCGGCGCCTCGTGGAGCTGGCCCGGGAGGAGCTGGCCAGGGACAAGGTATGGGAGCAGCACCCATGCCAGCTTCACCTGGGGTTTTGGGCAGTCTGCAGCCAAAGGGAGTTTTGATTATGTTAATGATCAAAGTTAATGATTGCTCGGCTTGGCAGCCAGTGCAAACCTCTTTAAGATGGAATTTCTCGCCAGAGTGAAGGGCGGTGTCTGGGTTTCTGAGAATATTCCCAGTGAGTGATGCTGGGGAGTGAAGGTGGCCTCGTCTCCTGAGGTGTTGGGTGCTGTTTGTGTGGCTGGGAGGGGATCCTGGGTCATGTTCAAGGCCAGGTTGGATGGGGCTTGGAGCAACCTGGTCTAGTGAAGTTGTCCCTGCTCGTGGCAGGGGGTTGGAATGAGATGAACTTTTAGGTCCTTCCAACCCAAACCGATCTGTAATTCTACAATTCTAGAAGAGGAACCAAACCCTACACCTCAAGTACGGCTCTGTCCTTTCTTCTGTCTGGGTGCACCTTGGAGATTTTAGGCAGAAACTTCCTAGCACAGTCAGTGAGGTTCTGTGCTCAGAGTTCCCCTCTGTGGGGTCAGCACAGGGTGCTGAAAGATTGGAGAGATGGTTCTTCCTCAGGAGCCCTGCTAGCATTGATTTACCTGGAACAGGGGCCGAGGGGAGGTAGCTGGGCCTGGGAAATGCCTCAAGCCCGTGGCAGTGCAGCTGCCCTGGCACCTCACCGTGCCATCCCTGGTGTCCCCACAGTGCATTGTCATCGGCCTGCAGTCCACGGGGGAGGCTCGCACCAGGGAGGTCCTGGACGAGAACGATGGGCACCTCAACTGCTTTGTCTCTGCTGCAGAGTGAGTTCAAAATCCCTGTTTTGCTCTCTGGGGTGTGTGGGAGGCTGGAGGGGCGGGGGAGGGAAGCTCTGCCCTGGGGCACGGAGCACTGGCAGGTCTGAAAATGCAGTTTGATGTCACCTCCCCCTGTCCTGTGGAGGGGACACGCAGGTGGGTCCTTGAGGCACTGTATCCTCTGTGGGACTGTGTGAGCTGCATCCTGGATTTAGAAGTCTCCCACAGACTTATAGGAAGAGCCTGATCCTACCCTCTACACACATAAAAGAATTGGCAGAAAGAGAGCCAGAATTGCAGCTCAGAGGTAGTTTGTGTGGATCTGGCTCTGGAAAACGAGGCTGTTGACACAGAAGGAATGAGCAAGAGAATTTACTGTGATGGCAGAGGCTGGGATGATGCTGAGGTGGTGTCAGTGGAGCAGGGGGAGGAAGGAGTGGTCTGAGGAGTTTAGATCCACCAGAGTTGGCTTTTAGCTCATGGACCAGTGTCCTGGTTGTGTGGCCATGGTTCCCAGCTAACAGAAGAGCTGCCAGTGTCAGGAGAGAGCCAGCTGCAGGACTTGTGCTACCTGTTCAGCAGGGAGCGAGGCTCCTGCTCCCCCTTCCAAAAACCCAGCCCGGCCCTGAAGCAGCTGTTCCTGCATGACAGGGGACAAAAATCTGGGGTTGGGTTTCCTCTGTTCTGCAGAGCTGTTTTCTTCAAAGTGACTTTGCTGCAGTTGGGAGCAGTGGGAGATGCCCGAGGCAGCAGGAGGCAGGGTTAGGCCGAGCTTTCCTCCCTTGTTGAGGGGGGTTTGGGTTGATCTGTGTCCCTCCTCTGCCTCCAGCCCGTTTCTGAAAACCAAATACAGTTTGGTGACAGTGCACAGGGCAGGTCTGGCAGCTCCTTGGGTAATTTGGCCCCTTGGATTGGTCTCCATGTCACAGAAATCCAGTCTAGAGGGGTCTGTCAGGAGTCCCTCTCTCTGTGAATTATCCCCACTCCCAGGGGCAGAAGCTCTGTGTTCCACAGCCCTGGCCAGATCACCAAGTGTCTCCTGGCAGCTGCTCAGCCTCCAAATGTGTGTCCTGGTGTTGCAGCACTTTGGGGGATTTCTGGAAGGCAGTGTGCTGGGAAGGAGCACTTTAAAGATGCCGAGAAATGGGGTTAAAAATAAATGTGGTCCTGTGAGTGGATTCCAGCCCAAGGCTCTGTTTTCAGGGAGATGGGGAGGGTGAGTGTAGGAAATGAGGGAATTTCACAGCCAGGAGGCTCCAGAGTGAGTGGCCATTGGGTCACCCCAGCACACAGGAGAAGGGTTCCTGGTGTGACAGAGCTGCAGTCACAGAGCTCTGTCCCTCTGGGGAGCAGTGTGGTCACTGTCCCCCTCAGCCCCTCACGCCAAGAGTCCTGGAGCTCCCTCCCCAGTTCCCAAATTGTCATGTCCATCCTCTCACCTGTTGCTTGCAATGTTTGGTTTTGGGGTTTTTTGTTGTTTTGTATTTTTTTTTTCCAAGCAGAGCTCAGTCAGCACCACCCCATTGCCCTGGGGGTTCATCCACACAGTCAGCATTTAAACATTTGCTCTTTGATTTGCAGAACAGCCCACAGAAACCTTTGATTTTCACCTTTTCTGACTTTTTTTTTTCTTCCATTCACTTGGAACCACTACAGATCCATGTTCTATCCCTTGGTTTTGTGGGAAGCAGACCCACAGCCAGGGAGTTGAAGGACTTTGGGGGAGCACATTCGTTGGATGGCCTGACAGGGGTCTGTGCTCTCAGGGCATGGAGAGGGGCTGGGACACTGGGGCTTACTGGATTTTTGGTGTAACAGTTTCCCAGTGTAGTGTTTCCCATTAAAAACTCCTTCCTGGTTGCTGTATAAAGGACCTGCAGGTCCAAGAGCCACCTTGTACCAAGGGCTGGCTGAGCCCAAGCTGGTGATCATGGATGGGGTGGATTGACCTCTCTTCCATGGAGTGTGGGGCTGCCCCAAGCACACGTTGGGATGTGATCACCAGCACGTGTTGCTGGAAGCTGGAATAAATTCTGCATCTTACTTTCAGAGGCGTCTTTCTATCACTAATTCAGAAGCACTTTCCTTCAACCAAAAGAAAGAGAGAAAAAGGAACTGGCATTAAAAGAAAACGTAAGAGCTCCCTCACTCCCAGCCCAGCCCCTGCCTCCTGCTCTGCTGCTCCCCCCCAGCCACTCAGCTTCTCTGCCTTTTGCCCTTCTCCTCACTTCATGCTTTTTGCTGCTCTCCCTGGTTTTGGTTTGCTCTCCTGCACATCTCACATTGCTCCCTCATCCAGAGGACAGCAGCTCTGGGTCATCCCCACTTTTCCTCTCTCTGCCCCACTGCCCTTGCCCTGACCCTTCCCCTCGACCCACGCTGGGGGCAGATGGCACCAGGCCTGGCTGGTGTCTGAAGCCCTTCTGCAGCAAGGAGGGTCCTCCACAACCCCTTACTTAGAGCATAGCAGGTGTCCTGAGGGGAAAAAAAAAAAAATCCCTGCTGAATTAGTTGTTGTGGCTACAGGTAAGAAGAGTATTGGGATTTCTTCTCCAGTGGGACCTGGAGCAGGGGGAAGAGGGGGCAGCAGCACTGGCAGGTTGTGCAGCAGCCTGTGTGAGCTGATCAAGGAACCCTCTCATGGAGCAGGGGCACGTTGTGCTGTGCCTGCAAGTGAACCGTGTCCCAAAACACCAATGCCTTCCTGTGTCCTGCACCCTCCTCTGGAGGCAATCCCCTGGGATTCCTTCCCTGAGGATCTTGCACTGCTTAGAGCCAGCCATGCACCCATCCTGATGTGTGCAGCCAACTTCAGCCCTGCTCAGGGGTGCCTTGTTCTTCCTTTCTCTCTCTTCCTTTCTCTTCCCTGCTCTCCCTCCCTCCCTAATTGCCACCCCCACCTCAGAGTCTCTGTCTTTCTGAGGTCAGGCTGTCATTTGGGGCAGGTTTGGCTCTGTTGGGATTCCTCCTCCTCCTGTCTCTGAGCTGTCCCTCTCTGTGCTGCCCTGTCCTGCTGGGGCTGGGGCTCTGACACTGCTCTCTCTCTCTGGTGCAGGGCGGCCGAGGGGCCGCTGCCCCAAGGCTCTGCGGGGCCCCTGTGACCAAGGGGTGGTCATCAAGATCAGCGATGACAGCAGCTCCGAGTCGGACATGGGGCTGGACAGCGACCTCAGCTCCTCCCCGGAGTCCCTGCTGGAGACAGACGAGGTCATCTTTGTGGATCACACCTTTGGCTGTGCTGGCGAGGACAGGGGTGAGCGGGGCAGTGGCAGCTGGGGAGGGGGGCACTGGCTCCTGCAGGGACCCCTTCAGGCTGGGGACAGCCTTGTGATCCTGGCTGGATTTTATCCTGGGGGTCACGCTTGGGCTTGTGAGGTGGATCCACGTTCACCCGTTGTGATCAGCGACCAGGAGGGATCTGCCCTGTGTGCTCCTTCCCCCAGCAGAAAGGGGAGGACTGAAGGGAATTCACTCTGTGCTCAGGATTGAGTGCAGGTCATAGTGCCTTTGTCCAACAACAGTGCCCCCAAAAACCCTCTGGGATAATTTCTTCCCCCTCTCTGATGTCCAGTTACCAGGGAACTCTAAACTTCTGCATTTCACATTGCAGGTAGTTTCCACATGCTGCCTTCCCAGAAAGAGCTGCACGGCCTGAGAGAGCTAAAGGTAGAAAAGATGAAACAGGACCTCCTAGCAAAAGTGAAAGCACTGGGCAAAGAGCTACCTCTCAACACCTTGGATGAACTGATTGATTATTTTGGGGGCCCGGAGAACGTGGCTGAGGTACTTCCCACTGTCAGTGTGTTTTGGTGGCACTGGGTGACAGGAAAAGGGACCAGTGAAGGATCATAGAATCATGGGATGGTTTGGGTGGGAAGGGACCTTAAATATCATCTTGTTCCACCCCTCTGCCCTGCTCAGGGACACCTTCCACTATCCCAAGTTCTCCAAGCTCCATCCAGCCTGCCCTTGAACACTTCCAGGGATAGGCCAGCCACAGCTTCTCTGGGCAACCTTTGCCCATATGGGGGAAAAATTTCTTCTACATTTAAAAAAAAAAAAAGAAGATTCTTGCTGGCAGAGGGTTCCCTCTCTGTGACAATGTGAGAAAGCAGTTGGGAGTTGGCTGGATGGCTTTGCTGGGCCGTGTGGGTGCCCTGGCTGAGGCAGCCCCTCTCCTGTGTGCAGATGACGGGCCGGAAGGGACGGGTGGTCCGCAGGCCCGACGGCTCCGTCGTCTTCGAGTCCCGCGCCGAGCAGGGGCTCTCCATAGACCACGTCAACCTGAAGGAGAAGGAGCGTTTCATGCAGGGGGAAAAGGTGAGCTGGGGTCAAGCTCCAAAAACCTGCACGGGACTGAGAGGGGGAGAGCAGGGAAAGGTGTCTGTGCCTCCCTGTGCCCTGCCAGCCTCAGGCCGACAGCTCTTTGGGGATTTCACCTGTGGGAAGGTGACAAAGCCTCCCAGGTCTCTTCTTGGGCTGGGGCTGCTGTAGTGCCTGGGGCTGTTTCTTGAACCTGTTTAGCACGTGTCCAGGAACCTCACTCTGTTCTCACTCGTCTCTCCTGTAGCTCGTAGCGATAATCTCAGAGGCCTCCAGCTCAGGGATTTCCCTCCAAGCAGACAGACGGGTGAAGAACCAGAAGCGCCGGGTGCACATGACCCTGGAGCTGCCCTGGAGTGCAGACCGGGCCATCCAGCAGTTTGGTGAGGGCTGGGTGTCCCTGAGCTCTGTCACCTCCCCTGAGTGTGGGCCAGGCTGTGGGATGGGCCCTGGGAGGGTCAGGTGTGGTGGCAACCCAGGGTGCATTTAGGAGATGTCTCTGTGGGGAAAAGGCACAGTCACCGGTGCTGCTGAGACTTGGTAGAGCTGTGTTTATAGCCCTGAGCTCTGGGGCAGAGGATGCATTCCCCAGGGTGAGAAAGATGGGCGTTATGTGGCTTTTCTGGTTACATTCCCATTGCAGACAGGCCACCCCAACCTCCCATTCCACCCCTGTGTCCCCGTAGGCCGAACGCACCGATCCAACCAGGTCTCTGCTCCCGAGTACGTGTTCCTCATCTCAGAGCTGGCAGGGGAGAGGAGGTTTGCATCCATCGTGGCAAAACGCCTGGAGAGCCTGGTGAGTGCCCACTGCAGAGATCAGCTGTGATCCCAACACAGCTCTGATGCCCTCTGAGGAGATTCCAGGTCAGAGCTCCACTGTAACGGGGGGGATTGTGTCACCCCTGGCTGAGGCATTGCAGTCATGGAATGCAGAAAGCTTTTGGCATCCTGGGATTTGGGAAAGGAAGGGAGGAGGAATACGTAACTGAGGCATTGGGAGGAATTTCAGGGAAGCAAGAACTTGCTTCCAGATGCTGCTATTTCCCCACTATTACTGGAGCATACGCCGATATTATTCCCAAAAAGCTGATGAAGTAATTAATGGAATAATTAGTTTGCCTCTCTTTCATTTTCTTCACTTCTGATAAATCCCTGAATCCTCTGGTAAAGTCTCAGTATTCCAGAGGAACACTGCCTCCCCGTGGCACATTCCTGGACATGCCTTTGGCCATCCTTCCTGGTGTTTTGCAACAGCTCAGAGTAAGAACCTTTTGCTCCATCTGCCTTCCCAGGGTGCCTTAACTCACGGGGACCGACGGGCCACCGAGTCCCGGGACCTCAGCAAGTACAACTTCGAGAACAAGGTGACAGGGCCAGGCCGGGGCAGCGCGGCTGAGAGGGGGTTGGAGGAGCTGGGAGAGGGAGCCAGAGCCAGGAGGATCATTGCTAGGCAGGCCCCAGCCTAGCTCCCAGCTCCTGTGAGCTTGGAGTCATGGTCACACTGAGGCCTTAGTTGCCACTGGGAGCTGGGAAGGGCACCCAGTCCTCTGCCCTCAGGGAGGGCCCTCTACTCCATTCCCCTGGGGATGTGGGAGGCACTGACACAGCTTCCCCCTTGCCTTGTCTGTGGCCTTCCTGGGGCAGCAGTGTTCTCTGTAGTGTGTGACACCCTCTGCTGTGTGTGTCCCCTCAGCAGTGTCACCTTCAGCAGTGTGTGACACTCTAACCAATGTCACCCTCAGCAGTGTCACCCTCAGCAGTGTGTGACACCCTCAGCAGTGTCACCCTCAGCAGTGTGTGACACTCTAACCAATGTCACCCTCAGCAGTGTGTGACACCCTCAGCAGTGTCACCCTCAGCAGTGTGTGACACTCTAACCAATGTCACCCTCAGCAGTGTGTGACACCCTTAGCAATGTCACCCTCAGCAGTGTGTGACACCCTCAGCAATGTCACCCTCAGCAGTGTGTGACACCCTCAGCAGTGTCACCCTCAGCAGTGTGTGACACTCTAACCAATGTCACCCTCAGCAGTGTGTGACACCCTCAGCAGTGTGTGACACCCTCAGCAGTGTGTGTCCCCTCAGCAGTGTCACCCTCAAGCAATGTGTGACACCCTTAGCAGTGTCACCCTCAGCAGTGTGTGACACTCTAACCAATGTCACCCTCAGCAGTGTCACCCTCAGCAGTGTCACCCTCAGCAGTGTGTGTCCCCTCAGCAGTGTTACCCTCAGCAGTGTGTGTCCCCTCAGCAGTGTGTGTCCCCTCAGCAGTGTCACCCTCAGCAGTGTGTGACACCCTCTGCCCCGTGTCTGTTCCTCCCATGTGTGACTCTGGTCTCCTCCCGCAGTACGGGGCCAAAGCCCTGGACAGGGTCCTGTCCACGATCCTCAGCCACACAGAGAACAGGGTTCCTGTGCCCAGAAACTACGAGAGAGGGGAGGACACCTTTTTCTATGGTAAGAACATGAGCAGCTCCAGGGTTTCTGCTGGATGGGTTGGTCTCAGGTTTGGGATGCTGGAAGAACCGAGCAGAAAGTCAGAGGGAGAAAACAGAGGGGAAAGTGCTGCTGGCTTAGAGTGTCAGGCACGGGAAGGGGCTGAGTTCCTGGAGGGGAAGCAGTCCTGCAGGAATGCTGATGGGATGCAAAAGATGTCTTCTGCCATTCCAGAAATGAGGCAAGGGCTCATCTCCGTGGGGATCTGCTGCAGCCAGATGAAGTACGGCACTGTCTCTGTGGAGAAGGGTACGTGTGGAGCTGCTCCTACCCAAGGCAGGGGGCAGATGGAAGAGATGGGGCTGTCATGGCCCACCTGACCTCGTGGGGTTTGCTGGGCACCTGGGCAGGATGTTTGCCTTGAGGGGAAGGTCCTGTGGGAACAGCCTGTGCTGCAGATCCCGTGGCCTCCCAGCTTCCCCACAGGAACAGCCCTTGGACTGGGCTGCTGTCAGAAGGGGCATGGAGGGGCTGCTGTGGGGGGCTCTTTGGGAGGGGGCTGGTGGGTTCCATGTCCAGCTGCACTGGGTCATTCCCTGACCCACTCTGCTCTTGCAGACTGCTCCATCACCAAATTCCTGAACCGCATCCTGGGCCTGGAGGTGGACAAGCAGAACATGCTCTTCCAGTATTTTTCCGACACCTTTGACTACCTGATAGAGAAGGACAAGAAGGAGGGCAAATACGACATGGGCATCCTTGGTATGGAGAAGGAGGAGTGGCCACAGCTCTGTCTCCTGCACCCCAGTTCCTCCCAGTGCAGTGTCCCCACCCAGCCCAGATCCTGAGAGCTAAGGAGGTGCTTTTGGGAGGATGTTCTTTACAACAGCCAAATCTCTTTCCAGATTTAGCCCCAGGAGTGGATGAGATCTACGAGGAGAGCAAGGAGGTTTTCCTGACCCCGGGGCACCCGCAGGACGGGCAGGTCGTGTTCTACAAGGTGGGCACCTGTCTCTGCCTGGTTCTAGGCTGTGCTGAGGGAAGATTTGTGAGGCAGACACTGAGGCACTTGTCCTGCCCCTGGAGTTAGAAATCCCTCTGTGTGTCCCTGTTCAGATCAGCGTTGACAGAGGCTTAAAGTGGGAGGAAGCCTACGAGAAGTCGCTCAAACTGACAGGAGCCTACGATGGGTTCTACCTCTCCTACAAGGTAATTCCCTGGGCTCTGCCAGGGTGGCACCTCAGCTCAGGGGTGATTCCAGCAGGAAATCTGCCATGGTTGTACAAGGTCACTCTTCCTGAGGGCTGGGAAATGCCTCCAAGGACCTCCATCCTAGCAGGAAGGGGTTAGTTTAGAGAGATCTGGGGAGGGAGGCTGTGCTTGTGACCATCAGCTGTACCCCCCAGGTTCGAGGCAACAAATACACCTGTCTGCTGGCAGAGCAGAGCCGTGGGAAGAACTTCATCCTCTACAAACCCAACATTGGGAAGCAGAGCCAGCCTGAGAGCCTGGACAGTCTGCAGAAGAAATACCGGCGGGTAGGTGGGATCTGCAGCCTCCGGTGTGGGGGCTGGGGGAGGCTGGAAGGGCATTCATTGTAGCCCTGTCACAGCTCCTGGTGGCTCTGTTGTGGATGGGCAGGGATAGCATTAGGTGTCCTGAATCCCAGCCCTGGGTTTCACATCTCTTCATCCTGGACAGTGGAAAATTCCTGATGCTGAGTGTTCTGCTGCAGGTGCTGCCCGAGGAAGCCAAGGAGCACTGGGAGAGCAGCTACCACTTCTCCTTGAAGAACTGTAACCACGCCGTGTGGTAAGGCAGCTGCAGCCCCAGCCTGCCACAGAATCTCAGGATGGTTTGGGTTGGAAGGGACCTTAAATGAAGCCCATCCACTTCCACGGCAGGGATAGGCAGGGAGACCTTCCACCAGGTTGTTTCATCCAACCTGGCCTTGAACACTTCCAGGAATGGGGCAGCCACACCTTCTCTGGACAGCCTGTGCCGGGCCCTCACCACCTTCCCAGGGAGCCATTCCTTTCCAATATCCAATTTAAATCTCCTCACTTTCAGCTTAAAGCCATTAAGCCACATCCTCCCTCCCTAGGCAGGACCCTGGGGTTCCCTGACTGTGGCTGTGGGGAAGTGAATCCCGCTCAGCTCCAGGAAGCTGTGCTAATCCCAGTGGTTTTCTCCTATGGTCCCTGAAGGAACAAGAGCTGCAAGCTGATCCAGGAGGGGAAGGAATGCTTCCAGGGCATGCGCCTGAGGCACTATTACATGCTGTGTGGGGCCCTGCTGCGCGTGTGGAGCAGGATCGCCAGCATCATGGCAGACATCACCAGCAGCAGCTACCTGCAGATCGTGCGCCTCAAAACCAAGGAGAAGAAGAAACAAGTCGGTGGGTGAAGTGCTGGGAAGAGGGGAGCAGAGCAGAGGGAAGGGATGCCCAGCACTGAGATTCCCTTCCTAAAAGGGGCGTGTTCCAGCACACGGGGTGGGAGCACCCAGTGACTGCTGAGGTGACCCTGTGGGAAGGAGGGGAGTTGGATGTGTTGGGGCAGAAGGGGTGAGCCAAGCCCATCATCCTCCTGAACAGCCTCAGTGCTGTTGCCCTTTTCCCTCTGTCCCCACAGTGCCCCATTGTTGCCACAATTTGTGCCTGCCGTGTTTTAGTTTTAAGGAATTCTGTTCCCAAGCACTTTTACTGTAAACAAAGTTACTTAATGTAAACTTTCTTGTTTTTCCACTTTTGTTCCCAGAGGAGGGACTTCGCATAGTAGTCTCTAAGAGTGACCAATAGTTCCCAAGAGTCCCACCTCTAAAGTGAGCACATTTGTAAAAAAGTATAAAAGAAGCTTAGAAAATAAACCTATAGCTCCTCCTCTTGAAAAGTCCAGCAACCTTCTGTCCACTCCACTTCTCCATTTATTGTGTCCCACAGCGACACCCCATCCCTTCCCAGAGTGCTGTAGGCATGTTATGGATGGGGAGGGGAGAGCTTAGACAATTCCTGCCTTTGACAGGTTTCTGGCAGTAGACAGCACCCCAAAACCCACTCTCACTTGCAAGTTCTTAATAATGACCGATCAGGCCACGAATTATTTATTTGAATAGGCCAAGGAAAACAGACATAAACAGATTTACTTACTACACAGGATAAACTAAAGAAACACTAGTAGTAAATAAAGTTACCTATGTTACAGCTGGCAAAGAAATAGTATAAATTAGGAGTCAATGTCACTTACCAACAAATGATAGTGGTGTGCAGAGAATCTCCTTAATTTCTCTCGAATCTCCAGGGGAAGTAACTTGATGCCCATGTCTTGGTCCTCGAGAACTCTTTACATGCTCAGAGAGTGTATAAAAGATTTCTGATTTCATGAAAATCATAGTGGTCTTTTATATGCACAAAATGCTCGTGTTCTGCAGTCACTGATTTTCCTTTCTCACACCAAGACAGAATGCTTATTGCTGGCTAAGGAGGTTTTCAGCTGAGATAATTAATCACATGACAATTCCGGTCTGACTTAGCCACACGTGATGGGGAGATCAGGGGTTGAAAGGTCCTGCCACAGGGGACTGATGCCTGTTCCTCCCCCAGGGATCAAGATTCCCGAGAGCTGCGTGCACAGGGTGCGGGAGGAGCTGAAGCAGATGGACGAGGACGTGAAGCGGAAGCACAGCCGGCTGCTCCAGGCCCAGGAGCAGAGCTCACCCTTCTCCCTGCCACAGCACATCCTGCCAGGGCCTGGCCTGCCCCTGCCCTCCCTGTGCCAGGATGAGATCCTGGACCTGACCTACAGCCCTCCCAGCAACAGCATTCTGGATGTGGTGTTGAACCCGGAGAGCAGAGCGCTGTGCTTCCCCCCGGAGCCCCCCCTGCAGCCCCAGCCCCAGCACGGATTGTCCTTTGGCTTTGGCCACGCTCCTGGCCTGGAGGGCAGCGCAGCCCCCGGCCTCTCGCTGCACGAGCCCCCCGCCCTGCCCCCCCTGGCTCCCCTGCAGCAGCCACAGGAGGATTTTCTCCAGCAAGACAGGAATATCAATTATAAAGAGATCCTGCTGGACATGTTCAACGGGCCCTCCCAAGAGCGCCAGAGCGTGATTCAGTTCAGTGGGCCTTACCCAGACTTCTGAATGCCAGCTGGGAATACTGCTGTGGATCCGTGTCCTCTGCTGCAGAGGTGAGAGCTGAGGAGCCCTGACTTTTCTGCTGGTTTGGATTAACCCTGCTCTGGTTTTGAGGGAAGAAAAAGCCTGGAGTTCCTTAAAGTGAATTTTATTTATATATAATATTCAGTCAGGCTTGTACAGGTTTGTATGGAACGTGACCAGGGGGAGCTGAGCGGGTCCCACTGGGCTGAGGGGCTCTGCTGGGTTGAGTCCTGCTCACAGGTCAGTACCCAAGTGGGATTGAGGGGACACCCCTCCTCTGCCCACCCCCTGCAGACTACTGAGTGTCCGAGCCTTCCCCAGCTCTCCAGCCCGGCAGGGCCACGGCCAGGCTCTGGAATGACCCACTGACCACGTGCTGGTCAGTTAGGTGGGGGTCCAGCCCCCAGCTTGGGCTGCCCCAGCACTGCTGTGAACCCTGAGGCTGTGCTGGCAGGCTGGGATGAAGGGGAAGGGAATGTTGTCCCAGAGGAGCTGAGAGATGCCGAGCTCAGCTGTCCTCTGGCAGGGCTGAGCAGGTGTAGTGAGAGATTGGAAACTGCCTGTGCTGTCCTTCCTGGGAAGGCACCTTGGGCTGCCTGAGCTCCGTGGGAGTGGCCAGAACTGGCAGCATCCCCACGCTGACAGAGCTTGATTCTGTCAGAGCTCAGCCGTGCCAGGACCAGCAGGATTCCCCAGAGCAGAAGGGACACACGTCCCCTGTCCTGCACTTTAACCTCACCAGGTCGCCGTGACCAGACGTGCTTTGGCCAGTCTCCTGCTGTCATGTGTTGTCCCTTCACCTGGACATCCTGCTGGTCCTGCCACTGCCCTTGGCTGGGCCATGGACCCCGGTCCAGGGGTCTGGGTCAGGGCAGCCCAGGCAGATTGTGCAGTGTCATTGTCACTGCCCAGGGTGTGCAGTGTCATTGTCACTGCCCAGGGTGTGCAGAGTCACTGTCACCGCCTGGGATTTGCAGTTTGGCTGCTCCTGCTGCAACTTCCCCCTCAGATACCAAAGAACAAAGGCTGCTTTGCAAAGCCCCACTCCCTGCTGCCTCCTCCCCAGGACTGAGGGCATTGAGATGTTTCCCAAAAGAGGGACTGGGATGATTTCAGGGAAGAACCTGGGACCATCCCTGACTGACCTGGCCCTTCCTCTGACAGCCCCTGGGATGGGGATCCCGTGTGCCCTAACAGGGCAGTCTTGAGGGGGCTGGAGCTTCACAGTGCCTGCTGGTGTCACCTCCTCTGTGCAGACTCTGTCACCCCCATGTGGCCCCAGGGCTCAGGGACTGGCCCAGTGCCCTGTTTGGGCGTTGGGAATTGCTCTGGGTCTGTGTCTGGAGCGTTGTGCTCTGGCTGTGGCAGGAGCTGACACCTCGAGGTCACAGACCTGCCCTGGTGCCACACAAGTGGGCTCAGTTTGAGGCTACTCTGGTCCCTGAATTTCGTTTTGGGGGCCTGTCCTTACCCCCCTCCCCAGCTGGCCCCTGCCTGTCAGCTCCAGGCCAGGCTCAATCCCTGTGGTTGGGGGCACATTTCACCTCCTTACCTCAAAGTGATCACCAAAGATGGGGGAGCCCCCTGTGCGCCCCCCAAAGCCCTGCTGCTGCCCCGGGGGCTCCTGTTCTCCCCCAGCTCTGCTCCTCTCAACCCCAGCAGCCTCCCCTGGACCCAGGCAGAGCCGGGCTGCCCCTCTCCACACCCTCCCCTATTTAAAGCACTGCTGGCTTGGGGCTGAATTCTCAGCAATGAGGGAAAAGGATGCCGGGAAAACCCAGCTCAAAGAGGTTTAAACTCAGGAATAGCGAGGGGGAATTCCCTGCTGGGCACCCTCTGCTGTCACCGGAGCCTTACCTGGTGGCTTTGACCTTAACTTTAAAATATATGCAATCCTCCCTCCCTGGTCTCTGTAAAGACAGAGAGCACCTTCAAGGAATCCCTTCCCTGCCCCAATCCCATGTTTTGTCAGGGTTAATAATATGTAATGTTATCTTTTAACTAAATTATTCTGCAGTTGTCCTACTGATTGTATTTTTAATGAGTCCCTGTTTTCTTCCCTGACACCTTTGTGTTGGCACTTTTTAATCTGCTTGTCGTTTGCCTTTTGTTTCTATGTATATTTATAATTACGTTGTACATATGTAAAGAAATTTTTTTAGAATATGTGCCTTGGACTAATAATTCCTGAATTTTCTACTTGCCTCAGAAGGATATTTTTTCATTCTGCTCAGTAAAAATGGAACAGAAGCCACACGTGAGGTTTCTGTAACTCCCAGCTCTGTCTCTCTCTGTCGTTCTGTCCAGCCTGCCTCAGGAGCCCTGCTGGGATTTGGATCAGGAATCCCTGGGCCAGCATCCTGCTGGCAGCTGGACTTTGTACCTCTTGAGTCACCAACTCGGTGGCATTGAGGGCTGTCCCAAGCCTCCCCCTCTCCTTGGGAGAAGCCACTGCTTGTGCAGAGGAGGATCCTGGCTGGATCCAGCCTGGACACGGGCCTTGGATGACACAGCTCCCTCCTGGCTTGACTGGAAAAACACAGATAAAGGAACCTCTGTTCCAGTGTGTTCCCCCAGCAGGAGCTGCCACAGCTCTGGGATATCTCCTCCAGGCACTGCTGGCCTGGTTATCCTGTGGGAGAAGGGATGGGGTGACCTCCAGGGAGTGATTCCTAAATGTGAGCAAGTTCCTCCCAGCATCCCTGATGTGCTGGGCTGGAGGCTCTGCAGGGGTGTCAGACTTGGGAGACCCTGGAATTTTTCCTGGGTACAGACTCCCCGAGGGGGTTGTGGATGTGACAGGGAGGCCCAGCACTCCCCAGGCCCTGGGAAGAGGTGCAGCAGCATTCTTGTGTGGCAGAACCTGAGCTCTCCCTGCCCAGGATGGGACACCAGCCCCCATGGGCTTGGCTGGGCACGGCCAAGACGCTGCCCCGAGGAGGAGGAGGATCCTGCTCACTGTGGTCAGACACATCCCTGGCCCCAGGGGATATTTTGCCATGTCCCAACACGCCTGGCTTCTGTTTTGCAGGAATTTCTCCTGTCCAGGGCTTGTTGCACCACTGCTGGACCCATCCCCTCTGCTGCCCTGCCCTGCCCTGCCAGGAGGATTCCTGGAGATGGGAGGGATCCCAGGGGGACAGGAGGGATCCCAGAGGGGACAGGAGGGATCCCAGGGGGGACAGGAGAGATCCCAGGGGGGACAGGAGAGATCCCAGGGGGGACAAACCTTCCCCAGCTCTTCCTTTGCCCAGGGAGCCCCTCAGGAGCACGGGATCATGCTGGATTTGCACTTCCTCCTCAGCCCTGAGGATTATCCCTGCTTGGCTCAGGAGTTGCATAAGGTCTTGGCTTCCCAGCAAACTCCAGATTCTCAGCAGGAGCAGCGCAGCAGCCCCGGCCCCATCCCTGCCCCATCCCACCGGGAACACAGCAGCTCATTCCTAACGCCTTTATTGCAAAGGGGACTCCAGTGACTGTGAGGGGGCTCTGGCTGCTCCTGCCCGCAGCAGCCACGGCCCCTGGAGCCTCTGTCCAGCAGGTGCACGCCTGGGTCAGGGCTGCCCCACCAGCAGCTGGGTTGGGGGCAGCCCTTCATGGGGCTGGAGGAGGCTCCACGGGCAGCGGGGTCAGGACGGGCAGGGGGACAGCAGAGCGGAGCTACAGGTAGGAAGGCAGGTCCTTCTCGATCACCTGTGGGCAAGAGGGGAGCATTATACCCCAGGAACATCCCCAGCCTTCCCCTCCTCTTCCTCAGCAGCAGTAGAGCTTACATAGGGATCTTCCATCGGGCTGTACCTCTTCACCACTTGACCTTCCCGGTTAATGAGGAACTGTGGGAGTGAAGCAACCCCTGGTGAGCTCCCAGGGAGCTGCTGGGGGTGTGGCAGCTCTATAGCTCCCACAGACTGGCTTCCCCCTCAGCTGTGCTCTGGGCAGGGGTTCCCAAGGGTCTCTGGATACAGAAACCCCCTGGGATGCTCCTGCCCTGGCACCTGGGGTAAGGGCACAGAGCAGAGCCCAAGTGTGAGGCTCCCTCCTGCCTCAGGGACTGTCCCCCAGCTCCCCAGAGAGAGCTGCAGCCCAGAGGAGGCAACTGTGTCCTACCTTGGTGAAGTTCCATTTTATTCCACTAGGAGAGAAAAAACAGGAGTGAGTTTTGGGCTGAAAAGCCCTTCCTCACCCCCAGCCAAGCCCTGAGCTGAGCCCTCCTTGCTGGCTGCAAGGCTGGGGGTCCCCCAGGGCTCCCCCTCCCACACTCACTTGCCCAGGGTGCCTCTCCCTTTGGGCTGCTCCTTCATCCACTTCCAGAGGGGGTGAGCATCATCCCCGTTGACATCGATCTTGCTGTACATGTCGAACTTCACCCCGTAGTTCTCAGCAAATGCCTTGATCTGAGCGTTGTCCCCGGGCTCCTGAGGGGCCACACCGGGACCGTGAGGGTCCCCGGGCCGTGTGACGCTCCCGAGGAGCCGTGCCCCCCACCCCACCTACCTGCTTCCCAAACTGGTTACAGGGAAAGCCCAGGATGCGTAAACCCCTCTCAGCGTATCGGGCGTGCAAATCGACAAGCTGAGTGTAGTTTACCGCCGTTTTCCCTCATTTGGAGGCCACGTTGGTGATGATACAGACGTAGCCCCTGCAGAGGGGGGTGGATGAGCTGCCCTTTCCCCGCAGGGCCCGGGCAGAGAGTCCCCTCACCCGCCCGGGCGAGGCCTGAGGGTTACGCAAGAGCCGCTGTGGCTCAACCTGGCCCGGCTCCACATTCCGCCAACCCCGGCCCCTCCGTCCTACCGGTACTTCTCTAGGGACACGTCGTTGCCATCGATGTCGAGGGCGTGAAAGTCGTAGATGGCCTTGGCCGAGCGCCAGTCGTCCGCCTGGGCACACTGCGGGGCGAGTCCGTCACTGGGGAGCCCCGCGTAGGCACCGCCACCCCCGCTGCCCTGCGGGACCCTGCGGGATCCTGCGGGACCCTGCGGGACCCTGCGGAGCCTCTCCGCGCTCCCGCCAGGCCCGGCCCCAGCCCCCGCCGCCCCGCCGGGCACCCCGCGGGAGAGACCCGGGGCCGGCCCCAGGCCCGGCCCCCCTCACTGCGCGGGCCGGTCCGGAGCGGAGCGGGCCGAACCGCGCCGAACCGCGCTCCCTGCGCGGCCCCGCACTCACCATGCTCCGCACCCCGCCCAGCCCTGGTCCCAGGAACGCTGCCCGTCCGCACCACAGCGCGCCCCGCACCGCACTGCTCCAGCCCATCGCGCGCAAACCCCGCCCCTTTCGGTCCGATCAGCCAATCAACGCGCAGAAGGGCGGCCTCAGCGGGATGATTGATGGTAAACTGACCAATAGGAGGCCAGGGTAGGCGGGGTGGCCGCGGGGGTGTTTATCGGGAGAGACCACGAGGCTGGAGGGGAAGGACAGACCAAAGGGTGGGGTGTGGAGTCAGGTGCTGCGGGCCGGCCCCCCGGGGCGGTGATTCCCTCCCTCCCGGCCGCGGGTTCCGAACAGAGCCGCAGCAACCCAGAGACTCACCCCGGCAGCAACAAAGAGACGCCCGTGCCCTCCAGAAGTAGCGGCGACGGACAGCCGGTGATGGACCACATCTCCCAGGAGGCGCCGCGGCTGAGGCCCCCCGTGTGCGCCGCGGCGCCGCCTGTGTGTGCGCGCGAGGCAGGCGGCAGCGCGGGCAGCCCGCGGGGGCCTCAGCGGGAAAGATGGACGACGAGGAGGAGACGTACCGGCTGTGGAAGATCCGCAAGACCATCATGCAGGTCCGGGGGAACGGCGGGACCGGGAGGGCCGAGCCTGGTGTGCGGGGATTTCCGGAGGCGCTGCGGGGCCGCAGGGTGGAGGGTGGGGGGCGTGGAGGCGGGTCCGCACGGGTTCTCGGTGCGGGCGCGTTGCTGAGGCCGGTGCTGCTCCCTCAGCTCTGCCACGACCGCGGGTACCTGGTGACCCAGGACGAGCTGGACCAGACGCTGGAGGAGTTCAAGGCGCAGTTCGGGGACAAGCCCAGCGAGGGCCGCCCCCGTCGCACCGACCTGACCGTGCTGGTGGCTCACAACGATGATCCCACCGACCAGATGTTCGTGTTCTTCCCCGGTGAGCAGCGCCGGCCCTGGCCGGGTTCTTAGCGTGGGGAGGCTCTCGGTGGTCCCGGCTCCGCCCGTGCCCTCAGGGGGGATTCAGAGCACAGGAGTTGCCCTCGGAGGGGGCGGTTCAGAGCGTGGGGGGCTCTCGGTGACCCCGGGTCTGGTTGTTCCCTCAGAGGAGCCCAAGGTGGGCATCAAGACGATCAAGATGTACTGCCAGCGCATGCAGGAGGAGAACATCACCCGGGCACTGATCGTGGTGCAGCAGGGAATGACCCCCTCGGCCAAGCAGGTCTGTGGGGACAGGGGACAGTCCCACTGGGAGGGCCATGGAGGTTTTACCTCTCTGTTTCTTAGCTTTGCTGTGGGTAAATAAAACCCCGATTTTCCCTCCAGATAAAAGCTTTTCCTGGAGCCTGTAGTACCTTAGCACAGGCTCTTTTTTAGCACCCAAGTGTGTTTAACCAGAGCAGCTGGTCCTGGTGGCAGTGGCACAGCTGAGAGCCCACGAGCAGTCAGGAGGTGGGGGAGGGAAAAAAAAAGATGTTCCCCTGTTCCAGGAATTCCTGTGCTCGCTCCCAGCCTTCCTGTACCTGTGTGAGCCCCGGTGCTTGCCGAGGAGCAGCTCTGAGCACAGCCAGGGCTGCCCCAGCCACCTCTGATGGGCCTTTTCCTTCCAGTCCCTGGTTGACATGGCTCCCAAATACATCCTGGAGCAGTTCCTGCAGCAGGAGCTCCTCATCAACATCACGGAGCATGAGGTGAGCGGGGCTGGGCTGCTCCCTCCCTTGTGCTGCCTGCACTCCTGCTGCTCCCAGAGCCCTTCCCCTGGCCTCTGCCTGGCCTCAGGGACACGGGTGTCCCTTTTCCCCTCCTGAACACGTTGTCTCCAGCTGCTGCCTCATCTCAGCCTCTCTCGTGTTTGCAGCTGGTGCCAGAGCACGTGGTCATGACAAAGGAGGAGGTAACGGAGCTGCTGGCCCGATAGTATCCTTTGGGTGTCCCCTTGGGGTGTCCCCTTGGGGTGTCCCTTGGGGTGTCCCTTGGGGTGTCCCTTGGGGTGTCCCTTGGGGTGTCCCTTTGGTTCTCTTGGGGTGTCCCTTTGGTTCCCTTGGGGTGTCCCTTGGGGTGTCCCTTTGGTTCTCTTGGGGTGTCCCCTTGAGTGTCCCTTTGGGGTGTCCCTTTGAGCGTCCCTTTGCTTCTCTTGGGGTGTCCCTTTGGCTCCCTTGGGGTGTCCCTTGGGGTGTCCCTTTGGCTCCCTTTGGTTCTCTTTGGGTGCCCCTTGGAGTGTCCCTTGGGGTGTCCCTTTGGCTCCCTTGGAGTGTCCCTTTGGGTGTCCCTTTGGTTCTCTTTGGGTGTCCCTTTGGGGTGTCCCCTTGAGTGTCCTTTTGGGGTGTCCCTTTGACTCCCGTGGGGTGTCCCTTTGGGTGTCCCTTTGGCTCTCTTGGAGTGTCCCTTGGGGTGTCCCTTTGGCTCCCTTGGGGTGTCCCTTTGGCTCCCTTTGGCTCCCTTGGGTGTCCCTCCCTCCTGCTGCGCTGCAGTGCAATTGGGCTGAGAACCCTCCCTGCTGCCGTGGTTCATGTCTCTGCTTCACGAGCTGCCAGCAGCCCCTGGTGTGTCTGGAGCTTCTCCTTGACCCCCAGCCCAGCAAACTGAGGGAGAACCAGCTGCCCAGGATCCAGGCTGGGGACCCCGTGGCCCGGTACTTCGGGATCAAGCGTGGCCAGGTGAGAGGGGCAGGCTGAGGCAGCAGCTCCCTGTGGCAGGGCAGGGAGGGGGTGATCCTTGAGGGCATTTTGGAGATGTTGGGGTAGGAAAAGCACCTCTTCCTCCTCCTCCTCTTCCTCCTCCTGAGCTCTGTGTCTGCCTTGCAGGTGGTGAAGATCATCAGGCCCAGCGAGACAGCGGGCAGGTACATCACCTACAGACTGGTGCAGTGACACAGGGGGTAAGGATGAGGGGAGCCCCTGCTTGGGGGGGCTCTGGGCAGTGCTGGGGGGTGTCCCAAGGTCAGTGTGAAGCAGCTGCTTCCAGGGAGACATCTCAGAGTTTTAAATGGCTCATGGGGAGGGCTGTGGGGGAGAGCAGGGTGAGGTTCCCCTGTGCCTCTTCTCAGGCTGTGTCCATTGGGGTTTTTGGGCTGTTCAGAGGGACCTGGAGCAGGATCAGGTCAGGGCAAGGAGGTGATTCTCACCCCTCCTTCTCTTCCAGGTGTGAGGAGCTGGGTGGCTCCCACCAGCAGTCCACAGGCACTCAGAGATCCCTGCACTTCAGAGATGGCCAAGGAAATCCCCTTCCCAAGGAAATCTGCCTTCTCTGCACTGGGCTCATTCCCTGTCTTCCAGCTTGGACTTTGTGGTGACCCCTCAGTCCCACCCAGGACTCAGCCACGGAGACCTGAAGCGATGGGAGGAAATGAGTGGGGAAGGCTTTTGCTTCCCTGTTTTATGGGCTCTTGTTTGAAATAAAGATTTGTACCCTCAGTGCTGTGGTGCTGCTCAGCTTCTCCCTGTGGCAAAGCCTCGACACTCTGCAAGTTCCTGTATTTTTCATTGAGTTTGGAATCTCCCTGCATCGTGGCTGAGCCCTGCAGAGCCTTTAGCAGCTGCCCTGGGCAGTTTGGAAGCTGCAGTTCAGACTCAGCTCGTTCCTTCGCTGATCTCCTGCCCTGTCCCCTGGTTTGGGACCCTGGTGTTGGGACACTTCAATGGAGTGTTTCTCATCACCCCCAGTTTCACTCATTTGAATCCATCCCAGGACACTGAGGGACTTTAAACTTCACATTTTGTGCCAGAAACACTTGGATTTGGTCTCCTGCTGCTGGGGGAGCCTGGAAGACCTTGATCCCCAGGACAAACACAGGTCAGAACACAATGGTTTTATTGGGTTTTTGGGAAGCTTGTCAACGGGAACACAGCAAGGCAGCCTCGTGCAGCAGCACAGGCCTGTCAGGACAAACATGGAATCGACACAACCAGCAGGGAGCTGCCACTGTGGGAAGCTGAAGCGCAGCTTTAGCCCCTCCTCTCACTCACACTCACCCTCCTCATCCTCACCCACCCTCACACGCACACGGTACCGCCGTGGCAGCAGCATTCCCACCTCCTCCTGCTGCCCTGGAAAAATCCAACCATCCTGTGGAACAACTGGGGGGCACAACAAATCCTTGGAGTCTCCAGCTCTTCCCTGGCTCAGTTCTGAGCCTATGAGCTAAGCTGGGTTCATGTACCTTTGCTGAGATGGGTTCTCCATCGACTTCAGAGGGCTCCAGCCTCCCGTCCATTGCTCGGTTCTGCAGTACCAAGGTGTCTGAGACCCCCACCAACACCACCTGGTCTATCCAGGAGCAGGAGAAGGAAAAGGCAGGCTCTCAGCTCATTCCAAGCTAAAATTCTACTTTGTTTCTCTGTGTCTCAGTGCACAAAAGTCTCATAGCATATCAAAAATACCAGAGGGTATTTGTTTTAGTCCCTTTGCCAGCAGAGGTAGTGGAGTCATGTTGAAGGGCTGGTTCATGTCTATAGAAAAGGAAGCTCAGGATTATATTGGCTGGGGTTGGATCCAGGCTGTGGTGGCCCTGAGGAGGAGACACTTCCCCATGGGGAAAGTTCCATGCCCCTTGCCCAGTTCCAAGAGCAGAGGGAGTTAGTCCTGGACTTGCAGTGCAGCTTTTTGGAGATGAAATGATTGTACAACCAAACCCTGAGAGCTCAGCAGGGCTCAGGACCTTGCAGCCAAGCAAATCTGCCCTGAGGCTGTCCACAGCCTGTGCCTGCTCCTTGCACGGCTCCTGCCAAGGAGGGAAATGCCCACCAATCCAAATGCCTGGCAATGCAAGCAGCAATGCAGATGCCATCAGCTGGGCCAGGACCACACAGTGCTGAGGTGTTGGGGCAGGAAATCCATCCTGAACTCTAGCTCAGTCAGGTGTCAGTGAGGGACATCCCTGGCAGATGGCCCAGCCCCAAAGCCAAGCCTGGCTTGGGGTGAGATGGTGCAGGGGCTTCACCCCAACCCCAGTGCTGCTCCAGCCATGTCCCTGTCCCAGTCAGCTGCCTCCAGTTCTGTCTGTCCCTGTGGTACCATTCTCCTGCCCATCTTGAGTGATTGTTGTCCCCATGTCACCCCTGCAGCCTTGGCTCCTTTCCAGCCTCAGCCATCAGGGATGACCGGGTCCTTTGATTCATCCAACCTCGATCTCATACCACAGGTGTGGGATTCAGGAGCACAGCAAAAATAAAACCCCTGGCACAGGCACAGCCCTGAATTCCTTCCCAATCCTGAACAAGTGGAGGGTCTGCCCAGACTCAGCTCCCTCCCAGGCAAGGTCCTTCATGGCCCTGGCTGAGCCAGGGGTCCCAGCAGGCTGTGACCCCATTCCCTGGCTGGGCACTGAGGGGCTCACGGGTTTTGTGTGAAAGCTCCAGCCAGGAATCAGCCAGGACTCGCCTGCAGCTGACACACCAAACCCCCCCGAGCTGCCACGTCCTTCCCACCCCTCCACACTCCAGAGTTTCCAGCCTCTGGGATTGGCCCGTTTGCCCATCCCAGCATCCACAGTGGCTTAGATGAGCCGGGGCTGCAGCTCATGGCTGCCGTGGCCCCGAGGGGTGCCAGGCTGGTTTGTGGCAGGGCTGTGGCTCTCGGGGTGCTGCTCCTCCACGTCGCTTTGCTCATCCCCAGGGCTGCAGCAGCGGGGAGCGGAGCCCTCTGCATCCGACTGGCCCACGCTGCAGCTCCGGCTGCGCCGCCCCTCGCTGCCCTCGTCGCAGAAATGAACCTCCTCCGTGCTGGTCTCGCTGCCCTGCTTGCTCAGCTGTGCCCGGGGCTCCCCGCCCTCCTCCAGCTCCGAGTCGGAGTCCACGGAACGGTCACCGGATTCTGTGGGACACGGGAGTTCTGTGCCACCCTGCAGCCCAGCAGCAGCACCAGCAGGAGCTCCGTGCAGCCAGCGCGGGGTCGCTGGGGCAGGGGATGGGTTTGTGCGCCCTCCCTGCCCCCCGAGGGACCCCCGGTGCCTCTCACTGACCTGCCAGTGAGTCGGCGCTGAAAGCCAAATTCCCCTTCTCTGAAGGCAGCTCCAGGTAGGGGCTGGTGCCAAGAGGAGCCATGGGCTGGGAGCCTGCCTGGGCCTGGGAGGGAACAGGGATGTTGGTGAGGGCATGGAGCAGAGTTCACACTCCCTGGGAGAGAAGGTTCATGGAACATCCCCTGAGGGTCCCCCCTCCCTGGGCATTCCTACCCGCTCAGCACCACTGGCCGCCTCCTCGGTGGCGCCTGAGCCGCGGCTGCCGCGCTCCACCAGCGCCGTGTCCTTGTGCTCGAAGATGGTGGGGTAGAAGATGATGAGGGCCTCAATGATCCGAGCCTGGTGGGGATAATCCACCAGCGAGGACAGGGAAATTGTGGCATCTGTGGGCCTGGGGCGCATCAGCGTTGGCCCAAAGACAATGCCCAGGTTGCCTGAGGTCATCTTGTTGTCCTGCTCCACTTCCATGATCCTGGATGGGAGAGGGAGGAGCAGCTTGTGAGAGCATGGAGGGAGAGGATGGGCAGGGCTGGGGGAGATGCTGGGCTGGAGCATTTGAGCCTCAGGACAGGGAGAGAAGCAGCTGCAGCTGTGGACCTTCCTCCTGACTCCAGGGAGGAGGCTGCACTCACTTCCCCACCCCGGGGCAGAAAGGGAAGGTGCCCAGCAGCCACGCAGGCTCTGGCCATGCCCCTCTCACCTCCTGAGGTGCTGCAGCAGGTACTGCAGCGTGGCCATGTTCTCGCAGGGGAGCTCCTTCAGCAGCTCCCTCAGCTTCAGCACCAGGCTCAGCACCACCTGCTCGGTGTCGGCTCCTCTGTCCACCAGCTCGGGGCCGCCCTTCCCGCTGCGGCCCTTGGCCTCCCCGCCCTGCAGGCTCTCCTTGGCCAGCCCCATCAGCTCGTTGTACAGCCGGAAGGGCAGCAGGGGCTCTGGCAGCTGCAGGGAGGAGAAAAGGGAAAAGGGGAAAAGGGGAAAAGGGGAAAAGGGGAAAAGGGGAAAAGGGGAAAAGGGGAGAGGAGAGGAGAGGAGAGGAGAGGAGAGGAGAGGAGAGGAGAGGAGAGGAGAGGAGAGGAGAGGAGAGGAGAGGAGAGGAGAAGAGAAGAGAAGAGAAGAGAAGAGAAGAGAAGAGAAGAGAAGAGAAGAGAAGAGAAGAGAAGAGAAGAGAAGAGAAGAGAAGAGAAGAGAAGAGAAGAGATGATCCTGGTCCTGGGAGCAGCTTCCCACCTCCATCAGACCTGGACCTGGGCCGAGCTGCTGAGCTGGCAACACCTGGGGCATTTCTACAGCAAGGAAACATCCCTGGAATTGCTCGAGGCCAGCTTGGAGAGGGCTTGGAGCACTTTTAACATCCATTTCAGAATTCCATCCATTCCAGGTCCAGAGTCTGTGACCTGCAGTGCTGCAAACCTCTCCCTGGAGCTGATATTTATTTATCCATCTTCTGGAGCGTGTCAATCCAGCCTCACTAGCCCTGGCCAAGGAGCACTTGTGAAGTTCAAGCCAAAAGCAGGGTTTGATCCTCCCATAGGTGCTCCCTGCTGGGTTGAGGTGCAGGGATTCCCTTTTTTTTCCTGGAAAATCCCTGGCTGGGGTGGGCCCAGCTGGAGGTTCCCCAGCGGACGAGGGGTGGCTGAGAAGAGGACAGGGATGGGTTGTTCTGGGTGGGGGAGGCAGGATGTGAAGGGCACAGGATGTGCAGGGCACAGCCTGCAGCAGAAGTGGGGCTGCGGTGAGGGAAGCTCTGCTTTGAAGTTTGTGTGAAGCAGACGGAGCTGGTGTTGAGTACTGCGTGTTCCACACGGCTGGGGATGTTTTCAGAGCGGCCTCAACGGATGTTTTGGGGACAGGCTGCCTCACAGCAGAGCGGGTTCCCTCCATCCGCCCCTTTATAGATAAATTTTAACCCATTTCTCTGCAGCAAGGGGTCAGGTTGGGACTCAGCACTGATTCCCCCCTCTCTTTCCACTCCACTTCTCTTAGGAGAAACCATGGAGGCCACTCAGAGCCCTTGACCCCTGATGTGCAGGAGCCCAAGGACACAGCTTTTCCCTGTGAGGTGACAGAGCTGCCTTTTCAGGGAGGGGTTACAGAAAAAGGCAGCACAAAGGGTTAACCCAGGGCTGCCTGCGAGCGGCTTCCTGCCTGCGGTGGTGGCTGTTGGAGGATGTGGGTGACACTGTTTGCAACCACAGTTTAGGTACTGGGTGGGGGAGTGCTGGGGCTGAGCACACCCCGGGGTGGCCTGAGGGGCAGAGACCCCACTGAGCCCACTCCAAGGTGATCCCAGGGGCAGAGACCCTGCTAAACTCATCCCAGGGTGATCCAAGGGGCAGAGACCCCACTGAGCCCATTCCAGGTGATCCAAGGGGCAGAGACCCCACTGAGCCCACGCTGGGGTGTGCCCAGGGGCAGGAATCCTCCTGAGTCCATCTCAAGGTGACCTCAGGAGCAGAGACCCCACTAAACCCACCCCAGGATGACTTCAGGGGCAGAGCCCACCCCATGGGGACGTGACTCAGCCCCTGCAGGGGTGACCTTTGCTGGCCCCTTCCCTTTTTGGGTAGCCAGTTCCCCTTCCTTGCTGGGTGCTCGGGCACGTCGCTGTTCTGCGGCTGTGACCGCAGTGACGCCGTGTGGGATGAGCTGGGGGGGGGGGGGGGGTCACTGTGGCCCCAGCTCCAAGGCCAACCCACCCTCCCCCCGGGAAGGACCCCTCCCTCCCCACCCACCCAGCCACTGAGCCCAGTTTGTGCAGAGTTCCTCCTGCCACGTTGGTTCCTCTGCCCGGCTCCCCTTCTTGAGGCACCACCAGCGCCTCACCTGTCTCAGGTAGAGCTTCAGGACGTTGCTGATGTCATGGGGGGAGGCCTGGGACAGCTCCACCAGCTCCTTCCCATTCTCAAAGGCCTGGCAAAGCTTCTCCACGCGGGTCTTGACACCGTTAACTCGGTAGATGCCCTGTGAAAGAGAGAAAAGTGGAGCTGAGGTGAGGGCAGAGGTTCCTCTTCATGCTTGCATGGTGAGCTGTGTGCTCCCACCCTCTCCTTCTGGAGGGGGAAATCCCTCTGGGAAGTCATTTTGGGACATCTGCTTTGAGCTCAGTCATTCCTGCCTCACAGGAGAGGGGATTTTCCAAAGGCAGTGTTTGGGGTATCTGGGCCAAGCTCATCTCTGGCTCCCTGCCCTATGGAAATCTGAAGTCAAGCCTGTTGGTTTTCCAGAGGATCCTTCCAAGGGCCTGCAGCTCGACAGCTGAGGAGGAGGAGAGGGGAGTGTCACTCACTCACCTTTGTTTTCAGGGCCCGCTTCTCGATCTCTGAAATGCATTTCTTGACGATGAAGGGGATCCCATCCGGGCTGCCCCGAGACGCCTTCGTGAAGTCCTGCCCGAAGAGCTGCAGCTTCCCTTGGAGCTTCTTGTGCCCACACTGGATGGCCAAGGTCTCCAGGCACTTCTTGTGGCAGGCCAGGTAGCACTGGAAGAGAGAGGGGAACACGTGGAGGTGGGAGGCAGCCACAGAGACACCAGGCACTGCTCAGAGCACGGTGGGAGACAGAGAGAAAATGGGAGAAAAACGCCTTGAGGATGCTGCAGCACCACTTTCCACCTGGAACCCTCCCCACAGGAGAAACGTCCTCCTGACTGTGATCAGAGCTGGGTCCCACCCCCAGCTCCCCCAGCTGACCTCCTCGCACTCGGCTCCCTGGAAGTACACGTAGCTGTTGCACTCCCGACACTTGGAAGGGGCACGGAGCTTCCTCAGCCGATGGGTCTGGGCAGCCTTGGACAAGCCAACGTTCCTGAAGGGCCCTGTGGGAGCTGCCAGCTCCGGGGTGATCCCGTTGATGCCTGCAGGAAAGGGAATGTCAGGCCAGGCAGAGCTTGAGCAGGGCTGTCACTGTCACCGGCCCTCAGGAAAGGCAGGGCTGCTGGGGACAGCATCAGGAACCTCCAGCAGTTGTTGGGTTTGCCTGCAGAACTGCAGAATTTGGGAAAAGCAGCCTGCAGAGAGCTCTGCTGTGGTGGGGGGTATGGCAGCAGCAATGTCCCCTCCTACCCTGGTACCTACTCTGCTCAAAGGGAGTGGGGGTCCCATCCTTCTCCTCCAGCTCCTCACTGGAGGACGCGGTGCCGTTGGATGAGAGCCGCTGGAGCTTGTGGCTGAATTCACCTGTCCAAGGAAAACCCACAGACCAGTGAATCAACTGTAAAGCTGCTTCTCTTCTGAGAGCTCACCCCACCCCATCAAATCCCACCCCATCCCACCAGAGACTGGGATCAGCACAGTCATTTACAACAGGGTTCTCACAAGGCAGGTGGAACAGGGGATGGGTCCTGCCTAACTGGGAAGCTCTGGGTTTAGACTGGCTGTGCTGGGAGGGGCTCCTGGGCTGCTCCCATATCTACCTGCATTGGAATCCAGGCTGCTGTCAGCATCAGTGACAGAGGTTGGCCAGGATTTATGGACCTGGTGTCCCCTCCCACCTGCAGAGAGAACACACAGTCCGTTGGGATTGCTGGCTGTGTTTGGGAGGGAATGGCTGGAGAACAGCCTGGATGCCAGGAGAAACTGGGATAACTTTGGGAAGCTGCTGGTGGGGTTTGGTGCTTCCAGTGACACCCAACAAGGAAAGGGGAGATGGGAAGATGGGCAGTGGTTTGTTAGGGAGCAAAATCAGATCTGATTTAATGTCCTTCAGGAAATCTAGTTTGGGGGGCTCCCAGCCCATCCTGCTGCTGCCAGCAAAGCCCCTCATACCCTGGGGGTCCCACTCTGCTCCTGCCTGGGGGGACATGGGGCAGGTGATGCAGAACTCTGGGGCTCCAGACTCACCTCTTCTCTCAGCCCCTCCAGCCCCACCTGGCGATTCCTTGGCTCCTGCTGCTCCCTCTGAGGCAGCCCCAGCCCCCTCTGCACTCGTGGAGAACTCGCTGGCGTTGAAGCTGCCCTTCCGTGCCCGAGTAAAGGGAGACCTGGAGGGGGAAAGGGAATGTGGATGGGAAGGAAGGACACTTGGAAACTTTATCCATGGCTGCCATCCACCAGTCTCGGGAACCACAGTCTCTTAAATACTCAACAGCCTGTCTCATCCCTTGCAGGATAAGAGAGCAATTCCCAGCATTCCCAGGAGGAGCTGCCTTCAGGAATGCCGAAAGCATCCTGCCTCCTGCAGGGGAGCGTGGGTGGCAGAAGGGAACACGGCCGAACTGGGGCATTACCCAGGAGTGAACCCTCTCCCCCCTCACCAGGCGTTGTGGGACACGTAGGGCTCGAAGTCGTACTGGACGTCGGGCTCGTCGCCGCGCTGCAGCTGCCGGACGTGGGACGCGTACTGCTGGCCCGGGTCGTACAGCTTGCTGCTCTCACACAGGGTCTGGTAGTTCACGGGCAGTGGTGCTGTCTGCATGTGCATCAGCTGGTAGAAGGAGATGGTGGCCTGAAAGAGACACGGAGAGGGACAGAGGTGAGCTTGGTGGGCTGGCAGGTGAGGAGCTCTGGGCTGGCTGGGAAATCAGGCGCTTTGCTGAGCGTGAGGGAGAGGGGAGCTCTGCATCATCCACCCAGACGCCCTCTGGAATAGAGGCAGCTCTTCTGGAAGGCTCTCCAGAGCAGGGCCACAGCCACCTCCTGCCCTGGGGACACCCCAGCTCAGCCCCACTCACCGACTTGATGACCTGGTCAGTCTGTTTGATCACTTCATGGATCTGCCGCAGGGAGTTCACCTTGGTGTCCTCCAGCTCCTGCTTCTGCGTGTTTGCATCGGCCACACAGGTGCGATACGTGGCCATGGCCTCTTCTGCCTGGCAGGTGAGAGAGCAAGGGATGGGAACAGCTCAGAGGTGAGGAGAATAAGAACCTTAGACCCTGTTTGTCCAGGCACTCTTGAGGATCACTTCACTCCATGTGGCTCAGGAGACAACAGAAGTGAGGAGGGCTCTCCAGAGCTGTCACCATCTTACCTTGTTCTTGGCTTCCTCTTCCAGCCGCCTCTTCTTGTCCAGGGCTTTGGTGGTGATGCTGCTGGTCGTGTTTTGCTGCTCCTCCTCTGCTTTCACTGCCATGTACTTGGCCTTGTCGTGCTCCTCGCTGCGCTGCATGTACGTCTGCTTGGCCTTGCGCAGGTTCCCCTCTGCCTCTTGCTGCCAGGGAGAGCCAGGGTGAGGATGGAGCCCAGCAAGGGCAGAGTGCCCAGCACAGCAGAGGCACCCAAAACTGCTGGAGAGGGGCAGGGTGCCCAGCACCCTCAGAGGAGGTGTCACGAGCTGCTCCAGGCTGGCATTGGGAACACAAGCCCAGTCACTCACCAGTTTCCTCTGCGCCCGGTGCCACTGCTCCTTGATTTCCTTCCTGCGTTTCTCGTGTTCCAGGCGTCTCACCATCAGTGGCTGCATGGGGAGGAACAGCCCCCTGGTGACCCCAGCTCAGCACTCCTGCTCTGCCCTGGCCAAGGCTTTGCATGGAGAAGTGCCCTGTGGTGGTCACTGTCACCCCCAGGAGAGATCACTGGTTTGTGCCAGGGATGAAAATCCACAGCCTGGATTGTGCTGGATGCAGTTTCCCTTTGGACTGAGCTAAGGAAGAGTCATCTCTGCAACACCAGGACCTCCAGCCCCAGGAAGGACCTTTTGTCCCCTCACCTGGAGGAAGGTTTGTTGCTGCAGAGTGTTGGCTGCCTGCAGAACTGAGGTCCCGTGCTCCATGTCCTGCTCCAGAGCCAGCAGATAGATGGACAGGAAAGGCATGTTGGTCTGGGGAGGGGGAAAACACATCTCCCTGAGCCCCAGCACCCAGCGTGAGCCCAAGGAGATGCATCCTTCGGGGAGGAAAAGCCAGAGGCAAGGTAAGGCTGGTGACTGCTGGTAAAAGCCCCATCCTGAGTTTCTCCAGGCAGGGCTCTGGAGAGCTGCCCCCATGTCCTCCCAAGATAGGGCACATGGAATGGGCTCTCCAGAGCTGCTGGCTCCCAATCCAGCCTGGCACTGGGGGCTTCAGGGACTTACCTCCTGACTGATGGTTTGCTTGAGGCTGTTTGCCATCTTCTGGAGAGCTTTGGCAAACTCCGTCTCTGGAAGGAAAAGGTTGAAAGTGGAAAGACACACGGGACACCGGGATTCCCCTGGTGGAACCCAATCTCCTTTTGAAAAATGAATCAGGAACTTGAGGAGCGAGGTTCCCATTGCCCTGGCAGCATCAGCCTCCTCCAGGAGGGACCTCAACCTGTCACGTGGCTCAGCCCTACTCCAGAAGGGACCCCCCCCTGCTGTCCCCCCACTCACCCAGCGTTGTCCTTCTGTCCAGGTACCCGATCAGGTCCTTCATGTACTTGGAGATGGTTTTGGCGTACTGGAGGGCAGCGTCCACGCCCCCCTCACAGCGCTGCAACATCACGTCCACTTCCTTGGCTGGAGGACAGGCTGTGGAGGGATGGACACCCCCTGAGCTTCCAGTGCAAACCCTCCCAGCTCTGTGCCAGCCCCAGCGCCACCAGCTCTGCTGCTTTTCCCCAGCTGAGGAGTCAGGTGTGGCTCAGGATGGCAGTGATGATGGGGAAGGTGCTGGTTCCTGCACAGACCCCAAACCCTGCAGCCAGACTCATCCTGCTTACCTGTGTCATAGCTGTCCATGCCCGAGGGCACTCCATCTCCTCCAGGCCCGGGAATCCCCCCGTAGAGGCCCTCCATAGTCTTTGGGAATTGGGAAAGAAGAGGGACGGGTCAGCCAAGAGGATGGGGAGCAGCTGGAGGGGCTGGCAGGTGAATGGAAGCTGGAGCTGCTGGAGCCTTTTGGCCACTGCTAGAAGTCAGCTGTGCCCAAGCTGTGCCCAGGAGCTCATGGAACTGTCACTGGAGCAACACCCTGCTCTGGGCTCACACCAGAGCTGAGGGGAGCAGCCAGAGAGAGCCCTGTGTGATCCTGAGCCCCACGTGGTGGGAGCACCCAGGTATCCGGGCATGGCTCACCTGGTTCTGGTCGCTGGGTGGGATGGAGAGGATGGTGCTGCTGTCCACCTCCCCCATGAGGAACTCAGACACCCTGTGGGGAGAGGAGCATGGCTGGGTTCAGCACAGGGCCAGTGACAGGAGCTGTCTCCAGGGGAGGGCTGCCCAAAGCCCCTTACGTGCTGCTGAAGGACACAGCGATGGCCTCCACGGCCTTCTCGAACTCCCGCTTGTCTGCCTCATTGTTGGATTCGTAGTGGAAACCTGGAGATGAGGAAATGTGGGAGCCCTGTCGCCACATGCTGGTATCAGGTGGGCCTTTGGGGCTGGGGTGAATCAGGGGAGCAGTGGGAAGGATCATCCCTGTGGATGATGGATTTTTCCAGCACAGTAGTTTTTCCCCTCCTTCCTCCCAGGACTGACGTTCCTGACAGCATCCCTTGGCTCGTGTTTCTGTTTATTCCCGTTACTCAGGGCTGCTGGAAAAGTGCTGCTGGACCTGTTCCACTGCCTGCCCTGCCTCATGGCTCCTTCAGACCCCTCTCCAAGCAGGATGAACTCCTGTGGGAGGGCTCTTACCCACAGTCAAATGAGGAACCACCACCAGCAGCAGGAACCGGGGCCAACAGCGCTTGGCAGGCTCCCACACCATGGGACACCAGCGGCCAGGGCTCCTGGGCAGACCCTGGGTCAGCTCCTTGGGGTGGGGAGGGGTCTGCTCCAAGCCCACTCCCTCCCACCCCTGCGTGGGACCAGCCCTCCTGCCACCCTGTCCCCTGTGGTGCCTGTTGGGTGTCCAGGAAGCCGTGGGTGACTCAGAAGGTTTGTGCTGTGCCTGTGGTAGGGCAGCCACCCCCTCCCCCTGGGTGACAGCGGTGGGAGGCGGTGCCCAGCTGGGATCTGACCTCCCAGACCCCACTCCACAAACATGAGAGGCTGCCAGGAGCAGGATCTGATCATTTCAGTGTTTTTCCTGCGGCTATGCCTGGAAACCCCCAGGCAGGATCTGTCATTTCTGAACACCACATCATCCTTAAAGCTGAACCACGCCAAGAAGCAGACGATGCTTCTGCCCTCTCCACCAGTCCCTGGGGCAGCTCCACTCCCGGCAGCCCCTCCATGGGCTCCCCAGTTCCCCCCCATCCCACTCTGGGGCAGGAGGGGAGTGGGACAGAGCTCCCAGCCCCACTGTCTCACCCTTGACTTTGGAGATGAGGGTCCCGGCGGCCGTCAGGGTCTCCAGGGTGTTGAGCAGTGGGTATTTGTTGATGACCTGGCGCAGGATGCGCAGGGTTTCACCCAGGCACTCGTGGGCCAGCGGCCGCTGGGGCTCCTTGGGATCTGCAAGAGAGAGGGGCTGAGATGCTGCATCCTTATCCTACATCCCTGCCCTGTGTCCCTCCCAGCCACCCCCTGCCAGCCACGTCCCGGGCAGGACCTGCCATCTCCCAGACCATGCAGCAAACCCCCCTGGCCTCGGGGCTTCCCAGGACTGGCATGGTCACATCCTGCTTGTCCAGCACCTCCCCACAGCCAGGGTGTCTCCTGCCCAGCCTGGTGTTGGCTGGGGGGCAGTCTGACCTTTGAGGCATTTTTTTCCTCCGTAGTAACTTTTTCCCTTGAAAGCAGTTTGGGAATTTCCTCCATTTCCTTCCCTCCCTCCTGCCGGATGGACGCTCCCAGCCGGGAGGGATGGGCCTGGTCCAGCCAAGCTTGCTGCATCCCACAGGTTCCCCCCAGGACCCTCCCCTCTGTGAGCTCCAGTTGCCAGCCCAGGGGTCTGGCCAGGACCCCACAGTGCAGGGCTGGGGCTGGGGACTGACAGCCTGGTTAGGGAGTGAGGAACCTCCCTCAGGGAAGCACTGGGATGGGGGATCAACACCCACTGCCCAGCCAGGCAAACCCCCCTCCCCATCCCAGCCCCCAGCTCAAGGTTGGGAAGGGGCTTCTGCAAAACCAGGATTGACAATGTGGTGTCATTTGCCCCCAGACCACAGGATCGATCTGCCCCTGTGTTCCCTGGGGCAAGGAGAGCTGCTCCTGAGCCTGCAGACCACCCAGCCCCTCCTGCTGGTGGGCTGTGGGGCCGGACCCGGCAGCCCGCGGGGATCGGGGGGGCCCTGGCAGGCGGCTGGCACCGCCACGCTGTAAACAGGAAAACGGGCGGATGAAAATAGCTCGCGGCAGGAAGCCGCGTTATCCTGGCCCCGAGCTCCACTCACCCACCGCTCACCCACCACCTCCGATTGCAGCTGCACCTTCCCCTTGGGGGGTCCTGGCGTGCTGTGGCCCAGGCAGAGACCCCTCCCCACCCCCTGGGTCTGTCCCAGGGCGCTGTGCTGCAGGTGCCTGGCACGGGGTGGGCGCTCACCGTCACGCAGCACCACGTCCCGCAGCTTCTCCAGGGCATCGGCGAAGCGGGCGACGTCTGCCAGCAGCTGGGAGATGTCCTCGGGGTCGATGAAGGGGCCGTCCCCGCCCTCCATGGGGCTGTAGGACGTGGGGGTCTTGTGGCCCTTGGGCAGGGCGAAGCCGGCGGCGCTGGCATGACGGCTCAGGGTGGTGGGGCGCTTCAGGGTGCCCACGGTGCCGGGGCTGCTGCTGAGCTTGGTGCTGGCTGCGGGCAGCTCCCCCGCGCTGGAGCCCGGCGCCTCCAGGCAATCCTTGCGGGAGAGGTCCTGGGGAGCGAGGCTGAGCGTGAGGGCACAGCCAGCATGGAAGGGAGGGAAGCACCCCAGGACCCCCCCACCCACGCCACCATCCTGAGGAACAATTTCACAAAGGTGTTGCCTTGGGCGGCTGGTGCCAGACCCTGCAGCTGTGTCGTGCCTCAGTTTCCCCAAGGGGGACCATCTTAGGGGAGTGGGCACTCGCCTGGCTGCCCCCACCAGGCCCCTGCCAGCTCCTCTGGGTCTGTGTTTGTCATGAGGGGCACACAGGGACGGTGGGGGTGACACTGCTCGTCCACCCCAGCACCCACCACGATGGGGCTGCCCATGCCAGGGGGCTGCAGACCCCAACACAGCAAACTGGCAGCAGGATCCAACCCGCATACCTCTTCCTCTTTTTCAGCTGCTCCCATGCTGGGGGAGGAGGTAGAGACAGGGACACCTCCCAGGCTGTTTTGGGGGGCTTTGCAGGTATTTTACAGATGGAGGAAGCCCCAAATTTCTAGGGGTGAAATTGCACTGAGGGAGGGGCTGGTCACGGCACCGTTCAGAGCTGTGCGTGCCTTTGAGAGCCGCACACCCAGCGCAAGTCCTTGTGCACGGGGAGGGGACCCTGCAGCCCCTCAGCACCCCCCAGCAGCGACCCCCGGCACCCTTGGGACACCAACGCGCGGGGTCTGAGCATCCCCGGCCGGGCGCTGCCGGAAGTGTTTTTGGCACCGGGAGCGCCGAGAGCACGAGGCTTCCGAGGGCGAGGACGACCGGGGGAGCCCGTCCCCACGAGGGGGGGCAGACCACCATGGGGGGCTGCAAGGAGCCGGAAAGACCTCCACCACAAAACGCCCGGGGCCACCCTAGCCCTGTCTCGGTCCCCCCGGGTTGCAGCGGCCCCGGCGCCTCCCGTCCCTCCCTCCGGCGCCCCGGGGTGCCCTCGGCCGTACCGTCAACCTCACGGCGGGCGTGCGGGGCAGCGAGTCCAGGGAGCGCTGGGGCGGGTGGGCTCTGCCCGCCGCCGCCGAGGGGCTGTAGCTTTTCTTGCCCACAGCCCGGCCAAGCATCCCGCTGGCCGCCACCCATGGGCCCCTCTCCCGGGGAGTCGGGACGGGGATGGGGATGGGTGTCCCCTGCTAAGGAGCCGCGGGTGGGCTCCGGGTCGCCGTCGGCCACATCGTGCCAGCCCGGTCCGGCCCCACGCACCGGGAGCGGGGCGCAGGCGCGGGGCGGGCAGTGCGGGGTGCGCCGGGGAGCCCCGGCCGGCAGCGTTTCCTCCTGGCCCCTCCGGCACCGGGGCGGGGAGGGGGGGGGGTCCACACGTCAATAAATAAATAAATACCTGGCAGAGCCGAGGCACCGGGGCTGGCCGAGCTCTGCGGTAGCCCCGCTCCTATCCCGGTCCCCAGGGAGGTTTGTGAGTCTCTCTGCCCTTCCCAAACCCTCGGCCACAGCCCCCCCATTTCCTCCCTGTCCCTTCCTGCCCTCCCGCCACCCTCGGCGGCTGCTCCGTCCCCTTCATCGGAACAAAATTTCCCCCCCCACGCACCAGCCCCGTGAGGAGGGTTCTTTCTCGTTTCCCTCCTCTTCACAGACCTCCTGGAATGATCCAAGGCCCCATTTCCACCCTGTGGCTCTGCCCAGCAGTTCCGTGGCTGCTGTGGCCCCTACAACCCCCACCGTGCCAGGGGGGCGGGCGCGGGGGGGACACTCACCGGCAGGGTCTGTGGGACGGGGCTTCCCGCCCGGCTCTTCTTGGAGATGGAGGGGGTTTTTATCAGCTCCCGCTTCTTCCGGGAGAACATTGTTCCCGGGGGGCCGAGCCGCTGCCCTCAGCCCCTCGCTCGGCCCGGCCGCCGTGCCGGTTCCTCACGGCGCCGGTCACATTCGCGGGGCGCAGTGTCAGGAGGGCGCGTGTGACGCCGCCTCGTTTCCTCATCGCCTTCGCAGCCCGACCTGAAACAGGAAAAGCCCAACGCGCACCCAGGAGCGAGGCCGGGGCCGGGGGCACCCTGGCTGCCCTGCGGGGTCTCGGGGGGCAGCGGGACCCCGGCAGTTGTGGGGAGGTGTGAGGGGGTTTCGGTGCTGCAGCCCAGGGATGACAGAGGGGTGGGGGGCTGAGCCCCACTCCCTGGGACTGGTGCTGATCCCCGTGGGATTCCGGCCCTCGGGAGTTCCATCTGTTTGGGGGTGTCCATCCGTACAGGGAGGATAAGCTCCATCCCTCTGGGGGCCGCAGGTGTGGGGGTGAGTGGGTGGGGGGCTCTGGGCTCCCACACGTGGGATGGTCCCACCTCTGCCCTTCCACGGGCTCGTGTCACTGCCGGGACCAGCTTTCTGGGGTCACAGCCCTGCCCCTTGTCCCCCACCCTCCCCCCTACAGTCCCACCCGTGACTCTCCCACCCACGGGGCATCGCGACCTCACAACGGGATTATCCGGGGGACGTCGGATAAACCCCTGGTGAGGCCCGGGCCGGGCCGGGTGCTGCGTGGGGACCCCCGGGTGCTGCCCACGGGCTGCTCGGGCCGGCTGCCAGCCCCGCGGGCGCTCGGGGGGTGATGGTTTCTCCCCCCCCCCCCCCGCTTCATCCCGGGACTTCCCCGCGGGGCCGGGCCGTCTCGCGTGGAGCTTATGCCGGACCCGTGAGGACACGGGCACGGGGGGGGCGGAGCAAGGGGAGCGGGAAGGGGTCGGGGGTGGGTGGGGGTCCGTGAGGTGAGGGGGCGAGGGAAGACGTACGCGTGTCCTGCGTGGGTGCGCGCAGGCAGGTGCGTGTGAATATGTGAGTGCGTGTGTGAGTGAGTGCGTGTGTGAGTGAGTGCGTGTGTGAGTGAGTGCGTGTGCAGGGCAGCACCCGTGGCTCGGGGAGTGCGTGTGTGTTGAGTGTGTGTGTGTGTGTGTGCACAACGCGTGCCCGTGGGCCAGGCTGCCCACACTCGTGTACAGGGATGCACACGCGTGTGCCCGTGGCCGTGTGTGCGCCCTGTGCCCGTGTGCCCGGGACGGCTCCAGTCCCAGCCCCGGGCTCCCCCGACTCCCGGTGCCTCCCGGTGCCTCCCGGTGCCTCCCGGTGCCTCTGGGCGCCCCTCCGCGCTCCCCGGTCCCAGTGTCGGGGTTCGGGACCCTCCCCTCGATCCGGCCGCTCCTGCCCTTATTTGGACATTTCGCTCCATCCAATCAACGCTGGGGGGCCGGGCCCGGTCCCGCCCCCGCCCCGCCCGAGCCCGCTCCGGTACCGGCCCCGTGTCCCGCTCCCCGCTCCGGTACCGGCTCCTTCCCCGCCATGAGCAGCTGCCAGTTCAACAAGGGCCCGTCCTACGGCCTCTCCGCCGAAGTCAAGAACCGGGTGAGCCGCGGCGGGGGCCGGGCGGTAGCGGGATCACCGGACGGGGGTGAAGAGGGGGCTGCGGGATACCGGGGCTGTGCTGTGGCTGCCGGTGCTCCTGGAGGCCCGGGAGAGCCGAGCATCCCGGTGCTGCTGGGGCGTCCCGGTTGTATTCTGGGTTCTGGAGAGGCGGGGGTTTTTCCGGTGTGCCCCAGGAATGCAGAGCCGGCCAAGAGTGGAGAAGTTGGGGGATTCCGGGAAGATGGAAATCCGGGGCTTCCCGGGAGGATGCGGAACCGAAGGAGCCAGTGTACCGAGCGAGGTCGCTGAGGGCTGGGGATACCGAAGCTGGGCTGCCAGTCTCGGGGTGCCCTGAGCCTGCCAGGCGGGTCCCAGGGAGCTGTCTTGGGGGACCGGGGCTGGGTCTCCCGTGCAGTGGCCGCCGTGGCTCCGGCTGGCCCTGGCAAACCGCGGGGCACCTTCCCGTCACACCCGGGGCTGGGGGGCGATCGCCTCGATCCTCCGCGGCTCCGGACCAGCTCCACGAAGTTTCTCCACTTTCTGCTTCCCCGCAGCTCCACATAACTCTGCGGGATGCTCCGACCTGGCAGCGTCCCCGCGGCCGTCTCTGGGGATGCGGCTTTTGGCCCCGGTGACTCTCCCGCCGGAATGGCGCGGGGCCCGAAGGGGAAAGAGGGATTGGAGCCTCCGGCTGAGCTGTTTGCACCCCTAGGAGGGATCCGGGTGCCCCGGGGTGCTGGCACCCTCCTGCCCCCTCGATAGCGCAGGGGGGGTCCTGCTGGGACGGGAGGGCACGGGGGACACAGCAGCCCCGGGTGGTCGGGGACTGTGCCTGGCCCCAGGCGAGCAGAGATTGAGCCGTGGTCACCCCGGGGCAGGTGGCCAATGGTTTGAGTGTGTTCTGCCCGGGGACACCTGGACGGGGCCAGGGCAGGCAGGAGAAGGGACGAGTGGTGACAGGCACGCGGCTGCCACGGCGGCACGATGTGGTGGCCCTGGTGGCACGATGTGGCAGCTGTGGCCGGGTGCTCCTCAGCTGGCCTCGCAGGGGATTTGCATTTCGTAACGGGGAGCGGACGGGCCCCGGCCTGCCTGGGGCTGGGCTGCCCCAGTTGAGAGGGTGACACGCGCCGCGGCCTCGCCGCCGCCTGCTCTCGGTGCCTCGTGTTGATTCAGCAAGACGTGAGCCAGTCCGACTACCCCGGTGTGTCTGGTGGAGGTGACATCACCCACTGGGAACCAGTTGAACCACTGACACGCTCCCAGTCTGTGCAAGCCCTTGCGGACTGGGTTGTGGTGGGATCTCACTGGGGCTGCTCCACTGTGCACTCCCCACGCCCGGGGAAATCCTCAAGCTGGCCCCAGGGAGGGAAGAGGAACTGGCTTCAGCTGCTCACAGTCCAGAAAATCAGCTGGTGGGGCTGTAGAACCCCACAGCCAGGACACACGTGGTGTCATGAGGGTGATCCATGTCCTGCATCAGTCAAGCATCCATTTGGGGCTGGAGTGTCTCCCTGCCACAAAGCGGGGCTGGGCTGTGCCCATCCAGTGTCTCCCTGTGTCCAGGATCCCTAGAGACTCATGGCCTCAGCACATAACGGGACCAGGAAGCGACAGGATGGGCCAGAGGTTGGTGGCTGCCCTGGGACCACCCCCAGGTGCCAGCTGGGCTGGGGCAGGACAGCACTGGGGGTTTACAGGCCCTTCCCTCCCCAGGCCAGGAGAACTTTCCCTTCCCTTGAGGGCCGAGGCGACTCTGCTGCTGCCGGAGATGCTGCCGGCCCTGGCAGCTGGTCTCCATTTGGGAGGAGGCGTCCACATTCCTGGCATAGCCGCGGTGACCAAGGAATCTGTGGCGGAGGTTGGGCCTCGCCCGAAGGGAAAGGGAGAGCATCTCGTGGCCAGGACCCCTGGGGCTCAGAGCTGAGCTCCCACGGGCTCCAGGGGACAGAGAGGGACAGATCCAGGGGGACACTTTCCCCTAACCCCATGGGCAGTTCCCTCTCATACTTTTGGAATGGCTTACAAGCTGCTGTGTCTGCTGGCAGCATCATCCTGGTGCTTCTGTCCTCGTTCCCATCCCAGGGAGGGGGGAACTGTCCCCACGAGGGGATTGGGTTGCATGCTGGGGCCCTGCCTGAGCTGTCCCCCCACTGCCCCCCCAGCTCGCCCAGAAGTATGACCCACAGAAGGAGGCCGAGCTGCGGACGTGGATCGAGAGCGTCACAGGAAAACAGATCGGACCCGACTTCCAGAAGGGGCTGAAGGATGGGGTGATCCTCTGCGAGTGAGTCCTGGGGTGGTCCTGAGCAGGGCGCCCAGCCCCTGCTCCCGCTGGGTGGAGATGGGGGGCACCAAACCTCCAGGGGAACCTCACCAGCCCTTGTGGTGGGAAGGGTGGGCTTGATCCGTGCCAGTGGGATCTGCCGGAGTCATCCCCAAGGTGTCTGGGGAGAGCCCTGAGGACGAGCAGGGACCTGGGGGGAAATCTGCCTCACACAGGGGAGGCCTGGGCTGGACCTTCCTGAAAGGAAGCCGTGCCCTGCAGCCCCTTGAGGTTTCCTCCTGCCACAGCCTCATGTCCACCTGCCTCCCTCCAGGCTCATGAACAAGCTGCAGGCCAATTCGGTGAGGAAGATCAACCGCTCAGCTCAGAACTGGCACCAGGTAGGTGCAGCTCTGCTGCCACCCACCTGCTGTTCCTCTGCCATCACCTGCCAGGGCTCACCCCTCTACCTGTCCGCAGCTTGAGAACCTCTCCAACTTCATCAAGGCCATGGCCAGCTATGGCATGAACCCCGTGGACCTCTTTGAAGCCAATGACCTTTTTGAGAGCGGGAACCTGACGCAGGTGCAGGTGTCACTGCTGGCACTGGCAGGAATGGTGAGCACAGGGGGGAAGAGCAGCCTGGGAGGGGCTGCAGCTTCATGGGGACCCCCAGCTTGGGGTGGTGTCTGTGGGACCCCCCAGCTCCCCCCGTGCAGGGAGTGGCTGGGGGGGTTTGGGACCCCTGTCCTTGCTCACAGTCACTCCTGGCAGGCCAAGACAAAGGGGCTGCAGAGTGGGGTGGACATCGGCGTGAAGTACTCGGAGAAGCAGCAGAGGAATTTCGACGAGGCCAAGATGAAGGCTGGGCAGTGTGTGATCGGGTTGCAGGTGGGCTGCCCCACAGGGTCCTGTGGGTGGGGGGCTGGGCAAAGGGTGCCCAGTTCTATCACATTCTCAGCACTGTCACAGCTCCAAGTGTTGCTGGAGGCACCTGAGGCATGAGATGCCTCGAGAGTCCTTGGGATCTGGGACCATCTTGGCTTTGTGTCCAGCACTCAATGGCTGGGAGCCTGAGATGGGTTGGGGAGCACTGGCTGTGTCTCCCCTGGGCTGGGGGGGACAGGGGGGCAAGGGGCACATGTGGGGCAGCACACACTCCTCACCAGACCCCTTTGTCAGATGGGCACGAACAAGTGTGCCAGCCAGTCCGGCATGACGGCCTATGGCACCCGGAGGCACCTCTATGACCCCAAAAATCAGATCCTGCCACCCATGGACCACTCCACCATCAGCCTCCAGATGGGCACCAACAAGTGTGCCAGTCAGGTGAGCCCCCACGCTGGGCTGGGGAGGGATGAGGGGGCCCACAGCTGAGCCCTGCTC
Organism: Phylloscopus trochilus trochilus; assembly: GCA_016584745.2. Taxonomy (NCBI): domain Eukaryota; kingdom Metazoa; phylum Chordata; class Aves; order Passeriformes; family Phylloscopidae; genus Phylloscopus; species Phylloscopus trochilus. The sequence goes on along the minus strand of WQNJ02000044.1, from coordinate 555,527 downwards.
AATCCTGTCCTTTCCTTCCAGGTGGGCATGACAGCTCCCGGCACCAGGAGGCACATCTACGACGCCAAGCTGGGGACAGAGAAGTGTGACAACTCCTCCATGTCACTGCAGATGGGCTCCAACCAGGGCGCCAACCAGAGCGGGCAGGTCTTTGGCCTCGGCCGCCAGATCTACGACCCCAAGTACTGCCCACAGGGCAGCCAGGGCGAGGTGGCCAACGCCGCCGGTGACCAGAGCGGGGACCCCCCCGGGTACCACTACTACTGTGAGGAGGAGGAGAGCTACTGAGCCTCACCCACACCATCTCATGTACAGCCCCACTGCCAGCCACATTCCAGCCTCCACTTCCATCATTCCCTCTTTCAAAACTCTTTTTTTTTTTTTTAACTCTGGAAATGAATCTATTTTTCTGAGCGAGGAAATAAAGACCCCGTTTCTAGAGAGGAGCCCAGATGGTTCCCCCAGGAGCCCCAAGACCCTGGGGCAGCAGGAAAGGTGGCAGATGTTCCAGCACCTGGGAGTGGACAGTGTCACCTCTAACGCACCCAGTGCCCAGCACACCCCCCTGTGATGCCCCTGGATCCCTCGGCAAGGAGCAGGAGTGGGTGCCCACGCTGCCCCTGGTGCTGCTGCTCGTCCCTGTGCTGGCAGGAGGCTGTGGCAGGAAGAAGCTCCCCACCCACTCCCTGTGCTCAGCCCTGTGGAGGAGAGGGACTGTGGGGTCAGAGGGACACGGGGGAAGCACATCTGGGAGACACTTTGTGGCCTCGGGATTGTGAGTGTGCGTTGGGGAGTGCGTATGTGTGTGTGTGTGCACAGGTTTACACGCTGGTGCGATCTCTAAATGCTGGAAATGCCCTTTTTTAGCAGAACTTGTAGGGACCAAGTTTTCAAGGCCACGGTGATGGCTGCAGGGCTGGGCCGGGAGCTGGCACACCTGGCACAGCCGGCACACCTGGCACACCCAGCACTGCAGCAACCTGATCGCCCAGGCTGGAGCCAGGGCTGGCTCCAGCAGCCGCATCCTGCACCGGGGGCGGTGTCTGAGTGCAGCCGCTGCCCATCGACGTCTCCCCTCCCGTGTGGTTTTTAATGCAGATACTCTCAGACTGAAACATTTTATTAAAAAAAAAAAAAAAAAAAAAAAGGCAACAAACCAAACCCAACCTTTCTACATAAGCAGGAGCTGATCTCTGCTGCAGGCGCCTTGTCAGGGCTCAGGCGGGTCTCTCTGTGCCTGGGGGGGCTGCGAGATGCTACAGACCTGGGTGAGACCCCCGGAGTGGTGGTGCGGGATGCTGCGCGTTCCAGGGGAAGGAGCGAGAGCCAGGAACGGGTTGCGGGCTTGATGGATGTGCGGTTGATTAAACAGTGATTAACAGTGCCGGCAGGACAGGACAGGACGGGACGGGACGTGCCCGTCCCGGAAGGGATCCACCTTTTTGGGCGAAATGCTGCGTTTCGAAGAGCCGCTCTGCTCCGTGGGGCTCCCAAGGGTGGGGTGGGGTGGGGTGGGGTGGGGTGGGGTGGGGTGGGGTGGGGTGGGGTGGGGTGGGGTGGGGTGGGGCGGGGGCGGGGCTGCTGCTCCTCGCCCCCCGCAGCACCTGCCCCTTTAAGAGCCGGTTCCCATGACGTCACGCCCACAGCTACTTTGTAGCGCGCGGGGGTGGGCGGGGCCTGCGCGCGCCCGGCGGAGCCGCGGGGTCTCTTAAAGAGGCCGCGCAGCCGCATCAGGTAACGGGGGTCCCGGGGGTCCCGGGGGTCCCGGGGATCCCGGGCCGGGGGCTGCGAGGAGGGAGAGGGGAGGCTGCGTCCCGGCTGCTGGTCTCTGCCGGATGCGGCCGCCCAGCGTCCCCCCGAAGCTCTTAGTGCCTCCCCGCCCCCCCCCCCGGGGCTATCCCCGTGTCCCCATCGTAGCCCTGAACTGTCCCCATGTCCCCTCTGGACTGTCCTCATCGTCCCTTCGAGCTGTCCCCGTGGTCCCCCTGGGTTATCCGTGTCTCTCCCGGGCTGTTCCCACGTCTCCCCGGCCCGTCCGTCTCCCGGTGACTCCGCACCCTGCCCCAGAGAGGGGCTCCGTGCTGCCGAACCGGGCTGGGGGACGCGGGGGTTGGAGGGTGCCGGGGCCGGGAGCTGCAGTTGGTCCGGCGGTTGCCGGGGTCGCGGGATGCACCGAGCTCCCGGTTGCAGCGAGGCGGCGTGTTTGTCCACGTGAGATGAGTGAGCAGATTCCCACGCGAGTCCTCCGGGAGGATCCAGGGATTCTGGGGTTGTTTTGTCCCGAAAGGAGCCGCCGCCCGCGCGGGGCTGGGGCTCCTCTCGACTGGCAGTTTCGCAGCACTCTCCTGTTCCAGGGGATGCACTCAGACACCTCTGTCACCCCCTCCCCGACAGCTGCTTCCTTCTCTCCGTGTCACCCCATCTGACCCCGGTGCATCCCCGGAGGAATCCTGCCCCCGGACCTCCTCGTGTCCGGCCCCGCAGGCCGATTAGGCGGATTTCCTAATCCCGCTGCCCCGTGCCCGCTTATCCCGGCTGCTCCCGGGACCCGGCTTAGCCCCGGGCGCGGGCGGGTGGCGGCGAGCGCGGAGCGGCGGGTGAGTGCGCGGCTCCTTCGGCCCCGGGAAAAAACGGGGGGCAAGTCCGGGGTAGTGACCGGGGAGCCGCCCCGGAGCTCGGTGGGTGCACCGGGCGGAACGCTGCGGGTTGGGTCGTGCCGCCGGGCTCGTCACTGAGCCGCTTTGGCAGAGCTTTGCTGCCGGGCCCCGGAGCTGCTGGCCCCGCTCCACGGGTGGGTGAATTCCCGGGAACTGGCAGAGACGCGGCTGCAACCCTCGGGATCCGGGTGTCGGAGTTAGTGCCTTGAGCCCCCTGCACCGGAGCAGCTCCGCTCCTGGGCTGATGAGAGCCCCACCCACATCTCTCGGGGAAACTGAGGCACGGGCCGGTGTCAGCCTCCCCCGGGCTGTCCAGCTCGCCCGGAGCTACTCCTGGGGTGCCAGAGTGCTCCCTATGCCCTGGGTGGGCGTGAATCGTGCTCCTCGCTCCTGGGCAGAGCTCGTGCCCCATTCTGGCGCTTTTTGCTTTTAGGAAAGAATGTGATTTGAGCCTTTAGCTCCGGAAAGGAGCTTTGCTGCAGGAATGCCGTCCGGCTCCTGCCGGCCCCGGAGCTCAGCCCTGTGCCCGGCACTGTGCCCAGGGTGTGATAAGCCCCGAAGCAGAAGGAAGTGAGAGCCTCATCTTGGGGCTGCACCCCCTGCTCTCACCCGCAGCCGGAGCCGAGCGGGGCGCGCCACCCCCGCGATGGCCGTGGGCACCCAGCTGGGGCTGCTGCTCTGGAAGAACTTCACCTACCGCCGGAGGCAGCGGGTGAGTGGGCGGTTGGGATGGGGCTACCCAGAGCCGCTGGTTCCTGGCAAAGCGGCAGGCAGAGCCCTGGACACTGATGGGGGCCGGGACTCCCACAAACCTTGCGTCTCCCCCAGATCCAGCTGGCTATCGAGATCCTGTGGCCCCTCTTCCTCTTCCTTATCCTGATCTCAGTGCGGCGGTCCCACCCGCCCTTCAAGCAGCATGAGTGTGAGTGCCTCCCGCAGGACCCCCTGAGCCGGCTAAGAGCGCTCTGTGTGCCCCTGAACGGGAGCCCTCCGCGGGGACACCAGGGGGACAAACACGGGAGGTGGTCACAGGGTGGGGGCTCGCTGGCATCCCCCTGCTTGTGGGGTCCCTGAGGGTCCTGCACTGCCCCCCTGAACCTGCCTCGCTCTCCTTCAGGCCACTTTCCCAACAAGGCGCTGCCCTCGGCGGGGACCCTGCCCTGGCTGCAGGGCATCATCTGCAACATGAACAACCCCTGCTTCCGGCACCCCACGGCGGGAGAGGCCCCTGGCGTGGTGGGCAACTTCGATGGTTCCATGTGAGCGGCGGGGCTGGGGAGCTGCGGGGCAGAGCGGGGCTGGCCCGGGGGCTCATTGCCCACCCCATGTCCCGTCTCACAGCCTCTCCCGCCTCCTGAGCGAAGCCCGGCAGGTCCTGCTCCGCGGCCACGGGCAGCGGCTCCTGCGCAGCTTCGCCCGGCTCCTGCCCGCCCTGCGCCGGCTCCGGGACAGCGGGAATCGGCGGAGGGGTGAGCACCGGGGCTGGGGGCTGCCGGGGGAGCGAGACCCCTTGTCTGACCCCTGTTCCCCCAGCTCTGCCGGTGAGGGAATATTTGAGAGAGAACGAGACCTTCTCCCGGTTCCTGCGGACCAACACATCTCTGCCCCCGGCGCTGGTGGATGAGCTGATGGGGGCTCGGCTCAGCCCCCGCATTGTGAGTGTCGGCGCGGTGCCCGCTCCCGGTGCCCGCTCCCGGTGCCCGCTCCCGGTGACCGCATCACGAACTGCCCTCTCCTTCCAGCTCTCGCTGGCCAACATTCGCCTCCCGCTAAAGGCCCTGGTCTGCAACGCCTCGGTCCTGGGGGGCTTCCTGGTGGGCGGCGACGCCGACTCCACCCAGAGCCTGCAGCAAGGACTCTGCGCACTGCCCAGCTCGCAGCTCCGTGCCATGGAGGGCTCCTTCCTCTCCCAGATGGACTTCCCACGGCTCCTGACCGTGAGTTCCCAGCGCGGTCGGGTGCTGGACGGCGCCGAGGCAGAGACCCCTGGTGGCCTCCCCGGCAGGACTGTGACCCCCTTCTCACGTCCCATTGTAGGAACAGCTGAGCTCAGAGCTGGGCGGAATCACTGGCACCGTGGAAGCTTTGGGCAGCTTCCTGCGGGATGCAGCATCCCTGATGGAGGAGGTACACTCCTCACTCCCCTGCCCCCTTCCCGCCCCCGCCGTGTCCCTGAGTGCCCCTGTCCCCCACTGCCCCTCTCCACTCTCACCCCACTCTCCCCAGGTCTCCAACATGACCAGCCTGGCCGAGCTGCGTCAGGAGCTCGTGGGGCTGAGGGCCCCCAACACCAGCACGGGTGCCTTCACAGCCCTGTCACGCATCGCCTGCGGGCACCCTGAGGGCGGGGGGCTCCGGATCCCCTCCCTCAACTGGTACGAGGACAATGATGTCAAAGCCTTCCTGGACCGGAACAGCTCTGAGCAGAGACCCGTGGCCTCAGGCAGCACCAGTGAGTGGGGGGCTGTGGGAGGCTCAACCAGGGGCTGAGGGGGGCAGTGGGGGCTGGTGGTGAGGGGCTGGTGGTGTGGGGCTGGTGGTGAGGGGCTGATGGTGAGGGGCTGGTGGTGTGGGGCTGGTGGTGTGGGGCTGATGGTGAGGGGCTGGTGGTGAGGGGCTGATGGTGAGGGGCTGGTAGTGAGGGGCTGGTGGTGAGGGGCTGGTGGTGAGGGGCTGATGGTGAGGGGCTGGTGGTGAGGGGCTGATGGTGAGGGGCTGGTAGTGAGGGGCTGGTGGTGAGGGGCTGATGGTGAGGGGCTGATGGTGAGGGGCTGGTGGTGTGGGGCTGGTGGTGTGGGGCTGATGGTGAGGGGCTGGTGGTGTGGGGCTGGTGGTGTGGGGCTGGTGGTGAGGGGGTGGTGGTGAGGGGCTGGTGGTGTGGGGCTGGTGGTGTGGGGCTGGTGGTGAGGGCTCAACTCTGCACCCCCAGGTCCCTTCTGCCGGGAGCTGCTCCGCAGCCTGGAGTCCAGCCCCCTCTCCCAGATCTTCTGGCGGGGGATCAAGCCCCTCTTTGTGGGGAAGATCCTGTACACACCACCTGGGCCTGGCCCCGACAGTGTCATGGCTGAGGTGAGTGAGGGCTGCGGGGAACCTGGAAGGGGTTTGGGGGCATCCCATCCCTGAGCTGCCTCACCTCCCTCACACAGGTGAATCGGACCTTCAGGGAGCTGGCGGTGCTGGGGGAGCTGGGGGGTGCCTGGCAGGAGCTGGGACCCCGAATCTACACCCTCCTCAACAGCAGCCTGGAGGTGCAGGTGCTCCAGGTGTGTGACCCCAGACTTCACCCATTGGGAACAGGGTTGCTGTGGGGTGCAAGATGGGGTGTGCTGAGGTGCAGCTGGCCAGCAGAGGGGTGAGATGCAGCTGGAGCAGGGTGGGCTGCATGGCCTCTCATATCCCGGTGCTTTGCAGGACCTGCTGCTGGCCCCAAGCACAGCCCAGCTCGTGGACCAATTCCTCAATGGCACCTCCTGGAAGCTGCCAGAGCTGGCCACATTCCTGGCAGGGCCGGCGGGGGGACCAGGCCTCACCTGGCACCAGGTGTACGCTGATGTGGATGCAGTCTTGAGGACGCTGTCACAGTTCATGGAGGTGTGTGTCACCCTGCTGTGGGCAGGCTGGCCCCTCGCACCACCCACCCCCGCTGAGCCCTACCTGCCCTCCCACAGTGTGTCTGCCTGGACAAGATCGAGGCAGTGGCCACTGAGGAGCAGCTGGTAGCCCGGGCCCTGGAGCTGCTGGAGGAGCAGCAGTTTTGGGCAGCAGTGGTCTTCCAGCCCCCCATGAATGCCACAGCCCCCCGACTGCCGCCCCACGTCCGCTACAAGATCCGCATGGACATTGATGATGTCACGAGGACCAACAAGATCAAGGACAGGTTGGGGGATGTCTGTCCCCATGGCCTGCCAAGCAGCCTGTGCTCGTTGCCAGGAGATCCCTGGTCCCAGCACCGTGCTCTGCCCCCAGGTTTTGGGACCCAGGCCCCGCAGCTGATCCCTTCAGTGACCTGCGCTACGTCTGGGGGGGCTTCATCTACATTCAGGACCTGGTGGAGCAGGCGGTGGTGCGGGTGCAGACTGGGGCTGCCCCACGGACTGGGGTCTACATCCAGCAGATGCCCTACCCCTGCTACGTGGATGATGTGTAAGTGGGCAGGGGCAGCCCCGGACCGTGGGACTGTTGAATGATCCTCCTGCTGCCACAGGGGACACACCCAGGCATCCTGAAGCATCGCTGCACCAGGGAGGTGGCACAGGGCTGGTCGTGCCTTGGTGTCCCCGGCCCATCAGTGGCCCAGGTGTGTTGAGCTAAGGGTGGAATGTCTGGTGGTATCTCCCCAGGTTCTTGAGGGTCCTGAACCGCTCGCTGCCTCTCTTCATGACGCTGGCCTGGATCTACTCGGTGGCCATGATCATCAAGGGGGTGGTGCACGAGAAGGAGACGCGTCTCAAGGAGACCATGAAGACCATGGGGCTGAGCAGCGGGATCCTCTGGCTCAGCTGGTTCCTCAGCAGCTTCATCCCCTTCCTCCTCAGCTCTGCCCTCCTTGTCCTCATCCTGAAGGCAGGTTGCAGGTCTCAGGGGTCAGCGTGGGTAACACAGGGAGCATCAGTGCTGGGAGCCACCATGGGGAGCTCCACAGGCTCCAACCTGCCTTCATCTGCAGCTGGGAAACATCCTGCCCTACAGCGACCCAGCAGTCATCTTCCTCTTCCTCGGCACCTTCTCAGTGGCCACCATCAGCCAGTGCTTCCTCATCAGCACCTTCTTCCCCCGCGCCAACCTGGCCTCGGCGTGCGGTGGCATCATTTACTTCTCGCTGTACCTGCCCTATGTGCTGTGCGTCGCCTGGCGCGACTACCTCACCTTCCCAATCCGTGTCCTCGTGGTGAGCACCTGCCCCCCTGCCATGCCTCTGGTGCTCTGGGGTGGGGGGCTTTGGGCTGCACCCCCCCGGGGCCAGTCTTTGCCCACACTGCTGTTCTCGCCACCCTCAGAGCCTGCTGTCCCCCGTGGCCTTCGGCTTCGGCTGCGATTACTTCTCCCTCTATGAGGAGCAGGGGGTGGGCATCCAGTGGCACAACCTGGCTGCCAGCCCCGTGCCTGGAGACCCGTACAGCTTTGCTGCAGCCATGGGGCTGCTGCTGCTGGACGCTGTCCTCTATGGCCTGGCCACCTGGTACATCGAGGGTGTCTTCCCAGGTGAGTGCAGCCCCCCTGAGCCCCAGCTGCCACTCAGCCCCAGCTCCACTCAGCCCCTTCTGCTGCAGGTCAGTACGGGATCCCCAAGCCCTGGAATTTCCCCTTCCTGAAGAGCTACTGGTTTGGAGAGTCATCGTCATCTGGGCACTCCCTGTACCACCCTGCACCCCACACTGCACCCCAAGGTGAGTCCCTGCCCACCCTGGAGCTCTGTGGCTGAGGGCAGTGGCTGTGGAGCAGGGCTGGAGCCCTCCAGCCCAGCCCTTGCACCCTAGTAGAGGGCCCTGCCCCCCATGGCGAGGGGTCCTGCCCCAGCAAGGGGTCCTGGCCAGGGATGTGACCCCTTGGTGGCTTCCAGTGCTGGTGGAGGAGCCGCCTGCTGAACTCCAGCCCGGGGTCTCCATCTGCAACCTGGTGAAGGTCTATGGCAGCAGTGGCCGTGCAGCTGTCAACGGGCTGAGCCTGGACTTCTATGAGGGGCAGATCACCTCCTTCCTGGGCCACAACGGTGCTGGAAAGACCACCACCATGTGAGCCACAGAGGGGCTGCATGGCCATGGCTGGGGACAGGAGCTGAGCCTGACCCTGTCCCCGCATACGACAGGGTACCCTGGCCCCAAGCCCTGATCCTCCTGTGCTCCACAACCCATTTTCCTCACCACTTCCAGGTCCATCCTGACTGGCCTCCTGCCCCCCACCTCGGGCACTGCCTATATCCTGGGCTGGGACATCCGCTCCGATATCGACAGCATCCGCAAATCCATGGGGATGTGTCCCCAGCACAACGTGCTCTTCGACATGTAGGCAGGGGTGGGGAGCTGCAGGCAGTGATGAAGAGCTGTCCCCCTTAAATCCCTGTGCCCCTCACCCTGCCTTTCCCGCTGTCCCCACAGCCTGACGGTGGAGGAGCACATCTGGTTCTACGGGCGGCTGAAGGGGCTCTCGGAGCAGCAGGTGCAGGAGGAGATGGAGCAGCTGCTCCAGGACACGGGGCTGCCGCACAAGCGCCGGGAGCAGACCAGGAACCTCTCGGGTGCGTGCGGGGGTCGGGCCGGATGGCCGAGCGCGGGCCGGTGGCTCCGAGCTCCCCCAACGCTGTCCCTCTGCAGGCGGGATGCAGCGGAAGCTCTCGGTGGCCATCGCCTTTGTGGGCGGCTCCCGGGTGGTGATCCTGGACGAGCCCACGGCCGGCGTCGACCCCTTCTCCCGCCGCAGCATCTGGGAGCTGCTGCTCAAGTACCGCAAAGGTCGGGGCTGGGGGCCCCCACTTTACCCTCTGAGCCCCCCAGCCTGGGGCGAGCAGGGGGATGTGCTGGTGGGGAGAACCTGCAATGGGGGTGTCCGGGGAGGGAGCCCGGGGTCAAGCCCGTTCCTGGTCCCCAGGCCGCACCATCATCCTGTCCACCCACTACATGGACGAGGCGGAGCTGCTGGGGGACCGCACTGCCATCATCTCTCAGGGCCGGCTCTGCTGCTGCGGGTCCCCCCTCTTCCTCAAGGCCAGGCTTGGCACCGGGTACCACCTCACCCTGGTGAAGCGGGAGAGGAGCGGGACGGGCGGCAGCACCGGCACTGTCCCCGGCGTCACCAAAAAGGTGGGTGGGTCCCTTGGCCCTGACGATCACCCCCAAAAGGGCAGCCAGTGTCTCCATCCCAGGTACTGGGGGGCACTGGGGGCCAGCTCCTGCTGTGGGGTGCCAGGCTCCAGCCACCCTTCCCTGCAGGACGGCAGTGACTCCGAGCACAGCAGTGACACGGGTCTGGGCAGCGAGCGGGGCAGTGACGCCAGCACAGTGGGTGAGCGCTTTGTCCCCTCGCAGTGTCACCCCCAGCTGTCCCCCATACATCCCCCCATCAGCCAGGGAGGCTGGGGGTGCACAGCCCTGGCCCCTCTCCTCCTTTCCCTGGAGGGGCAGGAGGGAATCTCCATCCCCTCCATCTCCCCTGGGGACCCTCAGGCTGGGCTGCCGTGGCCAGCTGTGCGAGGCAGCAGCTCCTGCCTCGGGTTTCCAGCCCTCCCCATCCCTCCAGATGTGGCCCAGCTGTCAGCGCTGATCCAGAAGCTGGTCCCTGGCTCCCAGCTGGTGGAGGACATCGGGCACGAGGTGCTCTTTGTCCTGCCCTACAGTGGGGCCAGGGACGGGGCCTTCGGGGAGCTGTTCCGGGAGCTGGACGCACACCTGGGGGAACTGGGGATCTCCAGCTACGGTATCTCTGACACCACCCTGGAAGAGGTACCCAGGGGGGCTGTGGTCAAGGAGCTCCTGGGGTGCCTGTGTCCAGGGGGTTTCCCTCCCTGGGCTGTGGGTGCTGGTGAGGGTTTAACACCAGCCCTCCCACACCCCCAGATCTTCCTGAAGGTGGCTGAGGACACAGGGCTGGACACTGACACCACAGGTAAAACCCCTCAGTCTTGGCTGGAGCTGAGCTCTGGGGGGTACAGGAGGGGCTGGGGAGGTGCTCAAAGTCCAGAGAAGAGGAGTGGGGTGTCCCCAGCACCCTGTGTGCCCCTGCCAGGGCTGGAGTCCCCACTGGGAGCACCTGTGTGGATGCAGAGAGGTCACAGCCTGTGGCCTTGGTCCTGCCCTGGCATCTTGTCCTCATTTTGTCAGGCACCATGAAAGGAGCAGTCCCTGGCGAGATGGGGGACGGGGATGTGGCCGATGGAGAGATGGGTAAGGATGGGGTAGGTGGGACCCCTGAGCTGCCACTGAGTGCTCTCCACCTCCAGCCCCTGGGCTGTCTGTCCGGGCTGTCTGTCCTTCCAGGCATTCATCCCTTCAGGCTCATGTCCCTTCAAGCAGGGGGATACTCAGGGACCCTCGTGCAGCACAGCTGCCTCCCAGCTTTGGGGTGTCCCCAGAGCAAGGATCTGGGATGAGGATGGATTTGGGGGAGCCCAGCTCTGTGCAGGATGGGATATAAAATCCCAGGGGGCATGTCCAGCATATCCTGGAGGGAGAACTGGCGTGGGGGCAGCCACGGGACTCAGGGGGGCGGGCTGTGATGGTTTGGGGCACCAGCTCTGCCCTGGGTGTAACCCCTCTCTCCTCTCCTTTACATTGAGCCAAAGGAACCCGGCGAGGTAGGAGCTGGGGGCTGTTTAGGGGGGCTGGGGGCTCCTGCATGCAGCATCCTGTCCCTGCTGGGGTGGGGAGATGCCCACCCACGTGTCCCCCCACGCCCTGCCTGCCACGAGCCCCTTGCCAGACCCCTCTGTGCCCCGGCAGCGGAGGAGCCCCGGGAGACGGACCTGCTGCGGGGGGCGGCGGGGCAGGCCTGCGGCAGGGTGAGGGGCTGGGCGCTCACCTGCCGCCAGCTCCGCGCTCTCTTCACCAAGAGGATGCTCCACGCTCGGCGCAGCACCCGCGGCTTCTTCGCGCAGGTTTGGGCGGTGGGGAGGGGATGGGGCAGGGCATGGGGCGGCGGTGGGGCAGAGCCAACCCTGATCCTCCCCCACCCTCCCCGGCCTCCTCAGATCGTCCTCCCCGCCGTCTTCGTCTGCATCGCGCTGCTCTTCAGCCTCATCGTGCCGCCCTTCGGGAAGTACCCGCCCCTGCAGCTGCAGCCCTGGATGTACGGGCAGCAGTTCACCTTTTTCAGGTGTGTCCCCAGCCCTGTGCCCGCCGCCTCCCCCGCGCCCCGCTGCCACCAGCTCACTCCTGTGTCTCTCGGCAGCAACGACGCCCCGGGAGACCCCGAGACAGCGCGGCTGCTGGAGGCGCTGCTGGCCGAGCCCGGCTTCGGCACCAAGTGCATGAAGGAAGAGGGGAAGGCGTGAGTGTCCGCGGGACGGGGGCTGGAGGGGCTTGGCCCCCGCCTCAGTGCCCGCCTGCCCACGGAGCAGCTCTGCCACCTGCGGTGATGCTGTGGCACCTCCAGCATCCCCGTGGTGGGTCTGGCTCGCACCAGGCTGGTAACAGGAGTGTCTCTCTCTCTCCCCGCGGGTGCTCAGGACAGGGCTGTGCCCACCAGCTTCCCACCCCGATGGCTTCTCGGCCCCCTCAGCGCCCCCATCCCTGCTGGAAGTGCTGCAGCGTGGGAACTGGACACGGGCCAGGCCGTCCCCCCCGTGTCAGTGCAGTGGGCCGGGGGCACACAGGATGCTGCCTGAGTGTCCTGAGGGGGCAGGGGGGCTCCCACCACCCCAGGTAACCCCAGCCTAGCAGGGGCAGCCCCAGGGCTCTGGGCTCTGTCACTGCTGGCTGTGGGAGTAGGTGATACTCCAGGGATGCCACCACAGGGCTGGGTGTCTATCCAGCCCGTCTGTCTGTCCCACAGGTGCAGAGGGGCACGGGGGACATCCTTCAGAACCTGACGGGCAGGAACATCTCTGACTACCTGGTGAAGACCTATCCCCAAATCATCCGTCAGGAGTGAGTACTGGGGCTGGGAACACGGGGGACACTGCAGGGACACTGTGGGGAGTCCAAGGGAACACCCCAGGGACACCTGGGGGAAGGGGACACTGCTGGGGACATGTGGCTGGGTGCTGCCCTAATGTCCCCTTGGGGGGTTTCCTCTCTCCTCTGTCTCCCCCACCTGCTTTCTTTCAGGCTGAGGAACAAGAAGTGGGTGAATGAGCAGAGGTGAGCTGGGCAGCGGCTGGGGCTTGGCACAGCCAGGGATGGACGGAGACAGGAGATCCCTGGTGGGTTTGGGGGGAGCCTGAGTGGTCCCTGGGCAGAGCAATCATCCAAGTGCCTTCACCCCCCCTGTGTGTCCCTCACTCTGGCATCTGGGCCAGTGGAGGGTTGAGTTTGCACAAGGGTGGCAGTGGGGAATGGGTGGCAGGTTTCATAAAACTGTGGGATTGTCGAATCTCCTGGGGTGGAAGGGACCCACGTGGATCCTCAAGCCCAGTTCCTGGCACGCTGGCAGTGGGAGTCTCTCCCACAAGTCTGGGAGCCCCGTTTCTCCTGCAGGTACGGCGGCTTCTCCCTGGGTGCCGGCAGCTCCCAGGCCCTGCCGTCGGCAGCGGAGGTGGATCAGGCGGTGCTGGAGCTCCGGGTGCTGCTCGACATCACCCCGGTACAGCTGGACTCAGGCCCTGGCTCAGCTCTGGTACCCCAGTGCTGGGAGAGCCCTCCTCACCCTGTGTTCTGCACCCAGGGCAGCCCCTCGGATCGGCTCCTGGCCAACCTCAGCCGCTTCATCGAGGGTTTGGATGCCCGTAGGAACATCAAGGTGTGCCCAGGGCTGGGGGTCCCTCAGGGGCGGGAGCTGGGGGGGCAGCAGGGATGTGACAGTGGTGTCCCCTCAAGGGGTGGAGCAGCCCAAGAAGGACTGAGGGTGGCTGGGGCTGGAGTGGAGCAGGAGCCCAGTGGGGAGTTGAGGGTGCTCCTGGTGGGACTGGGTGCTGCAGGCACAGCCAGGGGCAGTGCCAGGTTGGGTGAGGGGCTCTGAGCTGTCCGGCCCTCCCCATGCTGCAGGTCTGGTTCAACAACAAGGGCTGGCACGCCGTGGTCTCCTTCCTCAACGTGGCCAGCAATGGGCTGCTGCGAGCCCGGCTGCCCCCCGGCACTGACCCCGCGCGCTTCGGCATCACGGCCACCAACCACCCCCTGAACCTCACCAAGGAGCAGCTCTCTGAGGCCGCCCTGTGAGTGCTGGGGACTGGGGTCCCACAGCCCCCTCTGGCCCCTGCTGAGCTCTCCCCTCCTCGGCAGGATGGCCACCTCTGTGGATGTGCTGGTCTCCATCTGCGTGATCTTCGCCATGTCCTTCATCCCGGCCAGCTTCGTTGTCTTCCTCATTGAGGAGCGGGTCAGCAAGTCCAAGCACCTTCAGTTCGTCAGTGGGATGAAGCCCATCACTTACTGGCTGGGCAACTTTGCCTGGGACATGGTGGGGATGGGGATGGGGATGGGGATGGGGACAAAGACAGTTCCAAGGGGTCTGGTCCCACCCCTGACCCCTTTCCTGGCTTTTCCATCCCCACAGTGCAACTACCTGGTCCCCGCGCTGCTGGTCATCCTCATCTTCCTCTGCTTCCAGCAGGAATCCTACGTGTCCTCGGCCAATCTGCCCTCCCTGGTGCTGCTGCTGCTGCTCTACGGGTGACGGGGCAGCAGAGCCCAGCAGGGGCGAGGGGGTTGTGGGGCTGGGGGCAGCTGTGGTGAGGGGTTGTGGTGCTTGGGAGAGAGGGTGCAGTCTCAAGGCCTCCAGGTCAGGAGGTACACCTCAGCCAGCCCCTGCCTCTCCCCGCTGCAGATGGTCCATCACCCCTCTGATGTACCCAGCCTCCTTCCTCTTCAGCATCCCCAGCACTGCCTACGTGGCCCTGACCTGCATCAACCTCTTCATCGGCATCAACGGCAGCGTGGCCACCTTTGTGCTGGAGCTCTTTGTGGACAAGGTGAGCGTTGGGATGCCCTGGACCCCCCATCCCTTCCCTGCCAGGGCCAGCGCCAGCTCCTCCACCCATCTCCTTGGTGCCCCATCAGAACCTGAATGACATCAACCGCGTCCTGAAGAAGGTTTTCCTCATCTTCCCCCACTTCTGCTTGGGCCGAGGCCTCATTGACATGGTGAAGAACCAGGCAATGGCTGATGCCTTTGAGAGGTTCGGTGAGTCTGGGGGTGTCAGGGCTGCTCACCCTCCCCAAAGCCCAGCACAGGGGTCCCCTATTCCTACAGCCCCTCTCACTGCCTGCAGGGGACAAGCGCTTCGTGTCCCCCCTGTCCTGGGACCTGGCAGGGAAGAACATGTTTGCCATGGCCATCGAGGGCATCGTCTTCTTCCTCTTCACCCTCCTGCTGCAGTACCACCGCTTCTTCCTGCGCCTGGGGTGAGCACTGGCTGGGGGGTACAGAATCACAGAATCACAGAATCACAGAATCACAGAATCACAGAATCACAGAATCACAGAATCACAGAATCACAGAATCACTGGGTTGGAAGAGACCTTTAAGATCATCGAGTCCAGCCCATGCTCTAACACCTCAACTAAACCATGGCACCGAGTGCCACATCCAGTCTTTCTTTAAACACATCCAGGGATGGTGACTCCACCACTTCCCCAGGTGGATGATTCCAGTATTTTATATCACCCTTTCAGTAAAAAACTTTTTTCCTGATATCCAACCTAAATTTCCCTTGGCACGGCTTGAGACTGTGTCCTCTCCTTCTGTCAGTTGTTGCCTGGAGAAAGAGACCAACCTCCACCTGACCACAGCCACCTTTCAAGGAATTGTAGAGAGTGATAAGGTCACCTCTGAGTCTCCTTTTCTCCAGGCTAAACAACCCCAGCACCCTCAGCCATCCCTCACAGGGCTTGTGCTCCAAGCCCCTCACCGGCCTCGTTGCCTCCTCTGGATGTGTTCAAGTGTCTCAATGTCCTCCCTAAACTGAGGGGCCAGAAACAGACACAGTACCCCGGGGGTGCTCAAGGGTGTGGACAGCCCTGGATGTGCCCTTGCCACTATTTCCACAGGCCACGAGCTCCGGAGCTGCCCTCGCTGGGGGATGAGGACCGGGACGTGGCCAGGGAACGGGCAAGGGTGGGCAGCATCCCCCCACACGGCTACCTCCTGCTGCTGAAGGACCTGACCAAGGTGGGTGCGTGGAGCTGGACCCTGCTGTGAGCTGCAGCCCACCCAGAATTGCTGTCCCCACTGGTAGTGACAGGAGGGAGCACCCAGTGCCACCTCTCCTCCATGCAGGTGTACCGGCGCAGGAAGGCTCCGGCTGTGGACCGGCTCTGCGTGGCCATCCCCCCCGGGGAGGTGAGGGACAGATGGACAGACAGACAGCTCTGTAGGGGTGGCCAGGGCTGCCGGTGACCCTGCTCTGCCCCCACAGTGTTTTGGCCTCCTGGGAGTGAATGGCGCTGGGAAAACGTCCACCTTCAAGATGCTGACGGGGGACACAGAGGTGACACTGGGAGAGGCCTGGTTGAAGGGGCACAGGTGGGTGAATGCAGGGTCTCCATGGCTTGGATCCCTCTCCATGTCCCCACAGCACCTATGCCATCATCTCTGCCCCCACCCTGTGCTCTTCCTGGCCCTTTGCCCTGCAGCCTGCTTCATCCTCATCCTCATCCCTGCAGTTGCTTGTCCCTATTCCCACAGTATTCCTGGCACATGTCCCCATCCCGCAGTGTGCTCACCTCTCCCTGCCCCGTGCCTACCTGTCCCCGTCCTGTGCTCACCTGTCCCCATCTTGCAGTGTGCTCACTGACCTCCAGTCTGTCCACCAGCACATGGGTTACTGTCCCCAGTTTGATGCCATCACGGACCTGCTGACAGGGCGGGAGCACCTGGAGTTCTACAGCCGCCTGCGCGGGGTCCCGGAGGAGGAGACCCCCAGGGTAGGGCCTGTACCCTGCTCTCCCCAGCCCAGGGAGAGCCCCCACCCTCACCCCTTCTGTCTCTTGCAGGTGGCTCAGTGGGGCATCACTGCTCTGGGGCTGGGCCCGCACGCCGACCGGCCGGCGGGCAAGTACAGCGGGGGCAACAAGCGCAAGCTCTCCACGGCCATCGCCCTCCTCGGCTGCCCCCCCGTCGTCTTCCTGGTGAGGGGGGCATTGGGAGGCCCCACGGCAGCCCCAGGGTCCTGCCCAGGCTGACCCTGGGCCGGGACCATTGCAGGATGAGCCCACAACGGGGATGGATCCGCAAGCCCGGAGGTTCCTGTGGGAGCGCATCCTTGGCGTTATCCGGGACGGCCGGTCCGTGGTGCTCACGTCCCACAGGTGAGTTCCCACCCAGGCCCTGCAGCCCCCACAAAGGGGAGGAGCACCTCTGGAACCCCCTGGAGGGGAGTGTCCCTCTGCCCTGGGGGGGCTCACACGTTCCCCCACAGCATGGAGGAGTGTGAGGCGCTCTGCACCAGGATGGCCATCATGGTCAACGGCCGCTTCCGCTGCCTGGGCAGCGTCCAGCACCTCAAGAACAGGTACCAGGTCGAGGGGTTAAGGGGGTCTCCTGAGGGTGGTGGCTGGTCCTCACAGCTGTGTCCCCTCTCCCTGCAGGTTTGGGGATGGCTACACGGTGGTGGTGCGGGCGGGGGGCCCCGGCCCCTCAGCAGTGCAGGCCCTGCTGCAGCAGCACTTCCCCGGCATTGTGCTGCGGGAGCAGCACGGGGGGCTGCTGCAGTACCACCTGCCTGCCCGTGTCACCTCTCTGGCCACCGTCTTCAGCCTTCTGGCCGCCAACCGTGGCCCCTGCCACATAGAGGACTACTCCGTGTCCCAGACCACACTGGACCAGGTGACAGGGGAGGCAGGTGGTGAGGGCATGGTGATCCTGTCCCATGGTGCTGTCTCTCATCATGCCATTCCTGCAGGTCTTTGTGCACTTTGCCCAGGAGCAGAGTGATGGGGACGTGGGAGAGGTCACAGCCCCAGGACAGGATGCGGCCCCCAACCCCGGGAGGAGGCTGAGCAAATTCCTGGAGGACGACAGCTACGAGGAGAGCGCTGTCTGACTGGGCCATGGCGTCCCATGGACCCCACAGCCCCCTCCCTGGCTATCACCGCAGCACGAGCCAGGGGCACAGGGCTCTGGGGTACTGCAGACCCCCAGAGCTGCATAGAAGAGGCCTGGGCACATCCTGCCCACTGGCATGGTGTCACCATCCCAGGGGACAGAGGGTGTTTGGGAGGGTCAGAGTGCCAGGACAGGGCTGGCCCCAGCTCCCTGCGGTGGGGTTGATGCCCTGTGCGGGGCTGAGCTGGATGGGGGGGTCTGGGGCTGGCCTTGGGTCCCCGCTGCTCCCCACCGGAGCCGAGCTTGCTGTAACAGAGCAATTCAATAAAAACCCACGGTACTGCCGCGGGGCTCGATTGCCCTCGCCACAACGCGACCGCAGTGAGGGGACAGGGCGGGGGCAGAGCGGGACAGCGGCAGCAGAGTGACCCTGACACAGGCGAACATCAACCCACAGGGCCGCGCCTTGGGGCTCCCCGGACCTGGCGGGAGGCTGGAACGCACCGTGCCGCGTCTCGGGGGGGAAAAAAGGGTGGTCCCGGGGAGAGGTTTTGAGACAGTGCGGAGAAAAAAATATGGAACGCTTCACGAATTTGCGTGTCATCCTTGCGCAGGGGCCATGCTAATCTTCTCTGTATCGTTCCAATTTTAGTATATGTGCTGCCGAAGCGAGCACGAACTGCCCTGCACCCACAGCGCTATTTAAACCTCCTAGAGACGACAATTTTCAAGTCACAGCGAGGGGACTTTTCCGTATTTCTACACTTTTCCTCACACAATCACTCTCTCAGACGAGTTGTGCAGATATCTCACCCTAAATCTTCCGCTCTGTTGAAATTTTTTTGCCTTTTCGAGGCCGAACGGCCGCCAGAAGGTGCCGGCTGAGCGCGGTGCATGATGGGATATCCCCATATTTGCATGGAGGCGGGGCAGGGCCGGAGCGCGTCCGCCACCGTCCCGTCGTGCCCCGGGCGCGCGTGCGCGCGCACGCGCGTGAGCCGCCGTGGCCGGCGGAGGAAAATGGCGGCGGAGCGCTGAGGGACGGGACAGGACCGCGCCGGGACAGCTGAGCCGTTCGCCGCCCCCCGGGCCGCGCCGCCCCTCCCCGCCCCGCCGAGGGTCCCCCATGGCCGCGGGGATATCCCGGCAGCCGCGTCCCTGTTGCGTCTGCTCCGGCCGCGCAGCTCCCGGGCCCCGCTGAGCGCCCAGGCCTGACCCGTTGGGCCTGACCCGCCGCCGCCCCGAGGCGTCTGCGCCGGGCAGGGGCCGGGGAGGGGGACGGAGGCAGTGCTGGCCCCGCGCAGTGCCCGCCCGGCCCCAGCCCGGCCCGCGGAGGAGCAGCAGCCTTTTCGGGCCCAGCCCTCACCAGCCCCGCCGTCAGGATGTCCGAGAACCAGCCGAACGCCAACAACCACCACCCGGCCAACAACGCCGGGGCCGCCGGCGGCAACAACCGGGGCGTCCGCAACCCCAACCTCAACCAGAATCCCCTGATCAACGTGCGCGACCGCCTGTTCCACGCGCTATTCTTCAAGATGGCAGTGACCTACGCTCGCCTTTTCCCTCCCTCCTTCCGTCGCGTCTTCGAGTTCTTCGTTCTTCTCAAGGTGAGGGACTGCTCCTCCTGCCAGCCCGCGGCCGGGCTGAGGACAGGAATTTCATTAGAAACAAAAAAGTCGTGCCTCCGCCGGCGGTAGCAGGCTGTGTTTGTTTTGGACCACGCACACCGAGCTGTCCCCGGAGCTCCCGTGGGCTCCTCCTGTGAGGGAAGCATCGGTCTCCATGGTGGTCCCGGTGTTCCCTGCACTCTGGAGCCCTTCCAGATCTGTAAATCAAAAAGAAATTGCTGAGCCAGCTTGCTGGGCAGCCAAGCAGGAGATGTTTGTGTTTCCTAGCAATCACACTTTTTGGATACATTTCCCACTTGATCTACTGGGTTGTTGGAGACTTGCTGGAGAATTTTCTTTTCTGAAAGCAGTTAAGGCACAGCCCCGTTCTAAGCCCGTTTCTTTCAGCAGTGCCAGGAAAGTGTCACTGTCCTCTGGGGTGACCCCACCTGCCTGCTGGGTGATGGGGACCCTCCCAGAGGGGCCTGTCAGTGTCCAGGGGTGGCTGCCCTTGGGTAAAATCCTGCTCCACAGCTTCCAGGATGGGAAATCAGAGAAAGGAGAAGGGGAGAGCAGCTTGCCAGGCAACAGCAGCACACTCCTCTAGGTTTCTACAATTCAGCAAGAAAACATTCAGCACAGCTTGTCTCATGGCTCACAGATTTGTTTTCTACCCTCTCAGGAGACTTTTGGGGTTTTTCACATCCCTGTTCCCGCTCCCAGTTGTTGATCTGCATCCCGGCAAACCGGCTGGGACAGGGATAGCGCTAACGGTGCAGTGGTCAGGCAGAGTGACTGGGAGCAGTTTGTGTTCCTTCTGCCTCTGATCACAGCTCCTCCCAGGGAAGTAAAAACTTCTCTGTGGAGAGCAGCCTGCAGGGTCAGGGGTCAGCAGCCTGCTCCCAGCTCTCCTTCAGCTGCTGGCAGGAGGGAAGTGGGAGCCCACGTTTCCATCCCGAGCCCTGGTATTGCCCCCGGCTCTGCTGCTGCATCTCCTGCAGCTAGGGAGGTGGCTCTGCTTTATCTCTCTCACATCTCCCCGTGCAGCTCCTCTGCAGAGTGATGTTTACCAGGCTGTTTGTTCGTCACAAATAGGTCAGGACGGCGGGGCTGGTGAGGACAGAGCAGCGCGGGGTGGCTGGGAAGGGAGCTCTGAGCTCAGCAGTGCCGCTCGCTGTGCCAGCTGCGCTCGGAGCTCTGAACTTTGGACGTCTCTCTTCACTCCAGGGAACAAGCTTTTTTAGTCCACCCTGCTTTGCTGTGGTTTATGGCTGTTCCTGGGATGGAGGCAGGGCGGGGAGCTGTGGGGTTTTGTGCGCTCGGTCTCAGGGGCCAGCTCAACTCCCTGGGGCAGGACCTGTTCTTTGGGACAATGGGTCTGATGTGGGTTTGGGTCATCCTGCCCAGGGTTGGCTTTGCTTAGAGAATTTGCTTAGAGAATTGCTTTATTCTGCCTTTACAAAGCTGGACAGGCTTCTCTGGGTTTCAGCAGGAAACCCTTTGTGCTGAGGAGGGAAGGGTTGGAGGGCATGGACATGTTTCCATTTCCTTCAGTGTGCTTCGTGGCCTCATCCCACACTGCTGCTGTGTGTGGTCAGTTTTGGGGACGCTGTTGGATGCAGGCCCTGTACTTTCAGAGCTGTCGCTCTCCTGAGCAGGCACAGCTGGTTCCTGATGTCTTTGGTGCTTTCCCTGCTGGAACTGCCAAGGTCTGGCTGCTGCTTTGTCGATGCCAAGAAACACCAAAGCTCTCGTCCACTTGCCAGTCCGCTCACCCAAATTATTCTGGTGTTCCGCGGGCAGGGAAGAGCTGATGATAGCTGGGGGGTCTGACAGTCTCTGCCTTGTCTGCTGCCCTTTAGGCTCTCTTTGTGCTCTTCATCCTGGCCTACATCCACATCGCCTTCTCCCGCTCCCCCATCAACTGCCTGGAGCACGTGCGGGATAAGTGGCCGCGCGATGGCATCCTGCGGGTGGAGATCCAGCGCAACTCCAGCCGGGCCCCCATCTTCCTGCAGTTCTGCGGGGTCGAGAAGTTCCCCGGAATGGTGGTTGAGTCCACAGCTGAGGAAGAGGAGGAGGAAGAGGAAGAAATGACTGTGGATATGTTTGAGAACAGCTCCATCAAGGTAAGGACGCGCTTGTTCCTGTGTGTGCTGGAGAGGGGAGCCTGGGTGAGGGGCTGGGGAAAAGTCTTGGTTGGAAGTGAAGTCCCTCTGTGATCCCTTGGTCTCCTGGAAACAGGAACCTGTTCCTTGGCTGCTCCTGAATCCCCACATTGGCCTCTGATGGTTTAACTCAAAAAGGAAAGCCAGAGAAAATGTCCTTTTGGAGGTGGGAGGCCTTTGTGTGGGTAGAGAGAGCATGGCAGGTGAGAGGTGAAGAAGCTGCTGATGTGGCTTTCCCTGCTCTGGTTTTCCAACAGTTTGAGCTGGATATCGAGCCCAAGGTGTTCCTCAAGCCGTCCCGGGTGAGCAGCACTGAGCTGCCCCACAACAACAGCCAGGAGTTCTCGTTTAGTGACGCAGCCACTAAAGGTATGCAGCCTCTGCGGGAGACTGTGTCCGAGTTTGAGATGCTAGCCCGAGCAGGTAATCACACCTTCACTGCTACCTGTGCTTCTCCTTCCTCCCATCATCATCCTCCCCACACATCCTGTCCTGGCTCCTTGGGGCACCTGCACAGTGACCTTAAATGTCTTCCCGATGTGTTTACCTGGGGATAATCCTGGCAGTACTAACAGCAGACCCACAGCAAGCTCTGCCCTGAGGCTGGGGGGAGGGCTGGGCTAGAAATTTTGCCAGGCCAAGAGGCTTTGGATCAACCACAGGTGAGCGAAGGCTCTTGGCCTGGCAGGTTCCTGTGGTGATCAGTGTCAGGTACCTCAGATGAGCCTGAACCCCCTGTTCTGATCCATTCACTGTCCCCTGCAATCCACAGGGATCTCCTGACAGCGACATTCCTTCTAGCACGAGCAGGCTTTGGGCTGTGTTCTGGGTGCTGAGCCAACACCAGCACTTGGAGCAGCCAATTTGCTACAATTAATTAATCCCGAAAGCCACCCAGCGGGTTTTGGTGGATTGCAGTACAGCACTGCTGTTCCACTCGGATGTTCCATGGCCTTATCCCACCCTTTTCCTGCCTGACCTAAGCTGCTCAGGCCTTGTAAACTCCAGAGGGAGATTTAGTAGCTTTGTATTATTTAAAATGGAATTCCACTGTGGAAAATCTCCTGTTTTTTCTAGTGGTTAAGGTAGAAAATCTACTAAGGAATATTTCTCTTAAAATAGAAACATGGACTTGGATTCTTTGGTTTTTCCCATAAAATTTGCAGGAAGTTAGCCTCTTTCACCATATTGTTGTCCCTGTGAAGGCTGGAATTCTTTGCTCTGCAGACACACTGGGGTTGTGGCTGTGGAGGAGGATGAGACTGGACACTGTCCTGTTCCTTGGTCTTGCAGTAGATTTACTTGATGCTCATCCAGAGCTCATTAGTCCTGAATTAAAGGTCATTAAGACCAGAGAGCAGTAAATGTTTTTGGTGCCTTTATTGCTGGTGCCCGGGTTCTGAGAACAAGTCACGTTGTGCTGGGCTGGGGCACTGGTGGGAAGTCCCTTGTTTTGCTGAATGCCTGATTGGAAACAATCCAAAAAAAGGAGAGGAAGAGAACAGGCTGTTTCCCAGATTAGTTACAAAATTCACATCTTTAACTCGGTCCCAAATACCTGATTTCATTGTTTTTTCCAGGTTTTCTGTCTTCTCAGTGCACCAAATTTTATATTTAGCCAGAATATTCTACCATGAAAAAAATATTTTATTATACAAAGGAAGTAATTGTTGATATTTAAACCCTTCATTTCCTCTTGAGCTTAAAACTGTTTATAATGGGAACAAAAGACAAACCCAACAGCCCAGCCTGTGTTTGCTGCCCAGTAAGGGGATCAGGAGCTCTCTGTCAGTGCTGGGTCAGGTGTGTCTCTGTTCAGTTCTTGTGTCCCTTTAACTGTCGCTGTGGTGCCAGGAGCTGCCTGACAGCTGCCTCCCCCCCTCCTGGAGATACACCCTGGCAGTCTGAAAGAGCAGGGATTAAATTGCTTGGCTCTGGCTTAGCGGGAGGTTTTGTCCTTTCAGAGATGATGTAGCAAAAAAAGCATCTCTTCGGAACCTTTCTTGGAAAAAAGGAAAAACCAAAGCGGGGAAACTTCAGGCACCACCAGTTTTTGGGAAAGCTGTAATTGCAGCTGCCTTCAGTTCTGACATGTAATTGCAGCAGTGACCTCAGTCCCCTGGGAAGTGCAGGGCTCTTTGCCTCTGGAGCATTTGCTTGGTGTTCAGCAGGTGTAAAGTGGATTTTCCTGCTGGTTCCCAAACAACACGGGAAGCAGAAATTGAACGGAGCAAGAAGAAGTGGCTCTGGGCTTCCCAGGCAAAGATGTGGGCAGGTTCTGGGCAGAGCTTGAAACTGCTGCCCTGAAGCTTTCCCAGAAATCCCACATTAAGGACTAATGTCAGGGGAATGGGCTGTAATTCCGAAGAGTTTGCATTGATTTATGTTTAATTAGTTGAGGGAAGCCTGGAGCCCACGTTAGCAACCAGTTCCCTTTTCAAGAACACGATGGGAAGGGAGGGAACCCAGAGGGGCTGTTTCTTCGTGTTGGCTGTTGGCAGGTGTGGGTGTTGAGTCTCCCTGTCTCCCTGTGTCTCTCTCCCAGTGTGGCCACAGGAGGAGTACATTGTGGAATACTCTCTGGAGTACGGCTTCCTGCGCCTGTCCCAGAGCACGCGGCAGCGCCTCAGCATCCCCGTCATGGTGGTGACCCTGGGTGAGTGGGAGGCAGGGCAGGGGGCTCAGGGGTGGCTACCTGTGCTGCAGAGACCTCCACACCACCTCTGGGAACTCTTCCTGAAGCTCGTTGTGCTCACTTCCCACGCGGGAGAGCTGCTGTGTGCAGCCTGCCTGCCTTTAGTAGGTCACAGCTTTTCAGGAGGAGCTTTCTGAAATGGTGGAGCCTGCTTCAGTGAGCCCTGATGTCATGGCCAGCAGAGTTTTCCCTCATGGAGCAGAGAAGAGCTCTCTCCCTGGCTGAAGGCACTGAAGCTCTGGGCTCAGTGTGGAGTAGCAGGGTTAGAGCCTAATGGCCAGAGCAACTGTGCAGATGCTGGGCACGGTGCTCACAGATCTGTCACACTGCGTGTGCTGCTGTGTCCCTGTGAGCACCAGCAGGTCATTTCCCTGAACAGTGCCCTCTTCTCCTGGCATTTGCTCCATTAAAGCCTGTCCAAGTCAGGAGCAGAGCCTCAGACCTTCTCGTGCCTGTGAACCTCTGCATCTGTTAGTGCAGCAATCAGAGAGGAGCTTGTCATTTCCTCCCACTCAAGCTGAAGCAGAGCTGGATGGGGGTTAAGCAGCTTTCCTGTGCAGTAATGGGCAGCCAGGATGAGCCCTGGAGATAGGCCAAGCCTATCTCCAAAGGGCAAGTTCCCTTTGTGTCTGTGCCAGCACAGTGTGTGACACCCCTGACAGTCCTTAAGGCCCAGCTGCCATTTGCACTTTAGTCTGGCTGGATCCATCAGGGGGTGAGATGTTCCCTGCCAGTTCTCCCAAGTTTGGTTTTGCTGCCCCGGGTCCACATGCAGATGCAGCTCTGCTGGCACAAGTATCCCTCACCTTGTGCCTTTGTGGCTCCAGGTGTGAACAGGTGTGAAAGGGTTTTTGTGTTCTCTCTAGATCCTACCAGGGATCAGTGCTTTGGGGACAGGTTCAGCCGCCTGCTGCTGGACGAGTTCCTGGGCTACGATGACATCCTGATGTCGAGTGTCAAAGCTTTAGCTGAAAACGAGGAAAACAAAGGTAAGGCCTGGGGGAGTCTCAGCAGCAGCTGCTTGGAGCAGTGGGTGTTTGTTCTGTGGATGCCTGACTATCATCTTCTGACTATGGATTAATCTGTAATGCAGGGAGCAGCTCCCTGTGTTATTGTCAAGGACAAAATGAGAGAGGCAGGAGGGGAGAGGTGTCTGGAAACGTGATTTCCTCCCGCCTCACTGCCCTGCATGACAATGAGTGCTGCCCTGAGGATTTGCTCCAAATCCTGTTTCTTTAGCAGCCACTGGAGCTTGGTTCTTAGTCTGTGGCTTAATCACACTGAGCTGGTGTTTGTGCTTTTTCTCCAGGTTTCCTTCGCAATGTGGTGTCTGGGGAGCATTATCGCTTTGTCAGCATGTGGATGGCCAGGACATCCTACCTGGCAGCCTTCGTCATCATGGTCATCTTTGTAAGTCACTGTGAGCAGCTGGGCAGTGCCTGGTCTCAGCCTGGTGCTGGGCAGTGAGTGGTTGGTGTTACAGCAGAGCTCTCATCTGCTTTTAAAGTGTAGCTGGTAGAGGATGAGGCCCTACTCTGGGGCATGTTTTTGTTTGTTTGGGGTTTTTTTTTTAAAGGTTCCTGGAGTCCACCAGTGAAATGAACAGAAGAGCTAAGCTAAAATGCAGTGTTATTTTTGTTGTCAAAAGGAAGCTGCTGTTAATTTCTAAGTGTCCTTAAAACACTCCAGCTGTCAGTACAGGGTGCAGATATCTGTCCTCTAAGACTTTTAAGAACAGCCCAGACTGATTTGCCAGGAGTGATCAAGATAAACCAAGTGCTGATGTGTGAGACGAGATGATCTCAGATACACATCAGACAGGATCCCAAGCCATAACTACCCCGTGTTTGTTGTCTTGGGTGGATGTGGGTGACTGTCCCTTTGTGTGTGGCTGTCCCAGTCATGGGGCAGGTCTGTGCACAATCACACTGTGGGCACTGAGGAGGAACCGAGTGCAGGGAGGAGCGGGGTGGAGGACAGGAAAATCCCTGCTCCCAGCTCTGCGGGTTGATGTGGCCCCAGTGCAAACATTCAGGATTAGTCCCTTTACAAACAAATCCCTTACTGTCTGTTCCCCTGCAGCAGCACAGAGATTAATTGCTGTTTTTGAAGCTCTAATTACTCTTCGGGAAATGGCTCTGCACAGCTCCTGCTAATGAGTGTAGGATGTGCAAGCCCAGGCTCGCCCGGGCCTCTGCCGCACTGCGATTCCGAGCGACTCCCTGCACCCGTGGGGCTCTAATCTGCCTCCCCTTCTCTGTCCTGTTCCAGACTCTCTCTGTCTCGATGCTGCTGCGCTACTCACACCATCAGATCTTTGTCTTCATTGGTAAGGACTGGCTGAGGGGTTTGGGTTGTGCTGGGCACTGTGCCTGCTCCTGCGCAGGGTGTTGTTGAGTCACAGCAGGTTTGGGTTGGAAGGACCTTGAGGATCGTTAGTTCCAATTCAGAAGAGTCCTACCTGTAGCTTCACAGGGAATACATCCCCCTGCTCCCAGCCACTGCATTTGCCAGAGGTGTTCTCTGTCCTGAGAAATTGTTTGGGGACAGACAATGTGGCTGCACTGAGCAGTGGGCTGGAGAACACAGAACTGTGGGCTGGAGGGTTCTGTGGCCCTCCATCCTCTCTGTGCCTCAGTGTGTTTTCTCTCTTGCAGTTGACCTGTTACAGATGCTGGAGATGAACATGACCATTGCGTTCCCTGCTGCTCCACTCCTCACTGTCATCCTGGCTCTGGTCGGTAAGGACTTGCCTCACTGCTTGTGTCTGCAGCACGTCCCTCTGGGATCTGTGGGAGGTCTAATTCCCTGTTCCAAGCTGGCTGTGGCAGGTGGTTACTGTGGCTGCTCATCACAAGGCGGAAGGCTCTGGAATTTGGTGGCACAGTGAGCTCCATTGTCCTTCTGGGTCCTCTGGAAAAGCAGCAATTTGTTGGAAATCCCAGAATCCAAAGCTTTGTCTGTCCCTGGAGCTCATTGCAGACTGGCATTCTGTGGCCACATTGCGTTTGTACGATTTTAATTTAAAAAGCAGCAGAACCTCCTGAAATCTGTGCTGCAGGATGCAGCTGAGCTGTGGGACATGGTAGGCAGCACTTTCTTGGCCACAGCTGCTGCCATAAGCAGAGCCCAGTTACCTGCCCTGGGCAGGTGCAGTCACAGCCCTGCTCTGAGGTGACAGAGGGCCCCTTCCTGTGCCCTGCCACATGCTGATGTCCCCTCTGTCCCCAGGTATGGAGGCCATAATGTCTGAGTTCTTCAATGACACCACAACTGCATTCTACATCATCCTCATCGTGTGGCTGGCGGACCAGTATGATGCAATCTGCTGCCACACCAACACCAGCAAGAGGCACTGGCTCAGGTAAGGGCTGGCTGTGGCCACATTCCCTCTGCCTGTCCTCCCCCAGCTGCTCTGAGTCCCTCCCAGCATCCCCAGGCACAACAGCCCCCACTCCTAAAGGGTATTGTCTGTCTGGCTGCTTGGGAGCTGCCCCACATGTCACAGGGTCCAAAGTGCAATTTCTCCACTTTGGGTTTGGGTCTGGATCTGGGAATCACCTTGATCTTCCTCAGCTTCTTGTTTTTTCCTGTTCATAGACAGACAACTCTAATTAATCTGTTAAGGAGTCTGTGTCACCCCATGCAAAGTGCCCCAGCTCAGGCTGGTGTCGGGAGAAGAAGGGAGCTCACATTTTTCCTTTCCAAAGGATTTTTTTTGCCTTCTTGTCCAGATTCTTCTACTTGTACCACTTTGCCTTCTACGCCTACCACTACCGCTTCAACGGGCAGTACAGCAGCCTGGCACTTGTCACCTCCTGGCTCTTCATCCAGGTGAGTCCCTCCAGGGCTGCTGCACCTTAGGGGACTTTGTCAAACTTCCTCTCAAGATGGGTTGGAGGAGGGATCCTTATTTCTGTAAGAGGTGGGGTTAAGCCTGGTTTGAAAATGGAGCAGCAGAATTAGGTTGTGGAAGAGGGGATGTCTGGATTGATGCCTCCAGTCCAGCCCTAGGACTGACAATAACCTGATGCCACATGGGTGTTGGGAAGGATTTCTGTCCTGTCCTTCCGGAATAAATCCTGGGGAGGGTCTGCCTTGCAGAGGAGCTGTTCAGGTCTGTGCAGTGAGGATGATGCTGGCAGGACCAGCTCCAAGCTGATGTCTGATAACCTAGATCAGGCATACCTGTTGGGTGTCTTTGGTTGTTCACCTTCTGCAGGGTGGGGGACAGGGAATAGAGGATGGGCCAGAGGAATGCTGTCACCCTTCTTTTCCTGGTCTTTGAAAGTGAAGAGGGGCTCTACTCTGTTGCCTGTCTTCAGAGAGAAACTATAAAGCAGCTTGCAGTAGTTGCAATGGAAGGGATAAATCTTTCAAACATGCTTCTGGGTGTCAGAGCGGCTGGATTCTTCAGGAGAAGTTTGGTTTTCTCGGGATGTGGTGGCCTGTGACCGAGGCCCAGGGTGACGCCTTTCCTTTTCCTCCACCAGCACTCGATGATTTACTTCTTCCACCACTATGAGCTGCCAGCCATCCTGCAGCAGATCCGGATCCAGGAGATGCTGCTGCAGAACCAGCAGGTCGGGCAGGGCACCCAGACCACGCTGCAGGACAACCTCAACAACAACACCACGGCTGCCCCGGTGGAGGCCGGGGGCCGCCGAGCCCCGCTGGCCACCGGGCCACCCGGGGAGGGCAGCGGTCCGGCCGCCCTGACCCCCGGCGAGGCCTCCAGCGTCATCGCCGCCGCCGCCGCCTCCGTGGGCAGCGACCTGAACTGGGTGGCCGAGACGGCTGCCATCGTGACAGAGGCCTCGTTTCTGTCTGACCTGAGCACCACCCTGCTGGAGCCCACCGTGGTGCACGAAGCTGTGGCCAATGGGACCCCTCAAGAGGCGGCCGCCGCCTCGGGGTTGGTCGCCCGCATCAGGGTCAGCAGCGACCACCCGGAGACGGCCGTGGGCTCCATCACCATCGAGGTCACCTCAACGTCCGTGGTGGCTGCAGCAGATGCTCCTCCCGCTGCTGGGGCTGCGCCCCTGGCCCCGCTGCAGGAGGGGGCGGTCCCCAGCCCCACCCTTCCCAAGCAGACTGAGGCTCTGGAGGGCTCAGACAGCCGAGCAAAAACCAGTGGCAAAAACTGCATGGGCAGCAGCAGCATGGCAGAGCCCTTGCCAGCCTCGGGGGGGGACAGTGACCAGGACAGAGGTTTGGAGGACCAGGGGGAGAGCAGCCCCTGCCCAGCACCAGCAGAGAGAACGCCCAGCTCAGAGCCAAGCTCCAGGAACCTGTCCTGAGCCCCGTTGCTGTCACTCTGGACTGCTGGGAAGGCATTTGGATTTTGTTTGTTACTATTTCTCACTTCACCATCATCCTTAACCCATGGATCCCTCTGAGCAGAGCTGGAGCAGCTGGGACAGTGCAGGGCTGCAGTGACCTCCCTCCCTTAGGAAAGGCACAGGGGGCTCTGGGAAGGATGGTGGGGTTTGGTCCCCTGGCTCACACGGCTCCAGGACTCCTCTGAGGCCACAGGTGAGCCAGCCACCTGTTCCCACCCTGCCTTTTCCTTGTCCCCAGTCCCCAGCTTTGCCCCTGCAGCTGTTTGCAGTCCAGGTGCTGGTCCCAGGCAGGAGCTGACCTGGGACAGGCCACAGGCGTGGCAGCTTTGTGGTTAGAGTAGGAGCAGATAAAACAGGCAGAGTGTCCAGCCCCTGTGGGAGAGCCACAGAGGCAAATCCTGGTCACATTTCCTGCTCCTGAGGGGAGGAGGAGCTTTTACCTTCCCCAGGCACAAAGTCTGCCCAGGCCAGGGCACAACCAAAGCAGAAAGCTGCACTTCAGCCCCTTTTTTTCTGTCCTTAAGCTTCCCTTGGTGGGTGGGTTGGGAGGTGGAAGGTGCTGTGCCCAGGTGGGAGCTGCCATCCCAGGAGCCATGAGTGATGCTTGGAGTGCTGCAGTGGGTGTCTGGAGGAGTGTGGGGTGAGGGCAGCAGCTCTGTCCTGCACAGCTCTGCTCTGGGTGAGGCAGCTGCTTTCCAGTGCCTTGTCCCTCCCATGGGACACGTCTGTGTTTAGGATCAGCCCCATCCCAGAGGAGAGAGTGGCTCCTCATGCCTGGACTGTTGCATGAGCTGGTTTAGCATAAAACCAAAATACTAAAGCCAAGACATTTCAGCTGGTTTTCCCATGTTTCCCTGGCAGTGGAGGTGAGGCTGGCAGAGCCTGACCCCTCTTCCAAGAGGCTGAGCTGGAGGGCTGCCTGTGGACCCCTGCAGAGGGGCCAGATCCGTGCCAGGATGTGCTGAAAGGAGGGTTTGTGCGGGGAGGTGGAGCAGAGTGAGGTGGGATGAAGCTTTGGGAGAGCCATGGTGGAACAGGGCAGGGACATGTGGGCACTTAGCTCTTGGGGACAGCTGGGTCCCTGCGCAGATGTCCCCGAGTTCAGTGTTGTCCCCTTGTGGCTGAGCAGTATCTGGAGTCCATCTCTCTCGGAGGGCTCCGTGCGTTTCAGTGTTACCTTGTCAACACGGGGGGGCTCTGAGCCCCCTCTTTACCCCTCTGCCTTTCCCACCTGGGTGCCCCCTTTTTGTTTTTTTCCTTTTTACCTGGAGCAGCTGTGGTGCTGTTCCAGGGCAGGGGGGACCCTGCTGTGACCAGCAGGTCAAATCTTGCTGCTGCCAGCACTCCTGAGAAGAGGCCTTGTGGCCAACTGGCTCCCAGCAGCCTCTGGAGTGCTGGGAATGACCGTAGGCTTTTCAGAGGAGGGGGTGGGAGGGGAAAGGGGGACACCAAACCAAATGATTTGATGAATGAAGAGTAGAGTTCATTCTATTTAATTAATGTACAAAATGTGTTTGTATATAATAATAAATATTATCTCTTAACAGCTCCTGCAGCACTGCCCCATGCCCTGCCCATGGCTGTGCTGGGCTGATGTCTGGGGGTCCTGGGGACAGGGGGTGCAGCGAGGTGAATGCTCTGTCCTGGGGGTGTCTCCTCCTGCCGTCCTGGAGTGTCACCATCTGTCCCCTTGCAGTGTGCAGGGGCGGTGGCAGGGCAGAGGGCCGAGTACCAGCCCTATCCCGGCCGTGCTCGGTGGTGCTGGGCAGCCTCCGTGCCAGGGGAAGGGCTGCAGGGCTCCACGGCCGCCTGTAGTGGGATGGGGCTGTTCCTTATCCTCAGGGGCGGGCGGAGCCCTGAGCCGCAGCCTGTCCCGCTCCCCGTGCAGCGTCTCCGTCCCTCACCCTCCGCCCGAGAAAGGCTCCGGTTCCGCTTTGCAGTGGCTCTGGGATCAGCCCGGTTTTGCCGCCCTGGAGCTGCGTCTCCAGAGGGGGGTTCCGGTCTCGGCCTGTCCTCCTGCCCCATCCATGTGGGAGCTTCCTCTGCCTCCTCCTCCTAATCACGGCCGTCCTGCGGCGGGGCTGAGCTGGGCCTGCGGAGGAAGGGGAAGGGTTACTCTCAGCCAGTCCTGGCTGCGTTTGGGGAAGAGGAAAAGCAGACTTCGTCTTCCTTTGTCATCTTTATTTATGTGGTGTAAAAACAGAGCAGGAGCGTGGGGCTGAGCTTTGTCCAGGCACTGCGGGGACCTCTCACCCCAAGAAGAACCCCCTGGTCTTTCAAACCCCCACTGCCAGCAGAAGGGATGAGGGGGGAAGAGACAAAGGCCCCGGACATGGGGCAGCCCCAGGACATCCCCCCTACCTTTTTTCCTCCCTTTCTGAGCCAGAGAAGCGGGTGGCCTGCTCTGCCCTGCCCCGCCCCAGTAAAGCAGCCTGTCCTGGGATGTTTTGGGGGGGTCCCTCCCCCTACCTCACCTCTCCTCCCGATCTTCCTCAGTGGCCAGCGGGGCAGGCAGTGGCCGGGCGCCTTTGGTGGTGCCCAGCACAGACACCAGCTCGCTCTTCCTCAGCAGCGCCGCGCGCAGCTGCTCCCGCATCTCCTGGATTTTCTCCTCCAGCTCCCGGAGCTCGTTCTCACCGGCCGCTCTGTCCAGGGGCTGCGGTGGCCGCCCGTTCCCGGGGTGCCTCGGGGACCCCTCAGCCTCGGGCCGGGCTTTGTCCAGCTGGAAGCGCACCCGCCGTGCCTCCTTCCGCAGGGCGCTCCAGGGCTGTGCTGCCGCCGGCTGTGCCGACCTCGGCTGAGGCTCGCACCTGTGTGGGGAGGGTTGAATCGGGATCTGGCTGCTGTGGGTCCCTCTGTAGCCCCCCAAAACTCTGGCTGTCCACAGGGAGGAGGAGGAGGGTGGGGCAGGCTCCCAGTCCCAGCTCTACCTCTGCTCCAACTTCAGCTGCTGGCTCTTCCTCTCCTCCATGCCCATATTCAGAGCCCGATGGATTTTCTGGGGGGAACATGGCAAGAGTGAGTTGGGGGGTGATGGTCTGGAGGTGATGGTTCAAGGGTTAAACAGGGGTTGGTGATCTGGGGCTGGAGAAGGGCAGAGGTGGTGCAGCTTAAGAGGGAGCAGCGACTTGAGGTTAGGGGTTTTTGGGGCGCTGTGTGAGCCCCTTCTGCCCCACCTGGCTCGTGTGCAGCCAGTAGTTGAATTTCTTCTTGCGCCGGATGCGGGGCAGGACGAGGCGGTAGAAGACGTGCTCGCCCAGCGAGGTGAGGAGGGAGCCGCTCAGCCCGATGCACAGCAGCACGAACAGCCCCGAGAAGTGGTAAATGCCCATCTGCAGGGTCTGTGGGCAGCAGGGGTATGAGCTGGGCTGCGGGGGGTGTCAGACCCCAGAGCTCCCCCCTCCCCCGAGCCGAGGGGCCGCCCCACCTCAGTGACGGCGAAGACGCGTTTGCCGCAGGGCACCATCTTGTACCACTTGTCGTGCAGGAGGTCGATGAAGCCCGAGGACTTGTAGCGGCTGATGAACTCGGAGACGTTGGAGGTCAGCGGCGAGTTCTGGGGGAGGCCGATGCCATAACCTGGCCCCGGTGAGGCAGGGAGAGAGGGGCAGTGCTGGGACGGGGGGTACAGCCCCCAGTGCCACCACAGAGGGGACACCTCCCCTCCCTGCATGGCTGTGGCAGGGCACGGCCCCAGCCCGATCACACACACAGTGGAACCCCCTTCCCACCACTGCCCCCTCAAACCTTCGATGGCGAAGGGTTTGCCCACAGTGAGCAGTTTGCAGTCGGAGTCGATGGAGACCTCATAATCCAGCAGCGACTTGTCCATGATGAAAGCGTTGAGCTTGGCAGGCTCTGTCCTGTACCAGCATGGGGGGAATGCTCAGGGAGGGGCTACTTCCCCTTTGCCTAGCATCTCCCCAGCCTGAGACCCCTCCCAGAGGTGGGGGGCTCATGTGCATGCACTGGAGGGTGCACAGGCTCCAGGGCTGGGGCAAAAGATGCCCTGGGAGGGATAAAAGGTGAGGGAGACCCTCTCATGCTCTCCCCGTCCCTCACTTGAGCATGGTGACGCCGTCGGGGGTGGTGGGGACGTTGTAGCGCCGCATGTACTCGTGCATCTCGGGGAAGCTCTTCTTGATGTACTCCTCAGCACTGCTCTCCCACACTGTGCCGAAGCGGAAGCCCTGTGAGGGGTGATGGAGCTGGAAGGAGGCACCAGAGCATCAGCACCCCTGGCCCCAGGAATGTGCCCCCGCTCCCTGGGGATGTGTCCCCAGCCCTGAGTCCCAGGCAGGGTGTCTGGGCAGCCCCAGAGGCGCAGCAGCTCTTGGGGGTGTCTGGGAAAGAGTTTCCCCAAGAGCAGCCTCAGCATGAGCTCAGCCCACTTCCCCCTGCCCTGGAGCTGAGGCTGGGAATAAACGTCAGTGGGATACACGCACAAAGCTTTCTGTGGGTCTCAAAGATCCGCACTCTTAGGAGGGGCCAAGATGCAGGACTGGGGCTGGAGAGGAGGAGGATGCAGAAGGAAAGACAGAACCCCCCTCAGCCCCTTCCCTGGCCTTCAGCCCTCTGCCAGCCCAGCTGAAGCAGCTGGACACTCGCCCACCTTTGGGTCATGGATGCCTGAGAGCTCCTCGAAGGTCTTGTCCCCCACCATGACAGCTGCCAGGTTGGCCGTGTAGCTGGAGAGCACCAGGAGGCAGAAGATGGCCCAGAGGTTCATGAGGAAGCGGCCGGTGCAGCACTTGGGTGTCT
The DNA here is from genome assembly GCA_016584745.2 of Phylloscopus trochilus trochilus. Classification (NCBI taxonomy): domain Eukaryota; kingdom Metazoa; phylum Chordata; class Aves; order Passeriformes; family Phylloscopidae; genus Phylloscopus; species Phylloscopus trochilus. The sequence goes on along the minus strand of WQNJ02000044.1, from coordinate 521,663 downwards.
TGCTGGAGACAGTGCGCCCAAAGAGGATGGCGTAGCAGAGGTTGAGGGCTGAGGAGTAGGAGAAGATCTTCATCCGGTTGCGGCCGTGGGGGGTCATTCCATAGGGGCTCTTCCACTCGTAGAGGGTGAGGAAGAGCGCGGTCATGTGCAGCGCCACGAAGATGCCCACCCACATGGTCCAGTGCAGGGGCCACATGAAAGCCCCGATGGGCGACGCCGTGTCCTTGGTCCTCACCAGGATGCCCAGGCTGGTGGAGAAGAAGGGGCTGGTGAAGTCGATGACTTTGCTCCGCACCGAGTTGATGCTGAAGGAGGTGACGGCCATGTGGGCCGTGCCACTGAGCAGGTCCCCCACCAGTCCCGTCCAGCGCCCATTCTTCCAGGCTCCGTATTTCCCATCACCAACGATGTAGAGCTCGAAATCAAAGGCCATGTCCTCAGCCAGCTTCTCCAGCAGGTCGATGCAGTACCCATAGCAGCATTTCTTGTACGCCCGTGGCACTGAGCCGTTGCCATTGCCGATCTTCTCAAAGAGGGCATCCAGCACGGCCGAGTCGTTTGTGCCGGGGTCCAGGCAGAGCTGCCCGGCCGGGCAGTTCCCTTCTTCATCCACCTCCCTGGTGAAGACGAAGGGATGCTCCACCAAGGTCACCACCCGCAGCCGTGTGCGGGCCCCCTCGGCCGCCTCGCTGGGGCTCTTGCGCTGCCGCTGGCTCTGCCACACGCCTTCTTCCAGCTCCAGCTTGCCGTGGCTCCAGGTGCCCACGGTCATCCAGGTGGGGACCCCCTGCAGGTCTCTACGCAGACTCCAGACACGGAACTGCTGCTCTGGCCTCACCAAGGCCGTGTTCTCCACACGCACCAGCCCCGTCTGGCCATGGAAGGACGTGTTGGCCAGGAACCTGCCAAGAAAAGGGTTTCACTGCTCCAGTGTTCTGGGTCAGCTGGGACCAAGGGGTGAAGCTGGGAGCTGGGAGCGGGACGTGCCCGACCCGGACAGGGACAAGGTCAAGGAGGAGCAGCAGGACCCTGCTGCGGTGCCCCGCAGCTCGCTGTGCTGCTAGGGCCAAGTGTTATTAATATTTATAGAGTGACTGTGCTCGGGCAGTGTTAAGGAGATCTGAAGTGACATGTCCCCCCTGTGCAGTGCTAGCCTGTCCTAGAGGGCTCAGCCCCATGGTGGTGGCTGCACACACACTGGGGACAGCACTTCACTGAGCCCAGGGGTCCCCTGGCTCTGCCCTTACCCCATCCCGGGGCAGAACCCTCCCATGCACCCCAATACCACAGAACCAGGATGGGGGAAAAGAGGAGCCCCCAGCACCCCCTTACCGGGCAAGGAGGAGCCCTGGGGACTTGCTGCCTGCCCGGTGCCTCTCATTGCAGTTGCCCGTGGTCTGCAGCTCTGCGGGGTCGGGGCGGCCGCGGGCAGCGTGGGCAAGGGCCTGGGACACCAGTCCCACCATGTCCTGCACGAAGAGCTCCAGCGGTGGCCGGCTGACCTCCCCAAAGGCCAGCAGCCCTGGGGGCAGGCCCTCAGTCTGCAGCTCACTGGCGCTGAGCGGGAAGCCCAGCATCCAGTGGAATTCCTGCGGTGGCAGCCCCAACTCCTCGGCTGCCTGGAAGACGAGTCGAGCACGGTGCAGGTCACAGCCCAGCATCAGCACCGGGCTGGACAGGGTCCTGACACGGTCCCCGTGCTGCCGCAGGTAGCGGGTGGCCCTGGGCTCATCCAGGTAGCCCAGGTCCAGGACAGTGCGGGGGAAGATCTGGGAACGTTGGGCCCAGAGGTCGAGGAAGCCGTCGATGTCCCAGGGGTGGCAGAGCACCAGGCTGGTCTCCTGCCAGTCGTTGGCCTGCAGGACGCTCACCAGCACATCCACCAGGGTCTCCGGTGAGCTCTGCCAGTCCAAGTGGAAGTGGAAGGGGCTCTGCCAACACACGAGGGTCGTGGCTGTGCCCCCACTGGCTGCAACAGCCCAGAGGCAGCGCCAGACATGGGCCCACCTGCCCTGAGGTCATCCCACACTCCCTGCCCATCCCCTGCCCAGTTCCTGTCTGGGATCCACTGTCAGGACACATCCCAGAGCCCTTCTGGAGACAGAATGGAGTGGGGACTGGGGCTGAGGGCTGCAGAACTTCCAGAGGAACCAGGGAACTTACCTAGGAGTGAAAGCTGGAATTGGGTTTGGGATAGAGCTGGGCAAGGGGCCAGGAGAGAGCTGAGATGGGAGCTGGGATAGAGCCAGAATAGGGCTGGAATAAGGGCCAAGAGGGGGCTGGAATAGAACTGTGATGGGAGACAGAGCCAGGATGGGGCACAGGATGAGGCTGGGGTACAGGCAGGATGCAGGTGGGAATGAGAATGGGATGGGGCCGGAGTGGGAGAGAAGACTGAAGGAGAACAGAGCCAGGATGGAGCCCGGAGGTGATCGGGATGCAGCAAGGATGAGTGGTTGGAATTCGGAATCGGAGCTGGAATCGGAGCCGGGATCGGGATCGGAGGCAGGTCAGAGCCGGGAGGAAGACCCGCGGAATACAGCCGGTATGGAGTCGAGACGGGGATCGGGATAGAGCTGGTATGGATCTGGGACGGGGATCAGGACAGGAGCACGGACGGAGCCGGGACGGGAGCAAGGACGGAGCCGGCGAGCAGGGACGGGAGCGGGGACGGGAGCTGCGTCCCCGTGCAGTGCCGGCGCTGCGGGTCTCACCTGCGCTCGGAAAGGCAGCGGCCAGCGGGTGTCCAGGATGCTGACGAAGGGGACCTGGAGGGCGGCGGCGAGGAAGTCGAGCTGGAGCAGCTCCCGGCGGGAGCGGGGCAGCGCCAGGACGGCGGCCACGCCGCGCCCCGCCAGCGCCCCGCACAACCACCGCGCCAGCGAGCCGGGGTCCCGCGCAGCCGGGCCGCCCCCCACCACCTCCAGGCTGAGGTTGTGGGGCAGCGTCACCTCCCCGGGGCTGCCCCCGGAGCCGGTACCGGCGGCTCGGGCCAGCGCGGCGCGGAGCCGGGCGCGGGCGGGCGCGGGCGGCAGCAGCGCCCCGAGGCGCACGGTGGGTCCGGGGCCGGCACCGAGGCCGGGGCCGGGGGGAGCCGGGACGCGGCAGGGATGCGGGTGCCCCCCCGCCGCCCCCAGCGCCGCCGCCAGCAGCCAGAGCGCCCGCAGCCCCGCCATGCACCCCGCACCGGCCCCGCCGCTCTGCGCTCCGCCGGGGGGCGGCTCCGGCTACGGGCAGGGACCGCCGGCCGGGTCCCGCCGGGGCCCCCCCTCCCCGGGTAGCGCCGAGGCCCCGCAGCCCCCGTGCGCGGTGGGTCACGCCGGACCCGGCCCACGCAGCGCCGGACCCGCCCGCAGCCGCCCCGTCCACGCCCACGCACGGCGCGGGTCCCCCCCTCCCTGCACCCCGCGGCAAAGGGGGCCCCCACCCGCGCGGTGCTGCCGTCCGAGGGCTGCCACCGTGGGGTGCCCCGGCACAGAGACGCCCGCTGATCCCGGGGTGGTCCCGGCTACCTCTGGACCACTGGGATGTTCCTCCTCTTCCTCCTCCTCATCCACCTCCTCCGGCCCCCGAGGAAAACCCCCTCGGGTCGGTTCCTGAGCCGGACTCCGAGCCGTGAACTGCCGCCTCCATCCCGGTAAAGGTCTCCACCCCGGACCCTCTATCCCTCCTCAATCTGAGGTGCAGCTTCAATACTGGGGGGTCCCGAGGCCGGGTGGTTCCAGGGCCGAGCGATTCCTCCTGCTGCATGGGGAAGGGGTGAAGGGCAGCAGCAGTGCAGCCTTCCTCTGCTGAGGGAAGGGATGCGGGGTCACCCTCTTCATCCTCACCAGGGAAACTGAGGCTCAATCCAGCCCAAGGGTCCCTGCCACCGGCACATAAACACCAGCAACTGGGGCCGGAGCCACACTAAATTAATAAGGAAAAATGAAGGATGGAGCCAAAATCCATCTGGCAAAAAGTATCGATTCATGTAATATCGATAAATGTAATGAGTCACAGCTAATGAATTCCCCTGCGGAGCTGGACCTGCAGGGAGGGCAGCACAAATCCTGCCTGAGCATGGAGGGTCATGGGGTGCTGGTCTCCCCCAAGCAGGACCCTGACCACGGGGCCCCTGGCAGCTCCTTCTCACAGGGATAAACACAGGACAGCCCCCACTGTCCACACAGGAGAGACAGAAGGATCTTGGAACGAACCCCGACCCCCCCAAACACCAGGCACAGCACAGGGTGGGCTCTCTGGGAAGCCCCATCCTCCCTTCTGCTCTAAGTGTAGCACCCCAACAGGAACCCCACTGGGGGATGACTGGGAGGGAGCGCTGGGGTCTGGGCTTGGCTGGGGGCTGCATCCCCAGGGGTCTCAGAGGGTTCCCTGCTGTAGGGATGTGCTCCCACCTCTTGCCCCACTGCAGGCCCTGGCTCCGGGCGACACTCCCTGCTGCAGCTGATGAATGCTGATCCAAAGCGTCGGGAGGAAGAGGAGGAGCAGGAGAGGAAGGGAAAGGAACAGACTCCAGTGATTAAGCTAAAAGCATCATCTTCTCAGGAACTGGCGGGAGCTGGGGATGCTCGGATGCTCCGGTGTTAAAAATGCACTTGAAATCATCTGCACTTGGTGTATTGAAGAGGGTGTATTGGATGGGGGGGACAATACAGAGGGATGGCCAGGGACACCTCGACACCCCACAGGGACAGGGAGGGACCCTTGGGGAGAAGGCAACTGGGCAGTTTGGGGATAAGGAAGCACTTTCCCACTCCCAGTGGGCAGCCCTAGGGATGCAGTGATAGGTGGCCAAGGTCTGTGGCCATACAAAGGTTGTTAAAGAAACCAACGCAGGCATCTTTCACTATAAAAAACAAATCTTTTATGTAAAAAATAAACCTAAACAAAACCCACAACCCCCGCTGCCATGCTGTGACAATACAAAAGGCCGAGTCCCCAAACACCGTGAAAACAGAGTCGTTGGATCCAAATATATATAAATTGTTGACTGAAGAGATTGGAAATAGCACCTTGCTGGCCCCCCTGCCCATCCCCAGAGTGACCCTGCGCCCCAAAACCACCACCTGTCTTCCAAGCTCAAGGACACTCCTGACCCTGCCTGCCAGACAGAGCAGGAGCCCCAGCCTCAGCCCTGGGGACCCCCCCACCTGTTGCAGCAGCCCCCCACCCCACTGCACCCCCAGAGCAGGAGCTGCTCAGCCCCTGCTGTCCAGAGCGTGGGCTCCAGTGGCACTGAGCAGCAATCCCCAGGACAGGGTGAGCAGAAGGGGGGTCTCCAAAATCCAATCTCAAACCGGTATTGAGAGAAAAACCACTTTTCTGTCTGCACTGCAGGGTCAAGTAACAAAAAGAAACAAAAAAAAAAAAGGGGCAGGGGAAGACATGGGGAATGAGCAGGAGCTGCATCCTGAGCCCCTCCCAGGAGCCGGCGACGCTTCTCCTGCAGCGGCCGCCCGAGAGCCCCCCGGCCCCGAATCGGGGTGAACACGGTCCCTGTGCTGTCCCCTCGCGGTCCCCGCGCCGGTCTCAGTGCCGTGTCACGGAGCAGGCGAAGGCGGTGGCGTGTGCCGAGTCAGGGGCAGGAAGGTGAGCCCGGTGCTCGCAGCCGGCTGGGCGGTGCCCGAGGGTGGGCGGGTTCTTCCCCAGGAGCCGGACAGGGAGAGGCGGAGGGCTGTGAGGGCGGGGGGAGCCTCTTCACTTGGTTGGTTTGGTGATGATGCGAGTGGAGAAGTCAAAGAGGTCCTTGTTGATTTTCCGGAGGTTGCTCACCTCCTCCTCCAGCTCGCTCACCTGGATCGTCAGGTGCTCCTGGTCTCCCACCAGGTTCTGTGACACAAAAACACAACGTACAAGTGTCAGGGCCTCAGCTCTGACAGGCACAGGCTGCTCTTCCTTCCCTAGAAGTAAACCCCAAACCCTTTGGTCTCCTCCCTCCTCCTCAAAGTGCAGCCCCCTCCTGCCCATGTCACCAGCAGATTTCAGGGCTCTTTTCCCCATTCCTGACTTGCCTGGGGCCTCTGAGATCAGCTGACAAGGATCCCCCTCAAGAGCTCTGCACCCAATTCCCAGCCTGGGAGCAGCTCTCACCTTTTCCCTCGTTGAGTACATCTGCGAGTACATCCTCTCTGCCTTCTCCAGGTAGCTCTGCCCAGGCTCCTGCAGGGACCAGAACGGAGGGGTTGGCAGAGGAGACACAGACCCTCTCCCCATGCCCCAGGACTGGGTTCCCCGTGGGAGGGACCCTGGGTGATCCTGCTGTCTCCTCTGCCAGGCAAACAGCCCCTTGGCCTGCTGCCACCAAGCCAACAGGGAGCTTATCCATCAGCTCTGGCAGGACTGTCACTGTCACTTGCCCAGAGGCAGACGCTGGCAGAGGACAGCAGCTCTGGGACCACTGGCAGAGAGGCTGGGATGGGTTGGGGACACTGATGGTGTGTGGGGACAGCCATGCCAGGACCAAGGAAACGGTGGGACAGCAGAGCCAGCCCACGCTGCAGCACGGGGCTGGGAGGACAAATGACTGCAGCAGCCAGGATGGGGAGGAAGCAGGAGGGAGCAGAACGGGTTTCACCAGCTGGAGGAGAAGCTTTGCTCCGGCACAACCCCTCCAGGATGTCTGTCCCCCCATCCCCAGCTGCCCAGTTGCCCCCAGTACCTGCTGGTGCAGCCCCAGGCGCAGCGTCACCCCCTCGGCGCCCGGCTCGTCGCTGCTCTCGGTGCCGTGCAGGTGCCTGCTGAACTTGGGCAGGGGCACGCTGGGCTTCCCCTCGGGGTTGAACATGTTGGCAGGGGCCAGCACGATGAAAGCGTTTGTCACCGGACCTGTGTCGGGACAGAGGAGACAGGTCAGGCTGGGCCCTGGTGGGTTTGGGAGGTGGGGCCCCGAGAACAGTGAGTACGACCCTGGCACAGGCAGCGGCCAGGATTCCCCACCCTCCCCAGCAGCTCTCCCTGCCCGCGGCTGCAGCTCTCTGGGCCAATTGGGCACCCCCGGGGGAAGCAGAGCCCGGCCTCCCCCACCCTGAGCCGCCATCCATCAGCAGCTCCGTGCTGCCACGATCCATCACACGCTCTCAATGGCAGAGCTGATGAGCGCGTTAATTACCGCATTTACCCAGGGTTGCCGCCGCCCCCTCCCAGCTCCTGCTCGCTGTGAGCTCCCACCGCTGTCCCCACGCCCTGTCAGGCACAGCAGCCTCCAGCCCCCCTCCAGCGGGCAGAGCTGCCACAGCCCGACCATCCATTTCCCCTGGCCAAAGGAAAGGTGAAGATGGTCCACATGCACCTGGAGGGGGCTGCCAGTGCTGTGGAGAAGGGTGTGGGGTGAGGGAGGGGACTTGGCGGGGCCTAGGGAGGCTCGGAGCTGCTGGAGGATTTTGGTCTCTGCAGAGCAGACAGACACAAGCAGCCCTAACATGGATGAGGGCTCTGTCACCACCATCTCCCCCTCCAGAGCCTGCTCCGAAATCTGATGTTCCCAGGATCCAAGGTTGGGTCCCACCCACAGAGCAGCAGCTCTGCTGATTGCCTGGCCCCAAAGCTGCTCCTGGCCAACTCTGACAGCTTCACTCCCCCCTTAAAGACCAGACGTTTGTGCTCCTGAAGCAAGTGCCCATCAGTGAGATTCCCACTGCACTGGCAGCTCATGGAGCAGTTAGAGAGGAAAGGTGGAGAGGAGAAAACCTCAGGAATGAACCCAGAGTTTCCCAAACCTGGTCACCACCTGGACACGGTCCCCACAGCCACTGTGGGTTCCCAGTGCAGGTGCAAGATCACCTTGCCTCTGGGGCAGCAGGCAGTGAGTGACCCTGGGCCAGGCTGGGCACAGGGACAATGGCTTAGCTGGGGGGAAACAAACAACCCAGCTTCCAAAACAGAGCTGCCAGCAGCACACAGCAGCCACAGCGTCCCGGGATGGCCTTGCAGGACCGAGCCCTCAGTGGTCCGTGCCACGCTGTGTTTGCAGAGACAAAAGAATGGAGCTTGTGTGACAGGATGGGAATTGAGGCCTGGAGGGATTTGGGGGAAGTGGTGGCTCCCAGCCTCATCCCACAGGTCTCCTGTTTCCCCCCAGAGTGGTGCCAGCCACACAGAGTGACCGGGAGCAGCCCTGCCTCGTCAGCACTGCCACAGCTCATTAGCTGGGAGCAGCAGCCCGACTTCTCAAAGTCCACCCGCTCTGCCCCCCACCAAGGACAAGCCACCCTTGGTGACACAGCCCCTCACAGCCAGCTGGCTTGCCTGGCCCTGAGCCACACTCCAGCTCCTTGGATTTATTTGCAGCAGCGTTCAGAGGAGGGCAGTGGGTCCTGTGTGCCCCCAGCCACCCCCGTGCCCGGCAAGCGGAGGGACCGCGCTGTCCCGAGGACACTGGGCCAGAGGCTGCTGTCACATCACCACGTCAGAGCCCTGTCACCTCTGCCTTGGAACAGAGCAGGACACACTCCAGGGACAGACCTTGCTGGGGGGTTCATGACACTGCTTGGAGAGGCCAAGGGGGGACAGGGATCCACGGAGAGGGGGCTGGGTTGGGACAGCAGATTCCCCCACACTGGGAGGCTGCAGGGCCCTGTGGGGACTCCAGACCCAGGGCACAGTTCAGGGGTGCTGGGCTCCCAGCCCATTCCTGAGCACAGCGCAGTCATGCCAGTGCCAAGGCTGCCAGGGAAATCAAATCCCTGCCCACGGGCAGCAGGGAGCCAGCAGAAGCTGCAGAGCACCCACAGCTCGGGGTCAGCCTGGTCCTGCTTCTCCTGGGAAGAGCCTGGTCTGTCCATTCTTCCCTGCAGCCTCAGGAGGACTCCAGTGCCCGGCTCACAGCCAAAGCCCGGCCCCCCCTCCTGGGATGACTCACAGATCCATTTGGTATTTTCACCCTCTAGTGCCAGCGGCGCCAGGCTGGATGGGCGCTGCAGTGGGTCCCAATTAGGGATGCTCCTTGGCAGCCAAAGGGAGGAGGAAAAGGGTCTGCAGGCAGCCTGGCTTCCAGAAACTGCCCTGAGGCAGCAGCTCAACCACCACAGAGGAACAGGGTCTGGCTTTCCCCACCACCACCTTTAGGAGGGGCTTGGGCCGTGCCCAAGGCAGCTCCACTGGTCACTGCGGCACCAGGGGCCAGAAACCACTACAGCTGGGGGAGGAACACAGTTAGCAACAGGAGGGGTAAATCCCCCATGGCTCTGAGGTAGCTGAGGCACCCAGCTGCTGCTCCTGTGATTTACTGGAGCCATCAGACTGAAATCCCAGACGGCTGCTCATGTGGGATTCACTTCAGGCCCCATGAGCTCACGGGCACTCACTGCCAGGGTCACAGAGCTGTCTCCCCTCCAGACACAGCTGGGGTGTATGTGGGGTGACTACTCCCTTGGGAAAACAAGGAGGAGGATCCCGTGTGGCCTCAGCGACAGGGTGAAACCCATGACTCACTCCTGACAGGGCACAGGGGGTTGTTAACACACGGGGCAAGGTCACGGCACCGCTCCAGACAGCCCAGGCTCCCTCCAACGCCTCTGCCCTTCCCAGGGCGTGAAGCAAGGGGCAGAAACACACCTGGAGTGCCCAGGGCAGCCACAGGTGAGACAGCAGCGGCCTGTGGCAGCGAGGATCCTGGAGATAAGGACATTCCTACCTTTGTGATTCATCGTCTTCAGGCACTGCTTGCTCTGGATGTCCCACAGCCGGACGGTTTCGTCGTGAGAGCCCGAGAGCAGGAGGCTGCCGTCTGTGGAGACTGACAGACACGTCACCTGGTTCCTGGAATGGGGAAGAGGATGTTTAAACTCAGGATGACCCCAGGACTGCCAGAAGGTGGTGAGGTGGGCAGATGGCAGGTATGTCTGGTTCCTCACCTGTGCCCTTTAAAGACCTTCCCGTTCTCCCGCTCTGTCTGGAAGGCCCGGTCTCTCTGAACCGGCTGCAGAAATGAAGGAAGAGGAAGGGAAAGGGGTTAAAATTCAGGAAGGTCGAATCCAGCAGGTTCATCACCATGTCTGAAGGGGGCAGAGGAGACACAGGGGTAGCAGGCCCTCCTGTGCCCTGGCAGAGGTCACACCAGTCCCAGCAGGGAGGTGACAGTGGCTCGGGGTGACAGGGCACACCTGCAGCCCCACACACTCACCCAGGCGCAGAGGTCGACCTGGAAGATGGAGCCGTCCATGCCCCCGCAGAACATGTGGTACTCAGAGAGGTCCAGAGTCACAGCCATGATCCCCACGTCGAAGAGCACGGAAAGCAGGAGCTCCCCAGATGAGATTTCCCAGAGCTGGAGTGAGAGAGGACAGGAGGATCAGGGGTGAGAATGTCAATGGCAGGACTGGAGGAACACTGACATCTTGGCATCCCACCCCGGCATCCCCTCCTGACTGTGGCTGGGAAACTGAGTCCAAGGCAGAACCAAGGCAGAACCCAGGATCAGAACCCTCTATGAACAGGAAAGAAGTTTCCCAGGCAGCTTCAAAGCAGCTCTGACCCCTCTCTCTGGCCATCCTGCCCCCAGGGCATCCCCTGCCCCACAGGCTCCAGCCTGCTCCGCTCCCTGTGGACATCAGCAGTGGGAAACAGAGGAGCTGACCCCGACATTCCCAGGACAACAGGGACTGCAGCAGTCCAGCCTGGGGGCAGGTGCAGAGAAACTGCTGTTGTTGGAGAGACAGAGCCCAGGTCTGGCAGCTCTGAGTCATTGCAGAGACAGCCAAGAAATTAAGCCACTGCAACCCAGCAAAGCTTCGGGACAGCTTGGGGACAGGGACAGCTTCCTGCTAGCTGGCAGGAGCCTGGCTTTGACCCCGCAGGGTCTGGCACCTCTGAAATGAGCCTCACCTTGGCTGTCTGGTCGAGGGAGGCGGTGGCAGCCCGTGCCAGGGGCCCTCCGAAGCCGCAGCACAGGTCGGTGATGGGGAGGCTGTGCCGGGACCAGACGTGCCGGGGGTCAGGGATCTGGGAGGGCTCTGCCTGCAGCACGCTGTGGGGAGAGCAGAGACAGGGGGTCAGCCCAGGACAGAGCCCCACGGGGAGCTGGGCCAGGCTCTGCTCATGCTGGGAACGCCTCTCCTGGCTGCAGGGAGCAAACTGGACACGGGAGCTGCTGGCAGCTGTGACACACGAGGCTGAGATCCCCATCCCAAAGGGACACAGACCCTCGGTAAAGGGCACAATCCCCTCTGTGTCACGCAGGGAAAGATATCAGAGCCATATGCCTGTTCCCAAGAAGCTCAGGTGAGACCCCAAAGAAAGGCTCCCTGCCCACAAGGAGGGCCCAGACCCAGCTGTGGGCTTAGAGGGGATCTCCTGCTCCAAAATCCCTGTGCCCCCAGCCCCCCTTACTTGTAGAGGTTCCACACCAGGGCCAGGCAGTCCTTGGCCCCTGAGAGGAAGTGGCTGCTGTCATCAGTGAAGCAGAGGCACGTCAGGTCCTGGTAGTGTCGGTTCAGGATGGCGAGGAGGTTCCCATTGGACACCTGGAGCGAGGGGAAGGGCAGGAGGGTGTCAAGGATGTCCTGGGATAATGTGGTGCCCTGCCCTTGGTGCAGTGAGGGGAGAAGGGTGGGTTTTGTTGCCCACATGAGCCTGTTGGCACCTTGGGACAGTGACTGAGCCCACTGAGGTACAGCCAGAACAGCAGCCTGCACTCAGGACCACAGGGAAATTCAGCACACGGCAGTGGAAGAGGTCCTGGCACATTAACTCTGGAACCCAGTGATGCCAGAGCTGCTCCTCTGGTCAAGTCACAAGTGTGCAAGTAAAGATTTCTGGTTCACTCTTAATATTCATAGCGTTTTGGTGGCTTCTTCCCTCCTCCCACAGCTCCTCAGGAGGTGGCACTGGGGTTATGAGAGCTGCAGGACACCCCAGGGGTGGCTCATGGTCCTGGGCCAGCAGAAGCTTTAGGGTGGACAAGGAATTCCCCAAACCCAGAGCATTTCTTATTAAAAGGCAGAGGGGGAGGGAACCAAGAAGAGAAAAACCCTCAAACAAAGTAAGAGTCAACTTCTTCCCGTGGTCTGAATTACACCAAAAAATCAAACCAAACCACAACTCAAGGGGTTTCACAGACAGCACAAAACCAGGGCTCTGGGGGCTGCTTCCAGCTCCACGATGGTTTCCATGGAGCCTCTCCAACATGCCAGAGGGACAGTGCCATACTCTGGAACACATCTGTGGGTGACAGGAGCTGGAGCAGCTTGGAGCATCACAGGCAGCAGCTCCCACTGCAGCCTCAGGGATTTTATCCCAGCGCTGCCACAAGCACATGGGTACAAACAAACCCTGATGGGTTCAGGCAGAGTGACCCACACCGTGAGGCTCAAACCTCCCCTGGCACGGGGAGCTCTCCAGGTGAGGCATCCTGGGGTTTAATCCCGGGCTCAGGACAAGCTCCTGCTTTTCTCTGCTCAGTGCTGTGCTGGGAACGCAGCGTAATCCCAAATAATCCAGCAGTAATTAACCAGCAGGACAATGGCCAGAGCACAGCAGGGGGCTGCTGGCACCCTGGGCACACAGAAATGCTCAGCTGGAACGTGGGAGAAACGCTGAAGGGAAAACCAGGCCCCGTGCTGCTGCCTCATAGGAGCAATGCCCAACCCCTGAGGCATCAGAGATGCTTGGAAAGAGGAGGAGGAGGAGGCAGAGTGAAGCCTTCTCCTAGAATCCCTCCCGTTCCCACTTTGATGAGCTGCCCCATGGGCTGCCTTTGCCTGCTGTGGCAGCCCAGGATCAGGATTTACAGACCTTGGAGGGATAGGGACACTCCCTGAGTGTCCAGGGTGTGAATGTGCGTGGCCCCGAGCCCCCAGCACCTCCGTACCTCCCACAGGTAGATGCTCTCGGCCACCCCCGCCAGGATGTAGAGCCCGTTGGGTGAGGCTGTCAGGCAGGTCACAGGCCCGGGACAGATGATTTTCTGCTGCAGCTGGTCCTGGGACAGAGAGAGCACAGCGAGGGCTCAGGGAGGGGAAGGGGCTGCAAGCAGGGCCCCCCGACATGGGGGTTCAGGGGGAATCTCTGCGGGGGTCTCTGCAAAGAGAGGGATGGGGGGCACCTGCCTGTGGGGATGGGGGTGGGAATGGAAGGAGGGGGGGCCTGAGGGTCTAAGCGGGGCCATGGGGGTCTCTGCAGAGAACTGGGCCGTGAATGGGGTGTCTGAGCCCAGACGGGGGGGTCTCCATGAAGAGAGGGGCCGTGGGGGGTCTCTGTGGAAAGAGGGGCCATGGGGGGGGTGTGACCATGCATTTGGGGGGGCTCAGTGGACGGAGGGGCTCCTCATCACAGGGACGGGGGGTCCGCAGGGAGGGTGGTCCCGTCACATCCCCCACGGGGCTCAGAGTCCCCCTGCGAGGCCCGGGGGCGCCCCCCGAGCCGAGGCCGCCCGGGCCCGCCCGCCGCGCCGGTACCTTCCTCTGGAGCTCCCAGACGTTGATGTAGCTCTTGCCGAGCTGGGCCCCCAGCAGGTGCTCGCCGCCCAGCAGCGCCAGCCCGCGCGGGCCGCTGTTGCCGCCGCGGTACCCGGGCAGGGCCGAGCCCGAGTGCAGCTCCCAGACCGAGCAGTTGCAGAGCGGCCCCGCCGCGTCCGACACCAGCGCCACCTCCATGGGCGCCGCCATCTTCGCGGTCCGCCAGGGCCACAGAGAGCGCGGCCGCGGCCCAGAGCGCCGCCTCCCTCGCCCGGCTCCGACCAATCAGAGGCGGCGCCGCCGCGGCCGCGCGGGGCGGGAGCTGCGCACGCGGCAGGAAGCTCAGCAGGGCCCGCCCCGGTCGGCGCTGGATGGGTGACCCGGGACAGCACGTGCGGGTACCCCACAGCCCCATGGACCCCCACGGGGACCCCGGGGACATCCCAGAGCCTCGTGGGAGCCCCATGAGCACCCCATAAACCTAAGGGTGCTCCTGGATGCCTCCCCTACCCTATGGACACCTCACAGCCTTGTGGACACCCTGTGGAAACCTCATAACCCCACAGACCCCATGGACACCACAAAATCCTATAGGCACCCCATAAACCTGAGGGTGCTCCTGGATGCCTCCCCTACCCCATGGACACCTCACAGCCTTGTGGACACCCTGTGGATACCCTATAACCCTACAGATCCCCTACAGCCCCATAGGGACCCCATGGACACCACAAAATCCTATAGGCACCCCATAGCTTCGTGAGCACCCCATCAACCTAAGGATGCTCCTGGATACCTCCCAATCCAATGGACACCCCACAGCCTTGTGGGCACCCTGTGGATACCCCATAACCCTACAGACCCCCTACAGCCCCATAGGGACCCCATGGACACCACAAAATCCTATAGGCACCCCATAGCCCCCTGAGCACCCCATCAACCTAAGGGTGCTCCTGGATGCCTCCCCTATCCCATGGACACCTCACAGCCTTGTGGGCACCCTGTGGATACCCTATAACCCTACAAACCCCCTACAGCCCCATAGGGACCCCATGGACACCACAAAATCCTATAGGCACCCCATAGCTTCGTGAGCACCCCATAAACCTAAGGGTGCTCCCGGATACCTCCCAATCCGATGGACACCCCAGAGCCTTGTGGGCACCCTGTAACCCTATAGACCCCACAGTCCCATGCGGACCCCACAGACACCCCACAATCCTACAGGCACCCCACAGCTTTGTGGGAACCCCATGAGCACCCCACAGCTGTGAGGGTGCCCTGGGACACCCCACAAGCCCTATGGCAGCGACCCCATGCACATCCCATAAATCCATTGACACCCCATAGTCCCACAGGGATACCCCAAACCTATAAGGAAATCCTATGGACACCCCACAGCCCTGTGGGTACCCCTGGGTCCCCCCCAAGGCCAGAAACCCCGAACAACACAACTTTTTTTTTTTTTTTTAATATTTCTTCACTTTACAGGGTTACAATTGTCTTAAATATTCTGACGTTTAAATACAATCTGTATAATAATGTTATTATAAAATGTAAACTTTCAGTGTTTTTTTTTTAAGTTTATTTTCTCTTTTTTTTTTTTTTAATTTTTTAATTTTTTTTTTTTTTAATAATAATCAAAAAGTCTCAATACCTGAATGTTTTGCAAAACTGAAATCTTTCACCGGGGCCCCGGGTGAGCCCGAGGCCGCCGCGCTCAGAGGTAGAATGTGGTTTATTTTTTTATTCCTTTTTCTTTTTTTTTTTTTTTTTTTTGTCTTTTGTGGTTTTTTTTTTTTCTTTTCTCATTTTCCTTTTTTTACCTGAGTTAAGATATGCAACGCTGTGGGGGTGGGGGGGGAGGCTGCAGCTGGGGCCGCTCCTTTCGTTTAATTTTCTTTCCAAACCCCCCCCAAAAAAAACCTGATTTAGGCTCTTTTTTTATTATTTTTAAATCGATATGCAAAAAAAAAAAAAAAAAAGAAAAATAAAGTGGAAAGTCACCCGCTCTCAAAAAAAAAAACAAACCAAAAATAAAGGGGGGCAAGGAAAGGAGGGAAAGGAAAATAATAATAATAAAAAAAAACAAACCCAAGACAACCCAAAATAGTGACTGTACAATGCAAAAAAAAAAAAAAAAAAATCACTAAGAAAATCTAAGCCCGCCCTGGGCATGAAAATTCCCCCTTGGAATTTCTCCTTATGGGGAGCTGGGCTAGACCCCAACAGCAGCAGGAGCTGGATGGACCCTCCCAGGGCCCCCCAAAAAGGGTCCACGAAGCCACCAAGACCCCCCCCAAATGGAGCCACCAAGGGGATTCCAGCACAGAAAACGAAAACAAAAAAAAAACCCAGCTGAGAACAACAACAACAACAACAAAACCCAGCTGGGAAAAAAAAAAAAACAACCAAAAAAACCCCAAATCCCCTGAGATCGCCACTTCCCCGAGTGAAATTAAAAAAACAAAGGTGGGGGGGGGGAGGGAGGTCCCATCAAACCTGGACCCCACCCCACCCCCCCTGAGGGGCACCTGGGGAAGGGGGAAAAACCCTGTGCTCCAGGTGGGAACCTGAGAATGGAGATACCGAGGGGGGTGAGGGGGTTTCGGTATCAGCTTGGATTGTGTCTCACGCAGATGTGGGTGAATTATTTTTTTTTTTTGGGGGGGGTGGGGTGAGGGGGGAAATAAGAAAAAAAAACCTAAAAAAAAAAACCCAAAAAAACCCCACCCCAGAGATTGTGAGGTTTAAAATAAACCCTCAGGTCCTTCAGGTTCTCCGTGAGCTCTGGAGCGTCCTCGCAGCTCCGAGCATCCCCATCCTCTGGATCCTGCTTGTTTTTTTTTTTTTTTGAGGAAAAGAAGCCCAACTTGGCTTTAAACAGTAGTTTTATGCAGGGGGAGGGATAAAAAGTAGGATTTGCCGGTGGGGGAAGGAGCAGAGCTGGACCCAACCACCGATAAGGAGAGGAGAAAGGAGATTCCAACTTTTTTCCAAGCTCCCGTTTTCCCTGATGAAGACTAATATATATCATTTGCATGTTAAAAGTTTTAAAAGTTTGAGTCTTTTTTTTCTTTTTTTTTTTTTTAGAGAATAAAATAGAAGCTATTTACAACAAAACAATCAAAAACAACCTCTTAAAATCCTGCAGAGAGTGGAGTTCCCGAAACAAAGGAGGGAAAGGGATGGAAATGAATAAAATATCTCCCTATTTCCAATTTTTTTTCAGGATTTTTGGTTTTGTGTGTGTGTGTTTTTGTTTTTTTTTTTTTTTTCCTTTAGAATTCCGGGGGGGTTTCACTAGAGCTCGCGTCGGCAGGCGTCCGTGCGTCTGTCTGGAGGTAACACGAGTTTAAAAATAATAATAATTATAATAATAATAATAATAAAATGTACAGTGCAAAGTGTGATGTGAGTGAGGTAAACGGTCCCGGAGCGGCGCAGCCGGACAGCCGGCGGCTCCGGCAAAACCCCCCGGGGCTAAAGCTTTTCTGCCTGGAAAAGGAAAATCCAACGAGACCGAGAACAAGGGCAGAGCTCACCCAGACCCTGATGGGAGCCTGGAGAAACCAACCCTGGCGAGACCCTTGGTGAGAGCCAGGCGAGATCTCAATGAAACCCTGGTGAGATCCCGGTGAAATCCTGTTGAGACCCTGGAGAGACCCTGGCGAGACCTCGGGCGAGACCCCGGTGACCCCCGGTGTGATCCCCGGTGTGATCCCCGGTGTGAGCCCCGGTGTCACCCCCGGTGTCACCCTGTCCCCCCACGGCCGCCGGTACCGCCAGGGGCCCGAGGCTGGGGGGTGTTAAGGCGAAGCGCTGTTGGAGGTAGAGCTGGGGGGCACGGCCAGGCCGGCCGGGGCGGGGGGCACGTTCCCACCGCCGCCCCCGCCACTCCCCACCCCGCTGCCGCCGCTGCTCCGGCTGCTGCCGCCGTTGCCTTTGCTGTAGGCAGAGGAGGAGGAGGAGGAAGAAGAGGAGGAAGGGCCGGGCGTCTGGGCGAACAGCACACCTGGGGGGAGAGAGAGAGAGAGCAAAGCTGAGCCGTGGGCGCTGCGGCGGAGCAGAACGGGTGGAAGGCGGTGGGAGCACGGCCCAGAGCAGCCCCAACCCGCGGGGCCTCCGGGGGAGCCCCTCACCTGTGTAGACGATCCCGTTGATCTCCACGGACATGCTGATGCTGTTGGTGCCGTTGCTGCTGGCGGCGGCGGCGTCCGGGCGGTTCTCTGCCGGGGAGAGCCGCGTTACGGAGCCCGCCGGGGCCGGGAGCTCGGCCGGGGCGGGCGGCCGGGGCCGGCACTGACCTGGCGAGCGAGTGCCCTGGCTGTTGATGCGGATGCTCATGGGCAGCTGGGCCGTCATGGCCAGGAGGTTCTGCTGCAGCGCCCGCTGCATCAGCCGCTGTTGCTCGTCCGTCACCAGCGCCAGCTTCTTCTCCGGGGGTTCCCCCGATTCCAGCTTCTCCCGCAGCTGCTCCAGAGCCGCGGCCTGGGCGGCTGCCGCCACCTGCACCGCGGCCGCCTGCGCCGCCACCACCGGGTGCCCGGCCAGCGAGACTGGGAGCCGGCTGGGCATGGAGATGGGGATGGGAGTGTCCTCCTCTGCCGGGGAATCGGGTGTCAGGGATGGGGGCACAGGGGTAGGTGAGTGCCACCACCCCCAGGGTGTCCCCCGACCCTGGCACAACTGGTTTGGTGGCCTGCTGTCCCTCCAAAGGTCAGAGATGGGTGGTTGGAATCAGGGTCTCCAGGCTGAGTCCTGGAGCCCAAGGAGGGGAGAGGAGCATCACCCCCCCAGCCCACTTCCCCCAGCTCTCCCCGTTATTCCCGGGGCTAGAAGGTGGATTAGCTTGCAAACGGACCCCGCAGCACCCAAACCCCGCAGCAGCCGAACCCTGGAGCAGGCAGACCCCAGAACAACCACTACCTTTCTTGATCTTCTTGCCCGGCGTGATGGCCCCGCCGTTGGTGGCAGACGCCAGCCCCAGCGCCGGCACTGGCAGCTTGGGCGAGGAGAGGAGGCCGTGGGTGCCGCCGGGCGAGTAGGCGAAGAGGGAGCCGCCGAAGCCCTGCCGCCGGCCCTCCCGCCGGTTGCTGTCGATGGCTGCCTGCAGCTCGTTGGGGTTGCTCAGCCCACGCTTCTCACACTCGTAGGGGTACAGGTACTTCATGTACCTGCGGCCGGACGGGACACGGGTGGGGACGGGTGAGGGTGATGCGGTGCCTGGGCGCCCTTTCCCGTGTGCCCACCCCATTGCTCCCTCCCCACTGCTCCCACACTGCTGAGCCCCCAGCCCCTGTACAGAGAGAGAGAGAGACCCCCAAGGACTCGCCCCTCTTCCCTCCCCTCCGAGCCCTCGCTCACTGGGTGCGCAGGGTGAAGGCCGCGCTTGTGATGGAGGTGGGCAGGCTCAGCCCCTTGGTGATCTCCCGCCACAGCTTCTTGTTGATGACCTCCACCAGACCCCCCTTCTCGGTCACCAGCGTGTACAGCATGTACAGGTCCAGCACCTGCTTGGCCATGATGGGGATCCGGTTCACGGGGGTCCCTGGGGAGCGGCGGGAGGAGAGAGCGGGTCTGGGGTGCTGCCTTCTTACCCGAAGCGGGGGCGCAGCTGCCGAGACCCCTGAGGCGCAGCGGAGGGGCTGGGGGGGGGGCTCCTGCTCCTCCCTCCCCTTTCCACCATCCCCTTCTTCCCCCCCTCCCCGGGCCTTCCCGCTGAGATCAGCCCCGAACAAAGGAAACAGAAACTCGCAGTTTCCAGCCACAGCCCTGTCGTGGCTGAGCCGGTTCCTCGGGCTGAGCCGGCACCCGGCAACGCGAGTTATTTATAACGGGGGCGGCACAATCCAGCTGTGAGGGTCTCCTATGAGCCGGGGGGCTCGTCCCTCCAGCATGTGGAGGGGGCTGGCAGCACCTGCTGCCTCATTGGGGTCCCTCCCCTCCCAGTCCTGTGGTGAGGGGGCTCTGTCGGATCCCAAAGGATGCAGGTGGGGTGACTGCAAGGGACACACCCAGGGGGACCCCAGAGGACACAGCTAGGGGGACCCCAGGGGACACAGCCAGGGGACAGGACAGAGCCAGGGGAACCCTGGGGGACCCAGCCAGCAGCCCCAGCCCCCCTGCTCAGACACACGTGCCTTCCCAGTGCTGTCTGACAAAGGGCCGGAGCCAGCCCTGTGTCAGCACTTCCAGCGCTGTTTTCCACGCAGGAACCAGACCCTCCAACAGGAGCATGCTTGGCTCTCAGCCCTTCCCACCCCTGGCCCCCCACTGTGGCCTCTCCCCGAGCAGAGAGAGGGCACAGCGAGGGGCTTTGGCCCCTGCAATAACCCAGGGAATGGGCAGAGGGAGGGCACAGGCAGGGGATTTGTGTGGGGAGGGGCTGCAGGTCTGGGTGGGATGGGTGAAGGAAGGGGGGCCAGGGTGGGCCGCAGGCACTGGATCCAGCCCAGCAGGTTTGACCCCGCTGTGCTGAGGGGTTAAAGATTAACCAGCAGCTCAGCCAGAGCTGTGACCTCGGGGCACTAATGAGGGGCAAGGAAATGAGCCCTTGGCCCCGGAGGGGATGTGGGGGGTACAAGGTGGGTGTGGGTGAGCACAGAGTGGCACAGGAGGGGCATGCAGCTGGGGACTCACCTCGCTTCTGCATGAAGCTGAAGAGGTCGTCCAGGAACTCCTTCCTCCTGGGGTCACCATCCAGCTCGTACAGCTGCATAAGGAGAAGAGAGAGATGCTCAGAAACCCCCTTAACCCGTGTGTCCCCCCACCTGAGACCCCCCGCTTCCAGTGCAGCAGCTGTGTGGCTTAAAAGACACCAAATGGCTCGAGGGTCCCTGCACCAGTCCAGGGAGTTCCTGCAGCTTGGGCTGGCCTTTTCCTGTGCCCCACTGTGCCATTCCCTGCCCGCCCTGCTCGGAGCTCAGCTCCGGGATGCCGGTGCTGGGATCACAGCCCGAGTGGCTCCCGGGCTCTGCTCAGCCCTGGCTCCTCCTGGGAATGCTGATCCCAGTTATTTTTAGCATCCACTGCCTGCTCAGCACAGCAATGCCTCAGCATGGTCCCTCCACACTCTGGGTGCCACAGAGAGCCACGGCCAGGAGCCAGTGCTGGGAGCCAGTGCCCCGTGTGGCTTGACACGAGTTTGTGTGCCACGGCCTTGCAGGGACGTGTCCTGCGCTAGGGAAGGCAGAGCTGGGCCAGGCTCTGACACGCTGCACCTCAATCACCAGCTCTGCTTGGGGCATCTCCAGCCGGGACCCCCCACCCCGCCAGCCCGGCACATTCCTGCCTGATTTATGGCGCAGGATGGGCCGGTTGGAGCGCCCGGCACGCCGCAGGCACAGACCACGCCACGCCACGCGGCCTCTCCTGAAGCCCAGCGCTGTCTCTGCCTGGAGGCTGCTGGATAATCCGCCCCCATCCCGGGAAGGGTGTTGGAGCAGGGGCTGTGGGGGCAGGCGTTGCCCAGACACCGAGAGGGGGTGGCCGCCACAGCTCCGCTTTTCTCAATGACGGCTCTGAACAACTGCCAGTGGGGCCGGGAGGGGAACAAACACCCCCCCAGAATAGGCACTGCGGGGCTGCCACTGCCGGTCACCGCGTCACCGATGCGCCCGCTCCCTCCGTGGCTACGCCCTGCGGCACCAGGACTGTGGGCAGGTGGATGGGTGGGCATCGTCCTGCCTGCAAGTGAGGGGCTCGAGCCCCCTCCTCCCGCAGCCCCGCAGGGAGGATCCGGATCTCGCAGGGCCGGACTCGCCCGCCGGCGCCGATCAAAGGGATCAATGGGGCCGCGTGATAAGCGGGGCCATAAACCCCCCCCCAGTTCCCCTGGGAAACTCGGCAGGCTCAAACAGCCCCTTGCACACCCTCAGGGCAAGGGCAGGAGCCACCAGCACCACTGGCAGAGACCCTCAAAGCCCCTCTCCCACCCCAGCCCCCCAGCAAGGGGTCTGGTGTGGGAGTGGTGTGAGGGGAGTGAGCCATGGCGCAGCAGCACCGCTGTGATTTTTGGGGCTGAGCTCTACTGGGCTACTTGTGCCAGCTGAGGGATGTTGGGCCGGTGCCAACCCAGCCTCCCCCGTTTCCTTCAGCAGCTCCAAAAGCCACACACAGAGAAAGGGCTTCCCCGGCGCCCGATCCTCCCGCGGAGCCATCCTGGGGAAGCACCAAACATGCTGGTTCATCCACTGCCAAGACCCTCGGGGTCACGATTCCCCCCCGCCCCAGGCTCAGTCCCGAGGGGAATGGACGCGTTTAAGAGGATGAAGGAAAATTAACCGTCAGCTGAGGAGAGCGTGGCCGGCCAGGACAGGGGGATTAGTGGCCGCGGCGGGCGGCTGCCCCGTGTGCCGGCCTTCCACCAGCCCTGGTGGTCCCATGCCAAGCTCAGCTGCCTGCTGCCACTCTCACCCCTGCCCACCTGGGATGAAGTCAGGGGGGTCCCCAGGGGTGGTGGGCAGAGGGATCCCCGTTCTTGCCCGGTGACCTCGCAGCCCTGCCGGCACACCCGCCACGGCTGCCGGGCAAAGGATGTTGCACAAGCTGCTGCTGACGGTTACCGGTGAGACATCAACAGCTTCACTGCACTTGGCAGCTGCTCACTGACCACTGCAGTGCCAAGCAGAGAAACAGGCTCCCCTTGGGACCCCCCAAACCCTGGTTTCAGCTCTGCCACCGCCAGCAGAACCAACTGCCAGAGATGGGCACCTGCCCAAGGTGCTCATCCGGCAGCACTGCGGGGTGAGGACGTGCCCAGCCACGACCAGGACGTGCCCAGCGTGCACTGTGGTGTGTGACAGAGTGGCATTTGCCAGGCTGCCCCTGTCCTCCCTTACCACCCCTGCTCCCCTTCGCCCCCTCGCACAGGCAGGACACCGAAGGGGACAGAGACGAGTGCCTCCCAGCAGCCCCTGGCAGGATTTCCTTGCATTGACGCCATCCGCAGCCAACGGCAGAGCAGCCGGCGCCCCGTGAGCCCCAACGGCAGCGCAGGACAGCTGGGACAGCGGGGCTCAGAATGCAAATTGAGGAACAGAAACGTTCTGGTTTCGGCAGCCTGCGAAACCCAGCGCGCAGCTGAGCTTGGTACAGGCTGGCGGCTGCTGGCGCTGCTGCACCGAAATCAGCAGGTGCTGAGTCTTGTGCCTGCTTGGTGCTGATCCCTGCCCCGTGCTCGTGCCTGCCTCCTGCTCTCAACCCCGCTCAGCTCAAAGCCAGCTCCTCGCAGGGGCATTGCAGCGTCTCTCTCGGTGCAAAGGTACCGGCAGGCAGGAGCCACAGGGAAAGGCCGCCCTGTGCCGCTGAGTCAATACATTCATGTTTCGTAATTAGGGAAGTGGAAACGACTTAATCCATAACGCAGCTGCCCCAGGAATATCCTCTTACCACGGGGTCCCCACGGCAGGGTGCGGTGCCAGGGGACGCTGTGGCACAGCCACCCCAGCCTGGCTGGGGGCGGTGGGAGATGCCCCCCACCTCCCTGAGAGTCCCCTGGGCTGGGGGATCTGATTCCATGCACCCCGTGCTCCCAGTGCTGACCCACCCAAGGGTGGACGCTTGATGCCAGCGGCACGGCTGGCTCTGACCACAGCGTCCAGCCCACCTGGCTGCAGCGCAGCCCCCTCGGCCCCAGCCCCCGGCCGGCTGAGGACACGGAGCCAGATGGCCGTTGCCAGCAGATCTATAATTAAGTGGAGGAGGAATTAGGCAGGAGGTGGGCGGGTGGCCCTGACCCCGGCCCAGCGCCCCGGCAGGATGCCGGCCCGGCGTTTGGTGTGGATGACCGGATTAATGTTTCAAACCAGATTACAGGAAAATCCCAACCCTATGGCTTTCAAAGGGCGGGCGGGAGGCGGCCCCCTTGGCAATGCCAGGAATGCGGGAGAGAGCCCTCGGCACGGGCGCGGTGTGTGCCGGGGGTCCGACCTCCCCCCGAGCTGGGGCAAGGGGGGAAATTACAAGCAGGAGGGGAAGCGCCATTTCACAAAGCTCCGGGAATGCCGAGGGTCACGCTGGTGCCAGGCAAATCCCCCCTTCGGCAGGAGCCCCTTCTCTGCCCCGTGAGGCGTCACGGAGGAGTCCGTGTCCCTGCATCCCGCGTCCGAGTTAAAAACACCTCCCCTTCCCCCCGCTCGGTTCCGGGTTTTCAGGCCTCGGGGATTAATTTTCAAGTTTCTTTTCCATCGCCAGGAAGTGGCAACACTCTCGGTTTTCCTCCTTCTCTCCCAAACCGGTTTGGGACGTGCACACCGTGACGTGAGCCGGGACTGGGGACAGACCCAAGGGCCAGCGCAGCAGGGATGGGGGCTGGTGGCAGCCTCCACCTTCCAGGGGCTGAACTCCCCCAAATTCCTGTATTTAAGGAAAAAAAACACCACGCAGGCAGCGGCGGGGAGAGCCCCACTCTGTCTCGGCAGGTAGCAGGATCAGCGGTGACACGCTGAGGGGCTGCTTCTCTCCTTTTCTTTCCTTCCTTCCTCTGGCAGCCCCCGGGGATGCATCCCTTTTGTCCCGCGGACAGCCGAGGGGCCGCGCTGGGCTGGGGAAGAGCCCGCGCACACTAACGAGTTCTTTAACGAAGAATAAACACATTTACGGCGCGTTTCCCGTCCCACTCCCAGCCCATACACAGCCCCCAGCCTCTGGCACGCCGGGACCCGCAGCGGGGTCGGAGAGGGCACTTCTTCAGAAAAAGAAAGTAATTTGTAAAAACCAGAGCCAAGGATTGGCGAGGGCCCCCCGGCGTTTCGGGGACGTGATTTCCAGTAAGGCGATTGCTGACTCAGAGCTGGGGGTGCCCGAGGCCGCAGCCCCTCTCTCTCCAGGCACGGCTCCCCCGGCGTGGGGTGCAGGGTTTGCTGGGGCCAGTCCCTCCCGGTGAAGGGCAAAGGGAGCGTCCAGCCCCGCAGCAGATTCCTATGCAGATAAAGCGCTGGGCTTAGGCACAGGTCACCCCTGGCTGTCCCCATCCCTAAATCCCCTGCGAGCCCCCCCAGGGCAGAGCCCCCCGCGGGAAGAAGGGGGCTGCTGGGGGGCAGGGACGTGTGTGTGCCCCCCTCCCTGAAATCTCCCAACACCTTGCTGGAGGGGGATGTGCTGGCGGGAGCCTCGCCCACATGGCCGGGGCCGGCGGTGACTCCACTGACCGGCCCGGCAGGATTCCTGCCGCCGGAGCATGGCTGGGCTGGGGGGCCGCTTCCGCGGGGGCAGCTGGGGAGGGGGCCCGGGAGCTTCCCGTCGGCACCATTGTTCACACCAGTTCCCAGCATTGTCCCCTCCGCGGGGCGGGGTGGGGGGGACACGGCCCCGGCCGCAGGTGCCTCTTTGCACCAGTGCCTCCTCCTCGGGCCCGGTGGGTGAAGGATCCATCGGTGCTCCCGTGGCTCAGGGACAAACCCAGTCCAGAACCCATCGGCCCGCGAGGCTGGGGGACCCTGAGACCCCCCGGTGCCCATCTCCTCCCCACCCAGGCTGGGAGAAGGAGCCGTGCGGGTGACCCTGGGGGTACGCGGGCGGTGTCACGGCAGGGCGGGTGTCACGGCACGGCGGGTGTCCCCCCCGAGAGCGAGCGGCGGAGGGGACTCTGAATGGGCGAATTAGTCACCGTTTAACCTCCCTGACCCCCCCATTGTCCCTGCGCTGTCGGCCGCCCTCCCCAGCACGGCACGGGCCGCTGTGCCCAGCCAGCCGGCAGCTGCCAGGATCCGTGTCCCTGCCGCGGGCCGGGCTGACACCGGCTCCCGGGACACGGCGGCGGCGGTGCCGCTGCTGTTTTTGCTCCCTTCCCGCAGAGGAGGAAGCGATTCCTGCTGCCGTGGCCGTTTCCAATGGCAGTTCACTGCCGGGCGGCAGCGTGCCAGGCTCCGGCTGCAATCAAAACTGGTTCCGTGTCTGAAGGCAGACGTGGGGTGACACAGGCTGGTGAGGGGTCACCCACGGGGAACTGGGGTGCTGGGGCTGCTCCCTCGGTGGGGCCAAGAGGCTGCCTGGATGGGAGCCAGGCCGGCAGCGGCAGCTCCCCCGGCCCTTGCCGTGTGCGTGCTGGTGCATGCCCTTGGCACATGCTTGCTATCACACTGGACCTTGTACAAATATTAATCCAGTGGAGTCAGGCGCTGTTGAGAAAGCTCGTTCAATGAAGGACACCAAGCTAGCTCCTGCCACCAGGCAGACCCAAGGAAGGCAGCTGAGAACGAGCTATGCAGCGCTGAGCTGGGGAAATGTGGGCAAGAGCGGCTCACTCAAACTCTTGGGGCACCTGGTGAGCCCCCAGCTTGGGCTGTCCCTCCTGTGTGACTCTCAAGACTCCCAGGGGTGAAGCCCCTGAGGGCTGGAGGGCCAAGACCCTCATTCAGGACCTGACCCGGGTGCAGTGGCAGCAGCGAGGCCTGGAAGCCAAGGCGGGGGTTTAAATTCCACCATATGTAAATGATCGTCTTAGAAGGGGATCGCGGTAAGCCCCGGCAGATGAGTCACCGGGGCTTCCACCGCCCGCTGGGATTTGGCTAATTGCAAATCTGTTCCTGAAATGCGAGGTCCTGCACCTCTGCCCTCCGTCGGCACCGAGGTGGGGGTCTCAGGGGTCCTGTGGGCAGGGCCAGGGTGCAAGGAACGCCTGGGAAACCCACCGTGGAGCTGCTGGAGGAGCTGGAAGGGGTCCAGCAGCCACAGATGGGGTTGACAGGAGCCAGCTGTGGGCTGTCAGCCCCGGGAACCATCACTGCTGAGCTGCTCTAGCACCGCCGAAACCTCATGGTTTCCTCGCACTGAGAGGAGGGGGTGGTGGTGGGCACGGTGATGGCACCAGAGTGACAGACCCCATCCCACTGTGGCACCTGATCAGATGGCAGTGTGGGACAGCGTGTCCCAGGTGCTGGAATCTCCAAAATCAGGCATTGGTGCCCAAGTTGGAGGCTCCACAGTGGATGTGGGCAGATGGGGAAACTGAGGCAGGAGGTGAAACCCTTTGCTGAAGGAGTTTAGGGCTGGTACCTGCCTGTCTGCTCCCACTGCCACCTGCACCAAGGTGAGAGCCCGAGCCAGCTGCCGTGGGGGGATAGGGAAGCCCTTCCCCAAAGGAATGCTGCCATGGAAGTGACACAGCCACACCCTCCCCGTGGGACACATGGGGAGCAGGGGACTCTCCTCAGGGGTGAGCCCCAGCCTCCAGCAGCCGCAGCACAGGGTGGATTATCCCGAGCTCCAGCCAGAGCGGGAACCCAGGCACAGGCAGATTAAGTGTCCGATGGGAAGGGTCAGGGAGCGGGTCAGGAGCTCAGCCAGGAGCTGCACCCTGAGCCCCCAGCCTGGCTGCCCCAGGGGCTCAGAGCAGGGGGCCCCCCTGGCCCCAAACCACCCCCCGCCCTGGCCCCCGATTGCAGCACGTCCGGCTGGGCCCTGGGACCAGCTGCCATTTCTCCTGTGGTTTGGGCCAGAAATAGGGTGATGGAGCAACACTGCCCTTGCCTAACGCTGCGGTGGGGGCGGGGGGCTCTGCTGACAAAGGCCCCGCTCCCTGCGCCGCTCTTGTCTTTTTTTTTTTTCCCTTTTAAATAAACCCTGTTAGTTCAGCTGTGCCGAGAGGGGAGGCGGCCGCCACCTCCGCAGCCCTTGAGTCAGCCCGGGGGGCTGGGGCGTGGAGGGAACAGGGCTCTGGGAGGGCCAGGGGTGCGGGGAAATGAGGCTCTGGGAGGGGGTCAAGGCATGGGGGAAATGGGGCTTTGGGGGGACACAAGCAGGTGATGCCCAGGCTGTGGGGAGCCAGCCCAGCTCCCGAGACAAGGGGTGTCCAGGGCACGGTCCAGCTGGGTGAAGACACTGGCTGGGCAGTGCCTGGAGCAGGAAGATGTGTCCCTTGTCCCTCAACCTCGTTAATCATCCTGGGTCTTGTTTGGAGAAACGGCTTCACGGGTGCCCAGATGCCGGGACCAGCACCTGTGAGCGCCCAGGCGTCTGGCTGGGCGAGGCACTCGGCGGCTAAGCCGCTCTCGCCGAGAAGTCCCTGACCTCTGGCCAGGGATCTGGTGGGATTACAGCCCCGGGAATGCTCCCTGAGCACTATGAGCCAATTACTGTGCTGGATCCCTGGCTGGGAGCACCCCTGGGCAGGCTGGGCAGTGGTGCAGGGTGAGAAGGGCGATGGCTGAGTGTGGGGTGAGGGGGGAGGACGCAGCCCTTTTCCTGAGAGGGATCCACTGGTGACTCCCCCACTGCCCCCTAAGTCCTGTCCTGCTCAGGACCCCTCTTGCCTGCGTTATCTGCTGCTGGCCTGGCCAGGCACTGCAATCACCTCCCTGACACAGCAGCGCCCAGCCGGGGGCCCCAGGGCACTCCCCTTTATCTGGGAGACAAACTGCCTCTGGGTGGGGGGCAGTGGCCCCTGGCCGTGTGATGACACTCGGGTCCCCCTTCCCCGTGCAGGGGCCCCCTCACCCTCCCCGGGGGCGGCTCATCCGCTCGGCTGGCTAATGCAATAAAGCTCTAATCAATATTTTAAAGAAAGTAAATGGACCCTCCCGCCCTCGTTAAGAGGCCACGGGGCCCCTGCTCAGGCCCCACGCCCCCAGCTGGCTTTGGGCTTTGAAAAAGGAGAATAATCCACGGGAGAAAGGGGTTCAGTGTGGATCTCCCCACACCTGAACCAGCTCCTGGGGATTCAGAGCAGGGATGGGCTCTCTGCTCCTCCAGACCTTCCTGGAAAATCCCAGCTCCACCAGCCACGTGCACGGGGCTGGTCTGGGCGGAGGGAAAGGGGGGGTCCGGTTTCACCCACCCCCGCAGCCCTGCCGAGGTCGCCGAGTTGCTTTCGGTTTATTTTTCCCCCACCGCTGCACTTTGAAACGCCGTATCTCGGGGTGCGCTGCACGGCCGGAGATAAGGGCTGAGGTTTCTGCGCCCGTGTGCCACCAGCACGGCTCAGATGTCCCCAACACAAGAAACCTCTTGCCCCACTAAAGCACCAGCACCCCCCAAAACCCCCCGACTGCCACAGCCTCCCATTGGCACTTCTTAAATCCTTCCTGAAGCAGAAACGGGAGGGTTAAACATCAGCCACTGCAGGACACCCCAAAGGGAGCACCCAAAATGGAGAATCCCAGAGGGAGAGTGGAGCCAGATGAACACGGGGAGATGGATCCCTCAAGCTGCTGCGATGTGGGACCGGGCACTGGCGTGCAGGGTGCCCGTGCCTGAGGAAGCACCAGCAGCACAGGAAACTCCAAAAAAGGTAGAGGCCCTAAAACTCCAGCTCCAGGGGCTCCCACTCTCAGTATCAGCAAGGAACAGCAATAGCAATAATGAAACAGAAAGATCAGAGGAGAGATCTTGGGGGGCAGCAGCAGCAGAGCCCCCACAGTGCTGGGGTACAGAACTCAGAGCAGTTTTACCCCCAGCAGCCCCTTGCTGGCAGAAGCCTGCTGGATTTTTAGCCATTTCTCATGGGGAGCCTCTTCCCACCCAGAAAATGTCCCCTTTTCACCCTCACCCTGAGGAGCCACGGTGCCCTGAGCAACTGCTGCCCCCGAGCTCCCTGTTGTGCTGGGGACTCCTTTGTTCTGCTGCCCGCGCCGGCAGCGCCCGGGTCAGGCTGAGCTGACCTCTGCCTGTGCAGTAGCCGTCCCTGGGGACGGGGAGGTGCCACGTGCCGGCTCCCTAACCTCCCTCACCTCCATAACTCTTCCTCACGCCCTCCCCTTCCTCCTCCCTTGAACTGGGCCCCCTCCTCCTCCCTCCGGCCCCCCACGGCTCAGCCGAGCACCAGTTCACAGGAATCTGTCCCAGATGGGTCAATAAAACCTGGCAGTGGAGGATGGGGGCAGCCCCTGGCTGCAAGGGTTTGGGTGGGGAGACAGACACGGGGGGCTTGGATGGCAGCACTGCCCAGCAAGGACAGTGTCCTCAAGCACAGAGACCCACAGGCCAAGGATGTCAGCAGCATCAGCACAACCAGGACTGAATCTGAACTGGATCTGAACTCCCAGCAGGGAGAGCTGGACAGCCGGGGAAGCATCAGGGCTGGCGGGAGAGCAGAGGTGCTGCCAGTGCTGAGGAGCTCCTTGACAAAAATAAAAAGGAACCCCTAAAGAGCTCATCCCTCACAGAGCAGGCAGGCAGAACACTGGCACAGCCAGGCACAGCACTACGTCCCTGCTGGATCACCCAGTGCAGCGACCCTGCTGTGGTCAGGCATCCCGGAGCTGCCGGGGTTCCCCCCTAAGGCGCCTCCGCCCCAGCGAGGATCGGGGCTGGGGTACGGCATCCCCTGCCCCGCGCTGCCCTCGCTGTTTACATTCCTGCTGCTCCTTCCCAGGCCGCGCCAGCTGGGCTGGGATGGAGCCCGGCGGCACGCGCTGGAGGCCAGCCAGGAGGAGCTCCCGGCCAGCACCGGCTGCGCCAGCAACCCCCTGGCCCCGGTCCAGCGGCCGCGATCCAAGCGCGGTCGCACGGGCTGACGTGCCGGGGAAAGCCTCTCCGGGCCCAGCGCGTCGCCTCTGCTCCTCCGCCCACGGAGGCTTTTCAACCCCCTCCGGCTGCTTCCACCAAGACAGGCTCTTCCCAATGAGCCTGGGAAGCCACATGGAGGGAGAGGGGGTGCTCAGGGAGAGGGGGGCACAGCTTGGGGGACAAGGGAAGCGCTGGGAACGGGGATGATGTTTCCGAAGTGCTGTGGCTGTGATAGGGGACCTGGCAGAGGCTACGGCCACGACACTGACACGCTGACAAACAGGAAGATCAGAGCTGCGGTCTTGAAAAGCCTTTTCACAGCTACGAGTTCACGGCCCTGGCCCTGGCCCCTCGCTCCCCGGTGGCAGGAAGCACAAGAGAGAGAAACCACAAGAAGAGAAGGTGGTGTGGGTGCAGCGGCACGAGGGATGCACGGGGCAGGAGCATCTCTCCATCCCTACAGCTGGACAGGAGCATCCCTCCATCACCACAACCGGGCAGTGCCAGGAGGATGGCCACATGCTCTGTGCTTGCTGGTGCTCCCTCTGCCAGCCCTGTTCTGAGCCTGCCCACATCCAGATGTGCCGACAGACCCCGACAGCCCCTTCCTCCATTTCGGAAGGGATGCGACAGCCTCCCGAAGGTGAAGGGGCAGAGGTGGTCGCATCCCTCCTGAAAGGCCACCACGCCCTGGCTGCTCCATCTGGGTCCCATCTGCTGCTGCTGGTCCTGCCCCTTCCCCCAGCCCCAAACTCCGCTGTATTTAAACACACATCAAAGGTGCCGGGCGGCCCCCGGGGAGCCCCAGCTGCAGCACGTTTTCTTCCATCAGCAAGAGCGGACTGCAGCCAGCTCTGACGCCGGGAGAGTGGGAACATGCTGGCCTTGTTGCCTGGGGAAGGCAGTGAAGAGGGCAGCCAGGTGCTTTCTCCCTGCTTTCACTCTTTCATGGCATTTTGGCAGCGGCAGGCAGGCAGCTCTGCCCCCCACCAAGCATCCATGGGGCCAGAGTTGTCCTGCCAGGCATCACCTCTGTAGTGACGGTGATGGGAGACGGACAGGTCGCCATGGAAAACGGCTTGGGGAGAGTGGAGAAGAGGAAAACCAAGAGAGCCGTCAGATTTGCAAGTTTGGGGTGACTTTTCCGTAATTTTCAGCAAGAATCCTCCCAGATCCCTGCAGCAAACCTAATCGTGCTGTCTGCCTGTGCCAGAACAACCCGGACACAGGATCCACTCAGAGTCACCCAACCAGGGAGGGGACGAGACTGAGCCCAGCGCTAAATCCCCGGAGAAATCCCACGCATTCCTAACGACAACAGCAGCTGGATCCGAGAAGAGCGCTGCTGGAGGCGGCGCTGCCGGAGGCATCTCCCCACGCTCGCGAGGACACACGGGAGCACAGGAGCAGGGAGAGGGAAGGCACGGCAGGGACACGCGTGTCTCGGCGGGCACATACCTGCTTGAACTGCTCCTCGTAGGTCCAGTCGCCGTGGTCAGGTGCTGGTGGCGGGGGCTGAGTGTGGCCCAGGCTGGGGGGCAGCCGTTCCTGTCCCCCTGGCAGCCGTGGTGGCTCCCCCCGGTAGTGTTGGGGTGCTGGGGGCTTGCGGAGTAGCAGGGATCCCGCACCCGCCCGCACCGCCTCTGCCGAGCTGAGCCCTTCCTCTCCCATGTCTTCTTCTTCCTCATAGTCTTCCTCTTCCTCCTCCTCTTCTTCTTCCTCTTCCTCCTCACCCAGGTCCTCTTCAAAGTCATCTTCATCCCATTTGCCCTTTCTGGAATGGGGGGGAGAGGAGAAGTTTGGTCCCAGACTGGTTCCCAAGGCCCAGCCCTCTCTACTGCCCGCCCCATGGGCCCTCCCCAGCTGCGGGGCTGGGACCACCCACCCAGCACACACTGGAGCCCCGGTACAGCCCATTGGCAGGGGCAGCTCTGTGGGGCACAGCCAGCCCCCAGTATCCCAGGAGCACCTCTTGGTTGCAGAGCTCTGCCAGATGGCTCCTGGCCTAGCTCTGCCCTGAGAGGATGCACGCTGGAGGCAGCCAAGGGTCCTGCATAATTTAACGCCAGCGTGGGGTCCTCTGTCACAGCCCCACGTGGCTGCTGAGCAGAGATGGGATGTGCCAACCCAGCATGAGGAATCACAGCCACAGAGCTGAGCTGCTGCTCTCAGCACCTCCTGCTCTGAAATATCCCAATAGCTCTAATCCACAACCTGCCCCAAGCCACGGGATCCCTGCAGCCTCCCCAGCACGCTGTGCCCAAACCCGTCAGTGCTGTGCGACTTCCCTGCCCCTTCCGCAAACCCATGAGAGCTGCCCAAGTACACTCACAGGTCCTCCTCCTCCTCGGAGCCCATCTCCTGCTGGTACCCGCCGCGATCTTCCTCCTCCTCGCCGCGCTCCTCCTCTTCCTCCTCCTCGGAGGCCTGGCTCTCGTCCGACAGCCCCGGGCTGGGCGAGTGGCTGAGGCCGGCGGCAGCCGCCCGCATGGCAGCCAGGGCTGCCATCTGTGCCCGCTGGATGTGCGCGCTCTCAGGCTCCGCTCCCTCCTCCGAGGGCGCCGGGGCTGGATCCTGCCCACGGCCCCGGGCTGGGGTGCTGGCAGGGGGCAGCCCCGGGGGCTGCGCCGGGGGGGACGTGGAGCGCAGCGGCTGCTGCTGCTGCTGCTGCTGCTCCTGCTGCCGCGCTTCCAGCGCCTGCTGCAGCCGTGCGCGCTGCTGCCGCTGCAGGTTCTCCATCACCGCCTGCAGCTTCATGGCTCTGCCAGCGGGCGGGGGGTCCCCGGGGGGCCGGGGGGCGATGCACCCAGGGGGCAGTGCCCGGGGGGCAGCGCCCGGCAGGCTGCCGCGCTCCAGCGGGGCTGGGGGCCAAAGCTGGGCAGCGCCGGGGTGGGCAGCCCTGGAGGGGGCTGCCGAGGGCTGAGGGCAGTGCCGTCGGGGTGTCAGGGCAGGAACTGACACCGGGTCAGGAAAGAAGGACGTGCCCCTTGACCCCTTCACAGGCTTGGCCCGATGTCTGCTTGGCTTGAGGGCTACGGCGTGTCACAGGCTTGGCGCTGCCCGTTGGGATCGGGGTGCTGCTGCTGTTTTCAGGGGCACTGTCCCAAAACGCCTCCTCAGGCTCAGCAGGCAGCAGCTGCAGCACGGCGCATCACCCCTTCCCTCGCAGACCTGGCACTTTCTGGGGCGGCAGCCTCAGGGTGCTCTGCTCACGGCCGGTGTCCCTAATCCTCAGCCGGGTCGGCGTCCGGCAGGTGTCGGTGCAAACCTGTGAGAGAAGTAGAGCAGAGGGTCAGTGGAGCTGTGGGCAAGAGCTGGCGAGCAGGAAGGAGTTAAAGACAGCGCAGGAGCCTCATTAATCTCGAGCTAATGAGATAGGGCGGCAGGGCCTGCTGCTGGAGGGGGAAGGGGCCTGCCAGACCCGATAGCCCTGCCCGGCCCTGCAGGCAGCGGATACCGGTGGACCCGCACCCACAGATAACAGGGAGAGACGTCCACTGGGTCCCCCACAGGGGACAGGGCACATCCCCACCAGGGATACACGGCACAGGGAGCATTGGGCTCATCGTGATGGCACTGGGGCGTGGGCAGCACTGGGGTCTGCACTGCACAGTGGAGGGGCCCCAAAGCACCCCAGGGCAGATCCCAGGGGATGGACAGACAGAGCCTTGAAACCCTGGCAAACAGGCTCTGCCAACTGCCCCAAGAGCCCCCTTGCTCCCCTTCCCTGAGGGCTGGAGGCCCTCTGAGGCAACGTGAGGCTGCAAGCAGCTTGTCTCTGCTTTGCCCCACTGGAAAACACTGAGGGGATCAGCACCTTACACCTGGGCCCTGTGGAACCCTCACACTCCAGCACCCTGGTCTGGACCCCTTCCAGCACTGAGTTCCCAAGCCCCGGTGTGGCCAGCAGCCCCCGTGGCCGGCCAGTTCCCAGTTGTGACCTCGCCTGCACTGAGGGCAGGGAGGGAGCTCACCGCAGCACCGCGGTCCTGCCGTGCACGGGCAAACCCCGTTTCAGCTGCCCGGGGGGCCCGTGCGGTGCACACACACCAGGACCCTCACCGGGACTGACCACGGGGCCGGAGCCAGGGGCTGCGGGGCCAGGACAGCCGGAGGCAGGCAGGGGCCGGCAGCTCCGCCGCGATCCCGCGCATTCTGGAAAGAGGAACCTGCTGCCAGTGTGGGCCGGGGCCGCACGGACGATCGGGCGGGAGCCGCTTCCCCCGCGCCTCGCCGCGGCTGCATCCGCTCCCGGCCCGGCCGGGCTCACGCTACGGACGGACACGTCGCCACCGCCGCGGCATCTCAGTAGCCACCGCCTCCACCGGGAGCCAGCAGAGGCGCGGCACAAACGGGCCAGCACGGCCCGTGCCTCAGTTTCCTCTCCTCTACCCTGACCATCGCCGTCTGGCCCCCGCGGAGGAGAGGTGGCGGCAGGGACTCTCCCCGCCCCGCAGCAGCCGCTCGCCAGGAGCCGTGGCCGCGCTTCTGCCCTGCACCGGCACCCCAACCCCGTCCCCTGCGCCATCCACGAGCGAACGGGACCGAGACCGACCCGGGCACGTGCTCCTCGCCGCCGCCGTGACTCTCTCTGCCTGGACACGAGTCCCTCAGTGACCCGGTGCCAGCACCAGGTGTGCGGCTGCCTCCTCGAGCACCGCGGGCCGTGGCCGCGCCGGAGCCACGCTGCCGCTTCTCCACAGGGAGGCCGGAGCGGTGAGGCCACCGCCAGGGCCCCGTGGCACCCTGGCCCGGCGGCCACGGTGACCTTGAGCCGTGCCCCTTTGTCCCTCCGGCCGCTCGGGGCCACGGGGCCCGGTGCGATCCCCGCCGCGGGGCGGTGACGGGGGTCCCGCGAGGGATTCGGGGCGGCGTCACCCGCGTCCCCGGGGCAGGTGCTCGGGAGCGACAGCGGCTAAAAATAGGCAGCGGGGGTGTGACGGACGGGCCTTTGTGCCACCGACACCGGGGTTGGGCTGGCCGCGGCCGGACACCCCCAGGCGGGCTCTGGGCACTGCCGGGAAGGGCTCCGGGGTTTGTCGTGAAGGCTGAGTGAGGAAGAAGAGGAGAAGGACGGGGAGGCCGGGCCCGGTGGGTGCCGTCCCCGGGGACGGACGGGGCTGGGGACGCCGCGGGAGGGACCCCCAGGCGGACAGGAGTCCCGTCCCCGAAACCGAGCCCGGCCCCGCTCCCGGCGGCACGTGGCTCCGGCGGACCTCAGAAGGACCGGGCACGGAGGCGGCGGGGCCCGAATGGGCCCCGGTCCTGCGAACGGGGAGAAACGGCTGCCCCCGACACGGAGAGGCGAGCCTGGGTCGGCCCGGCCTGGCCCCTCCGCCGCCCGGACCCCGGGAGACCGCGGGTCTAGGGGGAGCACAGGGCGGGGCCACGGGGCTCTGCCCGGTCCGGACAGCAGCGCCCGGGAAGAACGGAGAGCCAAGGCCGGGAACGGCCGCGGGGGAGGAACCCCAGCCCCGCGTGGGGGAGGCGGCCGGTAACCGGCCGCGGGGGGAGGGGGCGCCGCGCTCCCGCCCAGCACCGGCATCGGAGGGCCCAGCCCACCCCGGAGAGGCGGCCGGTCCTGGGCTCCGGTCCCCGTCCCCAGTCCCGCCCAGCCCCCGACTCCCGGTCCCGTCCACGGCCGCGGCGGGGGTCCCGTTCTCGGTGCCGATCTCATCCGCGGGATCGGTGCGGCGGCGCGTCCCCCTTACCCGGTGCAGGCCGTGCGCCGCGAAGCCGCATAGCAGCCGCGGCCGCCCGGGGTCGGGCTCGGCGGGGCCGGTGCGCGCGGGGCCCGCGGCGCTGCTCTCCCCGCGGGCGGGCGGGCGGCGGGCGGGCGGCGGGACCCGGCCCCGCCCCGCGCCGCCCCGCCCCGCGTCGCCATTGGCCCGCCGCGCCGAGAGCGCCCCGCCTCTCCCCGCCCCGCACTGTCATTGGCCCACGGCTCCCGGGGCGCCCCGCCCCCCGCCGCTATTGTTCGGCATGCAAATGTTACGCGCGGCGGGGCCGCGGGGCTGGGCGGGGGCGCGGCCGCGGCCGCAGCGCCGCCTCGCGGACGGGCGGGAGAACGGAGCCGTGCAGGGCACGGGCCCCGGTAGAGCCGCGGACTGGGGGGCGGTTAACGGGGGACAACACGGGGTCTAACGGAGGGGGTTAACGGAGGTTAACGGGGCTCTAACGGGGGGTGACTGGAGGTTGACGGGGATTAACGGGGGAGGTACGGAGGACAACGGAGTTTCACGCGGGATAATGGGGTCCGGCAGCCGTCAAGCCCCGG
Organism: Phylloscopus trochilus trochilus; assembly: GCA_016584745.2. NCBI lineage: Eukaryota > Metazoa > Chordata > Aves > Passeriformes > Phylloscopidae > Phylloscopus > Phylloscopus trochilus. Next base: position 485,546 of record WQNJ02000044.1, on the reverse strand, counting down.
TTCCAGGGGCTCCCCGAAGCATCCCCCGTGCCCCACCTCCCGCGACGCCCGGGGCGGGGCTCCCTTACCCCCGCCCCCGTGACGTCACTTCCCGCGGGCGGTACCGGGCCCGGTGCCGCCGGTGCGGGCCGGGGGTGGAGGAGGCGGAGGGAGGTCCCCGTCCTGGTCACCGTCCCGGTCCCGATCCCGATCCCAGTCTCAGCGGGCCATGGTGGTGCTGCGGGGCGGCGCGGGCCCCGAGGAGCCGTTCCCGTGAGTGCGGGCCCGGGGCCGGGCGGGCCGTGGGGCGGTCGGGCCGGGCAGGAGCCCCCCGGGCTGTCAGTGCGGGCGGGGAGCGGCGGCGGCGGCGGCGCCTCCCGGGACAGCCCATCCCCAGCTCCCCGGCCCCGGGGGCGGTGTCAGAGCAGAGCCCGGCACCGGGATAATGAGCCTTGTAATTAGTGTTTATCCCGTCGAGGTCACGGTGCTCCCGGTCACCGGAGCGGCCGGGGTCCCTCGTGGTGCCGGGGGTGGGCTGGAGCCCCCGGGCCCGCACGGATGTGCCGGGGACTCGGGACCTTGCGGGACGGAGCTGTCCCTGACAGCCCCGGCTGTCCCGCGGCGACTTTGCTCTGCATGTCCCTGCCGCCTTCTGCTGCCAAAGGGTAAATGACAGGAACAGGTCAGAAATCCTTTCCAGGTTCCTCTTCCAGGCGCCTTCTCTGCCTGGAAATGGGACGTGGAGGAGAAGCCGTGAACCTCTCTGTGCTCTGGTGTCCCCGGAGCTGCCGGGCCCGTCTCACCGGGGTTATGGTTTGCTGTGGTCCCCCAGGAATGACCTCTCCTGGTGTCTCTGCTCAGCCTGGCCCAGCTGCCTGGGACGGGACCCTGACTCCGAGGGCACCGGGGCTTGTCCGACACGGGGCACTGGCCCGAGGTCACTGTCCCCTGTGAACCTCCAGCTTGGCACTGGGCGGAGGTGGCAGTGCCAGGGCAGACGTGGCAGTGCCTGGTGCCAGGGCAGCCACAAACAGCCCTGGAGGCTTCAAAGAGTCGAGTGTGGCTCAGCCTGCTCCCCTCCCAGCCATGAGGCTCTGGGGGTCCTGGCTGCCTGGGGATGCTCCCACCCTGCTGACCCTGGTTTTTGACATCTTCTTCCAGGGCCATGCTGGCTCCAGGGAGTGCTGGGCTCCCAGCTGTGTACTCAAACCCCTGAGCTAGGGCCAGCGTAAGGTGACTCCTTCTGTTTATTCAGGTTTTTGTAACCATCTTTGTATCACAACTTGATCCACCAGCCCTGGTTGCTCCCTGTGGCAGGTTGGGTTACTGCTCCCCACCCATCCTCTGGGCATTGCCTTGATACCTGAGTCTCTTTTATTCTTTCCAAGCCCACCTTTGCCTCAGTTCTCTCCAGCTTGGAAGGGGGTGGTTGTTTTTTTACGCTCCCCCCAGCAGCCAGCCAAGACTGTATCACTGCCCCCATGCAGGCAAAGGGGGGAAAAAAAAAAAATCAAGGTTTTGGTGAGGGTGAGCAGCTGGCTGTTGGCCCAGGCTGCAATCGGACAGCACAACCTGCTCTGCCCTGTGTCCAGATCAGCTCTGTCAGGACCTGATTGCAGGACTGGGGCTCCCATGAGTCCCAGAATGCTGGAAAGGAGGGGACACAGTGAGGATGTGGCCCTTTGGATGGAGCAAGGTCGTGATGCTGCCGTGGCAGTGGAAACAGTGGTCACTCTGGGCAGCGATGCTGCAGCTCCTCGTCCTGGATGGACAGTCCTGGGGGTTGTTTTGGGGGTGTTGATTTTCTCCCTCATCTTCTGCTGCACTAAAGGAAACCCACACAACCCTGAGGGGAAGCTCCTTCGCAAGTGAGGGCAGTGAAACTTCCTGTTTTTGGTGTTTACTAAACTCAAACCCAAGCAGTTGTGTTCAGCACCCGGCGAGCTGCTCGCTGATCCTGTGGCGTCGTTCTCCCATAAAGTGCCTCAGTTTTATGGTCATTCCTAAGCCTGTGACTGACCATGTTGTGAGCAGAGGCCAAGCACCTTTGGGTGCCCCCAGGAGCTCCTGGGGCGGTGTTCCTGCTGCCCTCAGTGAGGAATGGCAGGGCCTCTGCCAGTCCCGAGCGTGAGGTGCAGCAGGGGCCCAGCAGGAATGGATCCATTGTTTTTGCTTCATGTGTGACGGGGTTAATTACCCAGGTTAATTACCTGGCCCTCCCAGTGCTGACACACAGCTGCTTTGAGCAGAGCCAGCCCTCGGAGGTGGCGGTGGCCCGAGGGGGACAGGACAGGCCCCCTGAGAAGATGCGGTGCCAGCTGCAGTAACAACGGGGTTGATGCTCTGCTGCCCCCATCTCCCCCCCCCGTCCTCACGCTGCTGTCGCTGCCCCAGACCCCCCGTGTGGGCTCACCCCTCCCTCTGTGTCCCCGCAGGAGGATCGAGGACTGCCTGCCCCTGCTGGAGGACTCCCCGTCCAAGCGGTTCTCCCCGTCCAAGAGGAAGCAGTATTACATCAACAAGGCCATCCGCAACTCCGACCTCATCCCCAGGGCCAAGGGCCGCAAGAGCCTCCAGAGGCTGGAGAACAGTGAGCATCAGGGCAGGGTCTCTTCCCAGGACAGCCTCCCCTGAGCTGGGATGTTCTGGGGGCAAGGGGCCTCTCTCTGGAGGTGCTTCCTCTCCTCACAGGCTTTGCTCTTCCTCCCAGCTCGCTACCTGATGACGCTTCTGGAGCAGGATGACTGCGGGAGCGACGAGGGAGAGCTCACCCACTCGGCCACCCCCAGCATCTTCACTGAGGCCTGTAACAACGAGACCTATGTGGAGGTGGGTACAGCCTAGAGGGGCTCTGGCATGGCATGTCCTGCTTGTACTTTGCTCCTCCATCCCTCTGACTCCCTGGCCTGAGCTGCTGCGCCCCAGCTTCTGCCTGGTTTGGTGTCAGGCTGGGATTTGTGGGGTCTGCTGCTGCCGTGTGTGTCAGGGGGTGATAGAGCCCTGGGGCCCCTGGTCCGTGGGGTGGGGGAATCTCCAGGCAGAGGCTCTCATGGGGAGTTGTGCCTGCAGAGCAGAGGGTGCCTGGTGAGCTGCAGCACTTCCTCTGGCACTAGCCCCTTGCCAAACCCCCATTGCCTCACGCTGGCCCAACTGGGTGTTTTGAAACGTGGCCTCTCCCTGGTGTGGCGCTCAGGGCCATCCCTGGGGTCAAGGGGGTGAGGAGGAGGGGGCTCCTGGGGTATGGGGAGGGTCCCTGGGTGGCTGTCAGGTGCCCCCACAGACCTCTGTAGTGGGGCTTGGTGGCTTCTGTTGTCAGATCTGGAACGACTTCATGAACCGGTCAGGAGAGGAGCAGGAGCGGGTCCTGCTCTACCTGGAGGAGGAGGCCAGGAAGAAGCACAGGAGGAAGCTGCCTGTCAAGAATGGAGACAAGTGGAAAGGTGCTGGGAGGGGACGCAGGGTGGGGACAGCCTCTCCCTTTCCTTCCTTGTGTACATTCTGGGCAGGGTGACCTTCCTTGAGGGCTGCACTCGCTCCCTGTTAATGGTGGGGCCAGGGGATGCCTGACCCACCCCCTGGGTGTGGCAGTGGGGGGGGGATTCTGCCTGCAGACCTCCACCACGGGCCAGGGAGGGTTTGTGGGAGCCAGAAGTGGCTGGGGCAATGGACACAGCAGCCATCCCCCAATGTCACACCCCCAAATCTCTGCACCCCCAAACCCCCTGCGCTGGGGAGGGCGTTGCTGTTTTAGGGGTGACTGTGAAGGTGGTGGCCAAGTGGCCCTGCAGGGCAGCTGGGGGGGGACACTGGCTCCTCCTGAAAGGTGACACTGCAGGCTCTGGAGCTGTGAGCTGTATCCAAATCCCTTCTCTCTTCTCCAGAGCTGCCGGCCTACACGCCCCAGGAGTGCTTCCAGCGCATCAGCCGCCGCCTGCGCGCCACCCTGAAGCGGGGCCGGATCCCCATGGTGAGCTGGGGGGCCTGGGGCAGCAGGGCAGGGCTCCCTCCGCAGCCCTGTCCCCCTGGCTGTGCCCTGACCTTGTGCAGGGCAGTGCCAAATTGCCGAGGAGCTCCTGGGAACGTGCTCCAGTGCTCCTGTGACCCCGCAGCGGTGGCTGGTTGCAGACAGACAGATGGCTGCTCCTGGCAGATGGGTTTTCCTGGCTCAGTTCAGATTTTTCTGGCAGTTACAGGGCTTTTTTTTTTTTAGTGGTTGTTTCCCGGTCTCTTGTGCGTTGAGCAGCAGGTGACGGGTACAACTGGGCTTGTTTGTGCCTGGGAACCTTTGGGGTGGAGCAGTGGAGCCTTTGGGGTCTTCACAGTGGCCCATATAAGGTTATTTGGGGAAATTCCAATGTATTTTGAAAGGGGGTAAAAGTGCACCAACTGCTGAGCAGGAAGGAGAGAGGTGAGTGCAGCCCTGCACTGCCTGCCCAGGCACTTGCTCTACCAGCCCTGGGGGTGCTGGCTCTCTGCTCCCTCTGCTCTGTGGGCCTCTGTTTGTTTTCCTGGTGCTAATTAGACCCTCTAAATGCAGCCTGGGCTCCTCCTGCCCACTGGCTTGTTTGTCTTTAAATGAGACGCGTGTGCTGCTCGTCTCTGGGGTCACAGTGCTTTGGAGACCAGCAGAGCACTGAGCTTTGGCTGTCGGGAGGCACAAGGCTCCCCTGGCTGCTGTGAACACGAGGGATGGTGCCAGCCCTTGGCATGCACAGTGTGGAGTTGGCAGGAGCTGGATCCTTCCCCGCCTCGGGGGCTGGAGATGGGAGATGTCTCCTCTCCCTGCTGTTTCCCATCCAGAGAACTTGCCCGGGAGCTGCTGGCAGTAAATCCTGGCCAGTCAGTTGAGCCAGGGCTGTGCCCCCACTGCCCCTTCCTCGCTGAGCCCCTGCCTCTCCTCACAGGGGACGCTGGAGGGGCTGGAGGAGGAGCTGCTGGCCTTCTTCTCTGTCACCCCCCACTCCGTCTACACGGCACTGATGGACAACAGGTATTTCCACATCTCAGGGTCTTCTGGGCTTCCCTGTGGCTTCCACAGGCTGCAGAGGAGCCTTGGGAGCACAGGAGACCCCTTGCCCTCCCCTCAGCCAGGCCTGGGTAGATGCACCTGGCCTGATCTCCATGGAGCCCTGGGGGAGGGATTGCACCTGGGGGTCCCTGCGCAGGGGCTTGTGGCACTTGGTGCTCTCCATCCACCCTGTGGGTCCCCGGGGGGATGGAGGGCAGAGCAGGGACACACTGCTCAGAGACACCTCGGCTCTAACCCTGTCCCCTCTCCCCCAGCTTTGAGCGGCTCCTGCTCCACGCCCTCTGCCAGTACATGGATCTCGTCTCTGCCAGTAAGAGCCGCGTGTTTGCTTGTTTTTAAGTTTTGATTTTGATTTTGTTTTTGTTTTTTTTTTCCCCTTCCCTCCATCACTATCTCACCTCTCCAGCTCAGCCTTTTCCTCCCTCCCTCCTCCCGGCCCCACCTCGCCCTGGGGCTCACAGATAACCCCGCGGTCCCCACCCCCGCCTGCTTCCTCCCCAGCGCTGCCCGGAGCTCCCTCGGCAGCCCCGGCCGTGGTCACCAGCGCTGGCTTCAGCCACACACCCGGGGGTCGGCCGGACCCAGCTCTGACGGGAAAGTTGGGTGGTCCAAAGCAAGAAAACGCTCGTGGGGTTCCCTCTCCTGCAGCTGCTTCCTCCTCCCAAGGAGCAGCCGTGCTCTCTCTCTACCTCTCTGCTGCCCTGGGCATCCCCAGAAGGTCTTGTTGCCAGGGCAGGGAAGGCATCAGGCTCCATCCCTCCAGAGGAGGTTCCTCTCGCAGCGTTTCATTAGGAGCCGCTTGTGGCAAACAGCCTGAGAGCGCTAATGATGGGGAGCCAGCCCGTGGTGCCGGCAGGGACTCGGCTGGGGATGGAGGGGACGGAGCCCGGGGGAGCCCCAGGGAGGAGGGGAGGGCGGTGGCTGGGCTGGAGAGCGCCGCGTTGGAGACCCCCGAGGGGGGGAGAACGGGGGCTGTGCCGACCACTCCATCCCACCCGCAGGTTCGGACATCGAAGGGAAACGTCAGATGAAAGTGAGCAACAAACACCGCGTGTTCCTGCCCCCCGAGCTGCTGCTCTCAGACTACCTGGGGCAGATGAGCTGATGCCCCGACAGCTGCCCTGCCCCTCCCGTCTCTGCTGCAGCCTCTCCCGGCCCCGCAGCCCTTGGACCCTCGGCCCTTCCCCTGCTCCAGCAGCCGGTGGCTGGCGGGGCAGAGCCGAGGGTTTTGTGGCTGTGCCCTCCGCTGTGCTGGGACACTGCGGTGCGGAGCAGGTGCCTCCCGCCCGCCCCGCGCAGCCCTCCTGGAACTGTTTTTGTGTGTCTATTTATAACCCAGGTGTTTTTTAAAAAGAAAAAAAAAAAAACAAAAAATCAGGCGGGGCCAGCCTCTCCCCTCTGGCGCTGACGCTCGTGGGGTGATTTCGGTCCAGATTTTTCTGCGGTGAAACAGCTCCTGGCGGCTGCTGAGCAATCGCTGAGCCGGCGGAAGAGCCCGGGGGCTGCCGCGTTCCCGCAGCCCCGTGCCCACGGAGTGTCCGGCGGGGCTCGGCCCCCTCGGGCAGGGCGGGCTGTGGGGAACTCCGGGTACTTTTACCCCACGCCCTGTGTGCCCTGCCCGCACCACGGGGCTGTTTTTAAGTGTAATATAGCTTGTGTTTTTTATCACGTGTGTGTATATTTACGTGTGTGTGTGTGTGTGTGCGTGCTGGAGGGGCGCAGCCCCCCTTCGGGGCTCTCTCTGCTTGTCCGCAGCTGCCATGGGGGCAGATGGGGCATTTTGGGGGTCCCCTCTATGTGGCCCCGTGTCCCTGGCATGTGCCAAGCGTTGCTCGCAGGGTGTGCCCTGGGGAGTCTTTGCTGGTTGCTCTGTCCCACGACGACACCGACTGCCATTAACCGCGGGGACCCCCAGACCCAGGGGTGCCCCTCGCGCCTCCTTTGCTGGGTGTGACTCGGGTACGGGCGCGTTCAGGAACAATAAAGACGGTGCTCCCCTGGCCCGGCTCTGTCTCTCCTTTGGGACGGGGAGGGGGGCGTGGAGGGCGGGGGTCGCGGGGCAGCCGGGTCGGCAGGGGCTGCAAAAAGTGGGGTGCGGGGAGGTGCGAAAAATATGGAACGCTTCACGAATTTGCGTGTCATCCTTGCGCAGGGGCCATGCTAATCTTCTCTGTATCGTTCCAATTTTAGTATATGTGCTGCCGAAGCGAGCACGAATTGCTGTGCACCCGCAGCGCTATTTAAAGCTCAGGGAAGGCAAGATTGTTAAGTTAGGGTGACTTTGGGGTGGCTCGGTATTGAAAGTGTAATGAGTTCTCCTAAGTGGTCCTCAGCCTTCCATCCTCTCATTTTCCTCGGTTTTTCATAAAAATATCCGAAATCCGCCGGTTATATTTGCTAGCTCGACGCTGACGGTTCTGGGTAATTTGTTATGCTAATTAGAGACACTGGATGGCCCGCTGAGGGTGTCCGCGGCGGTGCCTGAGCGCGCGGCGCAGGCGCGGGACGGGCAGCCCGCGGGGGCGGCGGGGTCCTGGGGAGCGGCGGGAGGCGGCGGGCGCCGGTGAGCGCGGCCGGACCGGCACCCCCGGGCCCCTCCTGTGGCAGTCCCGGGCCCCTCCTGTGACCTTCCCGCCAGGAACCTCCGGCACCTCCCCGTGTTCACCCCGAGTCCGTCCCCGGCACCCTCCCACCCGCCGTAGGGTGGGTACCCGCGGACCGCTCCCTCCGCCTCCCCCCGGGACCGCCGGCGTCTCTCCCGGTGCTGGGCTGTCCCCACCCGTATCGCGGGGGGCTGTGCCCTCCCCATGGCCCCTGGGGCTGGTGACCCTGCGGGCCGTGCGTTCCGTTCCCGGTGTGACCGGCCGTGTGTCGCTCGCAGGCAGGGCCGAGGCTGTCCGGTGTCCCCGGCGGGGCCGGGGCCGGGGCCGGAGCGGCGGGATGGACCTGGCCTACGTCTGCGAGTGGGAGAAGAAGCCCAAGAGCAACCACTGCCCCTCCATCCCCCTGGTGTGCGCCTGGTCCTGCCGCAACCTCATCGCCTTCACCACCGACCTCCGCAATGAGGAGGAGAAAGGTACCGGGTGCCCCTTGGGAAATCTCTCCGGGAAGCTCCCGGTGCTCTTGGGAGAGTGCAGGATCCGCGGGGCCGGAGCTCTGCCCTGCCCTTGACAGCTCCTGGCTGCTGCTCCTCCTTTTCCTGCCATCCCTTAGCCTCTGGCAGTGTCTTAACACGCTTTTGTTCCCGGGGAGTGGGTTTGGTTCCCCTAAACCAGAACCGACTTCCCTAAACCAGGACCAGGCTCCTGTCGGTGTCTGGCCCCTCACTGAGATCCCAGCACGGTAGCTACACACCCCAAATAATTTTTCTAAAATACTTTATGTTTTCCCTACACCCCAAATAATTTTTATAAAATACTTTATGTTTTCCCTGCACCCCAAATAATTTTTCTAAAATACTTTATGTTTTCCCTGCACCCCAAATAATTTTTCTAAAATACTTTATGTTTTACCTGCACCCCAAATAATTTTTATAAAATACTTTATGTTTTCCCTGCACCCCAAATAATTTTTATAAAATACTTTATGTTTTCCCTGCACCCCAAATAATTTTTATAAAATACTTTATGTTTTTCCCTGCACCCCAAATAATTTTTATAAAATACTTTATGTTTTCCCTGCACCCCAAATAATTTTTATAAAATACTTTATGTTTTCCCTGCATCCTCTGAGGCTCAGTAACAGTGACAGAGGACAGGGAGTCACCTCTCTGTTCACGCAGATCTCACCCACATGGTCCATATCATTGACACCGAGCACCCCTGGGATGTCTACTCTGTGAACTCAGGCCACACTGAAGTCATCACCTGCTTGGAGTGGGATCAGTCAGGTGGGCTGGGGTCCCTCCTTGTTGTCTCCATGTCCCACCCATGCTGTGCGTGCCCCAAAGCTGTGGGATGTGATTCCTTGTGGGGCAGTGGCTGTTCCCCCTGTTCTCATGCAGTGTCACTGTCACAGGCTCCAGGCTGCTCTCGGCAGATGCTGATGGCCACATCAAGTGCTGGAGCATGACAGATCACCTGGCCAACAGCTGGGAGAACACGGTGGGCAGCGTGGTGGAGGGGGACCCGGTGGTGGCCCTGTCCTGGCTGCACAACGGCGTCAAGCTGGCACTGCACGTGGAGAAGGTTTGTCTGGGCTTCCTGAGGGATCTGGGCTGGAGCTCTGGCTCAGGTCTTGGCAAAGAACTCAGGATCCTGCCTGTGTTCCGTGCTCTGGGCTCTCTTGTGGCCTTGGGGGGGTTTTTCCAGTCAAAGAGAAGTCAGATTCCTGGTTTCTGCTGAATTCCGAGGGGGGGTTGGAGCCTTGTTTCTCTTGGTGTTTCGAATGCATCTCCTTTAGTCTGGTACCTCATGTCTGGGCACGAACATGGAGATAGAGCAGTTCTTTCCTTACCAGTGCTAATTCAGAGGAAATGCATTCGGGGTGCCGAGGTCTGATCCGGGGATTTGGACATGGAGATGAGCTCCTTGTTGGAAACATGTAATTCTGCAGACTCTGAAAGCCCAAAGCTGCCGAGCACAAGTTCCCTGCTTGCCTTTTTTTTAACTCCTGGGGTGTCCCACATAAATCCCACGGGGAGAGCTCCGCGGGCACTAATTCCGGCCGCAAACACCCGACTTCCATTGACCTCTCTTCCAGTCTGGAGCCTCCAACTTCGGCGAGAAGTTTTCCCGGGTGAAGTTCTCTCCGTCGCTGACGCTGTTTGGCGGGAAGCCCATGGAGGGCTGGATCGCCGTGACCATCAGCGGCCTGGTCACCGTCTCCCTCCTCAAGCCCAACGGGCAGGTGCTGACGGCCACCGAGAGCCTTTGCCGCCTCCGCTGCCGCGTGGCCTTGGCCGACGTCGCCTTCACGGGCGGGGGCAACATCGTGGTGGCCACGTCCGACGGCAGCAGCACGTCCCCCGTGCAGTTCTACAAGGTCTGTGTCAGCGTGGTCAACGAGAAGTGCAAGATCGACACCGAGATCCTGCCCTCGCTCTTCATGCGCTGCACCACCGACCCCGCGCGCAAGGACAAGTACCCGGCCATCACCCACCTCAAGTTCCTGGCTCGGGACATGTCAGAGCAGGTGGGCAGCTGCTCTTCCCTCCACCTGGCTTTTCTCAGAGGGTCTGGGGGTGACCAGCATGTCCTTGGTATTGCCAGTTGCCCTTTTGGGAAGTGCTGCTGGTGCAGCTGGAGTTAGGAACCTCGCCGTCACCTCCCACTGGTTTGATCCTCTGATTTTTTGCTGGTGGAGCATGACTTGAGTGGAAACAGGACCCTGGAAGTGGAGGGTGGGATTGACCAGGGCAATGTCCTCCCTGTTGTGACGCTTGTGGTGTGGGGGCTCTGTTCCACAGGTGCTGCTTTGTGCTTCCAACCAAAACAACAGCATTGTGGAGTGCTGGTCCCTTAGGAAGGAGGGCCTGCCTGTCAACAACATCTTCCAGCAAATCTCTCCTGTGGGTAAGTGTCTGCACTGGGGACTCTCAAGAAGAGGAGCTTGGTCTGAGGGGAAAAAGCAGCACAGTTTCTCACTTCCATTATCCCTTATATGGGATTATTCAGAATCTCCTGTTTATTTTCAGGTGTTCTCAGTCCATTCTGTCTGTTTGCATCGTAGGCAGCAGCTTGCTGTTTCCAGGAAAGGGTTTGGTTGTTGCTTTCACTTCATAAAAGACATTTTCTGTGTTCCTGCTGCACAGCCGCCCTTCCTGCTGCCAGTGGAGCAAAGGCTCCCAAAGGACCAGGATCAAGCAGCAGAGCTGGATTAATCCCCTGCCCCGGCTGCCTGGGCTCCACCTGATCTCAGATAGAACAGAATTAATCAGGGCAGTTTGTTTGGTGAAATATAAAGGATTATTGTGTATAAGGATCTTAATCACCCTCAGCAGAGCTTCCCATCAAGAGAGATTTAGCAAAACATGGTGTTTGTATAATTCAGGAAAAAAAATAGGAAAATATGAGGGAAACGTACTGGAAATATATGGGAAATATACCAGTGCCTGATCTGCGATCCTGCTGGGTTGAGGAGCGCGGGCAGAAATGGGGGGTGGATTTTGATCTCTCTGGACAAAACTCTCACTCATTTGCTGTTTTTCCCGAGTGGGAGACAAGCAGCCCATGATCCTGAAGTGGCGGATCCTGTCTGCCACCAACGACCTGGACCGGGTGTCGGCCGTGGCGCTGCCAAAGCTGCCAATCTCCCTGACCAACACTGATCTGAAGGTGGCAAACGACACCAAGTTCTTCCCTGGACTGGGTAAGGAGTTCCTGTTGTCTTTGTCCTAAACGTGTGCCTTTTGCCCAAAATTTAACCACCCGAGCCATAGGCGAAGTAAAGCACGTGGAAAGCTGAAGGAAAACTTTCAAATGATTTGTCTTCCCAGCCATCCCATTGTGTTTCCCATTGTGGGAAGAGGCTGTGAAATGCTGCTGTGAGCCCCCAGCCTGTCGCTGTGGGACACACAGGAACGAGGCAGAGAGTGCATTCTGAAGGCTGCGTGATCTCTGCATGCAAGAGAGAGAGACCCCAGTTTATTTTTCTAATTCCTATTATACTTTCTCAGATGTGCCCACCTCAGAGGTGGGGCACAAGAAGACATCAAGAAGAAGTGACAAGGGACATCAAGAAGAAGTGCCTCCTAGGGAAAGGAATGCAAACAAAGGTTACAGCTAGGAAAACGTGTCTCTTGTTGACAGAAAACTCTCTGGGAAAAGAGTTCCAGAGAAATGGTTCCCTTGGGAACCATTGGTCCGTTCCAGAGACCACCACAAAAGTCCCTCCTCTGGGAACAGATGTGGAAAACACACAATAGTTTACATTGCATGTCCTTGTGTATCAAGACCGTGCCTGGGAATGGAATTCCCAAAACCAAAACATGCAGGCACGAGCATGGCAACACCAGCCCTTTGGCTTCTCCGCGGGCTTTCAGTGGTGGCCACTGCTTTGAGCGAGGCCTCTGCCACTAGTTGAAGGAGCTGATTGCTCAGCCCTGCTTTGTCCTCTCCTGTCCCCAGGCCTGGCCTTGGCTTTCCACGACGGCAGCGTGCACATTGTGCACCGGCTGTCCCTGCAGATGATGGCCGTGTTCTACGGCTCCTCCTCGCAGCGCCCCGTGGACGAGCCGGCCCTCAAGCGCCCGCGCACCGCCGGGCCCCTGGTGCACTTCAAGGCCATGCAGCTCTCCTGGACGTCGCTGGCCCTGGCTGGCGTGGACAGTCACGGGAAGGTTGGTGCTCTCATGTGGTGGGGTTGTTTCTCACCCTGATTCTCTGAGGGTTGCTCAGAAAACGTTGGGAATTCCAGCTGTGAGATCTGTATTGAGAAGGGATGTACCCTGTCAATGCAGAAACTGTCGTTAGTTCAGGACTGAGCTTCCTTGGGCCCTGTGTTGTGCTTTGTGGGATGATTTCAAGCCCACTCCTGAAGCCAGTTTCACTTTGGTTCCTCCCTTCAAGCTGAGCATGCTCCGCATCTCCCCCTCCATGGGCCACGTGCTGGACATGAACATGTCCCTGCGGCACTTGCTGTTCCTGCTGGAGTACTGCATGGTGACCGGCTACGACTGGTGGGACATCCTGCTCCACGTCCAGCCCAGCATGGTGCAGAACCTGGTGGAGAAGCTGCACGAGGAGTACATGCGTCAGAACGCGGCCCTGCAGCAGGTGGGAGCTCTGGGCTCGCTCCCAGGGTGGGCATGGGGGAGTCTTGGCACTGTTAAAGACCACAGTGACACAGACTCTGACTTCAGCAGGCTGACAATGACTCTGTTTATTTCTGGGAATTTCTTCCCTTTTATGCTGTTCTATAGAGAACAACCCAATGAGTGAAAGAAAGACAAACTTCTTCAATCACATTGGTCAGGCCAGAGGGACATCAAGAAGAAGTGCCTCCTAGGGAAAGGAATGCAAACAAAGGTTACAGTCAGGAAAACGTGTCTCTTGTTGACAGAAAACTCTCTGGGAAAAGAGTTCCAGAGAAACCAAAACATCTCAGACACGATACCAGGGCTACATGGTCTCAGGGATTTGGAGTGGGGAGCAGCCAGTGCCAGTCCTCAGGACACGGGTGGCTCTGCCTGGCTGTGCTCTCTGAGTGCCTGGCTCAGGCAGTGATAGAGCTGGGAGGAGCTTCCATGTCAGCAGCGTTCGCTTTCACTGATACCAGCGGGGCCTCTACCTGTTGGAAGTTGAGGTTAGGTGGTGGAATCTATTTTTGGCAGATTCTGGGAACAGCAGCACGTGCCCAGCACAGCCCTCACGTGCACAGCGCTCACTGTTCCTGTCACTCCTGCAGCAGAAAGGGAGAACAGAGAATAAAGCAGCAGCAGCAGCAGCAGCAGCAGCAGCAGCAGCTTTAATGAGCTTATGCTAATTCCAGCCTTTCCTTGTGCTTTCTGCCGTGTTTCCCCGCGGCTCAGGTGCTCTCCACGCGCATCGTTGCCATGAAGGCGTCGCTGTGCAAGCTCTCCTCCAGCACCATCGCCCGCGTCTGTGACTACCACGCCAAGCTCTTCCTCATCGCCATCAGCTGCACCCTGAAGTCGCTGCTGCGTCCACACTTCCTCAACACCCCTGACAAGAGCCCCGGGGACCGGCTGACCGAGATCTGCTCCAAGATCACGGATGTAGGTACTGACTGCTCACAGCGTCCCGGGGTTTGGGATTGCATTGTTCCCTGCCACAGTCCTGTAGTAACTCCTGGATTTGAGGGGGAGGACAAGGGTGATCTCCACAGGGAGGGTGTGAGGTTTGGATCCATCTCCCTGAGCCAGGCAAAGTCTTGCTTCTCTTGCAGACATTGACAAGGTGATGATTAACCTGAAGACGGAAGAGTTTGTCCTGGAGATGACGACATTGCAGTCCCTGCAGCAGCTCATCCAGTGGGTGGGGGATTTTGTGCTCTACCTGCTGGCCAGCCTTCCCAACCAGGTGAGACCTGAAGTGCTGGGAACATGCCAAGAGGACACAAACACCCATGGGCAGAGCTGGGAAGCTTTATCCAGGGAAAGCAGGGCCATATATCACTGTCAGCACAGGCACTGGGGAGGAGTAAGGAACAGCAGAATTAGAGAATGGCCCTTCCCATGCCCATCTGGGTCTGGTGACCAGCACAGTACCTGGGGGATTTGGGGACACTCCTCCTGCAGCTCTGCAGAGATGTCACCTTCAGGTGACCCAGCAGCGGGTTCCAGAGGGTGTGTGCTGCTGGGAGCAGAAGCTGTGTGGGTGCAGTGTGGTGGCTGGGGCTGGTGTGACCCCCACCCGGGCTGGTGTAACCCCCACCTGGGCTGGTGTGACCCCGACCCAGGCTGGTGTGACCCCCACCCAGGCTGATGTGACCCCCACCCGGGCTGGTGTGACCCCCACCCAGGCTGGTGTGACCCCCACCCGGGCTGGTGTGACCCCCACCCAGGCTGGTGTGACCCCTACCCGGGCTGGTGTGACCCCCACCCAGGCTGGTGTGACCCCCACCTGGGCTGGTGTGACCCCGACCCGGGCTGGTGTGACCCCCACCTGGGCTGGTGTGACCCCGACCCGGGCTGGTGTGACCCCCACCCGGGCTGGTGTGACCCCCACCCAGGCTGATGTGACCCCACCCACACCTCTGTCCCCCCACAGGGCTCCCCAGTGCGCCCTGGGCACAGCTTCCTGCGCGACGGCGCGTCCCTGGGCATGTTCCGGGAGCTCATGGTGGTGATCCGCATCTGGGGGCTGCTGAAGCCCAGCTGCCTCCCCGTGTACACAGCAACCTCAGACACCCAGGACAGCATGTCCCTGCTCTTCCGGCTCCTGACCAAGCTCTGGCTGTGCTGTGAGTGTGGCCGGTTCCCTGAACCGTAATTCTTGCAGCAGTGGGGTGGGACAAGGCTCCCAGGGGGTCTGGCGTGTTGAGAAAGGGCAAGTGCTGCTGCTGCCAAGGTTATTGTTCTCCAGGCTGAGTTGGCAGTGGAGGAGGAGGCTGCACACAGCTCTCTGGAGCTCTGAGGGAGAAATGTAAAGGTTACAGGGTTCTTCCCTTCGTTTCCCATGCAGGTCGTGAGGAAAATCACATCACGGAGCCCGATGATGCCCTGATCGATGAGTGCTGCCTGCTGCCCAGCCAGCTGCTCATTCCCAACATTGACTGGCTGCCCATCAACGATGGCATCATCAGCAAGCTGCAGAACAAGCAGCTGGTCCGGCTGCAGTTTGGGAAGGCTCCCGGGCTCGTTGGCCACACCGTCTCTTCCCAGTTCGATGCTTTTGTCAGGTACAAACCCCTGGAACAAGTCAGTGCTGTGGTGAGGAGTCTTGGCAGCTCTGAGGTTTGGCTTGCCTCCTTGCTGCTGTGACCCAAGAGCAGTTTGTCCTCTCTGCTCGAATCCATTTCTCAACTTGTGACGGGCTGGGAATTTTAAGTACTGAAAAGTGATAGCAAATTGCGGGGGGGAACCCCCATTAATTTATGTGATTAATTGTGTCATTGTGACAATGAGTCCCGTGGCACTGGGTGGGCAGGTGGGCAGAGCCTCTGCCATGTTGGCCAGTGAGATGCAGCTCCCTGTCCTGGGAGCAGCTCATGGAAAGTGACACTTTAGGAAAAGTCCTGTTCTCCCTCCCCAGGGCCCCTGGACAGCCCAAAATTGACCACTTGAGGCGGCTGCACCTGGGTGCCTACCCAACAGAGGAATGCAAGTCCTGTACCAGGTAAGTGACACTTGCAGTGGAGCTTGGGCAGGACTTGGACTGTCCTGTGTCCTTCAGGAGCTCTCTGAGGCCAGCTGGGGCTGTGCTTAAGGTGTCCCCAACCTGGGATGCCCACGTTATTGTCAGAGAGTGGCCCTTGGGTTAAAAATGAAACCAATCAGATAAAGCTCCTAAAGTTGTCTGGCCTGGAGGAGACCCTGCAGCAACTCCTTTATGGAATGTCCAGTTCTGTGGGTCTGGTCATTAAAGCACCTGTGTGGTCATAGCAGGGCTGGAGGGAGGAATCAGCCCACTGCTCCTGCTCCCATTTTGGGGTCATCTTTCCACCAGGCTTGCATTTCGTGCTGCTCTACTCATCCACCCTCCTGGGAGAGCCTGGATTTCAGGATAATGGCTCAGGGAACAAACATCCATCTAAGTCATGTGATAGAATTAGCTTTAATTACTGGTTTTAATAGAAAGCCTCTGTAGCAGCTCATTTTTGTGAGATGACTGTCAGTTGTTTCATGTATAAACAGCAGCTGGGGCTGTTCCTTGCCAGGCTCCAGCTCCAGCAGAGCCCTCAGCGGGATTGTTGCTCGCTGGATTCAGCTGGTTTTGGTGCTCACAAGTGTCACCTGCAGATGACAGGAGCTGGCTTCCCCCACGGATCCCCAGATCCCTGTGTGATTCCTGCAGCACCCTGGCAGTGCTGGCTCTGCACCCTCCCTGTCCCCCCAGGTGTGGCTGTGTCACCATGCTGAAGTCGCCCAACAAGGTGACAGCAGTGAAGCAGTGGGAGCAGCGCTGGATCAAGAACTGCCTGTGTGGGGGGCTGTGGAGGAAGATGCCCCTCAGCTACTCCTGAGCCTTTCCTGAGGTGCAGTGGGGGCCAAGAGCTGCATGGGGCTCCCTTCACAGAGGTTTTGGGACAAGGGAATGGGCAGCTCCTCTCCCTCAAAGCTGCTGCTGCTTGTCCTTGGTTGAGCTGTGCTGGAAAAGAGCTGAGGGAGCTCTGCTTCTTTTACCAGGGAAGAGCTGGAAAGGAATGCCAGAGGTTTCCCCATCATTTGGGGCCCAGGAAGGGAGAGCCTGGCTGCGTTTTGGGGCTGTGCCAGCAGAGCAGCAACATCCTGGCAGCTGCCCTGGCCTGGGCAGAGAGTGGTGATGGGGCAGCAGGTGAGGGGAGCACAACTGGTACCTCACACCCATCCTGTGCCCCTGGCTGCTTGGGAAGTGCCACATGGGCTGGGCACCCTTGATCCCTCAGCAGCCTTGTCCCTGAGACAGGAGCTGGTTCCTGTGTGCCCATCAGTGTTGGATGGGAGCAGGAATATAAGTGCTGCTGCCTGGAGTGAACCCTCCCTCTGCCCCTTGCTGTTGTAAATAAAAATTCTCCTAATTTTGTACAGAACCATGTGGTTTGTTTCTGTGGTGTGACGTGGCCACCCAGCAGTGGAGCCGCAGGAGGGCTGCCAGAGCATCTGTCAGCAAAGGAACCACCATCGTTGGAAAAAGGGCAAATGGATGTTTTCAAGGTTCACCTTATGGACACTCGAGGAAAAAACATCAGATCCTTGGGGTTGTGTAAGCCTCCAGTTTCAGCAACGCTGGACACTTCAGCGTGCCAAGAGGAGGAGCAGCCAAAAACCTTTCAGACTTTTGCCCTGCCTTGCCCTCAGCTGCTGCTGCCCCGGGCAGGAAATCAAATCACAACCTCCTGGAGCCAGCGTGGCTGTGCCTGTGCAGCCCCAGCCCTTTAGGGGTGATCTGGGCCCGCTCCTCTCCCAGGAGTCCTTCAGTTCTTTGGGAGAAATGCCTGGAGTCTTCTGCTGCTGCATCCCAGCCAGCAGTTCCAGGTCCCCACAGACTGTTTAAGAGAGGGAGTGAGCCAGTCTTAGTACATTCCTTTCCCTCTGGAACCACAATTTCATTATTCTTGAGAACTGGAGCTTGTGACAGAGTTCATCCCTTGACTCCAGCAAATGTTTCGCTGCACAGAGCTGTAAGAGCTGCACAGACCTCTCCCCCTCTGCTCTGCTGGTAATTAGGGACAATCAAATGGCTAATTAGGAAACTGTACCTTATTAAGGCTCTTTTCCCCTGTAAGTAAAATTCAAACCGGGCCCTCTGTGAGCTCCTTACAGAACAGGTTTGGGGTTATTTAATGTTTGATTGGTAACAGGGAACAGCAGCACAGAACAGGGATGGAGACACAATGGTGTTCCCCCTTAGCCCCCTGCTGACCACAGAGCTCCTGGGGTGGGACTGGAAGGGTCTGGCAGTGCCCTGGGCCCTGCTGCTGCCCTGCTCCCATCTCTTGTGCCTTGGCCCTGCTCTCTCCAAAGAGGGCAGTGGGAGAGCAGGGGTCTGGGGGTGAGCAGGGATGTGGTGGGAAGGTGGGGGCTCTGCCCTGCCCTGCCCCTCAGCTCCTGGGACACGAGGGTCCCAGTAAGAATCCTGCTGGGCTCCAGCACAGATCCCACCTTGGCAGGCAGGGCTGTCACTGCCATATCAGCAACAGGCAGATCCTGCTTTCCCAAATACTCACACAATGGCCCCGCGGGAGGTCCCAGATCTCCATCACGTGGTGGCCACACTGCAGGATGTGTCCCCTGCTCCCACCCGAGGCCACGCCGTCCCCAAGGGCACAACCTCAGCACGTCCCACCCCATGTCCAGCTTCCCCCGGGCAGGGGCTCCTTGTGCAGACCCCCCCAGCTCCCTCCCTCACCCCACTCCTCCAGCCCAGCAGCTCTGCAGGAATCATCATCACTTTATTGCAGCGGTCGCGGGCGGCATTCTGGGCACCTTCAGCAAAGCCTGTTGAGGGCTGTGACCCCCAGTTCTCCCCCACCCGGGCCCTGTGCTTTGTCAGTGGGGGGCCAGGGACCCCATTCCTTGGTTCCTCACTGGTCCCCTGGCCCAGCCCTCCTCCTGGCTTTGTGGGGACGCTGTGGCAGCGGGGTGGGCAGCAGTGGGAGCCCGTGGCACGCAGTGGGGCGGCACTGTGGGCGCTCTGGCCGTGCTGGCAGCAGCAAGCCGTGGCATGGAGCAGGTCCCTGGGTGCCCTCAGCGAGTGTCCCCCTCCCCATCTGCAGAGGCCATGACGCCGTCGATCCAGGCCGCGTAGGGGGCGATGCGGGTGTAGATGGCCGGCTTCTTGTAGTTGCCACAGACGCGGGAGCCGGCCGTGACCACTCCCTCGGCCACCCCGCCACAGACCAGGGGGCCACCGGAGTCTCCCTGCAGGACCAAACCTCATCAGTACGGCCAAGGGTTTGCTAGGACAGCCCAGCCCATCTCCCACCCTTCATTCCTGCCTCCAGGCTCCTGTGAGCTGCTCTGCAGCAGCCAGCGCAGGAGGCACTCACATTGTCCCCTCCCGCTCTGCAGCCCCTCGCCTCTCCCAGTGTGGGGGTAGACAAAGCCCCTGTGGCTCTGCTCTGGAGAGCAGCCTGAAAGGGATTGCACAATCTCTCTCCAGAGCCCTTAAGATAAGGGTAAGCTTTTGGTCACGGCGACCTTTTAGATAAACTCAGAAGCCCCTTCGAGATTTTATGCAGATCTGTCTTAAACGATTGGCTTTGTACCCTTTCCATCCCCTTTTAGTGTCCTATAAAACCCCTGGGTTTCCCTGGTCTCCCAGGGAGTGCTGTCATCCTGGCCCCCTTCGCTGGACCCTCATAATAAACTACCTTCTGCGGAATTTGCCAGACGAAGTCTCCCTCTCTCTCTCCCGGGCCGGTCAACAGAAAAGAAACCTCGCAGGAGCAGAGCTGGAATCACTGAGCTAAATCACTGAGCTGAAATCATTGCCTGCTCTCTGCCGAGGCCTTCTCTCCAGCTGACAGGGCTATGCTGACCCCCCCAGGGTGTCTTTAATGAGATACTCTCGGTGTGCCTCAGAGCCCTCTGCAAACCCCAGCGCCAGCTGGCTTTATCCCAGGCTCCGGGCATTGTTCCCTCTCACCCCTCCCAGCCCTCCGGGGGTTTGTGGTGGGTGTGTGCGGTACCTTGCAGGTGTCCTTCCTGCGGGAGTCGGTGCACATCATGTTGCGGGTGATGGTGCCGTCGTGGCGGGTGCGGTGGTTGCAGACGTCGCGGCTGATCACCGGCCGCTCCACCTGGTGCAGCTTGTCGGGCCGGCTGCCGCTGTGGTCGGTGGTGCCCCATCCCGCCACTTCGCACACCGTGTCGGCCGCCACGTCCCTGTCCTCCCGCTGGAAGGGCAGCACCCGCACGTCCGAGTTCAGCTCCGCTTTCTCCTCCAGCTGCCACAAACAAAGGCAGAAGGGACCCAGGTCACAGGGATGGCAGCTGTGCCCAGGACCCAGCAGGGCACGGTGAGCCCAGCCTTGGTACCGAGAGCACCGTGGCCTCAGCCACTCTCAGGGCTTCATATCCTCACTGGAGCCCCGGGATGGAGAGGAGAGCTGGAGCTATGAGGAAGGTGGAGGCATTGGGACACAGCTCAAAGGTCTCTGGTGGGGGAAGCAGGGATGGTCCCATGGGACGGGGAGGGGTGGACAGGGGAACCAGGCCCAGCCTGACCGTGAGGATTTCCCCTGGCCAGTCAGTGACCCTGCAGGGTCCCAAGGGACAGTGGGATCTCCAGGAACGGGGCTGTGCCTAGTGAGGAGGAGGGTCCCATCGGCCACCAGCCCACCTGGAGGAGCAGAAGGTCATCCTTGTTGTTGTGGATGTTGCTGCCAGGGTGGGGGAACTGGGCGCGCACTTGGTACAGGCGTTTGTGGGGCTCCGGTTCCGTCAGTGAGTGGGCACCCAGCAGCACCTGGAAGAGTTTGCCATCCCTGCAAGAGAGTCAGAGCGTGGGACAAACAGCCAGGTGTGTCACTGCACCCGTGGGACAAACAGCCAGGTGTGTCACTGCACCCAGCCATGGAAATGGGGTGCTGTGGGGGAGCAGAGAGCCCACCAGGGAGCTCCGAGATGTCCTGCAGCCCCTGCCCAGTCCCTGCTGCAGATGGGAGCTGAGTCCCACACTCTGAGGCCAGGCTCGAGGCTATGGGGTGGGATCTGGCCTGAGTCCAGCAGCGCCCCCAGCCGTGCCCTGACCCCCACACACACTCACGTCTCCTCGGTGCAGTGGGCAGCGCTCAGCACCCACTGCTCGGCGATGAGGAAGCCCCCACAGACGTGCTGCCCGTCCAGCTGCAGCGAGGCCATGTACGGCTTCAGGTGGGGCCTGGCTACAGAGCCCCTCAGGATCCGACCCCGGGGCTGCCCTGCGGGAAAAAGCTGGGTCAGCTGAGGGGCACGGGCAGCGTCACTCCCGTGGTCCCTTCCCGGGATCCCTGGAGCCCTCCCTGTGGGCTGCCCTAGCACCTGGCTGCAGGTGGAGGCAGGAGCTGGGGCGCTGGGCAGCACCCCCGTGCCATGTCACTGCCCTGGGGAGCAGGGGCTGCACTCACCGTTCACCGGGGCCCAGAGCAGCAGCAGAAGAGCGAGGACAAGGACGGGAGCAGGACTCGGTCCCATGGCTGCAGGGTCTCTGCCCGGCTGGGGGGGGTGTGCGGGGGTCTCAGGGTGCGCGGGGGCTGCGGGGCAGGCGCTGCTCACCCGGGGCTGGGACTCGCTTTTATGTCCAGTTTGGGGTGGCGGGGGCGGGGGGCAGGAAAAGGGGGGTGGAGGGAGCGGGGGGAGGTTTCCGCAGCGTGGGCTGAATGTTTTGAAATATTCAGCTTATAAAAGGGGTCAAGAGTTCCCAGCACAAACAGCGCGGGAGGAGGAAACAGCCCGGCCCAGCTGCTGGCCCTGGCACCCGCCGCTGGGGATTTCTGCGCCGGGGTTTTTAATGCCGAGAAAGTTCAGGCTCTTGGCAAAAGAAGGCTCCGGCGAATTTTATCCCCGCCCCACCAGGAGCAGGGGCCCCCTCCCGGCCTGGGGGGTCGGTCCCTGGTGGGTGCTGGGTGCCAGCTCGGTGGGTGCCCAGCGATACAAACCCCTCCGTCCCGCCGTCCCGGGGGGGTTCCCGCAGGGCTGGGGGCGGCGGTGATGGGAGGGGTGATGGCAGCGACAGGGGCGGTGTCCGGGATGCCGGTGGCCGTGCAGCCCCGCTCTCCTCTGCCTTTCTCCCCGGTGCCACTGAGCGGAGCCACCGCCTCGGCTCCCGCCCGGTCCCGGCGCGTCCTCCAGCTCCGGAGCCGCCGCCCGGAGCCCCCTCCTGGGCTCGTTCCCGGTGCCTCCCACCGCGCCTCGAAATCTCGCTGCCATCACCCCTTGCTGGGATGGCCACCGGCCACCGTGGCTGGGTCCGGCCGTGCTCCCGTCAGCGCAGCGGGGACCGAGCAGGGCTCCGGGGGGGGCAACCCCGCAAGAGGCTGGAGCCCACCCTCTCCTCCTTTTTCCTGCTCCACGAGCTTTTACAGCTCCGGGTTGCCGCGTTCCCTTTGTCCGGCTGCGCAGACGCCCCATTGCCCCGACCCCTGACCCCTCCGACCACCCCGAGCCACCGGAGCCATGGTCAGCGGGTGGCCGGACACAGCGGGGAGGAGAGGCCCGGGTGCTGGGGGACCCTGCAGGCTCAGGCAGGGGCTCCCTTCCCCTCTGTCCCCACGTGCTGGTGGCACACGGTGGGCAGGGGTCGGAGCACCCCGCGTGGTGGAGTTGCGGGAGGCAGCCGGGTCCGGCTCAAACCGGGGATTTTCTGCAGAGAGAGCGGCTTAATTGCAGCTTCCAGGGATTCGGGATTTAGATGTTAAATATGCCGGGAGATTTCTGCCCACTTAGGGCCAAAAATGGAACAAGGGCACCATGTGGAGCCCGGGCTGCTCAGACCCCGGACAGGACCGTGAGAGGGTGGGCAGGGGGCGGTTGGGGGGAGCAGGTGGGTGTGGGGTGCAGGGAATGGGGTCCAGGGTGGGATATTGGGTTGGCAGCATCCTCTGCAGGGCGAGGGCACGGACAGACGGGGCTGGGTTGCTGCTGCCTGTGCCAGGTGGTGCTGGGAGCCTCCAGAGAAAGCAAAGGGAGCTGCACCCACCTCCCCGGGCCCAAATTTGGGAGACTCAAGGCTCCTGCTTGGGGAGCCCCTGGCACAAGGTTTCTGATGAGGGTGGCCCCCGGCACTGTCCCTGGGGCTACTCGTGAGCTGGGTCCAGGACTCTCTGCCGAGTCCCCCCCAAGCCCTCGGGTGCCAGGGCAGGCAGGGCAGGTGCCTCCCGGCCGACAGAGCCAGGTGGGGGCTGGCAGAGTTCTGGGGGCGTGAGTTTGGGGGTCATGCACCCCCGTGATGCGGGACCCCCGCTAGGGCACCCCTCAGGTCCCCACAGACCCTGGGCAGGGGAGGGGGCTCTGCAGGGCAGGAGCGGCCTTGGGGCGGGGGCAGCCCCCCCGCAGCACAGCGGGACAAGGGTTGATCAGGGGGCTGACGGTGGAGGCAGCCCGGGTTGGGGGCTGCCCCGGGACCCCCCGAGCCCCCCGGTGCCTGGGCACGGTCCGGGATGCGGAGCGGTGCGGAGAGAGGTCGGTCCCTCGGCTGTCTTCAGCCCCGCCCGGCCCTTTGTCTCGCCTCGTTCTCCCCCCCGCTACCCCCCGAACCTCCCTCGATCCCCCCAGACCCCCATCCCTGGACGGGCGGGGGCTCGATGGGGGCTCGGCGGGGGCTCGGCGCCCCGGGAGGGGCCGGGGGCGGCGGGGCGGAGCGGGGGGCGGCGGGCGAGGGAGGAGGAGAAGGAGGAGGAGGAGGCGGCGGGGGCGGAGGAAGCCGCCGCTCCCCGTGCTCCGCCGAGGCAGGAGCATCCCGGATCCCGGGGACATCCCCCCCCCTCGCCGCCGCTACCGCAGCCCCCCGCCCCGCTGCGCCCCGGGGCCGCCGCTGAGGTGAGTGGGGGGCACGGACCGGCACAAAGGGCCGCTCCTCCCTCCCCCGACACCCCCTCCCATCCCTCGGCCCAGACCCCCGCCCGCGGCTGCGGCACCGTGCCTTCCAAGGGGAGGTTCCTCGCTGCGCCCCCCGCCCTCCCGGTTATACCCCCGCTTAATCCCCCGTTATCGCCCCCCCTTTCACTGCCCCTCGCCCTTGCCCTTTCGTCGCTCCATCCTCGTTATCCTCCCCCCCTCATTTCGCAGCACGGGCTCGGTGCAATCTCGTGGGGCTGGGCCGGGAGGGCTCGGGGAACCCCTTCCCCGGCTCGGCTCTGCGGGCGGCACACCCCCTCTGCACGCCCTCCGCAGCGGCTTCCCCGCCTGTCGCGGTACTGACCGCCTGTCGCGACAGACGAGCCTCCGCCCCACCTGTTGTCACAGCCCCTAACTGGGCTGGGCACCCCCCGGGGCGCTGGCACCCCCAGTTCGGGCTGTGTCTCCGGTGAGCAGGGGCAGTGGTGTGAGCTGGGGGTGACCGGGAGTGACCCGGGGTGTCTGTACCCCTGCAGGGTCAGGGACTGGAGGGGTGACCAGAGGTGACCGTGGTGACCCATCCCCCTGCCACGCGGTGACACTTGTGCCCCCGCAGGGTGGAGGCACAGCCCGCTGGGACCCCTGCGCCTGCCCAGGACCATGATCCCCCCTAAGGAGAAAGCTCGTGCCCCCAAGGACAGCATGACACTCCTGCCCTGCTTCTACTTCGTGGAGGTGGGTCTGGGATGGGTGGGCTTGGGGTGGGAGCTGTGCAGGGGGCTCTGTCCCAGGCCCTGGTTGGGCTCTGTGCCCCATTCTGGTGGGGCTGTGCGGTGCCATCACTCCGGGGCTGCGTCGGTCCCCCCCTCTCCCCCCCACAGCTGCCCATCGTGGCCTCCTCTGTCGTGACGCTTTATTTCCTGGAGCTGACGGACCTTTTCAAGCCGGCCAAGGTGGGCTTCCAGTGCCACGACCGGGCTCTCTCCATGCCCTACGTGGAGACCAACGAGGAGCTCATCCCGCTGCTGATGCTGCTCAGCCTGGCCTTCGCCGCGCCCGCCGCCTCGGTGCGTCCGGGCTCGTCCCGCTCTGGGGGTGGGGACAGAGCCAGGGGTTGGGGTGCCGGTGCCTGGCGCTGTCCAGCATCCATCTGGTGGCTCTGCCAACAACCCAGCCCCCCACCCCCCGGTCCCAGCTGAGCCAGCGATTCCTTCCCAGATCATGGTCGGGGAGGGCATGGTGTACTGCCTGCAGTCCCGGCTGAAGGGCCGTGCCGGTGCCGAGGGCAGCATCAACGCCGGCGGCTGCAACTTCAACTCCTTCCTGCGCCGCACCGTCAGGTTTGTGGGTACGTTGTGCCACAGCCTGGACAGGACCTGGGGACTGGAGGGGATGTGAGGCCACCCCGGCTGTGAGAGCTGGAGCATGACCCTACCCAGAGTCTGGACACTGCACCGGACCCATTCCAGTGGGTGCCCCAGGGCTGGGTGAGTCCTGGCTGCCCCACATGGGATGGGGGTTACGCACTGTCCCATTCCTGTCATCCCCAGGTGTCCACGTGTTCGGGCTCTGTGCCACAGCCCTGGTGACAGACATCATCCAGCTGGCCACAGGATACCACGCTCCTTTCTTCCTGACTGTCTGCAAGCCTAACTACACACTGCTGGGCACCCCCTGCGACGCCAACCCCTACATCACCCAGGACATCTGCTCAGGCACTGACAAGCACGCCATCCTCTCAGCCAGGTACCTGCCAAGGGAGCCCTGTGCTGCACTGCCAGCCCTCCTGCCCTGTCCCAACCATATCCCTTCTCCCTGCAGGAAGACCTTCCCCTCCCAGCATGCGACACTCTCGGCTTTCGCTGCCGTCTATGTGTCGGTGAGTTCCCAGCACTGCCTGGCACATGCTGGCTTGGGGCAGCACGAGTCCCCTACCATTGGCAGCTGTGTCCCTCTCCTCTGGGCTCAGACAAGCTCTGCACAATATTGCTGTGCCCGTGCTGGGTGTGTGTGCAGGCACCTGCAGCCCCACATGCCCTCAAAGCTCTGTGCATGGCTGGGCTGTGACTAACGGCCTGTTCCTGCCCCAGATGTATTTCAACTCCATCATCTCGGACAGCACCAAACTCCTCAAGCCCATCCTGGTCTTCGCCTTCGCCATTGCCGCCGGCATCTGTGGCCTGACCCAGATCACCCAGTACCGCAGCCACCCCGCCGATGTCTACGTGGGCTTCCTGATCGGCGCTGGCATTGCCGCCTACCTGGTGGGTGCTGGTCCTGCTCCTGGCCCAGGGAGGGGGCTGGGGGTGCTGGTGGGGCCATTTGACTCCACACTCTCCAGAGCAGCTGTGGACACCCCATCCCTGCAAGTGTTCAAGGCCAGGTTGGACAGGGATTGGAGCAACCTGGTCTAGTGGAAGCTGTCCCTGCCTGTGGCAGGGGCATTGGAGTAGATGACCTTTAAAAGTCCTTTCCAACACAAAGCACTCTAGGATTCTATGGTTCCCCTTCCCACAGGCTTTCCACGCTGTCGGCAACTTCCGTGCCCCGACGGAGCGGGTCCCCACACAGGCACCAGCCAAGGACGCGCTGCGGGCGCTGACGCAGCGGGGCCACGATTCTGTCTACCACCAGAACAAGTCGGTGAGCACCGACGAGCTGAACCCGCAGGCGCGGCTGGAGGAGGCGGCACGGCCGGTGCCGCGCGAGAAGAACTCCCTGGGCAGCCTGAAGAGGGCCAGCGTGGACGTGGACCTGCTGGCCCCCCGCAGCCCTATGGGCAAGGAGAACATGGTGACCTTCAGCAACACCCTGCCCCGCGTCAACACGCCCTCCATGGATGACCCCGCGCGGCGCCACATGACCATCCACGTCCCCGTGGACGCCTCCCGCTCGAAGCAGCTCATCACGGAGTGGAAGCAGAAGTCGCTGGAGGGCCGGAGCATGACGCTGGCGGAGGAGGCGGCGCAGGGCCGGGGTGTGGGGGAGCCCGGTGAGGAGGTGCCCCCCTCCTTGTACCCCACGGTGCAGGCGCGCTCCGCCGAGCGGGCGGCCATGGGGCCCCGCGTGCTCATCCAGCCCCGGCCGGGCGCCTCGCAGCTGGTGCACATCCCCGAGGAGAGCCAGGCAGGCGCCGGGGCCGCGGCCGGCAGCGGGGCAGCCGTGAGGGCCAAGTGGGTGATGGTGGCAGAGAAGGGGGGAGCGCAGCGGGTGGCCAACCCCCCGCGCCTGATGCAGGTCATCGCCATGTCCAAGCAGCAGAGCCTTGTCTCTGTCACCCCCAAGCACTCGGAGACGTCCTCGTCCTCCACCAGCTCTGACTCCTCTCAGTACCGCTCGCCCTCCGAGCGGGACAGCTCCAGCATCATCACCATCGACGCTCACGCCCCTCACCACCCTGTTGTCCACCTCTCAGCTGGCAACGGGCCCTGGGAGTGGAAGTCGGGGCCGAAGGGGCCAGAGGGGCCAGACACCTACGAGCTGGGTGAGGTGGGGAAGGATTTCCACGGCTTCCGCCCGGCCAAGAGCGCCGGTGTCTCCCCTGGCTCCTCTGTCAGCGACATGGAGCAGGACGAGCCACGCTACGGCAGCCTGGCCGCCATCCCGGGGGCAGCAGGGGGTGGTGGGGAGCGGGTGGAAGCCCCCCCTGAGGGGCTACTGGCCACGGCCAGCCGTGACTCCACGCTGCGGAGGAAGCCGGCCGAGCGGGACGGGACGGCGGACAGCGAGGTGGACCTGTACTACAAGAAGATGCAGGCAGGGCGCAGGTTTAAGGACTGAGCCCCGGTGCCTTGCCGGGGCCCCACGCCCCTGCCCTGATCTGGGGGGGCTCTGTGATGCCAGGGCCCCTCTGCGGGGGACAGCAGGACAAGGTTGGCTTTGCTCTCGAGCAGCACGGCCACGCTGAGCCAGCTGAGACATCTGTGGGACCCCCAGCACGGGACCCTGCTCCTGCTCAGGCAGCTGGTGGGGCTCTGCTCCCCACACAGGCTGTGTGGCTGGGCAGCTCCAAGCACTTTTGACTTTCTTTTTCTCTCTAACACTGGTGCTGACATTTCCGAGGGGTTATTTTATTCCGGCTCTGGAAGTGGATGTCTGTAGGGGAGTGGGGAGGGACAAATGGTGCTGAAGGGCTTTGGGGAGAACTAGATTAAGGGGTTTAACAGGGGGAAGAGGCTGCTGTGGGGCAGCAGGCCCTAGCTCATGTGGGGGGTTGTGGGTGCTGGGGGTCCTGTGACACCCCCCCATCCTGCACCACCAGTCTGTGTGAGGGAGCCTGGTGGTGAACATGCTGGGAAGGGGGGATCTGCCCAGTGCCCTGGTTCTGGGCATGCAGAGGCTGTAAATACTGCAGGGACTGGAGGAGAGGGGGGTGTCGGGGTGGGGGTGCAGTGGGGGCTGAGCTTTGCCCCAGGAGGAGCAGCCCTGGGCTGCAGCCAAGGTTTAAGGGTAGCAGGGAGGGGATCTCCAGGCTGTGAATATGTCGGGCAACAGCTGGAGCTGCTGTGGTTTGAAAAGCAAATAAACGCGTGGATGTTCCCTGGCTGGGTTCCTTCGGCAGGGTGGGGGGCAGCCGGGTCCCGGGGCTGGGTGGGGGTGGGTGGGTAGGACCAGGGCTCCGAGGGAGTTCCCAACTCCGGGGAGCAGTGGCTGGGGCAGCCGCGTCCCCCCCCTACAGGACACTGTGCCGATGGCACCAAACTGCCACTGCCAATTGGATTAACAGTGGATATCCCAAAGCCTTCGCCTTGCAAACATATGGATTATCCACATAACCCTGACTCGGTGCTGGAAAAGCCACCCGGGATTAGAGGGAGGATTGTGGCAGCAGCTCGTGGTGTGGGGGGTAGTGGGGGGCCCGGGGCGGAGTGGGAGATGAGGGGGTCCAATGCCATCCAGCACGAGGGCCGCGGGGCTGCTCCATCCAGCCGTGGCAGGGTGACCCGGGGAGGTGACCCGGAGCCGCAGGCGAAGGTCACCGGGATTGACGCCGCGCTCCGGCGCTCCTCGGTGGGGGTCGGGGCGATGTGGGGGCTCCCAGCCCAGCAGCCCCACGTCGCCCCCGCTCTCACGGCTCATTGCGGTGCCGATGGCGTCACACGCCGCTTCCCGCCGCCTCTGACCCAGCGGTTTCCATGGCAACTGACAGCCCCGCATCGCGCTCTCAGGCTCGGGCAACCCCCCGGCCCCGCACCCGCTCCCGCAGCCCCCGATCCCCCTCGGGCAGCCCCCCAGCAGCCGCTGCTGCACCGCTTGGGTCGGGAGGGAGCATCCTCATCCTCATCCTCATCCTCATCCTCATCCTCATCCTCATCCTCCCCCCGGCCCCGCACAGGGCTGCCAGCCCCCACCTCAGCTCCGGCCTGGACTGTGCCTCGGCACCACGCGTGTCCGCTGGGGACACCCACCCTCCGCCGGGAGTCCCCGGCACGTCCCCGTGTCTCCCCGGTGCGCCACAGCGGCAGGACCCGGCTTTGTGACACACAGAGGGCTCAGCCCCCTCTCGGCCCCGCCCCGGGGCTCGCTTTGAGATTTGGGGCTCCTGCTTTGGGGTTCCCGCTGGCAGATAATTCCCTTTCCGCACTCAGCGGTGCCCGAGGGAGGCCAGGCTTTAGGGTGCTCACTCCGCAGGCAGCATCTTCCCCCGGCTCGGGGCAGAGCCTTTTTGTGCGGAGCCCCCGCTTTCCCCGCGTCAGCGTTTTCCCGTTCAAAGCAGCTCCAGGGCAGTTTTCTGCGCGGCCCGGGGTGCAGAAGGATGCCGAGGCAGCCCCCGGCACGGGCTCTGCTGTATCTGGGGCACGGCCCGTCCCGGGGCCAGGCTGGGGGGGCTCTGTCGTGGGAAGGGGTGGGATGGGAGAGCAGCGCCGGGGCAGGACTCGACCCCACCCCGAAGCCACCGCTGTTCCCATGGGGACCCTGTCCATCGCTGCCACCCCGGGCGGATCTTTCACCCGCGCCAGCAGCCGATCAGTGTCCGAGGGGCCAGGGAAGGGCACAGGGATGGCCGCGATGGTTGCAAAGCCTGGGCTGGGCCCTGGAGAACTCAGGGAAACCAACCCCGGAGCGGTGTTCCTGCTCACTCCTGCGGGGCAGCAACGCGTCCCCCCTCGGCCCAGCTTTCACAGGCACAGGCAGCTGTTACAAATCTCATTAGCCTTTCAAGGAACAACAGAGGTCCCTTTCAGCAGCCCCCCGCTCCGACAGGACCCCCTCGGTAACCCTGGAGCCTGTGGGCTGTGCAAACGCCTGTGGAATATGCTGGAGCCTAATGCCAGCTCAGCCCAGAGGGATGGGGCCAGCAGAGCCACAGGAGCAGCTCCAGGTGGGAATTGTCTCCACACACTTTTGGAGTTTGAGCACAGCTGAGCATACAGGTAAGAACTTGATCCCTACAGAAGCACTAAGCTGCTCCTCAGGCAGCTCAGGGAGAGATGGAAAATTGCACCTCCTCCCACAGGATGGAGAATGCCACATCCAGCCCCACAGCTACAGCACAGGACTAAAGAGAGGAGGGTTTGACTCAAAAGTGGGTTATTTTTCATGGATATTAGCCAGAACGTATGAAAAGTTTAGGAACATGAAGTAACAAAGTGCTGGAGTGTGACACAGGCAGGGCATCAGTGAGGGCCCGACAGCCTCAGGCCTTGGGGCTCCAGCCTGGCACCGAGGGGCTCCATCGAGACAGGGACACGCACTGCCAGCCCAGAGTGTGTGAAAAGTCAAAGTTAAATAAAATGAGGCAGCTGGAATTAACATGAGAAGGAAAAATCAGAAGCAAAACAGGCACAATAAAGAGGAGGAAGATCAGGAGTGAAGGATACAGAAGAATTTATTGAAAGCACAAGTACAGACTGGGCACCAACTGCTTCTACAATCTCAACAGGAAATAATGGAGCTACAGAAAGGTACAAAGGTTGTTATAAAATAGTTTTAATTTCATTTCTTTTTGCATTACAAACATTCTTTGAAAGAGGCAATGGAATTCTGATGGTGTGTACGCTTCCCCTCCCCACCCACCTTCCACAATACTGAACCTGGAATTGCTGTTATCAAAATATACAATACATCTGGTCACCATAAAAAACTGGGTTTTGCTGCCCCTCATGTCTTACAACAGGTATAAAAAAATTATAAATATGTACACCCTTAGTTACTCACATTCTTTACATGCAAACACAGGATCCGAAGGGAGCACCCGCTGTGCTGGGGGGGGTCTGGTTACCCCAAATCCATCTGTGATTTGCACGGGACACCCAGAGTGCCCCAGCCAGGGCCCGGCCCCGGGAGCCTCCCCAGTGCTGGGGAGGGTGATGGGGGGCACTGACCAGTTACCCCAGTGCCTTTGGGCTGGGTGGGCTGGGTCCCCTGTGGGAGGAGAGGGTGTTTCACTAGGCAGGGGATGAACCAACAGCCACAGAGACCCCCCCCAGCTGTGCCCTCCTGCAGGATGCTGGAAGGGCCTCGGGGAGCTTTGCAGGGGCAGATCCCTGGCTCCAGCACAGCTCACCCAGATTTAGAGGTACCCAAAAAGCAGCTGGGGTGATGCTGTCACCGGGGGGTCTTGTCCTCCCTCAGGGGTACCCAGCACGCCACAGCCCCAGCTGGAGCCTCACTCGGACCTCACACACTTCTCCAGCATAATTCATATCCTTGAGAGTCCAGGGAGGAACTACAGAAAGTTAAGACTTTTCCAAACACTCAGTGCTAGGCAAGTCAAGAGCTCCCACACCAAGCAAGGAAATCAGAACTTGCAACACTAAGACAATTAAAAAACAAACTTTGGTCCACAATTTGCAGAAAAACCCTGAAAAAAAGTACAAGATTCTTGTTATTTTGCATCCGAACAGGTTGCAGGTTAGAGGGAAATGTAAGGCAACATCGGATCACACGGAATAGAAGGCAGAATGGCCCGGGAAAGAGTTGTAAGCCAGAAAAAAAAAATAAAAACGGTTGTATCATTGGGAAAAACTGATCTGCTGCATTCTACTTTTAATAAATTCCCTTCCTAGAACAACATCTGGGCTTATAGGTTCAAAAGGTAAAAAAATCTTTAGCCTGGGTCCTTATCCTTCCATTCCCGAGCTGTTTGTGCTCATTCTCTCTCACCCTCGGCTCTGCTCATCCTCAGCCACGACCTCAGCCTGGAAACTACTCCTGCCCTACAGCTTCAATTACAAAACAAAGAAAATAAAGTACAGTATACACGGGTAATACCACAAAGGAGTAAATTTAGATTACGTTTATACCATCTTATCATTCTATAAAAGGTACTTAAAACTATTTCTTTTGCATATAAAGAGATTAGAATATTTGGTCAACTGGAAATATTGCTAGGCACAGAGGACAGCAACGGCATCAAAGTATAATACAAGGATTCAAACAAAAGCTCAAATGCTGAAGACATGCTCTAAGAACGATGGCGGAGCTACAGCAGCCTCGTTAATCTCCAATTAGGGGCACAAAGGTACCTCTTGCAGGCACCCTTCTAATTGTGGGGTATCCAAGGATTCTCCAAATCCTAGCCAAGCATTTAGGTATATACACACACAATTTTGACAAACTCTGATTCGTTTTCACAAGTGTCCCACAGCGGCTCTTTTGTGCCTCACCAATGCTCTGTGAGGGCAGAGCCCGCGGGCTCGCTCCTGACACTGGAATGTGATTTGGTCTTGGGAATGCTCCCCCACCCAGACCTTTGCTCAGCCACAAAGGCTCTCAGGTAACTCCCACCTGAGTTTACAGGTGGCAATGACCCACGAGCAGACTGGGAAGTGGCACGGGGCACACACGTGGAGATCGAGACACACACGCAGGGCAGCGGGGAACGACTGCCCCGAGTCGCAGCCCAAAAATTTCCTTTATCCACTCTGCCAGCTCCCCCGACTGATCGTCAGCCAGAGCCGCTCCCCCCTCAGCTCTGCCCATCCCCTCCCTGCAGCTCAGATGTTTTCCCCAAAGAAGTAGAAGGTTTAAGGCACAGGACAGCAGGTGCACAGGTTAAGGTGGGATCAATGCAACCGAGTGTTGTGCTGGGCAGGGTGGGAGCTCCTGGTCACCACAATCCTGACTCCAAGGCGCTACAGTGAATTCACACAGTGGTTTTAGGTCTTTCAAGGCATGAATGGGTAAGGAAATTAAAAAAGGCATCAATGTGAAACCTGATAAAAACTTGTTGGGATCTGCTTTTTGGGAGAGGAGGAGCAGGAGGGGAGGGGAATTTCCCAGAGCAGGTTCCACAGTGTAAACTTGAACTTGTGATTTTTATTGGAACAGTCAAGATTGTTACCCATCACCGCAAGGTTAGCAAGAGGAATTAATTTTCTTTTTTTTTTTTTTAAAAACCGGTAAACTGATTTCTCTTTAAAAAAATAAAATCTCTGGTCTTTTAAGGTCACTTCAGCTGCATTTTTTAAAGTGGCTTTTTTTTTTTTTTTTCTGGAATGATGGAAGTTGAAACCCTGGTGTCCAGCCTTTTTAAGGTCAAGGCTGAACCCCAGAGGTTTTAAGTCAAGTCCATTTTTACTCGGGCCTTCCCAAGCTCTAAATGGTGGACTTGGAGAAGGACACACGCAGGTGATGGTTCTCCCCCAGGTCATGATTGTGGAGGTCAATGAGGGACTGAATGGCTTCTTCCACAGAGCCCATCTGGATCAGAGCCATTTTACGGTCCTTCCTGACAAGACACAAGTTTCAGGCACGTTCAGTTCCGTTGCAGGACTTTCTGCACCTTGATCCAAGTTCCCCATCCAGCAGAGAATTAACCCCCCAGGTACCTGCAGCACACTCACTCTTCATGTGGCAAGCACACACAAAGCCCTTCTGCTCCCTCAGTGCTCAACCCAAGGTTACTCAGGAATTCTTTATTCCAGAGTCAAACACTGTGAGTAAGGATTCTGCTCACCTCTGAACCTTTGACTGGGGCCAGCTATTTCCACCCTTCCCATATGAAAAGCCCAGAGTAAGGAGAGGACATAACACAAAAAACTTACTGGAAGAACTTGAATCCTTTGACCATCCCACCATTGCTTGAAAATAACAACTTAAGGTCTTCTTCAGTTACTGAAGGTCTGAAACAAAAAATTTTCCCAGTCAAACAGACATGGATAGACCAAGGTAATCTCAAAATACTAATTCTCACCAGAGACTTTTCGGAACTCCCTACCAGCAGCCTCTTGGCATGGCAAGACAACCAGAACAGGGTGAGCTCTCCTGACAGCAACACAGAGCTGCCCTCACACCGAGGCTACAAACACTTCAAAGCACAGCCAAACAGGAACTCTCCCTGTGAATACTTACGGAATATTGGACAGATGAAGAGTGGCAGAAGGGGGGAAGATGTTTTGGAAATTTTTGGAGCCCGGTTTCTTGAAACGATGTAGAGGAGAAGTCCCAAAGTCCTTGGTCAGGCCGTGGTCCTCCTGGTTCTCACGGGGCAGCTGCACTGTCTGGTGCTTGGACAGCGTGATACGGATCGGCTTCCCGTGGAGCTTCTGCCCATTCAAGTGGCTCATGGCTGCAAGGGGAGGACAGACCTGACTGCAGGCTACTTCAGTTTTGTCCAGACATGAACTCAAGGCCAGAATTTCACTCCCCTCACAGACACCACACCCTGCAGGGTCCCTCTGCCTCACTGCATCCTTTGCCTACTTCCCTGTCACATCCATGAGCCACCCCAGCCCCAGAGCTGCCCCACCCCACAAGGCAGGGATACATTTGGGTCTTCTACTAGAAGAGAATAAAGTGCCAATATCAAAGTTTTAACTACCTGTTTTGTCCCTAACTGCCAAGAGTCTGACCCTGCCAAGCTTACCAAGCTGGGCCTGATTCCCATCAGCCATCTGAACCAGGGCATTATCTTTCTTATTAAATAAAATCTTCACCCTCTGCACATCGCCATAGACTCCTTCAAAGAGGGAGGAAACAAGAACAGTCTTAGGTAGGCAAACAAAAAGTCTAATTCAACTTATCATCAGCTAATCAATCCAACAGCAAAAACATCCATTCCCAACCAGAACTGACCTCATTCCAACCATGGCTACATATTCTGCTCTAATTAACGGAATTCTTATATAGCAGAATAATAATGGAACAATACATTAAAGAAAAGACATTGGGTTTCAGCAAAAAGCCAAAATCTTACTGCCAGAAGACTGGACAATTTAGCATGCTCTCACAATTTAAAACTCTTATCAAAGACATGCAAAGCAATAACCCATGCAGAACTGAATCAAAACCAAAGGCAAACTAAATTAAACAGCAAACTAAGTAAACAATATAAAACCAAAATTATGCATCCAAAAAAAAAAAAAAGAAAAAAAAAGAAAAAAAAAAAAGAAAAAAAAAAAGGCAAACTGCAAACTGTACATTTCTGAAGTATCAAAAAAAGTAATCTCAAATAAATGAAAAACAAGGTAATAAAAAGTGTGAATAATAACATACCGAAAAGAATAAAGAGGCATTGGGGTGTAACTCTCTTTAGAGAACAGCAGAGCAAGGCAGCGGAGGGACAGGGAAGAGGTAAGGAATCGAAGGGGAGAGCGAGGTTGCACAAATCGTCCACAACGAGGAAGGGCAGAGTCCCCGCAGGAAATGGCGAAATTGGTTGATGGATGATGAAGTTTTCAAGATGGTTAATATTGAAGGGCAGGTTGGTTTCCGAAGAGCAGGGTTTGTTTTATATATATATTGTGTTTTTTGTTTTTTTTTTTTGGAAGGGGAATGTTTTTATTTTTTTGTTTCAAGCAACAACAGGAAGCAGAAGTACCGTGCAGTCAGTTGGCAAAGAAATTCCGGATCGGGGGAAGAAAAAAAATTCAGGGATGGGGAGAAAAGAAAAAAGTAGCAAAAAACACAGGTCAGTAAATACATAAGGAATATGTAGTGTTCCATCAGTCAGATTTATAGAATTCTACATACAATAACTTGCTTACAGAAACAGTTAATAGGTTTTACCTAGTGGAACACAATGATAAAGAAAAGGCATTTTTACTTCAGATATACAAAGAAGTAAGAGACAGTATCCCCCAAGAGTGACTTTCACAGGCTGCAATAACCAATTCAATTGCAATGCCATTCCCTAAAATTTGACTAAAAATATTTTCTCTGTTTATAATTAATGACTTCCTAGACCAAGTCACAAACAGTTTTATTTGTTGCTTTGGGGTCAGGAACTGCAGGAAGCAATCCATGTCATAATACTTGGCTGGAATGAAACAAGTAACACCCACCTTGGATACCAACCACTGCTTTAAACAGATCACATGGATGAGCAGCTGTACTGCCACAAATCCCACTCCAAGGTCTGCTGGAAGCACTCACATAAAGGAGCTGGTACCTTCTTTGTAGAGGACTGCTCCCTTCCTGCTCCGTGGCCTGACCTCACCGTGCAGAAACCCAAAGTACTGGGTCACCACAAGCTGAGATGTGTGGACTGCTCCCACTCTTGTGGAAGAAAAAAATGGAGCCATTTCAACTCCCATGGTTCCCACTCAGGAAAATCCCATGGCAGAGCAGTCAATCCAGGCAATACTGTCTCTTTACTAACTGGTTGTGGCACAGGTAAGTTTCTACAACACTGATTATACAGGCAGTGGAAAAAGTTTCATGTCTGTTAGTTCACAGCTTCAGTCCAAGACCCAAAGTCTCTCTAGCCCAAAGACAAGCTGGATGGAGAGTGAAGAGCTCCTCAAAAAAAAAACCAAAAAAACCCACAGGACATGAAATAACTGCTTGCTCCTGCCTAAAACAGAGCTGTGAGAAATCTGAGGTGCAGCACAGCCCCTTGTCC
This sequence comes from Phylloscopus trochilus trochilus, assembly GCA_016584745.2. Taxonomy (NCBI): domain Eukaryota; kingdom Metazoa; phylum Chordata; class Aves; order Passeriformes; family Phylloscopidae; genus Phylloscopus; species Phylloscopus trochilus. The sequence goes on along the minus strand of WQNJ02000044.1, from coordinate 449,171 downwards.
TGCCACTGCCATCCAGGCATCCAACAGCATCCTGGGAGCACACACTTGGAAGCTTCACACTGGTCAGGAATAATGATGCCTGCAATTATCAGGACTTATGGTGGAACAAGCCAGAGATGGGAGACCCTGGAATGGCAGAGCAGTTTCCAGGCAGCACGAGCAGCAAATCCCAAAACTGTTCCACAGCCCCTGCTGTTATTTCATGCCCTGGAGAGAACAGCAATGACAGGTAAGAGCAGTCTGAAACATGATCCAATTGGTTGATCTCATTCAGAGTTAAACATTTTGATCATTCATCACATCCAGGCTTCCCCTTTGATCCAAAGAGGTTTTGTGGTGACTCTGCCATCACTGGTAAGTTTTACAGCTTTGCAAAGTGCTATTAACGTGTGTGCACAGTCCCACCAGTTACAGCTCCTCAGCAGAGCCTCATCACTCTGCTGAACACCAGAGGTTCTACACTTTCAATCCAACCAGATCCAGGGGCTGACTGAAGGAAAATCCAAGCCCCCCATATCCAATTCCCTTATGGTGCTGTCTTTTATTAAACAAGGTTTTTGTTCAAATATTACTTGCTTTATTTTTAGAGAAACCCAAATATTTCAACTCACTCAGTTAAGTAGAATTGAAAATGTAAACTGTGAGCTGTTAAGGGGTTTAGCTAAGGAAAAAACTTCCAGGAATCCTGGAAGGGGGAAATGTGCAAGCACATGGCAGAGGAAATACTGCACAGGTACAAGGTCAAGCTAGCAGGGATCCAGACACTACACAGAAAGAGCAAAGGTCAGCATGAAGCCTCTCTGTAGTTCTGAATTAATGCATTAAAAACTACAACATGCCGAGGAAAAGGAATGGACATGGCTATTCTGTGACCCAAATGACACTATTCCATGGGAATGGTGGGGAGACTCCACACAGAAAAGCGAGGAAGGGACAGGCATTGTAGTCTCTGGGGGACAAGAGCAGGCAGGCAGCATCCTTGGCTTTGAACCAAGGAAGAGCAATTTCAATCTGAGATGGACTTTCCCATTTCCCTTCAGCAACTAGAGTACTGCTCTGCCCTGCACCTGGGGCTGTCAGAGCACGGCAGCGGCTGCTCTAGCGGTGCCGCTTCCTTTGGATACAGCAGGATTTCACTTTCAATGAATTTCAGCCCAATCTGTGTTCAGAAAGTGAAAGCAGAGATAAGAGGAAGGAGGAAAAAAAAAAAACCAGTAAAGTTAGGACTGCACTAACCTCTGGGATCAGATTGCTAACCAGCAGGACGGAGTGCCCTGTCCCAGACAGGCCGGGAATGGCAATCCGTCCTGCTGCAGCCGCTGCAGCTGCTGCTGGAATAGCCAAAGGAGCTAGTGCTCCAGGAACACTTGGAACTGTCAGGCCTGGAAATTAAAGAATATTAACCAGTAAAGAATTAACAGCATGTACTCTAGTGTATTTGCTGCACCAGAAGGGAGAACAGCACACCCTCTGAACCATGCAAGTCATCATTCCCAACAGTGCCCATGTAAGCCTAAGGGCAACAGGAGCCTCTGCTTCTGGTGCTGCAGGAAATGTTCTGGTTTCCAACAGGATTTGCTCTTGCAGTGCCTGGTGCTGAGCAGGTGCCTCAGCACTCTGGTGCGTGTTTCACAAGCAGCGGATGAGCACAAAGCCTCAGCTCTGCTGTGCAGGGCAGGCGTCACACACGGGGCGTGGGGAGGGTCCGTCCAACCAGGGCATGCACAACGTGCTCTCACCACGCATGCAACCACCAGGTACCCTGTGCCACCATCACCCAGCCCTCCTGAGTGGGAACCACTGCAGCTGGATTTACAGGCAGCTCCCAGTACCAGCTGGCACCTCCTGTGCTGGCCCTTCAAGGGCAAGAGCTTTAGAGCTCTCAAGAAACAACTGCTAGTGGGCAATTCCGTGGATTACTCCCCAAAGCAGCCCTGCTTGTTTCCTCAGCAGGGCTGGATGTTCCCAAAACAGCAACGCCTCAACAGCCCACTCTGTGCTTGTTTGTCATAAGCAAGGAAATTCCATCATGTTCCCAGAAAGTCAACACGGCTTGGAATGCTGAGAACCCCAGCAAGGCTTGTTTAGGCTGGCACTCCTGCAAGCATGTTCAGCACCTCCAGTTTGCAGAATCTTGGCTGCTTCTGGAAGCAGCAATGATCTGTTACCTACAGCATGAGCTGTGAACTTTAAAGTGCAACTGTCCCAGCACATGGAATCAGTGTCACGATTAAATACCAGCTTTCACAAAATATTTAAGAAAAAAAACCTGACAGGTTCCTTGTTTCTGACCACATTTACAGCTGCCAAACAGAGGTCCCACCCTCTGCAATGACCAAAGTACAAGAACTTACATCTCCTCACTATCTCCCCATATTATTTCAAAGTCTGCCTTTATTGTCTCTCCCATCCTGCTTTATGTATTTTCTTCCCATCACCAGGACACTACCCAGAGGTGCTGCAGCTGCACACAGCACTCCTAGCTGAGGCAATGTACTTGATCACCAGTCCCTTCCACGTCCAAATGGCAGCATTTAGAATTTACAGGCTAACCCAAACAAAAACGTCACTACTTTGCTTTAAAACATGAAGATTCTTCAGCAACAGAAAACCTCCCTAAAATCTCAACTTATGAAATACAGTACCTGTAGCCTGAGGAATGGCAAAAGTAGGAGGAAAGCCAGCTCCAGCATACGGAGGAGAGATTATTCCTGGGGCACCTGGGAAAGACATACATATTATAAAAAGATGTTCAACAGTAGGAAAACTCTAAACTTGACAGAACTAGATCATATTCTGAGTTGGAAGAGACCAACAAGGATTATCAAGCCCAGCTCCTGGTCCTACACAGGATAGACCCAACAATCCCACCATGTGCCTCGGAGTGCTGTTCAAATGCTTCTCCACTTTGTCAGGCTCGGTGTTGTGACCACTGCCCTGGGAAGCCTGTTCAGCCATCCTCCAGGTGAAGAACTTTTTCCTAACCTAAACCTCTCTAAACTTAGCCAAAATGTCTTGATCTGTCCTTCAACAGACGTATTTAGTTGAAAGCTAAACCCTAAAACACAACCAGCAATACAAAAATGCCTCTCACATAACAATGGACTTCAAGAGGTCACCAAAACAATTCCTGGGCAAACACCAGGTGGCACCAGAGGCATCGACCACTGGGACTGACACAGGATTTGGCACTAATCTGATCCTCGATGCCCAAATGTTCTGCCTTAGTTACAACTCTATTCCAAAATTTTGACCAAATACACCAGGATGACATCCCCTCCCTTCTCCTGACACACTGTCCCGAACAACTGTGCTTGAGATTGCCAAAAAAAAAAAATCACCAACAAGGGTATAAGCAAAAGTCATAGTTAATATTAAACTACAAAGCACAACAATTGGCAAGACTTGCTGGCAGGATTCACTCTACTTACAAAGAACAACTAAGGCACAACAAGGGAAAGCAAGCAACAACAAAACCAAACAAAATCCAGGCAATCAAAATAGAAATGAAATGAAGTCTACCTAGGTATGTCTGCATGTAAAAACTGGAAACAAGGATGAAAAGGAATGCAGCCTAAAGCTTAACAATACTTAAACTTAACAGCACTTTAACTTGACTTATACTTAGAGCTTAATTTTAACAATCTAACAGAGAAGTAACAACAGCATTTGGCCTAAATTAGAACTATAACTTGACCTAACTTCCAGATCTGCTAGAGCATATATGCAAAGGGTGTGCACACAGACAGAAACAGTGCAAGAGAAGGCACCTTTGGAAAATGTGCCTCAGAAAGAGCTGAGCTCAGGTGGTGTTTGCAAGAACAAGGCCTAACAAGCACTTCTCAGAGCACAGTGCAGAATGAAAAGAATTTTGGGGGGGGGGTGCAGGTGGGGGAGATTCACCATCACACACACACCAGCTGGCTTTGTCCTGTTCCCACTTCCTGAACGCTCACCAAAAGCAGCTGCCACGGTTTGGTCCAGGGTGGGCTGGCTGTCCCCAGAGGGCAGGTCTGGGCGGGTGTAGTCTCTGCTCTTCTCGTTATTGTACTTTACATTGAGACTTGTGAGCTTGGAGAAGTCGATGCGCAGCGTGCAGCAGGCGTTGTAGATGTTCTGTCCATCCAGAGACTGTGAGGAAACAAAACCAGTCCTCACCCAAATGCATTCAGACCAAGCTCACAGCAATTGCTCTCCAGAGAGAGCATATTATTGCTCCATAGCTCCACCTGAGAACAGGTTTCTATCTCATGTAGAGACAGCTCTGCTTCATTCAGCCCCTCTGGCAGCCTCCAAGTCACACATGGGAGCAACTCCCTCCCACTTATGCTCTGTCCTTGGAGTAATGCTGGTGTCAGCCCACCCCGATGCCCACCCTGAGCTTGGATTAAACAAGGCAAACCCAAGTCAGAGCAATCCAGGTATGCAGCACTCACCAGTTTGGCATGCTGAGAACTCATGGGGTCAGCATATTGCAACAGGGCTTGAAACTGGTGGTTCTTTGTGAATGTGATGATTTTCAAGACTGTACCAAATTTGGAAAAGATCTGCAAGATAATATTTGTGTATCTTGTTATCACATTTCCAGTAAGATCATTTCATATTGATCTTTTATTGAAGGCAGAAACAAAAGTCAGCCCTTCAGCCTGTCAGCTTTCAACTGCAGAACTGAAGGTTTTAAACCACACTGTGGGCATTGCTTGACTGGCATCATGGCACCAGTCTAGAACACATCAGTGACTAAACTGCTCCCTGAGCACAGTTTGTTTATTCTAGGTTATTAAACAGGAATATTCACAAACACCTTCATGAACTCGACCTCTTCCAGGAATTTCAGGAATTCTTAAATGCAGCCAAGCTTGCATTTTAAACATGAAGATAACATTAAGCAATCACAGCAGACAGAGGGAACTTTCTGAAATGGCCACTGCCTAAATAGCTCCTGGACACTATATTTGTTTCCCAGGCCCCAGCATAAGGATGAGAAGCAGCTACTTTTGCTAAAATCTAAAGAAAACCTGAAGATCTGTAACTGATCCAATAAAGTGGACCAGGATTCAAATATCTGGAAATTAAAACCATGCAGGAGTAAGGGACTAAAACTAGCAGCATCCCCTGCAGGTGTATGGTCTCCAGAGATGTCTGACAGTTCTGTTCAGAACTTGCACTGTACAACCACAAACCACAGACTTTGCCACACACCAGCTGCTGCTGCCCCTTCCTCCAGGACAATTACCTGGTGCAGAACATCTAGAGTGACAGGGTAGAAGAGATTCTCCACAATGATCCTCAGGACAGGGCTCTGGCCAGCCATCGCCATCCCTGCATCGACGGCCGCAGCCGTGGCGGCCAGCGCCACCGCCCCGGCCTGCACCTGGGTCACAGCTTGCAGAGCTGCTTGGGCACGCTGCAGGACCAAAAAAAAGCTGTTAGATCCATTCTTCTGTTTCCAAAAAAACACACAGACAGCTCTCCTTGAGTTCCCTCTGTACAAACAGCCTGCTGGACTCAGCAGTGAAGCAGAGCAGCCATGTGCTGCTCCAAGGGCTGGGGCACGTTTGAGGCAGGGTCAATAAAGACCACCCTAACCAGTAAGGGCAAGGCAAAAACACAAATAAATCAACCATGCAGTAACTATGCTATGGCAAAACCTTGCTTGGCATAAAGTGATGCAGTAAAATTATCCCATTGTTTAGAAAAAGGGAAAAACGTGGCTCTTCTGAATCCATCTCCAGAATCCTACACAAGCTGACAAGACTGAAAGATTGATGCACATCTGCCACAGGAATCCAGAAGTGAGAAGTGCCTGAGGGGTCTGCAGAGCCCCCTAACACTCTCAACACCTTTGCTCCAGGTGTGAGAGGCACCCAACAGCAGCATTCCATCTGCACAGCACTGGGTGCTCTGGTTCTGATTGGAGTGAGCTCAAAAAGTGACAGCAGACAAAGGGGGATGTACTGCCAGCCACCCCTGACAAAGAGCCACAACACTTGAACTTCTTTCCAGTGTTCCTGTCCTAAAAGGCTGCCAAAAGGGTCTGAGCTGAACTCTTTCCCCTCTGCAGAACGTGTGGTGCAGAGACCCTTGAGGGCTCAAGAGCCTTGACACCTGCTGGGTTCAGGTGCTGCCACCTCAAAGCTGCACCTACCAGCACCAGGCTGTGCTCTACCACAGCTTGAGTTCAGCCCCATCAGGGCTGCACTTGTTAGTAATCTTTTAAGCATTAGAAACAAACATCCTAAAGCACCAGATGTTACTCTGGTAGCCCATGGATCTCAAGCCAGCAGCAGAGATCTGGTTGTGTCCCCCCCTCCCTGGGATGACAATGCAGAGAACAAACTGACTGCTTGGTTTGGAGAGTTGTCTGTCTTCAGCTCCTTGTGGTTGGAGAACTGGATGTAGATGGGCTGGCTCCGGAGCACCGGAGTGACTGTGGTGTAGTAGTTCACCATGGTGTTGGCTGTCTCCTCTGTGTTCATCTCTATGAAAGCCTGGGAAGTGAAACCCAACACAGACACGTCACACCAGGACGGCACCAGGTCACCCCAAACCTCCGGCGCAGCAGTAACGGGATTGGGTTTTCACAACTGCGTTTACACACTGGTTTTTGTAAACAGAACTGTTTAAAACCCAACTATAAGTAGAACAAATCAGAATCTGCCCTCTCCACAGTGATTTATTGCAATGCTTCAATCTCACCCTAAGATCTCCATGCTATGTGTAATTAGATGTGTCTGCAAGAACATAAAAATACAGCAACAATCCAGACTCTTCACTTCTCTCCAGAGCAGAAAGCCCCCTCACTGCTCCACACCCTTAGGGGCTTCTCTTCCTCAGAAGACAAACATAAGGGATTGTAGCAAGTCACTGCAGTAAGCACTTGCACGTAATCACACCACGCAATATATCAGAGGCACCTTTTCATAATTAAGATTAAAGACGTTATTTTAAGCAATGATTAAAGTTGGCTTGCCTTTTTACTCCTTAATTTGCAAGACAATTTTAGTTACCAAATTAGTGCACACCTCCCACATTACCCAAGAGTATTTCAGCCATACCCAGCTCATTTACTAGATCTGTAAAGGTGTCCTCAATATGCCACGTTACACGGTGGTAACTCAGCTGTCAAGCAAGCCTGAGTGAAAAAGGCCAACTCATGGCAGTGCTGTTCAAATAATCCCTGGCCTGCAATTTCCAAACCAGGCCTAACGCTAATTATAAGTGACAACCTGTAATTATGGACTGAGCTCCTTCTGCAGCCTGAAAATGGCATTTTCTACAGCTCATGGGATAATCACAGAAAAGTAAAATAAGAATATGCAGAAGTTATTGACTCGTAACGCATGGCAGTTGTTTAAACAACTTGGAGCTGGTGGTTTCCTGATGACAAACCCATCAAGCCTTTTAACACAACCCATGCTTTCAGTTATGGAGACAATACCTGGTTTTTTCCTTTCAACATCAGAAGATTGGTGACCTTGCCAAAGGGTAAGCCCAAAGAAATGACCTCTGCCTCCGTGACGTCACTGGGGAGCTTGCGGACGTGGATTACTCGGGATGGGATCCCAGCACTTCTGTTATCACCTTTGAACTTTTTGCTGTCGTTTCCATTAGCTGCAAGAAGCAACAGTTACTGCTGATGTAAAGAGTATGGAAAAAGAACCATACATTTCCCTACTGCTGACACATAGACTCTGCTCCCCAGCCAGTTACTGCATTATTACAGAGAAATTCCATAGTCTAAGTTAACTTGAGTCTGAAGACTCATGGTTTTACTCTTTTTTTCCCCCAAATTACACGATGGGAGTGACACAGCCAAATGCCACTGCAATGGAATCAATTCTCCAGTGGCCATTTCCTAGTTGGTGTAAAGCACACACCTACCAACCCATATTTTTAGTGCAGGTCTGAGCCACTAACCCCAGACTGGTGCTTTATTCCTTTCCACCTGGCCTAGTGTTATTGGAAGACATTTATTATGATTATTCAGCACTGTCCCACTAAAGGCCTAGTAAGTAGTAAAAATGAAGAGATTTTAAAATTATGACTAAGAAGGAAAAATCCAGGCCTCCTAGCAGTACTGATAAATTGCTGTGCTTGTTTCCATGCAATATTACCTGTAGAAGGAGAGTTGCTGCTCATGATAAAGGGTCCGTTAGTAGTAACGCAAGGAGAGAAAAGCTCCTCAGCTGCCCGCTGAAAGAGAACAGATGACAGGTAAATGGACAGCATTTTACTCAATTCTATCCAGGCACTCCTAAAGCAGAACAACTGAGAAAGCTGGAGAGGAACCAGTGTAAACTTGAACACAAGTGTAAGTGAAAACATACTGACAGTGGGCAGTGAAGCTCACCTCCATGAATTAAATATCAGTCAGATCCAGTTTGGTAATGGAGCAGCACTATCCAGTATCTCTTTTCAGCTCAGCATTAAGGATCTCAGGTCTGAAGTGCTGCTGAGTTGTGTGGAGTCACTACACACTGCACTGTGCACCAACAGGCACCTTCTCCTGTCATATGTGGCAAAACAGGTTTCTGACTACACTCATCCCACAGAATTTTCACTCCAAAGCTGCCAAACTGTTCGGGAATGACTTGGCAGTTATGAATTAAAGCTGTGCATTTTGTGCCCCATTCCTGGAAGTGTTTGTGCCCAGGTTGGACAGGGCTCGGAGCACCCTGATCTGGTAGAAGGTATTTTCTTTTACAGTATTCCCTCTAAGGTCACCTAAATCACCTCAACTGATCAGGACTGGTATAACCCAAGTAGTAGGTATAAAAAACACTACTAAGACAAAAGCAAATACGCCTATGAATGATTTCTTAGCACAACCTATACTTGCATACACATCTTACAATCAGCAGAGCTTAATTTCAAGTAAATCACATGGAAGACTTCAAATTCCATTGTAAACTGTGAGCAAACACGATACCACAGATCTACCACACAAAAGCACTTTCTCATCATTTTTTACACGACTCTCCCACAGAGGCACCACACTAAAAAAGGCTTTCATCAATAGAAAAAAAAGCTCAAAGCTCATCCTTGCCTTGGCAGCTCCCACCCACCTCAATGGAAACATACCCCGCTCCACACCATGGCACCAGAAACCCTTATCTTCCACACGCCCTGTATCTGGTGGCACCTGCAGAAACAGGAGCCGTGCAACAACAAAAGCTCTGTGCACTCCCCCAGCAGACAGGCTGGGAAAGTAGGTCACTGAGAGCCCCAGAACACCCAGCTACAGACACACGGTTTGGATTTTTTTTCTTTACCCCTCAAATCTTGAATTTCTCGTTTGACTACTCACTGCCAGCTCTTCAAAGAAGCTTCAAGGACTTTGATGTCCCAAAGATGAGAATTAGGCCAGGTTCCAAACTGCGGTTCACGAGCTGCTGCTGGTCACCTGCAAGCGCTGACCAGCTCCCACCGAGGCTCTGGCCTCGGCCTCCTCCTCCTCCTCACATGGCGCAGTCATTAGGATTGGGCCTTTTAACAGCTGTTCTAATTAGCACTTCGATTCCTGAGTGCAACAAGAGGCAAGCTGGGCTGGGAGGCTATTAGACTGTGATCCCATCCTTTGATGACTCAAATTAAGGCGTAATTCCAAGGCTAGAAAAAATCCTCTGGTTTGCTGTTAGAACACTCTTGTGCCTGCACTGCTGCTGCCACTCCAGGTATGGCTTTCTGTGCCACGGCCTGGGATACACCTGGCAGCTACTGACAAGAACCACTTACCAAAGCACAGCCCTACCCACATAATCAGGCATTCCTGGCTTCGTGAGAGCCTTTGCGTCAGGCCTTAACGGGACTTGAATGTTTTAAAGTGTCTTCTTAAATATTAACTTGCAAAATTCTGCCCCTTCAGAATGTCAGCTCTTCCAGTACAAATTGGTGTGTCTGTGCCACCACAGTGGGCAGGTCCTGCAAATCCACTATGGAAACACTGGGACAATGAGCCATGTATTTGGCTCTCATAGAGGAAACACTAGGAAACTATAAATTGGAAAAGCAAGCATTTATATCATTATGGAAAGAATTTAGCTTTCCTAATGGCTTGTTTAAAATAAAAATTTTCTTGCATATTTGAGAATGTCCTTGCAGGCAGGGATGACAAGGATGTCCCTGCAGCCGGGCTCAACACATCCATGTCTCTTTAAGGAGAGCAATTTCCAATCCACTCCCCTCTTATCTTGGAGACAGCCTGTGCTGCCCACTGCGACCAGAGCCGGGAGGCAGAGGGGGGATGATTGTTCAACATCAAAAGCAGAAGCAGTCAATTTGTAAGCTTCCCAGCTGGAAGTACATGCAAACGAGGAGGGAAGACTGCCATGGTTGGAAAAGGGCAAGTTATTCCTAAGTCTTTTCTCTGCACAAGGATGTTTACAGACAGTACATGTAGTACTGTGCAATCACAATAAAATCATTCTCCACGTTGCCCTGTGCAGGAGTGGCTGCTGAAGTGTGAGAGGAGCAGACTCAGTGCCCCAAGGAGCCCCAGTGATCACCCTGTGCTGCCAGGCCCAAGCTGCACAGGCCAGTACCCAGCACCAGGAGGCTGCATGAACCATGACTTTTCATCTGTGGATGTTCTTCCTCCATTCCTGTTGGTGCTGATATCAGATAACCACAGGAAATAGTTGCTTTTTTGGAATGGCCAAACTCGAGGCAAACTGAAACCCAGTTCTCTATGACCATGCCCACAGTAATGAGCACATAGAAAGAAGCCTCCATCAGCTCTCTGCCCTTACACTGTAGGAATCACCAGCCTTTTCAGACCCTTTCCTGTCTTTTCTTTCTGTACATGTTAGAAACACTGAAGAGTTTCTTCAAAACCATGGTAAAAATTCAAATGTTTCATACCAAGTACCCAATTCAGTAGAGGCAGAGGAACCAAAGCGAGCCTGGTTGGTTAAACAGGTTTAGAAGAGTTTCTCACCAACAATGCACCCACTGGGTATTTTGAATTATACTGGGAAACACAGTAGGAAAGTTACTGATTCTGAAGTTCTATATAATTTAATTTAGGTTCAAAATGGAACAAACCCAGCCAAGGGCTGTAAGGGTGCTTGGTGCTCACCCATATCCACCCACAGCACTGCTTTCTCCCTGTTGCACTCTCTGAGTCGTTTGGGGAGGCCCAGCTGCACCTCGAGACACAAATCTCCAACCCCCAGCTCCTATCCCTGCTCACAGAGGCATTAATTACACTGACATTTCTGCTCAGCCATTCTTTCACAGCTGGTATTTTTATGACGAGATTAACAGAAGCCAGAGTGCACTCGCAGCACATCAAATTCCTCATTTGAACTAACAAATCTCCTCTTCCTGTTGACTGGAAACAACCACCACTTCTGGAGTTACACAGCCAGATCCTACCTAGAGCAGGGTAGGGCTGTTTCCACCACCCAAATCCCCAGTCAGCAGCACACTGGCACCAGGGAAACCCCGCTGGGATGGGTTTCCATGCCAGCAGCCTCCTCTGGCCTGATGCTCCTGGCTACAGAAGGCTCCGTGCCCAAGCTCCACTAATTTAATCACACACCGTGCTCCAGGCAGCCCTGCTGCCAACAATTCCCTCATTCTCTTTTCAGACTCAGGGAGAGGCAGGCTGCTGCAAGGTACAGCTTAACATTTCATATCTCCCCCAGTTGTATTTTTGACCACGCCCCAAATTCTAAGCCTTGCCTTGCTTTGAAGTTTTAACAAGTAAAGCCTAAGAATTTTTAGTCTGTCCAGGCTTTCACAGCTTAAAAAGCAATTGCTCATACACTACATACTGCCTCACTGCCAGTAAGATTTTACCTGGCTTGCAATACTTTGGAATGAGGCCAGAGATTGGCTCAGCTTCTATCAGTACACCTAGAAGTGCTACAGAAATTCCCAGCTGCCCTATATAATCTTTTATCTACTTAAGATCCAGCACTTACTTTAAATGGATTACAGTAAGTCAACTGCATCCTGCCTGTGCAAAAGGCTAGAAACAAACACAAACCAAACCACCATAAAAATATTCATTTCAAGTCAAACATGATATTAATGAACTTTCAGGCAGAAAGTAAAATTGAAGTAAAGACAAAAAGAGCACATAGTAAGGAAGGGGACAATGACTGAAAAGGCCAGAAGCCACAGGCTGGTCAAGCTCAAGATCTACAAAAAGCTGTTTGTCTCCATGGCTCTGTGAGAAAACCCTATGGAACAGCAGGACTGCCTCTGGATGTGGAGCATCTTACACTGCTATGACAGACTTGGGATAGCAGTACTTTGAGAGGGAAAAAGTTGGATTTTGGAGGCAAGCAGGCCATCAGCTAACAGGCACTTACAGAAAGCAAAGCAGGGAACAGCAGCACCTGGAAACCCTCTCTGAAAAGAAATCAAAGGAAATCTGTCCTGCAAGAAGCCAGAGAACATGGGCATCACTGCTCTTCACTTTCCCTACGTTTGGAATAATATTGTAGAGCCAATAAAAGACCACTGTAATTATTTTCAAAAAAAATGACTCAGACCACTGAGCTCACAAAAACCCTCTGCTCTGATCAAAGAGGCAAGAAAATGCCTCTGAGCACAGGAGGAACAAGTGGCTCATCAGGGGCTGTCCTGAGGTCAGTCCCAGAGGGACGCAGGAATGCTCTGATCCTTCAGTTCACAGCTCAAATCTCTGTGAAGAAACTATTAAGAGAAATCCAGTCTGATGACATCATCATCACACTCATGTTACATTCCAACATTTTTTGCTGAGAGATTCGAGATTCAAGAATGGAACTAAATTTAAACTACTAGGAAGGATGCCAGTTTTCCTTGCCTTCCACCAAAGACTCATGTGCAGCACAGCTCACTTATGTTTCCCCTCTATTCCCCTCTCCTGCCTCCAGCACTCTTTAGTCACTTAAAGTAGTGTGAAAAACATTCCAATTTGGGTCACAAACATACCATGAGTCAACTTTTTTTTGTGAAACACTTCTGAAGAACACGCACACCTGGCATCCTCAACAGTCTCCAGGAAGCTGGGAAGTTAAGGCCAACACAAAGTGTGACGCTGCTTCCACTTCGGTGTCACCCACGCACCGGACACACAATTTTTCATTTGATCAGAACCAAAGCAGCTGGGATCAATACAGTTCACCAAATTGCCCATGGCTGATGTACCAATTCAAACACAAGAACACATATAGCAATTATCAAATTACATCCATCCCAGCAGTCAGCATATTCCATGGACACAGTGGATCTGTGGCAGAAGCATCAGCCTATCAGAGGCAGGCACAGGGGACACTTATTTTCAACCCACACTCTGCTCAGCCAACACCAGTCACCTGCCACTTCAGGCTTTTAAAACTGTTAGAGAGCCTCCCTCTTGCCTGGACAAGATTGAGGCTGATATCCCTACAAAGCAGCCAGTGGCAAGCTCCCCACTGGGATCCCCAATGGCACACTGGGCACACACACACTCCCGGCCCCTTTGAGGCTGGGTGAGATGGTCAGAGCACGGCAGTTTCCTCCATGGTACTGCTGCAAGTGTCAATACCATTTCTAGAGGCTGCAGACAGGCCCTGGAGTTCCTAAAAGCTGCCAGACCCTCTAGTGCTGTGCCTGCTAACCCCATGTGCTTTGGCAATGAGCTGTATAAGAGCTCGAGCACACACCAGCCTCACAGCAAAGCCAGATCTTCAACCCACTCATCCATCAGCCCCTCCTAACTTTCTTTCTCAGTCTTTGCTACTATGGAGACACCCTTCGAAACAAACCTGCCCTTTGAGCAAATAAAAGGTGTGGCCAGTTTAAATAGCCCAAAATTCCTAAACTCCAAGTGCTGCAGCAATGCAGTCATGCTGGCTTGGTAGGGCAGCACACGCCCAGGCTTTATGATCCACCGTTCCCAAGCTGAAACTTAACTACTCTTCAACCTTGAGTTTTCAAGTCATTGCCATGGAGCAGAGAGGCCTTGGCAAAGCTCAACAGAAATCCTATCAGGGAGAAACAGTGCTGGATGAGTCACTCCAGGAACACAGAACTCATGGAAGGACATTTCTGCCCCATCTGTCAGGAGGCCAGGGGAACACACGGGTTTAGCAGGAACTCTTCCCGGCAATAGGAACTCTCCAGGCAGCAGGAACTGCACCTGAATTTCAGCTGTGCACAGGCAGCACCACAAATAGGATGGCTCAAACACTGGCCTAGCTAAGCATAGTATTTAATGTGTTATCACAGGAAGCTTGAAAGAGTTGTACCAGAGCCATGGGGAATGTGTAATTAAATAACAGTTCCTCTTCTTGCTGGTGTGAGGACAACAAATGCAGCCCCAGCACACCTGCATTTTCCAGTCTGACAGTAACTGAAGCAGATGTCAGAGACCAGAGTCCATCCCTACAGCTTAAAAATGTACAGTTGAGTGAGTTCACTTGTATTAAATAGTCTCCCCCCATTTCTTTTTTAAATCCTCACAGATTAAAGTCAAATCAGGCCTGAGGTTTAAACCCAGCGTTTTCTAAAATCATTTTATTAACAGATATATGACTTGAAGACTCAGGTGCATAAAGCAGCAGGCAGAACTCTCAGGTGAGATGGAGCTGTTTGGCAGACCCAGGTGACCTGATGCTGCCCAAGAGTCACTGCCAGCCCTGTCCCCTGCCACCAACATGTGGTTCCCATGTGTGCTCACCCTGACAAGGGAGGCCACAAGAGCCAGCTTGTTGCAGCCTCTAACTAAAGCCATAGGAGGGGACTGGAATTTCCTCACAACATTCTTGGCCCACTGCCTGAAGCCATAATTACTGTTCCCATGGCAAAGATCCTGGCTTCACCACAAATCACTTCTATGCAGTCAGCCTGTATCACACTCCAGCAAAGCCTGTTTTAAAAATTAACTTCTCAAATGCCACACAACTGCACTTTTGGTTTCTGGAAGGGAAATCTTTCAAGCAGAGCTTGACTTAGCCAAGAAACTATGGGATTATTCAGCACCTAAACTATTCTGAGACTTTTCCAATCACTGAAATGCAATTTCACTTAAAGAGCAGCGACGTGTCACAGTTCATCCTCTCTCTAGTCCCGCTCAGAGTGTGAAGGAACAGTGATAAGCAGGGAAATTAAACAAAGGGCAAGGAGACACAACAGAGTGAGACCTTGATCAGACTACTTGCAAGAGGGAACTGCAGGGTCAAAGAACACCTCAGAGCTCAAACAATGTGCCTCCATCTTAGGGCCATACTTTCTTCCTTTTTCGACAGCAGTGAAATTACGGGAAGAAGTAAATCTTCGATCATGTGTTTCTGATCTGCAGGACATTCCAGAAGGCTGAGCATCAGGAACCCCCACACAAGAACAGCAATGAGCTTCCTAAACAAATTCACACACTTCAAACTGAGGAGCCTGGAATGGCTACTACAATTACACCTGATTAAAAACAAGGCCATTGGGCAGTACAGTGCTCAGAAGAGTAAGCCACTAGAACACCTGGGGGCTTCTTTAGTTCAAGAAACTTATTTTAATTAAGACATCAGAAAAATTAATGAGTGGGTGTAAATACCCTTGATATGCAAATTAAGGATGTGAGAAAATAGAAATATGCCAGCAGCCTGCTTTTTAAAGCAATAATGTTGAGCAAACTGAAAAAAACCTGACTTTCATAGAGTCCTCAACTTGCAAGTTAAGCTCAGCACTCACAGCACAAAAGACACCAAGAGGCCACTGGGAGTTTGCTGTGACATGTTGCTCAGCAGTGGTTTGAGTCACAGGCACTTTTCCTACTCGTCTGAGCCAGCTTTGGGACATTCCAGTCACAGTATCAGATCATGGACAAGGTTACTTGGGGGCTCAGTAGCATGTCACTGAGCATGGCACGATTTTGGTGACTGTCACGTTCCTAACACAAATTCCTACCTTCTGGGCACATACACATCAGGAATGAGCAAATTTACACCTCAGATTAAAAAGAGTTTTCCAGCTCAAATCTCCAAGTGTGATTTGGTAGTTCAGCCAGGAAGCTCTCATGAGCATAGGTGACAGAATGGACACCTCAGTCTCTGCTGGATCCTAGGAGCAGGGGAAGCTGTCTCATGTGGCTGACCCAGGCAGAGGATGGGAGCACAGGAGAAATTTCACTTGGCTCTCAGATATGCACAGACTCCAATTTACCTACAGAAACCCACGACACATTACACCCAAGCACTAACGAAGGGAATTCTATTACAAGAGCTACACCTGCATATACAATAACTTACTTAAACACAATCAGATAACATGGCTACAACAAAAATCAGTTGAAAGCTTACCTTTACCAAGATGATTCAGCTTTCCTGCTTGTTTCTGCCACTCTTTAAATTTAGATTC
Source organism: Phylloscopus trochilus trochilus (assembly GCA_016584745.2). NCBI lineage: Eukaryota > Metazoa > Chordata > Aves > Passeriformes > Phylloscopidae > Phylloscopus > Phylloscopus trochilus. The sequence continues at coordinate 432,842 of WQNJ02000044.1, read as the reverse complement.
AACTTTCTTTAAACCTGCCTCATCTGACTTGACAAGAAACCTCATGTTCCATGCACAATTCAGTCTCACCACTCCCTAACTGCTGTCTGACCAGCACAGCCAAGGCTATGATGCTGTGCCATACCAAAGGTGAAGGGACTCAGGAGATCACTCCCAGACCTCATCTGACTGCAACCAGGGCCTGGAATCCTCCCAGATGGGAGCAATGAGGCAGGCAATCCCACACCCTAAAACTCCAAGCTTCACTGAAGTCTACAACTACAGTTTCAAAAACTTCCTGGTTAGGTTTAGTTACGTCAAACCACTTTTAAAAGTTACAAATTACACATTGTTAAAAACCAGGGGACCTTAACCGACATTAACCAGTTTCCCAGCAGATGTTGTATCAAACTGCTCTAGGGACGCCTTGGTCCACCTTTCAAAACGGCTATGAACTATTAACCAACCTTATTGTCCAGGCTCAGATCTCTCCTCCTCACATCCAATGGCAAAACCGAGCTCCTTGCAGCAGGCAGTGTTTCTACCCGAATCAGACACTATCACTAATTCAAATCTGAGATTCCTGCAGGAGGAAAAGCAGGAGCGACCTTTCCCCCACAGCCGTTAGAGCCCCTTCAGACCCCTAAAGCACTGCCAGGCTGCCTGTACTTAACACAGCTCATTTTGTACTTCCAACACAAAGCCCTGCTGGCCAACAGCACTCTCTGTGTGATGTTCCTACTCCATTCTGTAGGGCTGCTGGTGCTTGCAGTGCACCAGCTCTGCTCTGCATCAGTCCCATCCCACGACATCAGTTCCGATGGCTCTCGGTCACTGCCTCCCCATGTGCCACTCGGCTGCATCATCAGTGGCCAACACACACACAGAGGGTTGAGTTCACTGCAGTCCTGACCCCAGAGTTACAAACACTGACCAAATCAAACCCTACCCCTTCTGCCCACTCTGTGCTGCACATTGCAGGTCGGCATTTCACGGCACCAGCGCTGATCCCGTGAAGGTGACGCCGCCTGTTGCCACCCGTGGCCGATAAGGAGCCTCCTGTCAGCATTTTGAGATTAGGGCTAAGGCTGCACTTTCCAAAACTGAGACTAGAAGGGCAAAGGTCATATTTACTGTACTCACAGGAGATAAAAATCAGCTGCTAAACCCTCCCTTTTGTGGCAGAAGGATTTTTGACATATAACTGAGCAGGAATTCACACAAACAAAGGAAATGGAGTTCTCCAAAGGAAAAGGACCAGTTTCTTCATGGAGAAGCATTGTCTAGCACACAAGTAACAAGCATAGCTTGACATTTTAGCAGGGAAAAGGGCTGTCTCTAAATGCAATAAAGTTGATCATCAAAGCCTAAATGACAAGAGCTAAATGCTGAGCCATATCATAAGTTTTAAATGCACATGAAACTGAATTACCTTCTGGTAAAAACCAATTTACATGGTACCAGAAATAACCCTTTACAGCTGAAGATCTACATTTGGTGAGGCTAAAACTAGGTCAGATGCTGAGCAGTGTAAAAAGAGAGAAAAAGTGAGAAGTGCCTACCTTTGTACCAACTGTTATATCTTGGACAATGCTGTAGAAAAAAGAAAGAAAAGGATTAAAAAAGTTAGATAGGTTTGCCACAAAAATCCAGCATAGTTTACAGTAGTAAGAAAAAAGCAAGTCAAAGTGCACAGTTGTCTTTGCAGGTGAGCCAAGGACAGTTTATACAAAGAAAAATTATTAGATGGTGATGGTGGAGACCCAAGACCCAGCAGTGCCAGAAAACTGCAGCTCTCCCACTCCCTATGGCAGCACCTGCTCCTCCTGCAAGGGCACGGGGTGGGGCTGAACCCTCCTCGAGCCCAGCAATGTGACCTCGACTCTGACCACACCAAGAGGAAAAGCATCACGAGTCAGCTCCGTCACCAACATCCCCTTCTGAGGTTCCTGTCCCCAACACCCACAGAACCCCTGCCAGCCTCTAGCACGGCTGAAAAGATCAACACCAGAGCTCCAGTGGTCCCAGAGACAGAGCCCAGGTGTGTCTCAGCAGAACAGGAGCCAGGGCTCACAGCAGCCCTCATGCCAGACCAGCAGAGTGCCCAGAGGTCCAGGCAATCCCAGCCTGGGGTACGCCCTATATAGGATTCCTCTATAAACGCTACAAAAAAGCAGTTATTCAATTCTACCTTAGACACTTAAACCTCCTAAAATGAAGAATTTCTGATTAACTAAGATGAAAAATAGCACCAGTTGTACTTTTAAGTGACCCACACCAGATCCTGTCAGCACTAAACTCTCTACACCACAACACATGCCTCCTTACAGCAATGTTCACCAATGCAGTCAGAATGGCTTGCCTACAGCCTGGCATGCTGGACCTGGGTGATCTTCCAGAGCCTTAAAGCACCTCCATGTTACTGTTCCATGGGAGTGCTCCATGTGCAATGCATGGGTGAGTCCCATCCTGGAGGGTGAGACAGCCTAAGAATTCAGTTATACCCTTGCATGGGTGATTGCCTTTTTTTTTTTTGGTAATGAATTCCAACCCCCTGTAAAGCAGCAACACAAAACGGAGAGCAGAAACAACCCCTTTGGACTGCCATGGACACTGCTTTGCCTGGTTCAACTCCTCTCAAAGTGCTGCCCATAATTCCAGAGCACAGGATGCAGCAGTGGCCAGGTGACTGACCTGCAGCAGCTCCACAGAGCAGGGGGACACACAGCAGGTAGGGCAGCCCTTCTTGAATCAGCAATATGAAACCCGAAGTACTCAAGAACAACTCTACACGGTGATTTAACGCGAAGAAACTTGCATTTACTGGTTCTTGCTTGCCTCCCCTCCTACAACAATTCACAACTTGCACCAAACTCCTGCCCGAGCTCGTCAGGCCGCTCGAGTGTCCCCAGCTCTGCAAACAAACCACAGCCCCAGCAGGAGCCAGCTCAGCTCCTCACACTTCCTCTTCCCCCCAACCTGCCGTGTCATCACAAGCCAGCGCTCTGCAGCTGGAGCCACGCGATAGTTCCGTGTTTTCCAGGGAAGTCCCGGGAGAAGGCCGGGTTCTGCCACCGCTCCGCAGGCCCGGCGCTGGTCACCTGCCGGGCAGATGGGTTGGCTGCACTCTCAAGGGTCAGCTCTAATGAACTAATGAAACCCATCTGCGTGGAGCAGTTCAAGGAACCAGCATCCCTAAACACAGCGCGCATTCCACAGCTAACGCATAAAAACACTAATCCAGGCATTTCCAGAACCTTAAAAAAAAAATCTACTGCCAGCAAAGCACAATAAGAACACGGAATGCCCCACATTTCCCAAACTCTCCAACTTACCCCAGAGCAGTTTCTCCCACTTCCTGTTCCTCCTGTGGGCCTCTCACACAGGAAATGTTTTACATAAAGTGCCTTAGCAGGGGATGGCATTTAGAAGTATTCAACAGGAAGAGACATTTTATTTGCCAAGAACTATCGATTCCTGGGATATTGTTGTAGCCCACTTGATAACACACTTCACAGGAAACAGGCTTCAACAGTATTTCAGAATTTTTATTCAAGAAACATGCAACTCCTTTCCAGTTCACACACTCCCTCAGTAAATTATCCCAAGCTTCCTTCTCCTGTCCTGCACGTCAGCCTTCAGGAGGGGCTTAAAACTTTTCTCTGTTCCAAAAGAAGAGGCAATAAAGCCCTTCATAATTTTTTTTTTTCCCATGGAAAAATGGGCTAATTTCTATGCAATAAGAGGAAAAATTAAGCAGCACCAGTAAAACCTCCAGGTCATTTTCCGAAGCAGGATTGCCCACACGGACTCCTCGCATGTTTTAACAAAGCAACTTATTCAAAGGGGATCATTCGGGCGCAGCTCAGGATCATTTTTGGGAGAAGGAGATGGAAGCAGCTTTCAGCCACTTGCTGCCAACTCAGCACGAACCAAAAACCATTTTCCGAAGCAGCTTTTGAAGTTTCAGCAGGAGACACTTTCACGGGGCAAACGGATCCTGCACCAGGATCTCCAAGAGATGAGGGGTGACTGAGTCTCATGTGTACACTACAACTTCCACATTTAAACAGCAACTAATTTAACATGCACAGAACACCCGCCTTCCCTGGAACTACAGCTGATAACAAACCGATTTTTGCCACTAGAATGTATGATCTCATGTGCTGAGAATTTGTTGGGTTTGGTGGGTTTTTTTTTTAATAATATCATTCAACACGATGAGCAACTGGTTAAAAGCAGCAGAGCGATCCTGGACTGCAAAAACTGTAAGATAAAGGATTTTTATGGGTTTTAAGATGAAAACAACTCTGAGACGCCACCTTTTCAGCGTGTAAAAAAGCTCCAACATGTGACTACGCCCAGACCAGTGTTCTGAGGCAGAAAGCGAGAAGGCACTAATTTGGGCTTCCCGTACTTACGGCTCTGGGAAAACAAACTGCTTACTCGGAGGCCTTTAGAAATATTTTAACTACTGCGCGCTAGAAGAAACAAAAAACCACATCACTAAAAAAAAAAACCCACGCCAGACAGGAGAAAAGAAGCACAGAGAACTCATTTTCGAGAGAGATCCTCTGATAAAACACCCGCTTTAGAGCGAACTCTGCCGCAGAGAGGCCCCGCCGGGCGGTGGTTAAAGAGGAATCGACGCTGCCCAAGATAAAAGTTGCGCTCTGGAAACTCCCCGAGTCCCAGCGTGCGGAGAAAAGTTTTCTTTTCCGGCGTTGCGCGGGACAACGGGAGCGGGGCTGGGCCCGCAGCTCTACCTGCGGCGCTCAGGTGAGGCGGCGATAGAACCCTGCCCGCCCTCCTCCCGCCTGCGAAACTTAGGCGAGCAAAAACCGGTCACAAAAGGAATTCAGCCAGAACATCCCCCCCCCGCCCCCGCCCGCGGAAGCGCCAGACAATGGGAGGGAGCGCGGCCGTGAATCACCGTCCGCCACCCCGCCAGGTGCGCCCGCCCCGCCCGCTCCGCCCCCGCCGGGCCGCGCCCGAGCCCCCCACCCGCCCCCGCGGCGCTCCCGGACCGCCGCCCCACGCCTGGCCCCGACGGCTCCCCGTGAGCCCCCCCCAGGCCGGGAGCCCCGGAGCTCCCCTCGGCCGGGACCCCCGAGCCCACCCCGGCCGGGACCCGCGGTGCGGTGGAGAGCACGCGGGGCCGGCTCGCACGAGGCGGCGCCCTGGGCCCGCCCCCGCTTCCCCCGCCGCCGGGGAGAGGTCCGGGGAACGGCGGGGGGGGGGGGGGCGACCCCCACATGAGACCCCCCCCCTCCCCCCCGCCCGCGCCACTGGGCCCCCCACAGGTATCGCTCCAGCCCCGGCGCGGATCCTCAACCGGGACCTCCCGCACCACAGAAGGGGCCCGGCAGCACCGCTCGCGGCCCCGGCGCGGCGCCGGGCGGGACTCACCCGTCCATTGCACACGGAGACGACCCGTCGGGAGCGGAGTGGAGGCGCCGCAATAGCGGGACGAGCGAGACCGCTCCGTGTTATAGACTCACAAAATGGCGGCACCGCCCGGCCCGCCTCGCCCGTGCCGGCGCTCGATTGGTCGGCGGAGCTGTCGTCCTGACGGAGGGGCGGGACCACCCGCCTCCCGGGGTTGGCGCCCTGGCTCCCCGCGCGAAGCCGATTGGGCGCTCACGGGATAAGGGGCGGGGCGAGTCGCCAGTGCGCGGCGCCATTCGGTAGGCGGAGGGAGTCGGCTGGGAGGAGCCATCTTCAGAGCGGGAAGGAGGCCGGGATGACGCCCAGAGCCGCCATCTTGATTGGGGGCAGGGCATCGGAGGTACGGCGTTGGGCGCCATCTTGGATACGGGCAAAGGGGGTCCCCCCGCGTGCACGTTGTGCGGCCCGGGGCCGCGGGGCGGCTCGTGCCCGCCGCCATATTGGGGGCGGGCAGGAAAGCCGCGCGCCGCCGCCATCCCGGGTGAGGGGCGTCCGCCCGCGCTGCCCCTCGGTGGTCGCGCAGGGCCGAGGGGCTTGCTTAAGGTACAGCACGGAGTGTGTGTAATCGCAGTTAATGTCTTAAGGATAAAGATTACCAGAGGGTGAGAGAGGGAGATCTTGTGAGGTAAGACGTTAAACGTGCCTGCCGGTCTGTGGCGCACGTACCGTTGTGACACGTTGCTGCCCAGCCCAGCTCTGTGGCCCGTCAGGGGCACTTCAGTGCGGAATTAAATCGACTTGTCTCACTCCTAATATCGGTCATTGCCTGTAAGTCCCACTTCTGCAGGGATTCATGTTATTCCAGGGATTTGGGGCTTGTCAAGCCTCTGAAAGATTTTGCTTTGCATATGCTGGGCCACCTCGCGTGAATTTCAAACGACTGTGGTGGCTTTGTGTGAGATCCTTCTGTGGCTCCCGCAGGGTGAGCAGGGCAAGTGTGGGGGTCTGTCCCCATCCCCGACCCTCGGGCACAGCTGGATCCTCCCCACCACTGCTCCATGGAGCCACTGCTGCCGTGGATGAAACACTATTTAAATGCAGTATTTGCTCGTTGAGAACTCCAGTGGCAGTTTACTGAGCTTCACTTGCCGTGAGGGCATTAATCGGTCACTTTCTAGCTAATTTCTAGTTCTGCCTTCAGCCAGGCTCCTCTGCCTTGCCAGCCTTCCCACCCAGGGCTTTTCTGTGAGTATATTTGGCAGTTCTGCCAAAGTACCTCTGCCGGTGATAACCTGGAAAACACCAGCACCTGGGCCGTGTATGTGAAAGCTCTGGAAATCATTTTAAAAATAAGAGTGCAAATGAAACTTGGAGTGTTATCCCTGGGCAGTGTTTCTGCCTTGTGTCAGGTAACTCTGACAGGTACAAACATGCATTTTACGTTCTCATGTCTCTCTCAAGCACACACTTGACATGTGAGTAGGGAAGAAAAGAAGTTAGAAGTGGTCTTATTTTCTCCCAAACCAGGGATTTCTGTGCCAGGTTCTCTGGCCAGAGCCCTTATTTCTCATTGGGGCCGTGCTCAGGGGTTTCAGTGGCCAGGATCAGACATCATGTGCCTGCCTCACTCTTGTCACCCTCTGTGAAATGCAGGAGCTTCCCTTGGCCTTGCATCTTTCCAGGAGCTGGGAACCCTGATTCCTGAATCTTTGGGTTACTGGGCTTCCAGTTTGGCCCCTGTGGAGTTTAAAACCGAGGAAAAGCAGAAAAACGTGTTCTGACCTATTGCTGAAGGCAACTAAACCCATCTGAAACCACATTTACTGGCTCCTGCATATGAAAGGCTCAGCTGCTGCCTCAGATTTACAACTTCAGTGAGGCAAAGAATAGGAAAATGATGGGATTATGGATCCACTGTAGCTGAGGGCCAGAGAGATAAAGTGATGTGATCAAAGAGAGCAGGAATTTAGCTGCCAACACAGAGCTCCCTGCACTCCCTTGATCTGTGCCTAGTTTAAGGTGTATTTCCTATGAAGGTGTTTCTTCTGTGAGTAAGGAATCCCTTGATGGTAGAGGATGCTGTGAAGACAGATTTTTTTCCCCCCCAATATGGGGTATTTCTGTATCCTAAGGAAGAGCACCCTAAACACCCCACAAAGACTAAAACTGATCACAGGCCAGGACAGGGTCTGATTTTCTAGTAGCTGCTGAGATGAGTTTATGGCACGTGCAGGTATTCCAGGTGCTTTTCAGGTATCTTTGGCAGAGCAAATGGGTAAATGCTATCACAGGATTCCTGATTTCCAAAGGCCTTTCCTTTGCAGGTGTGGTCTGACTTAAAAGGCTCTTTAAGGTTTGTGCAAGCTCACCCTGATTTTCCGCAGTTCTTGCAGAAATGATGATTGTGCAACATTTTATCAGCCATTTTCCTGCAATAGGAACAGAATTTTTTAGACAGCATCTGCTCAGGTGCTCTGGGACTACAAGTGACCAGTGACCCTATTGTGGTTTTCTCTGGGCCAAAGGGGAAAATGCTTTTAAGAACAAGATTACACTTGATATGAAAGCACAGCAGGGAGCAGGACCAGCCCCTGTGTGTCCTTGTGTTTGTTTTGAAAAACAAACCCAGATGAAAATGACCATATAAAAAAAAAAAAAAAAAAAAAAAAGAGGGTAAAGTGGAAAAAAAAAAATGAATCAGCTTCTTTTGTACGATCCTACAGCAGCGTCCCACGTCCCACCCGGGTTCTGGCTCTGGTTCCTCTGGCCGGGAAGGGCTCTGGGGCACACCCAACTTATTCCCTTTTTGAGCCCTTCCTGCATCTGTTATCTCTTGGCATTTAATTCACCAGCAGGGAAGAAAAACTCTCTGAAACAAAACGGACCCTTTCCTGCCTGTTCCTTTTGTATTGTTACACAGCTCCACAGCCTGTGTGGGGTCACGGACGCTTCTCTTCACAACCGTGTCCTTCGCAAACTGGCAGAACTCTTCCCCTTCTCCTTCCTCTTCCACCCAACGTTTCTGCCAGCGGTTTGAAAACCAGAACCTTCCTAAACAGAGGCCCAGTTCATGAACCCAAACCCCTGGGCTCAGTGGTGCCGGCTGGATAGTGCTGCCAGTGACAATTGTTTTCCTGGAAGTTCCTCTCCTGCCCTGTTATTCCCAGCAAGGCCCTAAACCAGGGAACTCTCGTGGATAACTCTGCTGCCACTGAATCCCAAAGAAACCAGGGGGCAGAGGGTTGTCTCCAATCCTTCTGCTTCCCTCTCTGTGGCTTTTTATTTATTTTCAACCCCTCTCAGCGAGCGCGGCGGTTTCATTTCAAAGCGTATTGGCAGCTTCAGCAGCATCTCACGGTGCCAGAACATTCTTCAGTGCATCGTTCCCGATGCCACATCACCGCTCTGGGAATGGTTAGCGCAGGGCGGGCGGGGCGGGAGCGCAATCCGAGCAGGAGCAGAATCCCTGCAGGGTTTGTCAGTCCAGCAGACACATCTGGCTCTGACCCACGGCCTCCCCTCTTCGTGCTTGAGAGAGGGGACTCAGGAGAGGGACCTGAAGTGCCTCTGCAGCTTGGGGTGGTTGGAGGAGGAGGGGTGGGAGAGCTGGCTGTGTTAGTTCCAGCATCTGGGAGAGGTGCAGCTCATACCTGCACGCACGTGGCTTTCCGAGCAGGACACAACATGAATGAGGGGAGTGTTTCTTGCATTGATCCACAAGAGTTTGGCAGCGTGAAGTACTATCAAAGATTGTTCTGACTGGTAGTTGATAAATAAATGGGTTTGGAATTGAGCTTAATGAGTAATAAGAAGAAGTGGCCTTGGAGACTGATTTTTTACAAGGGCCTGGACAAGGGGGAATGACTCCATAATTCTGTGATTTCTAACCTGTGTATGGGCTCCCTGAACGGGGTGTCTGTGACAGCTCTGCCACCACAGCAATGTGAGGCCTCCTCTGCAGGACCAGTGCTGAGCAGGTGAGAAACACTGCAAGGCAGGAGAGCTGCACCTGGGCAAGGTTTGTGTTGCCATTGCACACCCCGAGTCCCCCTTCAACAGCTGTGCATATTTCATGCTGCAAGCACCTGTATGAGCTTCAGATTTGAAGTAGAATCACAGGAGCTCGCATTTAACATCTTTCCTTCTTTTTAATCCACGACACAAGAGACTTCTCTGTGTTTCTGCTGTTCCCCGGCCATGTTATTTCAGCACTTCCCTGTCCCCACGGCTCCTCCCGATGCTCTGGGGTGACTCATTTCCTGTGCGGGACGAACCAGCCATTTCCTGGCTTGTTCAACGCAGGAATTTTTCCCTTCTACTCGGGGTTGGAGTGGTGAAGATTAGGCTACAGTTTGACGAATCTGTGGTTTGATTAATCTGTGGTCTGATTATACCCCCTACAACTCATCCCAGAGCTGTTGCTCTTCCCCAGAAATCACCTGGCAGCATCTGGGGCTCATGGCTGCCCCTGCTCTCCTGGGCTCCAGGGTCCTTGATTTGGACTCTGACATTAAATTAATCCCTCTAACAGTGATTCCTCTAACCAGCTCTAACAGTGCCATCCTTCCAGTCACTACAAACCAGATCTTCTCTTCATTGCACCCATTTCAGCTCTGGGATAAGTTGCAGTCTAATAAACAAGATTTTTAAAAAGCACCACAAGGCAAAGCCACTGATCTTACAGCACAGATCAAAGCCAGAAATTTTTATTTATCCCCTAAGTTGCTTATTGCCATTTGAGAAATACAGGTAATATCTGTGTTTGTGTTAGACACAAGCTATCAGAAGGCTGGCTTGGTTCTTATATTCATTCTGTGCCTGGCATTCTAGTTCTTCCCTCCAACCTGTGCTCCCTGTTTCCTGAGCCACTTTTTATTCCCATCCCATGCTGTGACTAACTTGTGGACAGCTCTTGGAGCTCAGACATTGCCTGGCCATTGGAATGCCAGCCTGAGGTGTGACAGAACTTTTGAGCAACTTTTTACTGCTGGATTTTTAATTATTCTTTTAATCTTATTTGAACGCTTGGACTCATCAGCCTGCCATAGACCTGGAATGTTGGGGAAGAAACCCCTGCACGGTGGGGATGCTGCCACTGGAGCCTGAATGGAGCACATGTGGAGGGCTGAGCTCTGAATAATTCATACCTGTAATGATTTATTCATGCCCAAAGCTGGATACCTCCCTGTGACTTTCCATTATCACAAAGGGAAGGCAGGTTCCAATTCCATTCCGCTGTCCCCAGCCCGGTGCCAGCTCCTGGGCTGGACTCAGAGCAGGGGGGCTGACTTGTCAACACTAACAGGCAACTCCTGCCCTTCAGTGCTGCAGCCGTGGCCCCTGACACCCAAACTGAAATGCAGGGACAGGTCCTTAAACATTTTCCAGTTAGTAAGCAAGCAGGTAAAGCTCTTTTCCACAGGTACATAGGGAAAATGAGAGCGAGGTCATGATGGTTGCAGGACAAAAGGTCACTTTCTGAGCATGGAAAACGGGCCCTGACTTGGTGATGTGACACCATCGAGCTGAGCTCATTCTCCACCAGAAATTGCAGTGTTTCCCACGGCAAAGTTACAGATTCTGACACAGTTGATGCCACATTGCAGGATGCTTTTCTGCCCTTCCAGAAACCTTGCAGGAAAGCCTAGACAAAGAGAGCAGCAGCTCAGGCTCATCTTTCCTGCCTCCTGTTTGCTCTTAGAAAATAACATCAGGAGAGGTTTACAGGGCCAGGCTCTGAGTTCCTGACCTGGGCGAGGATTCTGCAAGACATTCAAATTCCGTCTGTCTAGAAAGGTTGAAAGATGATCTCGTGTTTCAGAAAGTCTCCAGACCCCCAGGCAGCACTGCTCCTCACTGGCTGGTGTGAAATTTCCTAATTGTTTAACCTGCAATCTTGACTTTTTTTTTTGTCCTTGAAATAGGCTCTGCATCAGCATAATTAAAAATGTCAAATAGGCTTGAGAACCTCTCCAAGTTGCTAAAAATGAATGTGAATTTCCTCCCTGCAGCCTCACTCGGTCTCTCCCTTGCTCTGGCCTCAGCTTTCCCGAGTGCCTGGTTCCAGCCCCTCAGCATAGTTTGCATTCCACTGCCAAGAATGAACATTTATTTATACAAACAACCCTCCTTCCAAGCACATCTCCCGCTATCCCAGGGCAGGGAAGTAAACACCATTTCTTGTCTGTCCATAGCTCAAGCTCTGCATTTCCTTCTTGCTTTAGTCAAGGCCTTGTTTGCAGGGAGAACTGAGTGCCATTCTGTTGCTTCCCTGTACCCAGCAATAGCTTGAGAAGCTCCTTCACTTCCTTACAATGATTTGATTTTGTGACCCTCTTAAGAAAAACGCCAATTTCTTGATCATCCTCTTGAGGGGGCTCACTGGCTCAGCAACAATTTCCAGAGCTGGAACCTGGGGGGCTCTGCAGGACTCTGAGAGTACTCAGCCCCCCAGATCTTGCTTTTCTCCCAGCACACCATAACCTGGTGTTCCCAGTCTGTTACTGACCCCCTGTGCTGTACTGGTTCTCCCAGCAGTGCGGGTGGCACTGTGGTGGAGCTCAGAGGGAACTGGAACAGCAGCTCCCGACCAGCAGTGCCACAGGGCCGAGGAGAGGCAGGTGCAGCTCATGCATTATTGCTGCAGGTCTCCATGGCTCACCTGCCAGGCTCTGTGATTGTTCCTGAAACCTTAGCTCTGCCCCTCTGTCTGCAGGTGTCTCCTGTTGCATCTGCCATTCGAATGGATATGGCACAGATGCCAGACGATTCCAGACAGGAGAATGTTACAGTCTGAGCACAGGTCATTTAAATGAAAAAGGGCCCTGACAAAGAGACAGGCACCTGCAGAGCATCTAGAGATGCTCTCTTGGCTGTGGAGCTTGCCTGCTGCTTGCTCCTTGCCCTGAACACAGGATCTTACAGGTAGAAATTGCAGCAACACGTGAGGAGGTGTCTGCAGTATAAAGGGAGGTGTGTGTACCCCCCATGGCACTCAGATCGCACCGGTGTGTGTGCCCACACCTCAGGCACATGGATCACACTGGTCTGTACAGCCCAGTACTGCCCATGTGTTCCTCCACGTTTGTGTCTGCAACCCCTAATCCGTGCTGAGGGGGACACGAGACCCTCCAAAGGCAGAAGGAGCAAGAGGACAGAGGATTGCCCAAATCTTGTTCCCCTCCTTCTCAAATGCTGTGTGTTTGGTGTCACACATGGCAGCTCAGGAGCCTCAGCTGTGTTTCCACACTGGATCAAGAACAAAGCTGTCCAAACACAGCTGGCTCAGAGGGGACGGGGACAGCCATGCTCTGTGCCCGCCGTGAGCCCCATTGTCATCCCGGCCAAGAACGACATCATTTCCCCAGGGCTGCAGCTCTATTAAACACAAAGCTCCAAATTATTTCCTACTTGGATCAAAGATGTGTTTGTTCCAGTGGCACTTAAGTTTAAAAGGCAGTGCTGGGGATGAATGAAACCTTCCCAAAGGCAGCTGCTGAGGCTCAGTTGGTTTGTCAGTGGTGTAGTTATGTTGTGGGCATCTCGTGGTTGCCGGCCCGTATGTTCCTGAAGGATGTTGTGCAGTGGAACAGTTCAGGGAAGCCTTGTTCTATGGAGAAGGGGCTTTTGCTGTTGTGGTGTGAAGGTTTGCTCATGCTTCAGATGGTGCAAATGTTCAGGAATCTCACATTCTGATTCCAGACTCAAAGCCAAAGCACTCTGGATCAAACTGGGTAGAAGCGTATGAAGACACAGTGGCCTATATGTGCAGAGCCATGGAATTGGTGCTTTGATTATAGTCTGGGATTTGGGTGAGGAACCTGCTCTGTAAGTGGCCATCTCTTGGTACAGCAGATGCTCCCTGTGACAGACAGAAGGTGAAAGAAGCCCTCTGGAGTATGAAATTAAGCATTAAAAGAACATGAAGGCAGGGACATGCAGCATGTGAAGTCAGGGAGAACTGAGAACACTGGCGATGCCAAAGGAACAAAAGAAACTCAATATCCTTCAGAAGTTTTAATATTTAATTGGTGAGCTCTCTGATACCAGGGCAGTAAGTGTGGCAGGTAATGACAGGAGCTTGTGCAAGGGGTGTCTCATGGGGCCCCAGCATCCCCAAAACACAGGCACAGGGGCTCTTTGTGTGCAGAACCATTAGTTCTGTGTGCAGCTCCCTGCACCACAGCACTGAATTCTTGGTTTGGGGTAAAACCATGGCCCAAAAGACACTCCCACTGCCTGGCAGCAGGTCTGGAAGTTGGGGATGCATCACTCCTGGCTCCCTCCTGTGCAGGTACTACCTGCATCTTCAGCCAGAGGAGCTCATGTTTCCATGAGCTCACTTACTCTCCCTGTGGAGCTAAGTTCCCTCCAGAGGGGCAGTTCAGCTGCTTTTTGTTACTTGAACATTGGGGCTCAAAAATACATGACAATACTTTATTTATTGAGAAAATACTTTGTTCCATGCTGCAAGCTGACAAGTTCTGCAGCAGGTGGAAGTCAGTTTTCAGAATCCTTCCCTCAGGGACATTTTCAGCTGAGAACTCCAAATTCAAACCACCCATTGGCTCTGGTTTCTCTGGAATCTGTTGAGTGGAGTGGCCTGGTTTGCTCCTCCTCACACTCTGGGCAGGGTGTTAGAGCTCTCCCAGGTCTAAGGCCAAGTGTGTATTTCTTGTCCAAAGGATCATCCAGCTGTGGAATTTTCATGCCTAAGGTTCTCAACTCTGCTCTCAAGGAGTGGAGGACAGCAGTGGGGAACCACTCTCCAGATCCTGCTGGTCCTGGCTGCTGCCCCAGGTGGCCGCTCAGAGCCCAACAAAGCTGAGGACTCTGAGGGCAGAGAGCTTTGCTCAGGGCTTCCATCCCACCCCAGGGATTGGCAAGTTGCTTTGAATTCCCTTTCCTAACAAACACCTGTCTCCCCTCTCTCCTAGGCTGCCCTGGATGAGATCCTGTCCTTGGGCAGTGCTGTGGGAGGCTGCCTGCCTGACCTTGGAGCAGGTAAGGGACACAGTGGCACATCAAAACAACAACAGACTAGAAACCTGAGGAGGAGCCAAGGCTCCAAAGGTGGGAACCTGCAAGTCTCACCAGGGAGCTGAAACCGATGCCTTTGCCTGCGGCCAAAGTCCCGGGGTGCTGTTTAGGGGCATGTTTTGTGAGGGACAAGAACTTGGGGCCCTTTTGTGCTCCCCGTGCCAGAGATCCAGCAGGGACTGGAACAAGCCATCCCACAGCCGGGGAACTTCCCCACCCCTGCAAGGTATTTTGTTACCAACAGGGTTTTTTCCTGCCTCCAGGAGCCATTTCCTATCACATCCCAGCAAACCTCTGTAAATACTTGGGGTGCAAGTATTGAGCATTTGCCTGGTGCTGGTGAGACTGAGTCCTGCACCCCCAGGCTGAGTCACCTCAATTTCAGGGGCTTTAGACAAAGGTAGGAAGGAGCTGAGGTGTCAGTCGCTAAAGATGGTCTGTATTGCAAAAGAAGTAGGTTACCACGTCCCATTGTGAACAACTACATCTAATTACAAGTCACAGATTCACCACAAAATACTATTTAATAACAAATAGCTGCCACACTCCAGCCAGAGTGTGCTGGGGGAACACGTGAGTTCTGCTCTGTGGGAAGGTGGGACAACAGGGGAGAGAGGGTCCGGGTCAGCTCAAGGAGAGGCAGGTGCCAGGTCCCAAAACTCTGCTGAAACTCTGGGTCTGGGTGCTGTGTCCTCTTCCCAGCAGTGGTGTGTGGGTTTGGGTTGGGTTGGGTTGGATTGGTTCGGTTCAGTTTAGCAGATGGTTGACGAAACACCTCGTGTCACACGAGGATTCTAGTTAAACTTTAAAAGGCTGCTCAGAAATGTAAAAAAACCGCAATAAACGCCTTGACAATGAAATGAAACAGGATTTGTGCCCTCCCCTCGCCAGCCCCAGCGGTTCGCTTTGGCTGTTTGATACCGGTAGAGGAGCCGGGCCCGGGGACTCCCTTCTCTCGGCCCAGCCGCGGTGCTGCGGCTCCGGCAGGACCCGGCGGGACTCGGGGCCGCCGCGGCCGGGGCGAGCACCGGGGACCGAGCTCCCCCTGCCGGTACCGGGACCGAGCTCCCCCTGCCGGTACCGGGACCGAGCTCCCCCTGCCGGTACCGGGGCCGAGCGCCCCCTGCCGGTACCGGGGCCGAGCGCCCCCTGCCGGTACCGGAGCCGAGCACCCTCCGCCGGTACCGGGGCCGAGCTCCCCCTGCCGGTACCGGGGCCGAGCGCCCTCCGCCGGTACCGGGGCCGAGCTCCCCCTGCCGGTACCGGGGCCGAGCTCCCCCTGCCGGTACCGGGGCAGAGCGCCCTCCGCCGGTACCGGGGCCGAGCGCCCTCCGCCGGTACCGGGGCCGAGCTCCCCCTGCCGGTACCGGGGACCGAGCTCCCCCTGCCGGTACCGGGACCGAGCGCCCCCTGCCGGTACCGGGGCCGAGCTCCCCCTGCCGGTACCGGGACCGAGCTCCCCCTGCCGGTACCGGTGCCGAGCGCCCTCCGCCGGTACCGGGGCCGAGCTCCCCCTGCCGGTACCGGGGCCGAGCTCCCCCTGCCGGTACCGGGCGGCTCCGGCCGCGGCGAGCAGGAACAAAAGGGTTCCCGTTCCGCGTCGTTCCCGGGTGATTCGCGAGCCCGGCGCGCTCAAACGCGGCAGAACCGGGAGGGCCGAAGGTGCTCGTGCAGCGGGAGGTACCGGAGCCACCCGGTGCCCGGCGCTTGGCGACAAAGCCCGAGAGCAGCGAGTGGAGCAGCGATGCTCCTGCAGGGCCCTTCCGGCCCCCAGCAGCTCGTGCCTGGGGTGAGGGGACAGATCACTGTCACACCAGCAGCGGTGGGGGACACAGTCAATGGCTGGGCTGTGCCCGTAACGTCTCCGTGCTTATCTGTCACGGCTTGCACGTGAAATCGTGGGGCCAGTCCAGCCAGCTGTCCCCCCAGGGCACAGGTGTGAGGTTCCCCCAGACTCCACCTTGACGCTGTGTCAGTGACGCTGCAACATTTCCTGCCCAGGTCACTGATTTGGCCATCGCTGATTTCAGCTTTCCAGCTTCCTTCTGGGAAATGCAACGTGAGCTCCTGATAATAGAAGTTCATGGTTTACAATTAATTTTTTCCTTCACTCAGGCTGATCCCTGTTTGGTGGCCCAGGCAGTGCTGTGCCAGCTGCCTGTGGCTTTTATTAGCACTTTTCAGAGGCCTTGATTTAGTGCTCACTGTTGCATCCGAGGCCAGTGGCTCCACAACGGCAGCCCCTCAGGAGCGGAGATAATTAGAACTTGGGGAAAAAGTGATGTCCCAGTCTGTGAACACAAAAGGTCTTGTTTAAGGAATGTGTTGCTGGAGGCCAGTGTTTGCCAGCAGGGTCTGTGTCCTGCTTGGAGCTGGTGCCTGCAGTCAAATCCTGCCCTCTGCAGACACACTCCGGGTGGGATTTTCTGGGAGCATCTCTCAAAATGGAGGCATGGTGCCCTGTAGCAAGTACAGGATGTATCCTGGGAATTGTATTTCTGCAAGCAGGGCAGGAGGGGTTGGTGAAGGACGTGGGGAAGCAGGAAGAGAGCTGAAGAGGTGCTCACAAGTTTCATGTACAGAGCAGATGAGGAGGGAAACAAACAACGCAGAGAACAGGAAAACCGATGTGCTAGGAAATTATGGACCCACCCCCTGGGCTTCTGCTAAGGAGGATGGGACAAGCTCCATGGTTTCTGGCAGCCATGAGCTGCAGCTGCTCCACTCAGCTCCTGTCCTGCAGCCAGATGTGTTTGAGTGCAGCTTCAGCCCTTCCTGCCCTGACACAGCCCCGGCAGTGCGTTCATGCTCTGGCAATGCCCCCCACATTGTTTGGGGGCTGTCCCAGGTCCCCTCACCTCCAGGGAGAGTTTCCCAAGGGAGTGAGGAAGCGGGCAGGAGTCAAGTTTAAGCACTGCTGTTCTGTATCCTGTTGTTTTCCTACCAGGATTGTTGCAGTTTCCTGCACTGTCTTATCTGGAGCAGGGAAGGCAGCGCTCTCCAGTTCTCTGGCTCCGTGCGTGTCCCAGGTTCTAATCTGCAAAACAGGCATTGGAGCCCGTGAGAGGAACCAGCCAGGGCTGTCACAGGGCAATTGGACAAGGACAGAGGGGGCAAAGGGCTTTTAGTGCCTCGAAATTAGTGTCTTTATGTAGTGCTCCTGTTTGCACAAGGCTGTGTCTGTTTTACGGGTTCAGACCTTCAGCACACCTGGGAGGGGGAGAGAGGAAGATCCCAGTGGTGACATTCACAGGTGACTCTGTCTGACCTTACAGGAGGATAAATCTTAGAAACTGCTGAGTTTGCTCCTCCCCTCCCCCCCCCCCCACGAGGACTCAAATGACACACATGAAGTCGTAAAACCAAAAAAGCATTTCCATGTTTCAGTCAGCCCAAAGTTCAGTCTCCCCTAAAGTTCTGGAGGCTCCTGTGAAATTACCTGGCCACATTTTCTGGAGTGCAGAGGTAAAATCAGTACCCACAGCACTGTGGCTTGGAAAGCTGTGCAGAACTGGGCCTGAGAAAGCCAAACCTTGTAGATTTAAAAAAAAAAAAATCCCAAACCCAGCACTTTTTTTTTTTCCCCCACGAGTGAGCCTGAGTTCACCTAACTGTAGGTTTTAGCAGTAGATTGAATTTCCTATGGGTTAAAAAAAATTA
This sequence comes from Phylloscopus trochilus trochilus, assembly GCA_016584745.2. Taxonomy (NCBI): domain Eukaryota; kingdom Metazoa; phylum Chordata; class Aves; order Passeriformes; family Phylloscopidae; genus Phylloscopus; species Phylloscopus trochilus. The sequence goes on along the minus strand of WQNJ02000044.1, from coordinate 414,776 downwards.
AAATCCTTTACTGTACAGCTCTGGAATGTCCTGTTTTCCTGCAGAAAGGTGTGGGTCCTGTACACAGTGTCCATTATCAGATGGGAGCCTCTCCTGGAAAGAGGATTAACCCACAACATGACTCCCAGCCACACAGACTCCGAAACAAACCTCAGCCCCAAACTCTAAGCCCAGACCCTTTCCCACAGGGATCCCAGAGTTGCTGGGAGCAGGTAAAAACTGTGGCAATGACCAAGATTGATTTTTATTCTTCAAAGGGAAGACACATGTGCCAGTTTAGCCTTTGGGGGAAGGACAGTGGGCTTTTCTTTCCAAGAGATCAGGAAAAGGAAGACATGTGCCTGGAGATAAGGAAAGATAAAAGCATTCCATTTGCAGAGGCCTGTGATAGGGATCAAGATGTTCATCTGCCAAGTCAGTAATATGACCATGTGGAGCTTCCCTTCCTGTTACCTTTTCCCACACTGAGTGAAGGCACCAGATTGTTGGCATGGAAGTTCCCTTGAGTCTGTCTGAGTGGCTCAACCCTTTTGGGGAAGGCTGAACTCGAAGATAAAACTCCCTTTTACTTCAGGAGGGAAAATGATTCTTCCCCAAGTTTATGTTCAGCTTGTAAGGGCTCAGTGGGAGCAGGCTGTGAGCTCCCTGGCCTGGGGAGGTGGGAACAGGTCAAACACCTCTGGGGAGAAGCTTGGGCACAGCCTGTTTTGTGTGAGGGGTCAGGGCAGCTGAAATGGCCATTGGAGGTGACTCCCTGCCCTCTTTGCTGGGATTCATCAGGAGTGAACTCACAGGAACAGTAGATCCCATACAAGGCCTTGATTGGGATCAGGAGCTCAGATTGCATTTGCTGCTTCCAAAAAGTCTTTTATAGTCTGATTTTTTTTTGTTAAAGCAGCAGCAGATTTCAGTAAAAAATTCTCAGTAAATCCCGCCTTTGCACATTCCACGCGCTGGCACGCGCAACAGCCAAGCACTCGGGCTAAAATTATCTGTGCTATCATTAGGAAGGAACATATGGATTGATGGAGCCTCAGTGCAGAAGGGAGCTGTGCTGCTGTGCTGCAGGCTCACCCCGAAGGCAGCAGTTCCTCTGCCCCCTGGTCAGCTGGCACCTGCCAGAGGTGTGACCTGTTCTCTTTGCACAGAAGAGCCGGCGTGTTGGGCTGGTGCTGGATGGGCACTGAAGGCACTGGACACCCAGGGCATTGGGCACCGAGGGCACAGCACTGCCCCAGGGCCAGCTCTCCTGCAGCACAGCTGCCCCTGCCCCTGCACTGCTGGCTTCACCCTCAGCCTAACTGCCAGATTCCTGAAATAAATCCCTGTGGCAAGCATCGTGTTCATGGATTACAGAGCAGCCCTACGGGTGTCAGCTGGGCTGGGCTTCTCCCGTGTTCCCCAGCTCTCTGGGAGAGCAGGAGGTCTGGGGCTGGAGCTCCTGTGCCTGCACAGTCGTGCTCAGGTGTGCTCTCAGCAGCGTGTGCTCACAGACTGCCAGCCAGGGCCTGTTCTCCCCAAGAGCTGTGTTCTGTGTAGGCCAGAACTGCTCAAAAGAACTGCTCAAAGAACCACTTTAGACAAGGTTCCTGTGTCCAGCATTTTAAGCCTTGCCTCTTTTACCACCACTGATTGCAAAGCTTTTAATTAATCATGGACTGAGATGTGAGTGTGCGGTGTCAGCGATGGCTGCGCAGGCTCCTGGGCTGCCATGGTGCTTGAGGGCATGTTAAATATTCCCTGGGACACAGGAACAGGGTTGACTTCCAGGCTGCTGCGTGGAGCCTTCTGAACAGATGGGAGAATTTCAGATTTAGTCTCTAATATAAATACAAGTTGCATGTGCAAGTGCTTCAGTTGGGAAACTGCCTCTTGTTACTGTTTGCATAGTCAGAGAGTGTCAGGCTGAACCAGCCTCACTATTCCTGTTTTTCTCTTTGCAGTTCAGCACTTGGAGACATAGAGCTTGCCAACCCAGAGTGTTGAAGGAATGGCTTGCAGAGTTCAGTTTGTAAAATTCTATTTTCAGTGTTTATGTTTAGTTTCCGTTTTGTTGGTGTTGCAGAGGCTGATCCTGCAAATATTTACCCTAGTCAGGTTTTGTGTGTAGAGTCCTGGGAGTGCAGTGGGAGCTCAGCCCGGGGAGGTCACAGGCCTGCAGTGGGCACAGCATGGAGAAATTCAGTTGCATCTTCTGGTCAGGGTTTTATATATGTACATATACACATATCCATAGCACACACATGTGATGTTCATTTCAGGTTCTGAGTGAGAAAGGCCATTTAAACAGTCACTTACTGATCCCCACCTGAGAGAAGACTCAGTGAGACAGACAGCAGCAGCATGGTGAGTGTTCTGTTACGGCATAAATGATAGCACAGACAAGAAAGAATGAACAAATAGATTTTTAAAAGGAGTCCTGAGATGAAACTGTAGCCTGTCTACAATTATTGCACTGCTGGGGAGGGACAGAAACAGCCCCAGGACTGCTCTTGTCTGCACATCCTCTCTCACTCACGTTCTCTCCAACACCTTTACAGAGCGAGAGCGACAGAGACAGAGGGTGCAGTGGGGCCAGTTCCCTTCCAGAAGATCTCACCAAACTTGTGACCTGGGCACACACTCACGGGACCATATGCAACCAGATCCCAACCCTGGAATTAATAGAGAAAATGGATCTGAGAACTGACAACACTATGCTGTGGATGTGCAGGGTTGGACATGCCTATCACTGGCAATGTGGGAACTTAAACGACAAAGAAGAAGAGACTGAGCCTGTAGGAAGGAACAAGAGGCTCCTGTCTTCTGAGGCTTTGGCAAGGGAATCCAGCTTTGAGGAAAAGAGGATCAAGCTGACCCCATCATCTTTTGAGATGGGTCAAGCAGATTCTGGGAGCATAGGGTCATCTGGCAGATCCCAAGAGGTCACTGAGCAGAAGACTGACAGTGCTTACATGAGGAATAAGAAGCCCAAGGGGAGTCAGAATACCAGGAAACCTGTAATACCATTCTCTGCAGCAGACCAGTACTTCTCAATGTCTGGTAGTAGAGTCCAAACTGGTGAAGAGCACGTGAAGTCCGAAAGTGATGAAGACTTACTGATCATCTCTGATGAAGAGCAGTGTGAGGCAGATGAAGACAACCAAGGAGACAGAATCAGCCAGGATAATGTGTCAGAGCCATCTGCTGAGGAGTTGGAGATGGTCCACTGCCAGAATATGGCATTGCACCAGCCAACAGCCTCCCAAAGATTTGTCTTTGCCCTCAGGGCAAGGTCACCCCTAACCCGTCCCTACATTCTGCAGGCTCCTGACTCGGAGGACCCGAGCAGGAACATCCTGAGGCTGGGTCCTTTTACTACTGTAGAAACTTCCAGAGCAAGGAACCTCCTGGGGTCAGTAGCACCAAAGGTATGTCTCAAACCCCTTCCTGTTCCCAGCACTGAAACCAAGGCCCAGCATGAATCACAGCCTGCAGAGATGTTCTTTGAGTTCGAAGCCACTGCTGATGTTCAGCAACATCTCCAGCTGAGCTCTCCAGAGTGTGGCACACTGGGAATGGGCTCCAGCGGGGACGGAGCTGAGAATGTGGGTGAAGACAGCAACACATCAGGATCCAGGCAGACACCTTCTTCTTCAGCCTTAGAGAGTTCAGAGAGCCGTCCACCTGCAGCCTCAAATGGAGGTAAGACAGCCTGGAGTTCTGTGCCTGCAGGGGTGTGGGGGTGTTCTATTAATCACTTTCCCAAAATATCCAAGGAGGGTGAGTTCACATCACTGCCAAGGTCTGTGCTGCAGCATCTAAGTAAATCTCTTGGATTTGAGGCACTCATGTTTCTGCTCAAGGGGACTACAAAGCTCCCTGCCTAAAGGAATTGGTACTTCTGTAGGTAATGCCCTTCTCTGGGATACCCAAAGGTGTTTTTGGCTGTGCCCCAGCCCCAACATCCCAGTTTGAATACTTTGGTCTTCCATTTTACCTAGTATTCCCACACAGTATGTTGGCTGTACTTGAGAGAGTCCCTGTGGGAAATTGGAACCAGAGTGGGGAACGCAGGTCTCAAGAGAAAGAAACTAGAGGAAGCAACGCAGAGAAATTGTGGCCAAAGAGTGTCAGTCCTGCATAGGAAATTCAGGACTTCACACATTGTTTTCAAGAATGAAGGTTTTCATATGTGCTGTCCTGCAGCACAGGGGCCTGGGCATGTCCTTGTGAAGGGCAGAGGTTGCTGAGACAGCACTTGGGGTCTGCCTGGGACGTGCTTACAGCACCAGTGCTGGTCTTGAAAAGGGTTAGGGGTTGTTGTTCCTTGTAGAGCCATAACAACACAAACTGCCACAGTTGGGTTCTGGGAGCAGTATTTTACTATTTTCATAACTGACATCATGTGTCATCTGAAGGGACTGGGAATTCTTCTGGGAATGTCTGTGTAGTAGCTATTTCTGCCAAGGTAACTGGCTCATGGTTCAGAGGAGGCCTCAGCATGACTGATTCATGAGCTGTTCCTCTCTGCACCTGGAACAGCCAGTACAAAACAGGCCAAAACCCCAAACCAGTGGGACAGCCATCAGTCTTTCAGGATGACAGCTAAGCCTGTAAAAAAGAACCTGGTGCAAAAAGGGGAATCTCTAGGTGTTGGCTCATAAGCCCTTTTCCATCACACTGTCCTCAGCCCTGGACGAGTCACAGGCGAGCAGATGGAGCTTTCCAGCAATCCAAAGAATTAATTTCTCATGCTACATCAAACTAGGTGGATGTGGTATTGCCATGGCAACTTGAGAGAGAGCCCAACTGGAATCCTGGCAATCCTTTAAACAAAATTGTAGTACACTTTTTACTCACCTGTTTGTTCTCTCTCACCATCCACCCCAACCTTTGGTTCACACTCTTATTTCACAGTGAGAGGGAAATTTCCCTGTATGGCAGTAAGCAGGGCCAGCTGCCAAGGGAGAGGGAGCAGGGAGGAGCCTGACTTTCCCTGGAGAGCTGGGCACTGTTGGGTTGTGCTGGCTTGTGGAGAACACAAATGTGACCCACAGTTCTAGGGGAAGGGGCTTGGGAGAGTCCTGTCCTCTCTGAATGGCTTCCAGAAGGCAGGTAGACACTATCCTGTATCTCCCACCTTGTGTTTTAGTGATCTTTGTGGATTCTTGCTGTCCACAAAGCTGTGTCTTGTCTTTTAGATGTGCCGACGAAGAACAGGGAAAGGAAAAGCTCTGCCTTTGGAGGCTTAAAAGTGTTGAAAGAGTGGCTGAAGTTGCACCACCCCTCCGAGACACGCAAGATCCACGAGCTACCTCCTGCAGACCTCGACCACTACCTGGCCTTGTTCTTCAGCTCTGCCAAGAGACAAGATGGCATGGATTTTTCTGCCAGTTCCTTAACCTACTTCCAGAGCACCATCAGCCGGTACCTCAAGGAGCACAACTACCCATACAACATGCTGAGAGGGCCAGAGTTCAGGGCCTCTCAGGAAGCCTACAAATTAAAGCGTTGCTCCCTGTGCCAAAACAAGGAGGAAAAGGAGAAAGGGTGGAGTCTTGTGGAGAACATGACAGATGAAGATGTGGGAAGCCTTCTTAAGAAGGGAATTTTAAGCAAGACACACCCTCAGGGCTTGCTGCACTTAGTGTTCACCATCCTCATTAGGGGGTTTGGGGCACACACCCACCACCAGGCCCACCAGCTGTACTGGGGACAGGTGGTCCTGAAAAAGACCAAAGGAGATCTGGAGTACTTGGAGTGGAAGGATGATCTGAGCCCTGGGGGAGATGAAGAGGAGCTAAGACCACGGCTCTTTGCCAAGCCTGAGGATCCAGTGAAATGCCCAGTTGCCAGTTACAAGCAGTATGCCAGGAAGAGGCCGCCGGACATGCTGAATGACGACCACCCTCTCTACCTGTCTCCCAAGTCACTGTGCTCTATCTGGGACAAAGTGTGGTACAGCAGGAAGGCACTGACAAAAGCCAAAATGAGTAAAATCATGACAGTTATTACCCAGGACATCAGAGGAGCCATAAAGAAGACCAGGAAATAGGGCTTTGCACCTTCAACCACTCCAAGGCTGCTCTGAAACAGAATTCTATTGCAATATTTGGTGTAGGTTGAGAACAAACATCCTTCTGAGCTTCACCTTGGCACTGAAGATCTGCAGTGCCTTGGCTTTCAGGAAAGTTCCTTTGTTGTTGTTTCTGTTACTGGAACGGATAATTCAGCGAGTTAATGAGAATCTTCAGTTTCAAATTTGCCAGACAAGTTAATGTTCTACCTCATGGTCAGTGCTGTTAGAAACGACCAGTGCTGACACGGAGAGGGCTTGGGGGTGGCAGAGCCTGGCCAGGAGCATCAGCTGCATCCACATTTTGAGAGTGACACCCCACAGAGCTCAGCCTGGGACACAGACCTGCAGGGAAGGATGAGCGACGCGAGGAGAGCGATGACGCTGCCAATCCCAACCTCGCAGGAACGCTTCTGACAAGGTTCAGGTCGTTTCCCTTAGGGAAAGATTCATAGATTGAAGAAGTTGTGGCTGTTTTAAGAAGTTATTTTAAAAGTCTGACAACGTTGAAAGGTTTTATGGTAAATGGTTTCCCTGAAATGCAAAACACGACTCCACAAAGGCACTGGAAGGTGTGTTCAGCTCTGCTCAGCTGCCCCAGCACTCTGCCCCTTACAGCTCAGTCAGGTTTTTGGTTACACTGTTGACAAGAGTCAAATAAAAGAACCTTTAATTCAGTCCTATCTGTGTCTGAACAGCAGGTGATGCTTTCCTGGAACACTGGTGTGTTCCCTCTTGTGCTCAGTCTCCCATGCTCCCAGCCCAGTGGCACAGAGCTTTGGGCCCTTTGAAGCCCCATGAGCCATCCCCATGGAGTCAAACGAAGCCTTGGGGAGCCGAGCTCTTTGCCAGAATTGGTCCCATTCAACCAACTGAACATCAAGAAGTAACTTAGGGACGTTTGAAGACACATAAAAACAGACCAACTTCTCAGGTGCTGGCGGGCGTCTGCCAGCTCCTCCTGTGCTTTGGAGCACCGGTGGCATGACATCACAACTGAGCAGCTGTCCCGAGGGTCCCACCAGTCCCGGGTCCCGGTCCCGGGTGACCCGGTCACAGCCCTCAGCCCCCAAACCACCCCGGGTCGGGCTCTTTCCTCCCCGTCGCTGCTCGGTTAAGCCCACGCCCAAGGCTGGGGAACGAGCGGCTGCTGACGGGAAGAACAGGTTGCATCATCCGCCCGCTCTGACCTGTCACAGCACCTGGGCACCTCCCGGCTCCCTGGGGCTCCACCGGGGAAATCCCCGGTCAGCGCCCGCCCAGCGGGGCCCGGCTCCGCACCGGGACCTCCGTCAGCGCTGGCGACGCAGGGTCCGGGTCTCAGAGGGGTCACTACTGGGACCCCCGTCAGCGCTTGCGGACGGGGTCGGTACCGGGTCCCGGCGGGTCCGTACCAGGAGCCCGGTCAGCGCTTGCGGAGGGGGTCGGTACCGGGTCCCGGCGGGTCCGTACCAGGAGCCCGGTCAGCGCTTGCGGAGGGGGTCGGTACCGGGTCCCGGCGGGTCCGTACCAGGAGCCCGGTCAGCGCTTGCGGAGGGGGTCGGTACCGGGTCCCGGCGGGTCCGTACCAGGAGCCCGGTCAGCGCTTGCGGACGGGGTCGGTACCGGGTCCCGGCGGGTCCGTACCAGGAGCCCGGTCAGCGCTTGCGGAGCGGGTCGGTACCGGGTCCCGGCGGGTCCGTACCAGGAGCCCGGTCAGCGCTTGCGGAGCGGGTCGGTACCGGGTCCCGGCGGGTCCGTACCGGACCCCGCGGGCGCTGCCCGGGAGCCCCCTAGCGGGGACGGGCGGCCGGGCACGGACCGCAGCGCGGTTGGGCTCGAACGGGACTTTAAAGCCCACCCGGTGCCATCCCTCGGTGCCGCCCCGCTGGGCGCAGGGACTCCTCCCACCGCCCCCGGGTGCTCCCGGCCCCCCCCCCCCGGTGGGACACCGGCGCTCCCCCAGCCCAGCAGCCTTTGGGACCCCCCCAGCCGCAGCCCCCACAGGGCCCCAGCCCCACATCCCAGCCACGGGGGTTCCTCTGAAGCAGCAGAGCAAAACCAGTGGAGCAGTCGGACAGAACTGGCCTAGAAGACCGAGAGAGTATAACAACTCTTTAATAAATTAGCAAAATAAACAGCATTTATATATATTTTTTATATTCCATTTCTGCATCTCCATGGATCACAGGAGTTAAACCAACGTTGATTCCCAAGTCCCACGGTAACAGTGATCCAGAGGCCTCAGTTCAGGTACCCTCAAGGCAATGCTCAGCCTTGTGGTACTTAAAAACTTAAAACCACTGAGAAATAAAACAGCTTTTTTTTATAAGCCTGAGACACAGCTCCCGAGGGGCAAAGTGAATTACTGGGTGATTTCACCTGGCTGGCTCCAGGCAGAAATGATTAAAAAGATATTATCCAATTTTTTCCCTCTTAAGAAAAAAAAAAAAAAAAAAAGCGTTCCTCCACCCCACGGAGGAGGAAGGAGCAGATCTATTGCATGGAAGGATTATCAGTTTAACAATAAACCAGATGGATTTTCAGGGTTCACGTCTCTGATTGTTGCGATGGCCAAGGGTGGAACTGATGGAGTATTTAGGTCATGGTCATGCATCAGCTGATTGTGAACAGGGCCAGCCCCCAGCCCAGGGGTCCCTTAGTCCTCATCCCGGACGTACTGTCCGGCCTCCCAGCGCTGGGCCATGAGGCTCTTGTGGCGAAACACTCGGGTGCTTTCCACCACCTGCAGAGACCAGAATGTGAAAGATCTTTATAAAAAAAAGAGACTTTCATAATGATCTGGTTTGCAGAACTGTCCCCCGCCAGCTCCCCAACCCGCTCTGCCCGACTCAGTGTCCACCCAAGTGGTGCCCGTGGCCCCGTGGGAGCCGGGACAATCCTGTCCACCCCTGTCCATCCCACAAAGCTCCGGGAGTGAGGGGAGCTGGGGAATGTGGGAGATGTCAAGGCAGCACGAGCAGAGCCCCCGGCTTCATGAAGGGCTTTACCTCTGTGTTGACCTTGTCAACGGGTTCAATGCCTGCGTACTGTGGAAAGAGGAAAACACGATTAGATAATGGCAGCTTGGCAGGGGAATATCCAGAGGCAGCCAGATCTGGCTCTCAGGAGAGGCACAGGAAAGTCAAGGGGAGGTAGCCAAGCTCTCCCTGGGGTTGGGGGGAAAGTCCAGGCCAGGCTCCCCCACAGGAGGAAGCTGCTGCTCATCTCCAGTCCCACCCAGTGCTGACAGCTCTGGACAGCAGGCACTGTCTGTGGGGCTCACATGGGCCCTTGATGGTGCCACCACTACCAAGTCTCCCACCGAGCTGAGCCGCTGCATCTCAAGCTCCAGGTGGGAGTCAGGAACACCCATCTCCAGCCCCAGAGCCACCAGTATTCCCCTGGGCTCAAGCCCCCCAACTGCTTGGCACGAGCAGGGTGGTCATGTTCACCTTTCCATCCTCCTTCACCCTCCTCCTCCGCTCCTCAAAGGGGCTGGAACGTGATGAGTCAGGGGTGAGGGTCTCTGCACTGCCCTGGGAGGAACTGGTCACTCTCAGTGGGGTGAAGGATGAAATCAGCCCCAGGATCCCCGTCTGGTGTGAGGCAGGAGAGGAGGCAGGAGACCCGGACACTGAGTAGTTGCCACTGGCACCTGAGGCAGCTGTGAGAGAAAGAGCATCGGGGGGTGAGAGACCTCAGTTCCACTCCCAGGGGGTGAAGACCCGCAGGAATGTCAGGGCCCTGCCCCAAACCTGCCTTCATGGCAGGTCCAGCAGGTTTGGTCACAGCCATAACCCCCTGCCTGGGCCCCAGCCAGGGACTGCAGGAACAAGGGGTAAAATGCTTAGCTGGGCCCTTCAGAGCCCTTCCAGCCCTGTTTGCTGCTGTAACATGACACAAACTCATCGAGACCTGAGCAGCTCTGGAATCCTGCAGAGCCTATCCCTCCTCAGCAGCAATTCTGCTGACACCAGCGTGCTGGTATCAAGTTCTCCCAGGACAACTTGCTACCAGCACACAGGACTCCTTCCAGGCATCCCACCAAATAATTTCTCTGCCCCTCTGTCCCTCTGCTCCCTTACCAGAGCTGTGCCGAGAGCGGGAGCCCTCCTGGGGAACACCATTGCCGTAGGTGTCCATCAGCCGCCGCCGCTGCTCCTGGAGCTCCGCTTCCCTCTGCAAGTCACTCCGGATCTCCTCCTCGATCAGCGCCGATGTCTGGGGCTTCCATGTCCGCAGCCGGTACTGCTCCTCCCGGCCGTCCTCCCTCCGCAGCGGGCTCTGCGTCCCCATGTCCTCCTGGAAGGACACCTTGGGCTTCCAGAAGGAGAGGGACAAGTACTCTCTGGGCAGGACAGCAGTGCTGGCGGGGCTCGGGGTGGAGCCGGGAAGCTTTCCTCCCCAGGAATCCTGGCTCCCCCATTTGCTGGCGCTGGCGGAAGCCTGCTGGGACACCAAGGGCTGCTCCCGGCTCCTCTCGCTGGCGGCGAAGCGCGGCTGGGACAGCTGGAAGTGGGCGATGCTCGCCGTGTAGCTGGGAACGCTTCTTCCAGCCTTGGTGTCTTCCGCAGGGCTGGGGCTGGAGGGCTGCTCCACCACAAACTCTTTAACCCAGCTCCTCCTCTCCTCTGCCCGCTTCAGGAGAGTGGGCTTCTTTGGGGGGGCTTCCTCCTGCTCGAACACCCTCCTGCGCTCCTCCAGCTCCTGCTGCGTCCCCCTGTCATACGCCCCCAGCAGCCTCCCCTGCCTCTTCAGATCTTCCTCACGCTTCGTTTCCTGTTCAATTTCCCTCTGGACGTAAAGGGAAGCGCGGCCTCTGTCCTTCCCTTTCCTGCCTGGGCCGGGAGACGTGTGAATGTTGAGGACAGGCTTGGTCTGGATCTCCACCAGCTCGCTGCTGGAGGTCAGCCTCTGGATCCCCCTTTCCTTCCAGAGGTTCTCCTCCCTTTCCATCGCCATGCGGATCTCCCGCTCGATGGGCGTCTCGTTGCTGACCCTTGTCTCCTTGCCCAGCCCATTGCTGCCAGCCCTCAGATCCACACTGAAAGTCTCGTTAGAGGTGCTTCCATCGCTGGCATAGCCCGCAGTGGCTTCATTATACATCTCACCCAAGCCAGAGTCCAGGTCTTCTCTGGACCATGCTTTGGTCAGGATGGATGTCTTCCCGATGGGATACGACCTTTCTGTGTGAGCCTTTCTGGGAGCATAAACCTCCTCTTTCTCAGGTGTCTTGTATAAGGACACATCATAAACCTGGTAAACACTCTTGTCTGTCCTGCTCTGGCTTGATGCACCAGCACTGCTGTAGCCTCTTGTAGCCTTTGTGGCCATCTCAGGGCTGTACCACTCTTCCCTGGAGACTTTTGTCACTGACTCTGGCCTTGGGGAGATGGTCTGCTGCCCTGGGCTGGTCTTCTCCAGCATCAAGAACTGCTGCCGAGCCGCAGAGAAGTTGATCTGCTCTGTGTCAATATTCTCAGGGTCAACAGGTGTTGCAGCCCTGCCTGGGGAAGTTTTGTCAAAGCAGAGGGCAAAGCTGGTGGGGACACTGCCTGTGTGCCTGCCTTCAGCCTGGCTGCTCATGCCAGGGCTGATGGAGCTCAGCTCATCCATGGAGCTCCACCTCTCCGCGATGGTGGAGCTCTTCCTCATCACCTGGCTCCGGATGACCTCTCTCCTCTCATCTTCGAGCTCCCTAGCTTTCTCAGGTGAGATGTTGGGTGGAGGGACCCTGTACAGGTCTTGCTCCTCATCATCGTAGAGCTTCGAGGGTTTCCTCTCGCCCTTGTAAGCCCGGAGGTCGTAGAGGCTTCCTGATCTCACCACCTCTAGCTTGGACTCCCTGTCCGGGGATGGGGTCCAGACATCTCTTCCACCCTCCAGGAAATATGAGGGTGACTGGGACCTCCTCTTCCAGCTGTAGCCATTTTCCACCCTTTGGGTGCTGTGCTGAGTGGAGCCGAACACATCATCATCACTGCTGGCCCTCAGGTCTGCCAGCGAGTCGTGCCTGTGCGAGGCCTGTGGGAGCTGGAACACAAGGTGCCTGGTGACTCTGTCCATCTCCTGGGAAGAGTCACCCCTGTGACAACCTTTTCCCAGACAGGGACCACTGCTCAGCTTCGAGGTCACCCTCAGAGTCCCAGTTCTGCAGAGGCCAAGGGTCTGGACCTGGCTGGCCCTGCAAGAAGAAAAGGAGAGTAGGCATTAAGAGCAGCAGAATGAGCAGAGGTTGAGATGCAGCCCCTCTCCCAGCCTGGTACACTGTCCTTGGCATGGGGCAGAAACTGTCACACCAGCCTGCTCAGTGTTGGGCAGGAGCAGCCAGAGCACAACACCCATTCCCAGTAGGATCTGCCACAGAGCCCCACAAGCCCACCCCACCTCTCTCCCCCAGCCTGGCCGGGTTCTGAGGGAGCACAGCCAAACCTGCCACGGGCAGTCAGTGCTGCCTGCACCACCAAAGGCAGTGGGACCTCAGACAAGCTCCTGGTGACACCACATCCAGCTGGGCACGGCTCTGGGCATGGACGGCCTCGGGCCTCTCCACGTGCACGGGGCAGGGAGGGATCTCCAGTCCTGGGCAGCACTGGCAGGGAGAGGTGGTGCCAGCACCTGGGCCACCCCTGCATGCAATATCTTCTTGTGCCATTTACAGAAAGGAGCCTCCAAATAGCCCAGCTCTAGAAACAGCGGGGTCATAAAAACGGTTTCATGGCTCATAAAACGAGGGGACTTTAACCCTGGCACACAGGGCAGGAGTGAGTGGCCTCAGGCTTGGGGTCAGCTGGGCCAGAGCTGGCTGGAACAGCAGGTGCCAGAGAGGGAGGGGCAGCACAGACATGAGACAGTGGCTGCCACTCCATCGCAGATGCCACCCCTGGCTCCAGAAGTGGGTGTGCCTGGAGCCAGCACCACATCCTGTGCCACTGTTTGCCCAGGCTTAGCCATGGCTTTGCCGTCACCTGTCACTGCTCCTAGCTGGGCTCCTGTGGGCCCTGGCAGGTCAGGGTGTGTCACTGTTGGGTGCTGCTCCCAGGCACTCACAATCTCCTGGGAGTTTGCAGCAAAACTGGAGCAAGGCCACGGTGATAGCAAGGGCAGCCCAGACAGAGCCTGGGGGCCACGGTACTGAAACATATCTCAGGATGAGGTTCACCCAGGTGGAGGCAGGTGCCCGGTCTTCCCCGCATCCGGAGCATCCTGGCTCCTCCCCAGGATGGGAGCACTCTGTGCGCGCCTCCTCCCTGCAGCCATTCTGGTGACCGAGCTTCCCCTGCTCACCTTCCAGCCCTCCCAGGCTGCACCATCCTCCCACAAAGCAAGCGGGGCTGGGCCCCAGCCAGGAGCTTTTTAAAGCTTTCCTGGGGCAGGAGCACGTGGGTCTCATTAGCTGGGACATCCTGGCCAGCCCCGGGCGATGCCTCACCGCTGGAACTGCTGCCCAGCCCTGTGCCCAGCCCTGGTGGCTCAGCCTCTCTGCCTGAAGCTGTACCCGGCTGAATTTACCTGTTAATTCCCCTGCTGTGATTCACTCTTGCTTTTTTATTGCCCCTAATGGCCTGGATAATGAAAACCATCTGCCCACACCTCTTACCATGTTTGGGGGGGGGACGAAGTCCCGGTTCGAAGGGGACCCCCTCACCGGGGAGCGCTGGCGGCCGGCACAGGAGGGGAGCAGGGACAGAGAAAGCAGCTGCTCTGTTATCAGAGCTCCCGGCCGGCTCCACGCAAGCGGAACGGCCCCTCCCAGAGCTGCACCCAAAACATTCTACCTCCTTCAGCTCCGTCTGGTGGGACTGTGGGGCTGTGGGACTGCAGGGGCTCGGGGGTCTTGGGCCCATGCTGGGCTGCCCCGAGCCCAGCCAAGCACCGTGAGAGCTGCTGGGCAGAGTAGATGACATTGCCACCAGTCTGGCCTGGGACCCTCACCATAAGGAGACATCTGGGGCACTTTCCAGGGTCCCCCCCATGCTGGGTTCTGCATAGGGCTACAGCAGTGCACCCACCCTGTGCCCACCCTGAGCCGAGCTGATGGGCACGAACATCCCAGCAGGTGTCCAGTGTCCCTCTGCTGCCCACCCCGGACGGTGCCAGCCCTCACTGCCCACCCTCACTGCCACCACCCCTGCGTGGGCACCGGTCCCTCCCAGACCGGGGGGACACAGCGTCCCCCCAGTGCCTGGTGCTGCCCTCGCCCCCGACCACGCTGCACTTACTGTCCAGGGAGCTGTCAGGGCAGGGGTCCCCATGCTCCGGGGAGGCCACCCGGGGCACCCGGCTGAGCTGTGTCTGCCGGGGCGTGGCCGGGGTGGCGGTGCTGGGGTGTGGGGGGGTGCGGGAGGGTGGCTGCGTGTCCCTGATAAGCTCAGCACCAGGGAGCTGTGGGGAATTCCAAGAACCACCACGGGCTCAGTGCCTTGTCCCCAAATTCCTGTGCTGCCGTCACCCTGCTGCTGCTGGTCCCATGCCCGGGGAGCGGAGAGGGGGGCGACCCGTGGGACTCCCTGGTGGCCCTGCGTGCCAACACACCCACGTGCCAATGCACCAGCGTGCCCATGCCTCGATACACCAGCACGGTGCAGCCACAGACCGTGCTCCAGGCGCTTTCTGGCCCTCCATGAACGCAGCTACGGCTCTGAGGAGCCCTGAAGCTTCAGCGAGAACCTGGATTTCCAGCTCTGCCCCCAGGCTGTTAGCCCCAGAGGAGGGGCAGGGCAGAGGAGCCCTGAGCCAACGTGCCAGGAGCAGCCCGGGCTCTCCTGTCACACCACGGGGCCTCCCCACAGATGACCCCGTGTTTGCTCCCTCGCTGCCACAGCAGCCCTGGCACTGCTGATCCCAGCTCCTCGCAGCAGGGCAGCTCCCTCCTTCCCTGGCGACCCTGTGCCTGCTCTGGATGCCTCTGGCACCCGCCCGGATAGAGGCTGGGCTGTGGCAGCGTCCCTGGTGCCCTTGGCACCTGGATCTGGCTGGATCCCAGTGGAGTGGGCGACATGGCCAGTGCCCAGAGCTGCCCTCCCTCCTGGCACGGGGAGTCCCAGCCGAGCGGGTGATGCTGTGCCAGGACGCTCAGCCCTGCGCTGCGCCGGTGGCTGGGGCGGGACATCCCTGCCCTCGTCCTCTCTCCCCGCACTGAAGCTCATTCCTGCCAGGAAAGCCCTCCCAGCCCCGCTGCCGGTGTCAGACACACCCTGGCTCCCCACAGCTGCGGGTTCTGGGGGTCCCACTTACCCCCTGCGAGCCCCTTGGTGTCCCTGTTCCCGCTCGGGGCTGGCACTGGCTGGCCTGGGGACGCTGCTGTGGCTGCCAGGCTGCTCTGCGTTTCCGGGCAGGTGAGCGGAGCCTGTTTAACCGTGGGGCTGAGCCAAAGTCCACAGGTGATGCCAAGGAGCCAGGAGCACTCCACGCCCGCCACAGGGCGTGTGCTGGCACCCAGGCTGGCACCAAGAAGGCTTGAGGCCCCACTGCCCCAGGAGAGAGCCCTGGAATCCTGGCCCTGGGCAGAAGCAGGACCTGCACCAGCCTGGGGATGGACAGAGATCCATGGCCACGTGGTGGTGGCACCTGGGGACATCTTACCTGGGCAGCATCACCCCTTATTGCTTTCCTCCCAGCATCCCGGGTGCTACATACCCTTTTATCCCCATATCCTCTGCCCATGGCATGAGGAAAGAGCAGAGCCCACCCCTAACATCCCAAACCTTCCATCCCCATCCTCCCAGGATCCCCAGCCCAGCCTCCTCCCACCCATCGGTGACTCCAGGCTGGTTGTTCACACAGTTTATTTGCTCGGTTTGGGTGTTTTACAAACAACGGGGTGGGGGGGGGGGGGGGGGGGATGGGATGGGAGAGGGAGGGAAGGGAATCCAAACGGCTTCGGCACAAGTGAAAAGCTCAGGGGCACGGGAAGTGCACTTCAGCAGAGCCGGGCGGGGGACGGGGGCGCTGTGGGATGGGGTGGGGACAATGCCGGGCCCACCGCCCACTCCTCTCACACCCCAGCCCCGGCCCGGGGGCCTGGTCCTGCTCCCCACCACACCAAGGGCCAGACTGGGCTGGGGGTCAAAGCCAACCGAGGGGCAGGGGGTGCCAAGGGCAGGAGGGAGCCCCAGCTTGGGGACTGCAGGGCCCAGGGTGGGATGGGGTGGGTGGCCCCTGGTGTGGGGTGGCAAGAGGTGACATTCCCCCCAGGACTATGGGGGCAGATGCCCTGTGGCACCCAGCCCATGCCCTGCTCTGCAGCAATGGGGCTCCAGCGAGTCCCTGCAGTGGATGGGGCAGGAGAGACCCCCCCCCTCTTCCCCTGGCAGTGCCCTCCCAAAGCCCCCCCTCCCCAGCCCTGCCTCTCCCAGAGGCTGTGTGTGCCTGGCTGGGGTTCAGGACAGGGGTGGCACATTGAGCCCTCCCCCCCTCAGCCCTGCAATGACTCTGCTGGGGGGAAAACTGCAGCCTGGGTGGTACCTGGGGGACAACTGGGATGTCATGGGGATGGGGGTTTGTCACTGCTCACACAAGGGGAATGTGGGGGAAGGAATGGCCATCCTTGGGGGAGCTGAGCCCCATCCCTGGCTACTCAACCATTGGTGTCCTGGTAGGCTGAACAGCGTGGATGCTGCTCCACACGTTTTGGGGGATCCCTGGGGACTTGTCCAGCCTCACAGTAGAAGGAACCCTCTCATACTTGAATAAGAATCCCTCGCTGGTGGCTGCACCCTGGTAAAAGCCCCTGGACAAGTACCTGGGCACTGCCAGCCTGGCTGCTGCAGCTCAGGGGCAGCTGATGTGGGCATTGAGGACCAAAAACCACGCCCCCTCCCTGGCCCTGCCTTCCCCAGCTGGTCTCAGTGGGGAGAAAACGCTGGTGCTGGTGGTGAAATCCCCACTGAAGGGCTGGAGTGCAGGGTGGGGCAGCAGGGAGGCTGCCCTCTGAGGGACACCAGACCCCTGGCAGCTCCCAGTGGCAGTACTGGGGTGAACTGGGCTGCCCCACTCCCCTGGGGGACCCAATGCTGCAGCCTGGGACCCCAGAACGTGGCTCTGCAAAGCTGCTGCTGCTGAATGGCAGAGGCAGGAAGGGGACAGGATGCTGGACCGTACTCCTGCTGCCACAAGGAAACACAGGACCCCCACCCCCATTCCTGCCCCACAAGGCTGGGCCCCCCCACGTTTCCCTTCCCTCACTGGCATTGCCCCAGGAGGACAGGAGCGCTGGCCACAGCACAGTTCAGCCCCCTCGGCTGGCAGAGCCCAGTGGCACCGGCCGGCAGCTGAGACAGAGGAGTGGCTGTCACTGCCAGCACCAGGGTGAGGTGACCAACATGTGGAGCTGAGCCCGGGAGGAGCAGAGCAGGCCTGGGGACAGGCTGGGTTGACTCTGCAGGAGCCCTGCATGGCCCCAGCCATTACCAGAGCCGAGTATCAGGGAGGGGACGCTGCCCTCGATGCCCTTCCCTTGCCTGGACACGCTCTGTCCTTGAGGGCTTGGGCAGCCCAGGCCCGCAGGGATGAGGACATGAGATGGAGATGTCCACGGGCAGCCAGCAGGGAACAGACCCAGGCCTTTCCCCACTGGAGAAGTGGATGATGGAGGCACAGAGGGAGAGGCTGGCACAGGGCTGGGTCCGACGCCCACCGTGGGCTGCGCCAAGAGTGGCTCCCGCTGCTGGCGGCTCCCGGGGAGTCATCTACGGACACAGTGTCGTCCTCCGATCCCCTGCCTGGCGGCTCCATCCTCCGACGGCGGGTGGGACAATGTCGGTGACAGAGGGAAAGGCCCCGGTGCCAGCGGCAGGTGGGGATGAGGCCGGGCCATGGTGGGGTGGGCTCACTGTGGGGCTCGGGGTGGGGGAGTCACTAATAAATACCACAGGCAGCGCTGGTGGGGGGCGGCACGGGGCTGGCATCGGGCAGATGGGGCGAGCGTTGCCACGGCCACCGCTCGCTGCTGCCCGCTGCGGCCCCGTTGGCACCACGTTGGATCTCCCCGGTTCTGCAGAAAGAGGCTCCGTGTCCGGTTGGGGAGGGGAAGCCCGGTGCACCGGGCCTGGCGAGCAGGGGCCGGGGCGGAGGGGGCTCGGCGGGGGGCTCACATCACCGTGCAGCACTTGCAGCGCTGCTTCTTCACGTCTGTCTCCTGCTCGGCCTCCTTGGCGTCTGTGGCGTTGGCACCCGGCTTCTGCCCGCCCGCACCCTCCTCGCCCAGCGGCTGGGCGGCCGCCGGCTCCAGCGCGGTGCCGTTGGGCGGCGTGTGGTCCTTGTGTGCCGGCTCCGGCTTGCTCTCGGCATCCTCGATCACCACCAGCTCTGCCTTGATGGTGCCCTCCAGCCCCAGCACCTTCTTGGTCTCGTTCTCATCCTCCACGTTCTGGTAGCCCATGAAGATCATGGTGACGGGTTGCTCCTGGCTGGCCTCTGTCCCCTCGCCCGGTGGCGCCTTCGCTTGCAGCCCCGTGATCTCCCGCCGCGGCGTCGGCTTCTGGCTGCCCGGGGCGCTGCCGCCCGCCTTGCCAGCCTTGGCTGGGGTCTGGCGCCCGGCAGCTTCGCCCAGGGTGGCCTCGTCCGCCTTGTGCAGGAGCTCGTCGACCTCGGAGGAGCTGAGGGGGTGGGCTCCGTTCTGCAGGGCCCCGTCCTCGGCAGTCACCGCGTGCACCACTGTGGGGACAAGAGGAGGGAGCGTGAGGGGGGCTCGGGATGGGGGCACGAGATGACCTGGCAAAGCTCCTGCTGGCATAACCCACTCAGCCCCGACTCCTGTGTGGTCAGGGAGAAGCCCCTTCCTCTCTCCAAAGGTCCTGCCACTGAGGCTGGGACTCCCACAGCATCCCAACCCTTCCCTCAGCGGAGCTGCTGCCAGACCCTCTCTCATCACCTGGCTCCTGCCCGACAGCAGCCAGGGAGACCAAAATAAAAGCCCAATGGAAGGAGCTGTTCCTGAAGCCTCAGGCTCAGCGAGCCCTGCGGGAGCCACGGCTGTTTGCCAGGCCACTGACAGCCAGCCAAGCTTCCCGTGGCGGGACGGCGTCTGCTGGCGCCCAGCTCGGCCGGGGCTGACGTGAGGCTTTGCAGAAGGTCACCACTGCCACCTCTGAGACCCCAGTGATGCTCGGCAGCTGCTGCCCCACTGCGTTCCTACCACCTCCTGCCACCTCCTCCAGCACCATTGCACCTGGTGGCCCCGTGCCCGGAGGAGATGGGGCTCTCCCACCCCGGTGTGCTGTGCCGGCTGCTCGTGGCACTGGAGGCAGAGACGTGCATCATGGCCAAAGCAGCCAAGGGCTTGCTGCATTTTCCACTTGACCTGGGGCATGACGTGATGCTCAGGGCAACTGCCTCGGTGGGCAGCCAGTGAGGGAGGGGCATTGACCAGCCTGGCAGGGCCAGCACGGCCGTGGCCACACCAAGGGGGTTGAATGTTGAATTTTCCTTGAAGGGACGGTCAGTCCACTCAGCCACCACAGTTCCCAGTAAGACACCCCGCTTCCATGGCTGGTCCTCGCCACCACGATGGTCCCTTGGGTTTCACGAGGCCCTCTGGAGCAGGTTCCCAGATGTTCCCAAAAGCAGGAGCTGCAGACAGGGACCAGTCCCTTGTGCTGCACTTCTACCACACCCATCAGCCACGCTCCCCGCTGCCAGCCTGTGGGACAGGACAAGGTGGTGCTAGTGCACATTCCCTGCCCATGGGACAGGCTCCTGAGCCTTGGACACGACAGATCCTCTTCTCTGCTCTCCAGCAGTGCAGGGTCACGATGTGCAAACCAGGGCTGGCCCATCTGGACCATCCACACTACGCTGCCACGGCAATCCTGTGATCCACTGGGCTGGTGAGGGATTGCCCTCACAGTGCTGGTAGAGCTGTCAGGAGCAGCCCCCGCACTTCCTCACCCCGCTGGGATGTTCAGGTGGCCACTCCCTCGTCCCCTGCCCTTGGCTCCTGCCACCAGCCAGCCGGCGCGGGCTGGCCCGTACCTTTCAGCTCATCCTCGTACACTTTGACCCCCTGCAGACAGTGGTTCTGGGGGAGCATGGTGGTGCTGGACAGGACCTTGGTCTCCCCAGTCACTCTGTCCTTCTCCACTGTGATCTCCACCGAGTACATGGCTGGGACACAAAGAGGACAGCGCGTGTTACGGTGGCCCTGGCCCTCCCCGTCCCTTGCTCTGCGGCTGGTGGCAGGACGGCGTGTGGCGGTAGCGCTGTGGTGCTCAGCAGGGCTCAGTGGTGCTCAGCAGGGCTCAGCAGGGTTCAGTGGTGCTCAGCAGGGTTCAGTGGTGCTCAGCAGGGCTCAGTGGTGCTCAGCAGGGCTCAGCAGGGTTCAGTGGTGCTCAGCAGGGCTCAGCAGTGTTAGCAAGGCGGCAGCGAGGAGCGCAGAATGGCAGAGGCGGGTGTGACATCCCTGGCACATCCCTCCTCCCGGGGCCTGTGTTCATCCTGGTGCTGCTGGCATCACCTTACCTCCATGGCTGCTGTGGTTGTTGGGCTGAGCCATGTCCATCTGTCCAGCCAGTAAGCAGTGCTGGCCGTGGGGCCTGGGCTGGGAGCCAGGTTCATGCTCAAGGAGGTGCAAGCCCCACTGAGGGTGCTGGTGCTGGGACAGCCCCTCTGCCCCCCTGGGTGATTCTTGGCATCTCTCCTTCCACTCCCAGCCAGTCTCTGCCAGCAGTGGGGTCCCCTCAGCCCTGTGCATGGTGCTCAGCTCCAAGGATCCCAAGATGGGCTCTGCCCCATGCTGGTGCCACGGTCTGGTCTGAGCCACTGCCCCAAACCAGAGCAAACCCCTCCAGCAGCAGAGCTGGCTGCAGCCCCCCAGCTCAGGCAGCCTGGCCCCACGTGCCCTGTAGCTCCCTGTGGCCGGCGCTCTGCTGCCTCCCCCCTGCGCAGAGAAGCTGCAAACAGAGCGGGAAGGATGAATCCGGAGCAGAGACATGGAACGGGGCTGAGCTGGAGGGGCCCTGAGCCACGAACCGACGGCGGGGTGGAAGCAAAACCAAACCCTGTGATTGCAATGACGGATGTTCTCTGCCCTGGGCTTGGAAAGGCATCGAGCGGCACGGCGGGGAGCGGCTGCGGCGGCAGCGAGCCCAGGGCGGTGCGGAGGGGAGGGGGAAGCAGCCTGGAAGGAGCGCTCCTCCCAGGGCAGGGGGGGCACCTACCCGCCTTCATCATGTCACTGCCTTCCACTGCCTTCATGGGGCTGCTGGAGACCCTCTTGTCAGCTGGAGGTGGAGAGATGACTGCCTGAGCCCAAAGGATGGCCTGGTGTGCCCATGGGTCAGGCCCCAGGGAGGGCAGTGTGTCCCCCCCATGGCTGGCACCCACCACAGGGCACCGCTGCCCAGGAAGGGACATGGGGACAGGGCTCTTGTCTGGCTCTCCCCACCCATCTGGCCCCAGCCTCGGGGCAGCAGGAGGGGATGGTTGATGCTGAACCACGGCTGAGGGGGATCAGGATTCACCTACCCTTCACTGTGCCCAGGGGACTCTGCAAAACAGAAGGGAGAGGTTATAGGAGCTTCCAGGACCTGCCACAGACCCTCTGCCTGCACACCCACCACCCACACACCCACCCATCCCCACCAGGGCCAGGGACCCCCACCCCACCGCTGGCAGCCTTGCCCGTGGCCAGCAGCTGTGCCCACCTTCTGCGCATTGGGGACAGCTTCAGCCTTCTCCTCCTTGGCTGCTGCCTCTGCCAGGTTCTCCTTGGTTGAAGCCACTGAGCTGCTGTTCTCCAGCGTCTCCAGCTCCTTCTCCAGCCTGCAGGGAGGGTCAGGGCTGAGGGGGCTGTGGGACAGGTAACTGTGGTGCAGGCAGCCACAGCAGACCTGTGAACACGGGCTAGCAGCACAGCGCAGTGGAGAGGGCTGGGCTCACAATTGTCCCCTGGGCTCACAAGGCACAGGGACAGACTCTGGCATGGCTATCACTGCCCCTCTGCAGGGGAAAAGCCAATGGGTTCAGCACCAAGTGGATGGCAGAGACCCCAGCATGGGCACTGGGCAGGGGGACTGACCCCTGCACACTCGTGCTCCCTCACTTGGTGGCCGGAGCGAGGCTGCTCCGTCATCCCTCTGCTCCTGCACGTGTCCCTGGAAACCTGGTTGAGCTTTCCACGAGGGCACACTCCTGTTCCCAGCCACCAGCCTGGCGGCACAGCCTCGCTGGGATGTAGCAGAGGTCCGGGGAGTCCCCAGGGACTGGCGCGGCAGCAGCTGCCCCCGGCAGAGCTCGCCCGGGCTCCTCGCAGGGCGCCGCCGGAGGAATGCACCGCGCCATTAGCCGGACACAAAGGCCCCTTCGTGCCTGACCCCTCTCTGCACCGATGCTCGGTAATTAGCGGCACCACCGTGACTGATTGCATTCCTGCTGCGCTGCCGGGACACCTCCGAGCCGGGGCTCCGGGCCCCCGCTGCGGCTGCCCAGGGACAAGGGGGCTGGGCAGGGGCTGAGACATCTCCCTTCTCAACCTCCCCCCGCCCCTTCCCAAGGGTTGGGCCACCGCGGTGAGGACAGAAGTCTGTGGGAGTCAGCACCCTGCTGCACCGAGCAGCCCCCCGGGGATCCCAGCCCGAGGCGCCCCATCCTGTGGCTCCCACTGATACCCCACACAGAGGCAGAGCACAGCTGGGGATGACCATGCTCAGAGGCTGGACAGGCTCCGGGTCTGGCTACAGACCCTGGATAAAAGCTGGCAAGAACCCAGCCAGGGTTCAGGGTTCACCCCAGCAGCACGGTGGGGGCACCTCCTCTCCCAGCAGCTCCAAGCTCAGTGTCCCCTGCCTTGTCCCAGCACACGGGATTGAGCTGAATCTCAGCACCTGCCTGCTCAGGGGTCTCTGGAGGGACGTGGGTGCTCTCTAATTGCACCCCAACATCTAACCCCACAGCGGCCCCGTTACCTCTGGATGGTTTCCTCCAGCTCCTTAGTCTTCACCTCATCCTCCTGCATCTGTTTCTTCATGGCCTCTTCCTCCTCGGAGGCAGAAGCTGGGGCCCCCTCCAGGAGCCATCTCTCCCGGAGAGCCTTGGACTGGGGAGCAGAAGGGGGTCACTGTCCTGCCCTCCCCAGCCGGGGGGCTCCCCGGGTCACTGTCCTGCCCTCCCCAGCCGGGGGGCTTCCCGGCGCAGAGGCAGCCTGGGGGTCCCGGGGGATCCTCACCTTGAGATGCTGCAGCTGCCGCCTGTCATCCTCGAGCTGCCGCCTTTTGTTCTCGATCTCCGTCTGCCGCTTCCTCTTCTCCTGGAGGGACGGGAGCGGCGGAGCCGGGGTCGGCGCGGGGAGGGGTTGGGCGCCGGGCATGGCCGGGCAGGGAGGAGCGGGGCCAAGGGGCTGCCCTCGGGGGCAGGGGTTTGCGGGACCAGCCGTGGGAACACCCCACGGCAAGCCTGGCATCACGTCCCTGCCTTCCCTGGGACAAACTGAGGCATTGAGGGTGTAGAGAAGGTGGGGCAGAGCCTGGGCTCTGTTCACCATCTCAAAATGTCACCTTCCCCTCGGCCGGCCCCACTGAGCGAGCTGCCAGCGCTGGGGGAAAAACAGCCCCCACGGCCTCTACCTCATCCCCCCCCTCCCCGCCACCCGTCCTGGGGCTGCTCCAGATCATTTCAGCAGAGTCAGACCCAGCCCGGACGCGTCACCCGGCGCTTTCTCCTCTGGTCCAGAACAATTTGCCCTTTGTGCGGCAGAGATCGGCTCTTTGCCGGCTGGGCTGGGCAGCGGGGCTGCCGTGGGGCAGCAGCGTGTTCAACCAGCCCCGTGCCCTGCTCCGTGCTGGGAGGGGTTGCTCACTGGGGCCCCCAACTGCTCACTAATTAACGTAATTACTAGTACCCATGACGGGCATGGCTGCAGAGCACCATCCTCAGCCCTTCCTGGGGAAGATGCAGGGGGGGGGCATGGAATCATCACTCATTTCCCTCACTTGGGGCTCGTCAAGGCACTGCTTCGTTAATTAAACCTCCCAGCTGCCTGTTGCTTGCTCTGTCCCTGTTTCAAGCGCGCAGCCAAGCCAGGCCGGCTCTGACACCCCAGGAAGAGCCCCCACAGGGTCACACGGGGTTGGGTTCAGCTGCTGGAGACCCCTGGTCTGTGGCTGAGCACCTGCACCCTGCTCCCCGTGTGCTGCAGGTGATGTCCTGGGGATGTGGGGACGCTGGCCTGAGCAGGGACTCACCGCGATGGCCTGCAGCCTCTCCTGCTGAAGGGTGCTGGCCTCCACGACCCTGCAAAGAGCAGAGAGCAGCTGTGAGGAGTGACACCAGTGGCAGGTGACAGGGACAGTGTGCAACCAGGCGCTGTGGCACACGGGCAAAGGCTGAGCCCTTCCCTTCTACCGCCTGTTTCCTCCTCAGTACCCTGGAGCCAAGCACCCCTCACCACGCGGCTCCTCCAGGCTCCTTCTGCCCAAATCCCCCGGGACAGGCGCCTTGCCCAGCACCTGGAGCACTCATCTCATGCAGACCCACTCCTGCCTTGGTGCAGATGGAGACCGTGGCCACGGAGGGGCTGGAGCAGGACGCTTCTGGCCGCCCCTGCCTTCCAATCTGGCTCAGGCTTTCCATTCCAAGCCCGTTTCTTGGCTGCTGACACCTTTCCCAGACAGTGACCTTTCCGGGCTGCGCACGCAGGCACACGCAGGCACATGTGCACAGACACACACAGACAGACTCAGACACGCTCATGAGAGCAGGCTCTGCTCCCAGCAGCGTCCGTGTTCCGACCCAGCACCTGCCTCTGCAGCAGGGGCTGCCACAGCCGTGCCGGGGATGCTGCCAGTGGCAGCCGCCTCTCTGGCTTGGCACAGCTCTCCCAGGTGCACCCAGCCCTGGAGTGCTTCGAGGAGGGGTTATCCCCCATCCCCACAGCCACCTGCCCACGTGCCTTGCTGTGTCCCCATGGTGTGGTGACCCGGGCCAGTCCAAGCAGCAGCAGAGCCCCCCGGGGCCCCCATGCACTGAGCACCAGGTGCAGGTTCAGTGCCGGGAGCCGCAGCGGGGCCGGGATGGCTGGTGGGGCTGGCTGGGACCGGGATGCTCCAGCGCCACAGGAGCTGCTGGCTGCTCGCCAGACGGTGCTAACGAAGTGCTGAGCTGTGGCAGTAATTGGGGTGGGAGGCACCGAGGTATTGTCAGGCGATGGATCATCTCCGCTTGCTTCCTAGAGCAAGGGACAGAGAGGTGGACTCCACACTCCCAGGAAGGGAGTTTGCTGAAGGTGGCTTTACACACAGGGTGGGCTCGGGGCTCTGACCTCACATGGATGTGCCCTCACACGGGCTCCCCACAGGCTTTCCCACTGCTCTGCAGGGTGAGAGGAGCCCCTGCAGAGGGGGCAGCCCCGCCTGCTCCCTCCTCGAAGCCAGCGATTACCCGGGAGCTGCTCAGAGCCGCCGTCCTCCCCTCACCCCACACCCTGGGGATCCCTGCCATGCGCAAAATCCAGGCCAGGAAAACAACCGGGGAAGGTGTCGCTTTTTGTGGTGGTTTATTTTCGTGCTGTTTGCAGCCAGGCTGTGACTGTTGCACCGGCGCAGGCGCACGGCACCAACTCTCACACCCCTGTGTCCCATGTGCCCCTCACCAGCCCCACGGATCCAGGGCTGCCCATTGTCATGGGCTCCCTCCTGCTCTGGGGCCACAGGTCCCCTCAGTCCAGCCCTTGGCACCCCACACTCCCAGGGCGTTGAACTGGGCCCTGTTTCTCTCCTGGATCTTGCCCTGTTCGATGGATCCAAACTTTTACAGCATTCCTGAAACATTCTGTTCTGCTTTTCCACCCTCCTCCATCCTCTTTATTTTCCATTATTTGCTACAGTCTCCACATTCCCAGGTCAGACGCCAGGAATCTCCCTGGCCCAGGGAGAGACGCAAAACAGGCTGGATGCCCCTCGCTGCAATCTCTCAGCCTGTTCAGACCCTGCCCTGGGGGAGCTGATCCACCGAGGGGGGCTGAGCGGGGACCACCCCGGCACCCCCAGCCCCTGCCTGCTGGGACCAGGCGCTGAGGTGAAGGGCAGGGGGTCCCATGCTTCCCAAAAGCCCCATCCTGCCTGCCAGGACCTGTCTCTGGGGTCGGTGTGGTGGGGCCCCGCTGCCGCCGGCCCTTGTGACTGATGAAGGCGGTTCCCTGGCAATGGTTCCCTGGCAACGGCGCTATGGCAACGGCGCCATGGCAACGGGCGAGTGCCAAGGGGATGTGGGGGGATACTCAAGGGGATGTGGGGGGGATGCTCGTGGAGGCAGAGGGTGCCCCAGCAGCACTGGTGGGCCAAAGCTGTGGCATCACCCCCCATTGGGGTTCTGGTGCTTTCGACCCATCCTGGGTGCCAGGAAGGGTGGGAAGGTGATCCCGGGGTCACTGAGCTCCTCAGGAACCAGCAGCCCAGACAAAGAGCAGGGAGTAGGAGCAGGGACATGGGGAGTGACACCCTGGGAGCTCCCAGCAGCAGTCCCCAGGCCCGAGGCTGGACCCACACACACGTGTGAGCACACACGCGCCCGTGCTCTGCCTTGGCTCTCCAGCACTTTCCAGCCCTGCTGATGCTGCCATTTCCCACCATCACAAGGGAAGCCCGTGACCTTTTGTCTCCTCCCGCCTGACATGAAACAATAATGTTTATTTGCCTTCCTCCCTTTTTTCCCATTAGCTCATCCAAATGTGTGAAGAGCCGTTTCAAGCTGCTCCTCTGCTCCCCTGACCTCCCCTCCCTCCCCACCCGCTCAGCTCCTAGCTGGGGGAATCCAGGAGAGCGCCCTGCATGGGCACCACCCCTGCACGGGCCCAGGCTCTGTGGTAAAGGCAGCAATCGAGGGATCAGCGCTGATTTCCAGCACCGTTCTGATGCCGGGAGCCGGGCCCCTTGGCCGGGCCCGGAGTGACGCGGCCGCGGGGAGGCTGCGGAGCTCTGTCACAAAGCCATTAACAGCGGGGCCGGCATCGAACGCCCCCGATGGCAGGCGCGGGAGGGAAGGGAAGGGAGGGGAGGGGGCTGCAGCCGCCCGGGGGCCGCCGTGCATCGACCATGAAGGCAAATGCATCAGCGGTAGCGGCTCGAAGGGAAAACTCGAGCCGCACAGGCTCGGGACCCTGGTACAGAGCTGCTCCCCACAGTGTGGCTGCACCCTCCTCCCGCTGCTGCATCACCCCAGCGCTCATCCCACTCCTTCCAGCTGCCTTCCCCACTGCCTTCCCCGCGCTCCCACTGCCTGCGCAGCCCCAGCCATCGCCGCTGCTCGGGGAGGGGACAGGGACAGAGAGAGGCGGGGGGAGGAGATGGCAGCCCCAGGCTCCCGAAAACGCAGATGCATTAGAGCAAGCGGAGCTGCCTGATTGATTCTTCGGGCTGAGACGTGGGCTGGGAGTGCCAGGAGAAAATGGATCCCATGAATATTTGATGAACGCAGGCTTGAGGAGGGAGTTTGATTGGAAAATTACAGATCTTTCAAACAATGGTTCAAGTGCCCTCCAAACACTTGGGTTTCCAGCTCCCTTCCAGTTAGAGGAGCAAAGCTCCACCAGGAAACTCCCCCCAGGATTCATGAATGAGAGTGGAGCTGGTCACTCCCCACCCCCAGGAGCACTGGCTGGCCAGGACAGGCAGTCCTGGTGCTGGCCAGGACGTGGCACCTGTCTCCTGTCACCAGCCATCCCTGGCTTCCTGTTCTGGTGTGGCAGCGTGGCTTTCCCACAGCAATGCCACGAACACAGGCACACATGGATGTTCCAAAGAGCAGGAACGTGGATCCAGGGCACCCCTGTGAGCCCTGACACCCACGGGGAGCTCAGTCCTCGGTGCCAAGCCCAGGGGCTGGGCCCAACCCACGTCCAGCCATGCTCCGTCAGGAAACACCTGTCTGGGGCAGGATCCACCCGGCTCCTCTTCCTCCTCCAGGCTCATCCTTGCTCCTGACAGTGACTCCTGTCTGGGACCTGGAGGCTGCTTGTCTCTGGATGAAGAGACTCAGCAATCTGGGCTGTGCCTCCAGTCCCAGTCCTGGCGCCTCCACTCAACCCTGTCCCAGGGCATGGCACCTCCTCAGCTTCCCTGCTGCTGGAGCCCCAGCTCGGCTTCCAGCCCAGCTCCCAGCCCAGCTACAGCCACATGAACCCCCACCCTCCCTGGGGAAAGGGGCTGCTTCTGGCCAGGAAGCAGGAACAGCAACACCAGCAGCTTCCCAGGAAACCTGCTCCAGTTCCTTCCTGCAAGGCAGGTCCAGCTGAGAGGCCCCGTCGTGCAGCTGACCTCTGCCAGCCCCAAGCAGGGGTGGGTGCTGTTGTGGGGTCACCTGTGCTGGAGCTTTGTGGCCTCCTCTGGGAGAGCTGGGAAGGGTGACAGTGCTGCTTCTCCAGCTGCACAGAGGGGCAGGACAGACCTGACCCCCTCTGGTTCCTTGCACGTGGCCAGGAGGCAGCGGGGTCTGGCCTGGGTTTCATTTCTCCCTGGATGCCAGCAGAGAGCAAGGTCTTGAGTCCCTTCCCAAAGGACTCAGGGGTTATTTCTCAGGCAGAAATCTCCCTCCTTCCCCTGGGTGCAACTGTCAGCTTCAGATCAGGGTTGGGAAGGCAGGACCAGGAGAGTCCCAGCTCCAAGGAGACCCTCAAAGCCAAGGGGAGAGCAGCAACTGAGACAAACCACCAGAGCAGCCTGACATGAAATGCAGGATCTCCAGCTGCTGACGAGCACTGACAGCAGCAGGAGCAGAGGGCACAAGAGCAGCTCCAGTGGGACCAGCACAGCCTTTACCAGAGTTGGAAAGTTTCTGCTAAATCTCCCCAGGCACCAGTGGATTGTGGCAGCCAGGACCCTCCTCCAGCCACTGCCCGTGCCAAGGCAAAGCAGGAGCCAGGGCAAAGGCAGCAGTGCCCGCCCCAACTGCCACAGAGCCAGGCCAACAGCAGGGCAGCACCTTGCCATGTCCCCAGCTGCCCTGGGACCCTCCCAATCCTCCAGCCCCACAGCCAGGCTCTGGAGCTGTGTGGCTGGAGGGGTTGTGCTGTTTTGCTTTGTGGCTGTGCCCCCCACTCGGGGTCACTCGCAGAGTTTCACTCAAAAGAAAGAGACATTGGCATTGGCAGTGTATGGGGCTGGCAGGGGAAACCCTTTGCAGCCCTCCATGGGCTCTTTGGTCCTTGCTGGAAGGGTTGGTCCAGAGCAGGGAGAATGTGGAGCCCAGGGGCAGGAGCCACCATCCTGTCCAGCACCATGCCCCACCTCAGCCCCAGCCCCAGCCGCCTCCACCCCAGGAGAGCCCGAGGCCAGCCCGGCAGCTCCTCACCCCCTCCCCAGGGCACAGTCACACCCTTCGGCTCTGCCCTTCCCCTCGCCACTGCCTTTTGGCAAATCACACTCCTTTTCCTCCCCAAAGAGGCTCTTTCCTGCAGGGACCGTGGCGCCGTGGAGCTGCCTAAAGCCTTGGCCCTGCCTCTGGCCCCTCCAGCAGCACGGGGAGCCACTTTGCCTCCCCAGTCCTGCAGTTGCTGCACCCCAATCTCCAAAACATACCCGCATCCCTGCTGGGGCTCCCAGCTCAGTTCCAGCCCCAAATCAGCCAGAGCCCACCCTGGCCCCAGGACACCCCCACCCCACCCCTCTCCAGTGCCCCAGGGCCTCGTGGGGCTCCGAGGTGGCAGTGGTGGGAGGGACCTGTTGAGCACCCCTTGTCTCAGTAGCCGTGGATCAGTGCAAGGTGAGGTGCCCACGAGGAGCTGACCCCGAGCTGGCCTGGGTGCCCCAGGAGCGCCCAGCACCAAACCCAGGCAGTTGCTGGGGTGTTCACCATGGTGGGGACCAGAGCCACGGGAGTGGAGGAAAGGCCTGGGGGAGATGGGGCCAGCGCTGGCTTCCAGCACCTCGAGCAGCCCCCTCAGCCCTGTACCCTGCTGGCAGCGGCTGCTGGGTGTCCCTAAAGGGGCAAAACCAGCGCACGGGTAGGGACAGTCCGTGGCCACAAGCCCCTAGTGGCCTCTGCCTGTTCCGTCCTTCCCCCACCCGCCCGGCTCCGAGCTCCCAGCCACCGGTCAGGGCCCCGCCGCAGCACACAAAGGATGAGGCCGGGGTCGGAGGGTGTCCGTCCGTCCAGACTTCTCCGGTGGGACTCGGTTCATGAGGATCCCCCGGCCGCAGCCGGTTCCCTGGGCAGGGGCTGGGGGTGCAGTGCAGGGAGGGGTCCGCAGCTCTTTCCACCCACTCACCCCACCACACGCAGCAGCAACAACAGGTTCAAAACACAAAAATAAACGCCCTCCCCACCCCCCGCTTCCTGCACCGCTGCCAGCCCCGACACCCCCCGCACCCTCTGCGCCCCCCGCACCCACACCGGGGCCTCTGCTGCTGCCCCCCGAGCCGGACCTCCAGCACCCCACGGCGGGGCAGGGACCGGGGAGGGGCTGCACCTGCTGAGCGGCACTGGGGGGAAGGAGGCCCCGGAATCGGGGTCCCGAGCCCCAGAACCGAGGGGATGGGAGCCCCCGGTATTGGGGTCCTGAGCTCCAGTATCTGGCGGGATGTGAGCCCCCGGTTTTGGGGTCACAAGCCCAGGAAAGGGGGGGATGCGAGCCCCACCCCCGGTTTTGGGGTCCCAAGCCTCAGCATGGGGGGATACAAACCTCTGGTATTGGAGTCCTGAATCCCCAGAATCAGGGGGATTCGAGCCTCCGGTTTTGGGGTGCTGAATGCCCAGAGCAGGGGGCTATGAGACGCCAGGTTCGGACTCCCCAGTCCCGGCACCGGGGGTGTACGAGCCCCCGGTACGAGCTCCGTGAGCCTGCGGAACGAGCTTCTCGCAGCCCCGGTGCGGGGGTCCCGAGCCCCGGCCCCCGCTCCCCGCTCCCCCCCTCCCCGGTACTGCGGTCTCAGCCGGCGGGGCCCGAGGGGGGCTGCGGCCCGGTGCCGGGATCCCGGCGCGGCTCCGGTACTCACTCCATGGTCCCGGCGGCGGCTCCGGCGGGGGCGGGAGGGGGCGGCGGAGCGGGGCCGGCGGCCGCCGGCGTCCCGGCGCTCAGGGCCCGGCGGGCGGCGGCATCCCCGGCGGGGCTGCGGGATGCGCAGGGATGTCGGGACCGCGCCGGTGCTCCCGCCTCCCTCCCGCACAGCTCCGTCTGCCGGGCGCGCCCCGCCACTGCCGCCGCCCATCATCCGGCCTCGGGGCGCGCCGGGGTTTCATCTGCTCCTGGGGGTCCCAGGTGGCTCCTGGCTCGCCACCGCCGCCACCCATCACCCGGACTCGGGGGTCTCCGGAGCCGTGGCAGCTGCTGGGGGTACCGAAGGGGTCCTGGCTGTGCAGCGCCCGGTTGCAGGGAGGGTTGGAGGGGCTGCATTCACAGCCCGTCCATGAAAACAGCTCCTGTCAGTGTGTAACCCCCTCCTCTGCCACTCTGTCCTGCCCCACTCCAGGAACCACCGACTCTTTGCTCCCCCTTTCTGCTCCCCCATTTCCCAACCCAACCCAACGGCCACAATGGGCAAACTGCCACCGGAAGCCCGGAGCCACCCTCCGTTGGGAAATCTGCCCACTGCCGGGCAAGGACTCCGCACTTGGCCCCAAAGCAAGCCTGGCTCTGCAGGGAGGGTCAACACAGCCCCCCGCCCCCATGCTCCCCACCCCCTGCACCCCTTTTTGCATTCCAAGTTGATGCTGAACAGGGGGAGGAAACTGCCCCTCTGCCCACAGCATCATCCCGGAGCCGCTGGGGCTCTGGAGGTGCTGAAAGAGGCGTCGGATGGGAGCACAGCACAGTCCATGTGTCACCCACAGCAGTCCCGGGGACACTGTCGAGTCTGAGATGTCCTGGGGCCCCGCTGCTGCCACCTCCCTGCGGAGAGGGGTTTAATCCCGGTTCGCTCAAGGCACAAGAGGAGTCAGGGCTGAGAAGCTTCTCTGCTCCCCATCTCCCACTCCGGGGGAAGCTGCACGGAGCTGCCAGGGCCCCCGACCCCCTGAATTGCACAAAGCAGCAACACCCGGAGAGGAGGAAGCAGGAGGGAAATACCCGCCCCCATCCCAAGGCCCAGCCCCTGGCGGGATTTAAGCCCCCCCACCCCGAGTAGCCCCAGCGGTGGTGGCAGTGGCCGGCTCTGTGCCACCATGGTCACAGCTGAGCTCTTCATCCTCAGCCTGGGAAGCTCCATCCTGCTCCTGGCTCTGGCCCCTGCAGGTAATGAGAGAACTGGGGGGCCAGGGCAGATCCCCAGGGTGGGAGAGAGGACCCCTGGACTCCCCTGTGGCACAGGCCAACCATCACCTGCACCCACCAGGCACCCAGGGGAGCCAGATCATCGGGGGCAAGGCGGCAGCACCCCACTCCTGGCCCTTCATCGCCTCCATCCAGATGGACGGGCAGCACATCTGCGGGGGCTTCCTGGTGTGGCCCAAGTGGGTGATGACAGCTGCCCACTGCCTCATTCCCAGGTGAGCCTTGTCCCCACGTGGGACACGTGCCCTCTGGACATTGTGTGTGGCCCCTTCTAACCAATAACCTCGCCCTAAGGGGTTAAGCTGCCCCCTCCCCCACCGCTGCCCCCCTTGGCCATCCCCCCCTCCCCGATGGCCACCAGCCAGAGCAGCGCCCTCCCAGCCCCGCCTCGGCCACAGGCGCAGCCCCTCCGTGCGCGTGGTGCTGGGAGCCCACCGGCTGCAGGAGCCTGAGGAGTCCCAGCAGATCTTCAGCGTGGCCGAGTCCATCGCCCACCCCCTCTACAATCCCCGTGCCGTGGACAACGACATCCGCCTGCTCCAGGTGAGCCTGCACCGGGCACCCGGCGGCCGGGCAGTGGGGTGATCCACAGCCCTGGGGTGCGAGAGGGAGGTGGGGTGCCCCACGGCACTGGGGTGCAGGAGGAGGTGGGGGTGTCTACAGCCCTAAAGCACCGGGAGGGAGCTGGGGTGTCTACAACCCCAAAGCACCGGGAGGGAGGTTGGGTGCCCCACGGCCCCCAGGGCACCGGCAGGAAGTGGGGTGCCCCAGGAGGGGCCGAGCCGACACTAGATGTCAGTGCTTCTCCGGAGAAGCAGGACAGCGCCATGGGGTGTGATGGAGGCACTGCGGACACACCGACCCTGGCCGGGTCAGCGGCTCCCGGGCAGCCAGTCCCTACAGCAAACTGGGACCAGTGCAGAGGGGGTGACAGGGAGGGGCCCAGCCTTGCAAGAGGGAAGGGCAGGGCTGGGTTGGTCAGCAGGAGCGGTGAGCTGGGGTGCGAGGGAGAATGCGGCAGGAGCAGCTGGGAGGAGGGTCCTGCCCCAGCAGCGAAGCCACCCACGCCCTTGCTGCCCACCCAGCTGAACAGCTCGGCCACGCTGAACGAGTACGTGAGGCGGATCCGCCTGCCCCCTCCGCACATCGACCTGAAACCCGGCACCGTCTGCTACGTGGCGGGCTGGGGAGACACCTCCAACTTCGAAGACCAGCCCGCCGAGCTGATGGAGACCAACACCACCATCGTCAAGCGGAGCCTCTGCCGGACGCTGTGGAGGGGCAAGGTCTCGGCCAACATGCTGTGCGGGGCCAGCCGCAGCACGGCGCTGCACGGCGTCTGTGCCGTGAGTGCTCCCCTGAGCCCCTGCCCCGCGCTGCCCCCCACCGGGAGGCTCTCAGATCTCCCTCCCACCGCCCTCGTTTTTGCAGGGTGACTCCGGGGGACCCCTGGTCTTCAAGGGCAAGGTTTACGGCATCGTCTCCTTCTCTGGGGAGAGGTGTGGGGACCGCCGGTTCCCCGACGTCTACACCAAGATCTCCAACTACATCGACTGGGTGCATCACGTTGTGCGAGGGTTCCGCCCTCAGAGGGGTTGGCTGAAGCCTTAGTGTGGCTGGGGGTCCTGGGGGCAGGCGGGTTGTGAGGAGAGGGGCTGAGATGTCTCACGGGAGGGGAGAAGAGGGCCAGAACGTCCACATCCTCCAGCTCTGGAGGGGCTGGGAGCTGATGCTCAGGGCTCCTGGACCGAGGTGAGGGCAGAAGCTCCTCTCTGCCCATTGGTGAGGGGTGTTTTGTACCCCCTAGGCTATGCCAGAAGCTCCTCATACATCCTCTCGCAGTGGCAACATTTACCTTCCTCAATAAACCCTCAGTCCCCTATCCCACTGCTCCCCCTCTGTGTTTTGGTCCCCCTGACTTGTCCTGGGCATGTGTGGATGGAGCAGGGGGTGCAGGAGAGAGAGGGCAGTGCAGGCCCTGCCGCAGAGGAGCCAGGATCTGCACCCAGGTGCTGCCACCCCAGCAGCATCCCCAGCTGCCTTCCCGCCGAGGTGCGGCTCCCCATCCCGTCCCGTCCCACCCCGTCTCATCCCATCCCATCCCGCCTCATCCTGTTCCATCCCGTCCCACACCGCACCTTCCCCACCGCGCGACGTGACCCCCCCACAAAAGAGGGGAACCACAGACACCCCCCGGGGGCAGGCGGGCTCCCAGCTGCGCCGGCGGAGCCCACAGGGATCCCGTCGGGAGCCTCGCCCGCCTCCCCCGCGCTCGGGCAGACGGGAGCTGGGTGCCCGCGGTGGCCGGCAGACGTGTGCCGAGCTGCTGCTGGCTCTCAGCTGAGACACGCGTGGCTCTGCCCGGTGTCTCCGGGGACAGACCCAGACGTTCCCCGCTCCTGGCTGTTTGTTTTATCTGCGAATTGCTGGCACGCCGTCGTGGCCGCTGCAGGGCCTTGCGCCGGGTCGGGGAGATGCAAAGCCGCAGGCATCGGCAGCCTTGGGGACATCCAGCAGAGGACAGATCCCTGCCAGCCTCCAAAGAAACCCTGAATCCCAGCGTGGTGCTGGCAAGTGACAGCGTGGGGCAGAGACCCCCTGGAATGCCGGGACAGGGCTGCCAGCCCCAGGGCATCCGCGATGGCAGGGAGCCTGGAGAGCCGGCGCCTGTCCCGGCTTGTCCCAGACCACCCAAAAACCGGTGGGAAGGCGGCGCCTGACTCACAGCCGTGTTTTGGAAGCTGAAATCTCCCGCTCATCACAGGAGCTGCCGTTGCCGCCGCAGCCCGTGCCCGCGGGCTCGGCACGGAGCCACCCGCCAGCCGCTCCGGGGACCGAACCCCGCGGCGGGGCGGGCAGGACCGGGAGCTGCCGTGGGCAGGAAACGCTGCGGGCGGCCGTGGAGGGAACCCAGGCCACACACCACCGCCTGTGGTGGCACCTAGGAAGGCATAGGCAGCGTTTTGACAACTCCTGGACATCCACCCCCAAAAGCTGGGTGAGCTGGGTGAGCAGAAAGGAGCTGTAGGAGAAGCCCCCATGCCCGCCCTGGCTTATCTGAGGTGTCTTTTCCAACCGAAATGGTTCCACGATCCTCTGTGATGAGCTCCCGGGCTGGTGAGGGCTCTGAGGGGATTGGCCAAGGGTCAGGGGCTGTGCCACGCCGGCCCCCGGCACAGGGAATGCGGCCGAGGGGGATCCGGCAGCAGTTCCCGTGGAGCTCAGCACGCCAAGCCGCAGGCTGCTGCCCGGGAAACATCCCACATCGGGACCCAATTACCGGCAGGAATTGTTTTGTGAAATACCAAACCCTCATGGCACGGCCCGAGATTGGGAACAGATTTATCTGCATCGCGGGTTGCTCTTCCCCGCTCTCCCCTTCCCTCCCGCCGCACGCAGCAGCCGAGGCTGGGCTGCAAAACCCCAGCACGGAGCTGGAGCAGATGGGATGCGTCTCCTCACGGCTCCCCACATCCCCAAACCCTGAGGAGAAACAACCCCGAGGAGAAACAACGTTTCCTGCGACCCCAGAAAGAAAATGGAACACGCACCACTGTTTATTCTGGTTTTTAATTGTAATCCAAAATCATAACACAGCCGTAAAATGCCCCAACAATATGGAATAGGGAATGTGGATGTTCCCAAAGCATCTACCTCGGGGGTCAGAACCCAATCATACAAAAATAGAAAACAAGGTATTTTTATATATAATATATATATATGATATTTATATAAAGTCAAGAGCTTTTTGGTGTCAGAGCTGAGCTGGTATTTACACAGGTGACAACGGAAGAAATGAGAGAAGGAGTAAAAATAAATACAGGTGTGGGCAGAGCAGGGGGTGCAGGGCCATGGTGAGGGGTCCTGGGGTGGGGGGTGGACAGGGCCAGCTCCCCCCGCAGCCCGGGCTGTGCCCAAAGCTGTTCTGGCAGGCAGGGATGAGGAGGGCTGGGGGCAGCTGCCTCGGGTGATGGGCTCTGGGTAGGGGGATGGTTGTGCCCCCCAGACAGGGCTGCCACTGCACCAGCCCTCAGGGCACTGGCATCACCTCCAAAAGCTGGTGGGAGCCTGGTCTGAATGGGCCTAGGAAAACCTAAACTGAAACCCATTTGAACACACACATGCTGAAACTTTAGGAGACAATAACATACATTTTTTTTTTTTTAATATATATATATATATAAAAATATATATCTACCTCTCTCCCATCTGATGCAGCGTGCGCTGCCTTTCCTGCCACTGGCAGCTGGGGCCGAGCCCCTCAGGGAAGGCGAAAGCGCAGATTCCCTCTAGACCTCGAGGTCCTGGCCAGAAACGTCAGCAGAGTACCGAGAATTAATCCAAAAATAAATAGGCCCAGGGCTGCCAGCCAAGGACACGTGGGGGTGGGGGGGGGGGACACCCACGGACACCCCTCTGCAGTGCACCAGCAGCAGGGAAGGGCACCGGCCACTCTACCGGGCACCGGAGCATCCCAGCTCCAGCCATGAGCCCCCTCCCCTGCTCCCTGGCTGGCAGGATGGGAATCGAGCCCCCCCCTGCGACTGCTTAACATACACAGGGATAAATAAGGATGATTTTTTTTTTTTTATCTTAATAAATATCAGGTATACGGTTTGTACAATATACACATAATGCCCCTGTCTCCCAGCTCCGCCTCGGCCGAGGGACGATTCACACGTAGTTCTCCTCCACGCTGTCCGTCTCTGCGGAGAATTTGGCCGCAGCTGGAAGCAGAGAGGAGAGGTGAGGGGGGTTGTGAGGGGTCAGCAGGCTCTGGGGGAGGGTTCCCTGCCCCGCCCTGCTCACCTGAGCAGCTCCCGTAGTGGCGCACGCCGATGGAGCGGCCGCGGTGGCAGGTGGCTCGCCGCAGGTGGCACGCCGAGGGGTAGGTGACGTTGTTGTTGCCGCAGAGGGCGTGGTCCAGGCTGGTGGGCTCAGGGCAAGGGGCCGTCCGGCACATCACGCAGTGGGCGCTGCCTGTCTGGTCCACCACGCAGGTGTGGGTGCCAGGGCACACCACGCTGGAGCAGGACTCTGCAGGGAAGAACAGGGTTGGAGTGACCCCAGGGGATGGCCGCCCCCACTTCCCACAGCTGTTTCACCCCAAGCAGGTTTTGGGCATCATCCCTGATAAACCCAGCCCGCTCCCTCCTTTTGCTACCAGGAGACAGAGCAGAGCCAGGGGCTGGAGGATCCTGATCTCCCCCATCAGTGATGTTCCCAAGGGCAGGGCCTGGCAGGGGCTGGAATCCTGAGCGCAAGGGAGCTCATGACCTGGAGTCCCCAGGCTCGGCCCTGGCCAGAGCTTTGCCAGGCGGGAGGAGCCGAGGTCCAGCTGCAGCAGCAGAGCGCAGGGCTGAGCCCGCTCGGCGCAGCGGGACCCGGCTGGGCCAGCGGCCGCACGCAGGTGCCTTGGCAGGGAAGCAGCAGCCACTGCGGCCAGGCTGGCAGCTGCCGTGCTGGCCCCGGTGAGAGGGAAGGGCAGGGTCACCCTGGACCAGGCCCAGCACTGGAATGAGGACGCATGGGGGTGGGAGGGGAGCCTGCGCAGCAGGATCAGGCCCTGCACAGGACTCTGCTGGGGTGGGTGGAGGCTCGTGCGCCCCCATCGTCCCTCCACCCTCCTCTCTTTCCCTGATGGATTGGAAGATTTGGCATCTGCAGCTCCCAACTCCCATTTCTTGCCCCACGTCTCCCTGCACAGCCCAGCGCTCGACAGGCAAATCCTTCCAGAAAGGAGGGCTGGAAAAATAACCATAATCCTTCTGACAGCTCTTGGCAGGGCTGGGAGGATCACTGCACTCTTTACAAAAGAGGAAAAAGGGGCTTGACGTTTGTAAATGACATTTTAGGGACTGTTACTGCCCAGCCTGCGGCAAGGCCAAACCCCACTGCACCAACAAGCTGCAATGTCCCCTCAAGGGGCAATGAGACCCATGGCCCTGTATCAGGACAGACCTTCCCTCCTTGTACCACAGGGAGTGGGGACAGGACAGGGACAGGATGGGGGTGGGATTCAGTGGGGTAGGGGCTCGACTGCACCTACTTTTGCATTTGCCCTGGTACATCACTTCAAGGTCAGGGTGGTCTCTGCACTTGGCTGTCAGCAGGTCACACTCGTCCCGGTAGGTGTAGCCATCGGAGCCGCAGACCTGCAGCTTGCGGGGCAGGCTGGAGCAGTCGGGGGCACAGGCACACTGGGGACGCCCGTGCTTCATCTTGCAGACCTTGTCGGGGCCGCACACCACCCCCTCGCAGCTCTCTGGGGACAGAAGGGCAGCAGCACATGAGGACACGGCTCGGGCTGTCACCCACCGGGGGAGGGTGCGTCCTGCCCAGCCCCACAGCGTGACACCGAGTGGGACAGGGACAGCATCACCCTTGTGGTCCCCAACGCCCCTCCTGGGTCACAGCACGTGTGCTGACGCCGAGCTGTCCCAGCAGCATCTGGATCTGCTCAGCTCCACCAAGGAGCAGGTCGTTGGCTGCGACTCCACCTCCAGTGCTCAGCCCAGCCGGAGCCCCTGCTCCGCTCAGCACCAGCTCACTCCTTCCCATCTATTTATTCTTTGGAAGGAGACGTTTCTTTTTCTTGTGCAATGGAAAAAAAAAAAAAAATCTATCTCTACAAGGCCCCAGTTCCTCCAGAAGGAGCCGGGCTTCGCGAGTTGTCCGGGCGATGGGGAACGCCGCTCCCAGCAGACAATGCCCGGCCCTGTCTCGCTCTGTGACTGGAACACAAGAGCGGGAGGCAGCAGCCAGCGCCGCTCCCCAGACAGGCAGATGCTTTGTCCCCCCGGGTCACCTCCCGGCCAGCGCGGGGGCCAGGTTCAGGGGGTCCCGCCAGCGCCCCGGGGCTGTGCCCACGCCGGCGGGGATGGAGAGGGGCCACCGGCTCCAAGCAGGGGCCCATCCTGGTGTCCAGGGGCCCAGACATTGGTGGATGGGCAAAGGGGTCAGCAGCAGGGATGGGGGGCTCTGTCTGGGGCAGCTGGACTCCTCTTTGCCTCTCAAAGCACACACATCCCTCACCCCGGGAACACCCCCATAGCTCCCAGGACACAGGCACTGCTGGGACCCAGCAGGGCAGGACCAAAAGGCTTCCCAAGTTGGGGATTCACCCCCAGCAGGATGGATCCCAGCAGACAGGGTGTGTGCTGGGAGCTCTGGGAGGCACAGAGGGGGATTTCCCTGTGGGAGGTGGGCCACCTTAAGAGACATGGAGGAGAAGGAGGGGGAGAAAGAGGAGGACAAGGAGAAGAAGGAGAAGGAAGAAAGGGAAATTCCCTGTCTGCTTGGCCCAGCTGTCCCAGGGGGAAATTCCCTGCTGGGAAACACTTTCCCATTTTGCTCCCTGATTTCCATAGCTGGGGCCTGTCCCAGGGAAGAGAAGGCTGAGACTTGGGGACACCAGGACAGAGGAGGACAGCATTATGTCCCAAGGCTGCCAGAGCAAACAAGACCCTCATCACCCTCCACTCTGTGTCGTTGCCAGCAGTGCAGAGCTCAATCATCCAGACTATCCCAGTAAGGGATAATTGGAGCAGTTGGAGAATCCCCCCGTGAACCAACCCTGCAGCCTGGCTTCCCCCTGCACTGGCTCCTTGGGGAGGACACCGTGTCCCCAGCAGCTGGAGCCAGGAAATTCACCTCCCCCAGAGACCCATCCACAGAGCCCCCAGGGTCCGGCCAGCACCATCCCTGGCCGCCCCGGCTGCAGCCCATTTTATCCTGGAGTAACCTCTCCCAGCCTCCCCTTGGGGAGTGGGAGCACAGCTCCTCTTATCCGCCCTCTTCCAAGGCCTCCGGAGCCTGGTGAGGAGCAGCACCAGCTCCATCTGGATGGGACAGGCAGGGGCTGGCTGAGGGTGGGGGGTTGTGGTGCACGTGCTGGCCAGGCTCCCCAGCGGTTTCCTCAAAGATCCTGCTGCCAGACACCAATAAACCCCATGAGCCACAGCCCCCACCATGGTCTGTGGCCACAAGCAGCCCCCCCTGTTTCCCCCAGCCTCCTGACAGAGATTAGTGAGGTGAGTGCAGACTCCTGGTTGAGGGCTGCCTGTCCCCTCTGCACTTTGCCTCCAGCACAGGGGAGCCCCTGGAGAGGGTCCCAGTGCTCCCAGCTCCCTCCAAGCAGCGATGGGGCCGGAGCCAGGATCTCACTCAGCTTTTGGCTGGCAGAGTGTGCAGCCCCAAGCTGCAGCAGGACAGGCCTGAGGAGCTGCCGTTGTGGCAATGCAGAGGGGACGCAGGGCGCTGGGGGAAGTGGTTTTGTTTAAAACCTTTTCCCCTTTTAAGCAAATAACAACATGACCTTCCAAAGCCCCGCTCCTGCCTCCTGCGGGCAGCAGGTCCTCGAGCGTGTTCTCACACAGCCACGCAAGTGCTGGAGGATCTGCAGCTCCGGCACACGCCAAAACATCTGGCGGGGCTGGAACTCACAGCTGGAGAGTTTCCACTTCTGGAACTGCCCGTTACATAAAGCCATTTCACACACGCGCTGGGAGGAGCGAGGGGCAGCAGAGGGGAAGAAATCGATTTTTTTTTTTTTTCCTTAGAAAAACCTGACAAAGTTTCCTTCTGAGCAGCCGTGGCGAGGGCAGGGGAGGGAGGCCCCAGCGCAGAGGGGTTAACTTGGGAACAGGCAGCCCCAGATCCTCTCCCTGCACTTGGCTGCCCAGCCAAGACCTGGGTCATGCATCCCTCTCCACTGGGAGAGAAACTAAAATACACTCGAAACGAGAGCAGCCGGGGGACACAGGCTGTCCCGCCAGCCCTGATCCACAGCAGCATCCATCCAGGAGCTGCAGCAGCAGGAGCATGGGGTCAGCAGTCCCTGGGGTCCCTGTGCTGTTCCAGACCACCAAGGAGAGCCCCATCTGGTGAAGGGCAGCCCAGCTCCGTGCTGCTGCATCACCCAGAGCTGCAGACTCTTGAGTGTTGCCCCCAGGGCTCCACACGTTCCCCATGGGCAGAGCTCAGCCCCACAGCAGCCTCTCACCCCCCAACCTCCTCACCTTTGCAGGGGTGGCAGGTCACCAGCCCCAGGAAGCCCAGCAGGCTGATCTTGTTGCCTGGGTAGGTGTAGTTAGACCAGGCCACATCCACGTTGCCGTTGGCACAGCATTCCTCCCACGTCACCCCTGTCTTCAGGATCATGGTGCACTTGGCCTCCTTCCCCTGTTGCAGCCAGCAGATTCCACCTGTGGAGAAGGCAGAGGGTGAGGGAGGCCTGCTGTGCCAGGACCCCTGTGAAGGACAGAGAGTTCCTGGCTGTGGCTGGACCAGCTTGGGGCAGAGGCACGGGGATCACTCCAGTGCCTGGGACAAGCTGAGGAACCTAGAGATGCTCTGTGCTGGCTTCTGTGGAACAAGAGCTGACCTAACCAGGCATCTCCAAGGGTCCCTGGCATGGCAACTCAGTGCCCCTACAGTCACCCCAATGCTGCTGCCAGCCCTCTTCTGCCAACAGGCTCCAAATCCAGCACTTAGCCCACAGGGATGGAGCAGTTATCCCAGCACTCCCTGTGATGTTTCAGGAGATGCCCAGCCTGCCAGCCAGGATCTGGGCTTGTAGCTTGCCTCTCCCTGCTTGCATCTCTGCCCAGT
The DNA here is from genome assembly GCA_016584745.2 of Phylloscopus trochilus trochilus. Classification (NCBI taxonomy): domain Eukaryota; kingdom Metazoa; phylum Chordata; class Aves; order Passeriformes; family Phylloscopidae; genus Phylloscopus; species Phylloscopus trochilus. The sequence goes on along the minus strand of WQNJ02000044.1, from coordinate 372,927 downwards.
CCCTGCCTGGCCCCACAGAGAGGGGGTCCCAGCCCAGGGCAACAGGCAGAGTGGGGCCAGTGGGTGGCTGCTGGGAGGGCTGGATGTCCTGGCTTTTGCCAGTGGCCCCAGAGAGGGATGGAACTGTTCCCTGACACGGGAGCCTGACACCCACGGCCTCTGCAAGGAGCATCTGAGCCAGCGGCTGGATCACAGGGCACTTGCCCCAGCCCTTGGGTCTGGGCCAGACCCTCAGCACTGGATCCCTCTGACTCAAAAGCCTGTTTGTTCCGTGACCCACCAGCGAATCAGTTAGATGAATTTTTTTTTTTTTTTTTTTTTTTTTTTTTTTTTTTTTTTTTTTTTGTGAGTGATTTCTTTGCAATTTCCGCCTCTGCAAACCAGCCTCTTGTGACGCTTATTTGGGTTCGTGCTCTCATTAGCTGTGCCTGAGGTTTGCTAAACGGCGAAAAGATGGAAGGGAGGGATGGGGGCAGGGACGGGTCTTGCGCTGCCAGGCGGGAGTCGCTCCCCTCCTAAGCAGGATTCACCCTGCTCCAAAGCGGAGCCCGTCCCCGCCCTACACCCCCTGTGCCCCCCTCTTTCCTCACGCACACGCTTCTGGTTCGGACACATGAGGCTCCCAGCCCGGCTGCATCCGCGGGGCAGCCGTGGATGGAGCAAACCCTCGGGCTGCGGGCACCTCGGGCAGCACCAGCCGCTCCAGCACGCGGCTGCCATCGGGATTTCTCCTCCACGGATTTGTCCAATCGCTCTTCCAAGCTCAATTTCCCGTTACAGCACCGCGCGGCCCCCTCTCCCCACGGAACACTCAGCATCGTGCGAGGGGAAGGTGGAAACTCCCGCGCCGCTGCGGGAGCGGCGGCACCGCACGGCTCCGAGGCGCTGGGAAGGGCTGATAAAGCCCCGGTCCGGGGTCTCGGGACGGCCTCTCGCACCGTCCCGATGCCGCCCAGGCACGGCGAAAGCCGTTAGCACCGGCAGCGGAACCGGGAGGGTCCAAGCTCCCAACTCCACACCCCGGTCCATGGACCGGCCCCGCTCCCGGCCCGTCCCACCGGGGCACGCAGCCCCGAGCCGAGCCTGCCGCCCGCAGCCCGGGAACAGCGATCCCCCGGGACGCACCGGCTGCGGGATGTCGGGACCGGGCAGCGGAGCCGGGCGGGACCCGGGCGGTCGCTCCCGCCGCTCAGTCACGGGAACCACCCGACGGAGGGACGGCGGGGACCGGGACACCCGAGCAACACCGCCGGGCACCCGGTAGCCACCGCTCCGCCCGGTAAAGCGGTTTGCGCCGCCGAGAGCCCGGCATCCGCCCCGCGGGACGGGACAGCCCTGCCCGGGGCTGCCGCCCGATAACGGCGCCGCGACCCCGGGGCGGCCGGGCCGCCCCCGCCCCGAACACCTGCCGGAGGGAGCGGCGTTACCGGCGGCCGGGGAGGAGCGGGAGGACGGACGCACTGCGCCGGGACCCCCGCCGGGACCGGGACCCCCATGGCTCTTACCGTGCGCGGCGGCGGGGCTGCAGAGCGCCAGCAGGCAGAGCGCCAGCCGCAGCGGCATGGCCGGGCCGGGCGGGGACGGGCCGGGACGGGCCGGGGCGCTCCGGTGACCTGTTGCTGTGAGGCGGCGGCGAGGCCGACCGAGCTATAAAGCGGCGGGGCGGCGTGAATCACCGGGCGGGGCGGCGCGGGGGGGGCCGGGGCGGGGGCAGCGGCGGTGGAGTCGGGGGGCAGCGAGGGGGGATGAGCGCGGGGGCAGCGGCGGGAGGCACTGAGGGTCTGATCGTCACCGAGTGGGCGGAGGGGGTCGTGTCCGTGCGTCCCCCGGAGAGGGCGGGGAGCGGCACCCCGGCACTGAGATGGATCGGGGAAGGTTTGGAGGTGCCCGCCGTGAGCGAGGTGGAGCGGAGCGGAGCAGTGTCTGGGCAGACTCCGAGGTGTGTGGGGACCCCCGAGCGCTCCCCTGCCCAAGCCTGTGCTGCCCGCACGGCTGCGCCCTCCCCACCCATCCTCGCATGAAGCCGAACTGCCTCCTCCCAAAGCAGCCCCGGCTGGCAGCAGGGGTACCGTGTGGGCTGTCTCATCTGTGGCTCCTTTCATCTCTGCTCCCCAAAACGCTCCCACAGCTCGGCTGGTACCCAGCATCACCCCCAACACACAGAGGGAAACTGAGGCACCACCCTGAGCCCTGCCAGGCAAGGAGGGGATGGAGAAGAACTGTGGGGCCGTACCCCCACGGCACGTGCTGCCTCTGTCCTTCACAGATGTCCCCGTCACCGCGAGGACTGCTTCATCTGACTCCTGAACAGTTCCCCCGGGCTGGGGAAGTGCAGCTGGGCTTTCAGGGGCTCCCAGGCTTTGTGGGGTTCCTACAGGACAGGGGAGGGCAGCAGAGAACCCAGGGCAAGGCAGGTCAGGTTTGGCCTTGCTCCTTGCTTGGTGCCACCACAAAGGGATCACCCACCTGTCTGAAGGGGGGGTCAGGATGCACCAGAGACCATCACCCTGCTACCCCAGGCAGAGTGTTGGGGGCACAGGGTTCTCTGCCACAGCCCAGGGCCCTCTGCAGCCCCAAGTGCCTTGTCCAGCTCCCGGCTGCGCAGCTGAGGAACGTTTCACCCCGTGCACTGGCCCCAGCTGAGGTCATGTTTTCAGCAGGGCTGAGCCGGGCTCTTTCGGAGAAGGGCCCCGGCCACAAGGCCCACGGGACCCTGCACCACCCCTCCGGCCCAGCAGCAGCCTCCTGGCTCTGAGTGGTGCCAGCACAGCACGAGCAGCTTGGTTTGGCGTGGGATGGGGCTGGACACAGCTTTGGTCCAGTGGGACATGGAGCAGCCTGGGTCCCACAACAGGGGGAGAGGGTGCAATGCCGTGTGCCAGCACGGGCAGAGAGCGGTGTCACTGGCACTGCCACATCTCCATCCCTCCAGCCAGCAGGCTACCTCTCACTAAAGCAGATCTTCCCTCCCTTCTCCAACTTACAGCCCTTTGCACCCCCAGGGAGGGGTCGGGAATGGGGAGGGCTGGGTTTAACCCAGGTGGCATTGGTGCCACCCACAGGTACAGGAGCCCTGCAGCACTTGGCACCTCCAGACAGTGTGTGGTGGGGACAGGAGCACTGACCGTGGGACAGTGGAGGGTCCTGGGGGAAAGCACAGAGCCAGCAGGCCACCAGGCTCCCAGTTTGCTGCTGGCCCTGCCCCTGGCACTGCTCCCGGGCCTGTCCTGGCTGGTGTGACCCAGGCGTGCTCGGCCGCCTTGGAGCAGTTGCCCATGTAAGGGCAGAGGGCTGGGGAGCCAAACTTCCAAGCGGGATGTCCGTGAGCGAGTGGGTGGTGATGCACTCACTCACATGCTCCAGGATGCAAGAGGAGCTCGCAGAGGCCAGGAAGGGATTTTCCTTGGCTGCGAGTGGGGTTGCACAACCGCTGTCTCTGGCAGGGAAGGGGTCAGACCTCGCTCGGAGCAGCAGGCGCTGCTGCATCTGTAAAGGGAGCAGCCAGGCTCCTCTGGTGGCCAGGAGGGAGGTGGGTCCCTGAGCCAAAAGGTGCTCAGAGCCTTGATGAGGTTGCCCTGCTCCCTGGAAAATCGTGCTGGGGGCTCTGCTTGCCACTGTCCTGGCTGTGGCTGAAGCAAATTGCCTGTGGTGATACCACTGGCAGGGGCTGAGGCTGGTTCTCAAGCAAAGCTGGGAGCAGAATTCCACTGGCCAGTCCCACACACAGGGTGATGCTGCCTCCCTGAAGCCCACAGACACCCCAGGGTGTGACTGAGCCCCAGCAGCACCCACGGAGTGAGTGGGGCGAGGAGCTGGCCTGGGATCTGCGGGAAAGCAGCCCTGTGGCACCCAAAGGGAGAGAGAGGAACCCCTGGGCCAGGGCTGGGGGCGGCGAGAGGCACTGGAGCGGGGACAAAGGAGCCCTTTGGAGCACAGTGAATGGTGGCTTCACATCTGACCTTTCCTCTGGGCACTGGTGCCACGCTGGGCCAGGGCTGCAGCAGGATTTCAGGACAAGGTTCAGAGCCAACCACTCTCCCCCCAAAAGCCAGCTGCTGCATGCTGCTGCTGGGCTCCTTTAAGGAGGGAATCTCGCCTCTCTCATCAGTTCAGGCTAATTAAACTCTGCTAAACCAATTAGAGCTGCAATTTGCAACAAGACGTTCTATTGAGAAGAAGAGCCCAGGGTCAGGGCAGAGGTTTCATACCGCCGGCGTGGATCTGTGGGCAGGTGTTGGCCAGGGCCCTGAATGTTGCCATTTCCCTGTCAGAGCGAGGTAACCCTGGCCCCATTCCTCTCCTCACCACAGTGGGATGCCCCAGTTTCTCTCATGCAAGCAGAGATGCTGCCAAGCACTGCAGTGGGGAGAGGGGTTGCTGGTGGGGGGCTCCACAGCCCCAGCTCAGGTTTATCCATGAGCCCATCGGGACCCCAGGGACCCTCGGGGACAGGGTCAGCACAGCAGGGTCAGCACTAGGGCTCAGTGTGCACCCAGAGCAGGGATGGAGCCTGGGTCACATCCCTTGGAGCACATGGCGAGTGGCCAGAGCGAGGCGTGAGCCGAGGGCAGGGCCCCCGCGGCTGCTGCTGCTGGCAGCCTTCACCCGGGGGCGGGATTTTCTCCTGCATCCCCACACGGCTCCAGCCCAGTGAATTAACTCCGTGCTTGTCTGGGGAGAGAGTGTCAGGACGGCACCTTGATGGGCGCACTCCACCCCCAGCGCTGACACGGAGCTTCGCCCTGCGCCCCGGGGCGGCAGCGTCACCGCTCCGTGCCTCAGTTTCCCCATCTGCTGAGGTGAGATAATGCTCCTCTGCTTGATCCTGCGCTATCTCCCAGGAAGGTTGCAGGGATTAGTTTGCTAATGTTTGCAAGGAGCTTTGAAGATGAAAAGCCGTGAACAAATGCCAAGAAGTGCTGAGCTGGATTCTCCTCGCCAAGTAATCGTTTCATGTTCCTGGGACACTTCCACTTCTGTGGATGAAGGAAGGCAGGGCGGGAGTGCCAGCATTCAGGGAGGGCCAGGAGGCTGACATACATTCCCAAGACCTGCCCCTCCAAATCTGATCACCCATTCTGTTTGATTCCTGATCAAATTCTGGTCCCTCCTGCTGATACCCAGACCCATTCCCCTTCCCTGCTGCTGGCACCAGCACCCTGCAGGGCCCAGCACCACAGGAAGCATCACCCTGGGGGGATTCACCCCCTCTCTCTTTCTCAGAAATATCATTCTCCTCTGCAGTGCTCTGGGTGTCCCCAGCAAGAGCTGCACTTGCCCAATGCCTCTTGTTTTGAATCTTTGGTCTCAGTGCTGCCAGCTCTGCCCTGAACTGATGGGAGATGCTCTGGGCTCTGTCCATGCTGGGGAAAGTGCTTGGAGCCAGGAGGTGCAAGCAACCTGGAGCGGGGACTGGGAAGGCTGGGACACGGGAAAGCAGCAGTCAGAGCCAGCAAGGTCATCCCATCCCATCCCATCCCATCCCATCCCATCCCATCCCATCCCATCCCATCCCATCCCACCCCATCCCATCCCATCCCATCCCATCCCATCCCATCCCATCCCATCCCATCCCATCCCACCCCACCCTGCAGCCCAGCCTGGAGAAGCCACCTCTGACAAACACGTGTCCCTCTCAGCAAGGAGCAGCTTTCTCACGGCTCCAGTTCCCCCTCTCCTGTCCACTCACACCCATTTCCAGCCACCTTAGCGAGCTCCTTACAGAACAATCCCGTTGCCCACATGGCTGAGCCTGGTGGGGTTGGCCTGGCCGGGCTCAGCCAGGGGTGACACAGGCTCTGTGTTTGTCTGTGTGTGTGTGTGAGAGTGAGTGTGAGTGTAAACAAGCTGTGAGTCAGCACCGGCTGCGGCCGTGCGGGCTCCCAGCGCTAAGGCTGCCCCCGCCGCGGCGAGGGGCAGGAGCAAAGCGAGCCTGGAGGGGAGAGCTGGCAGCGCCGTGGAACCTCGGGCAACAGAGCGGGGCTGAACTGGGAGTGGGGAAAACCTCCCGGGTCGTCAAAGTCTCCTGGCTCCTTGGTGAGGCTGCAGGAGGAAGCAGAACTGCACCGGGAAGGGCAAGGGCTGCTCCGCTGATCTTCGCTCCCAGAGCAAGGTGCTGGTTATTGGGGTGGGACAGATGGGCTGCTGGCTGCCCTGCTCCCGTACCAGCCACGAGGACATGGATCCCATTGGCATTGCAATCCCAGCATCCCAGCCTGGTGGCCCTGGATGATCCCCATCCAATGGGCCACTAAAGAGCAGAGCCACCACAGGTCACATCCTCCCTGGAGCCCACATCTGCCACACAGCGCCTGTCAGCCAAAGAGCCTCATTGCTTGGCCCAGGCCGGCAGTTGTTAGAAAAGCATGTTTTTCACATTAAAATTTCCCTTGAAGAACAATGGTTTAAACCAAGCATAAAAAAAGGAAAGAATCCAAAAAGAGGAAAAAAAAAAAAAAAGAGAAAGGAAAATTTTTGGTGGAGCCCAAAAACTACCCCCTGGGACCACGAACTTCCCCTGAGCCCCTCCTGCCCTGGCTGCTCCCAGGGGAGTGTGGGCCACTGGAACAGCACAGCTGGGCCAGGAAGAGACCACCAAGATGCCACCAGCCCTTGGGATCCAGGGATTAGAGCCATGTAGGGCTGGGGACCACCCGCCACCACCAGCATCCCTCAGCCCTCACAGCCTGCGGGGTGGTGAGGATGGGGCTCAGCCTGCGCCGCTGCTCCCAGGTCACTGCCAGCTCCTGGATCGCTGCCAGATGGGATCCGGACCCGCAGCCCGGAGGTGTGAGGCTCCAGGAGATGAGGTGGGGGATGTAAATCTCCCGATCTGTCTGAGCAAACTCAAAGGAGGCCGATTCAAATCCGCCGTGACACGACTGGCTCGGGGCGGGTAGACAATCCCAGCAGTGTCTGTAAGGAATCTCGCCGCTTTCCTTTGAGTGGCCTCCAATTTATTAATTAAAATAGGCAATTATATATGATGTGGGGTGGAGGGGGAGCAGGGAGACCAGCTGCACCAGTTATTCTCACTTGGCAGGAATTGCTCTGGAAGTTGCTCTGGCTCCAGGAGGTGCTTGTGCTTCCCAGGGCTCAAGGCAGAGCCTGGGATGAGCCCGTGCCCAGAGCTGCCCCTGTGCCTCCAACACCTGGGCAGTGTGGAGGCTTCAGCTCCAGTCACCACTTTCTTTAGGAACACAGGGTCCAGAGGGCAGGAGGAATCCCTTGACCCCCCTGTCTGGTGTTCCCTCCACTGCTCAGCCCAGGTGGGATGGTGACTCTGAGCTGCTGGAGGAGCCTCCCACCCTGCCCCATCCCCTCAGACAATGGGAGCCCTGGCATATTTTCCGCTGCCCTTCCCAAAGCAGGGTGGCCGATTTGGGAGCGGGCTCTGTCTAACAATGACTCGATTCTACCTGGGGAGGTGTCACCTCCTCGTCAGCCCTCTCGGGGGAGGGTGCCTTTCTGCAGCACCGTGGGAAAATCCTTTCCTGCGTGACTCAAATTTGCTCCTGACCAGACGCAGCTCCCTCGGAGGCAGCAGAAGGAAGGGGGGCAGCCAAACACAGAACCTCCAATCTTGGGGTGCTCGAGCAGCATCAGAGACAGGGTCTCCACGGGGTGTTCACGCCCTCTGTGGGGAGGAATCGTGGGCTGGGGCCAAAGTCAGGGGCTGCCTGGGAGCCTCAGCCCCCGGAGAAGGGCGGTCCCCTCTCCATGGTCAGCACCAGCAATGAGGGATGGGCAGGGGACTTTGGCTGTAGGTCATGGGCAGAGGTGGAGGCAAACTCCAAGAGATGAGTGGGGGGGGCTTCTGGGGGACCCTTCCCACGGCTGTGTGCCCGCAGCGCTGGGGCTGCGGCTGCTCTGCCGCTTTATCTCCCTGCGCATCCACATCCGCTGCCATTTGCATCCCAACGAGTGTTGTTGCCACGTTCCGCTTCCTCAGCTCCTGCGTCAGGGAATTCCAGAAGGACAAAGTCAGTGGAGCCGGATCCTTTCCCCCCCCCCGCTCACCCCACAGGCACCCGGCACTCATTTGATCAAGTGGCAACTTGTCCTCCAGCCGTGAAACAGGGCACCGGAGAACCGCAGGGAAGGAGCTTCCCTTGGGGTGTGAAATGCCCCATCCGGAGCCACGGGCTCCGCGCTGAGGCTCCGGGCTCTGTCTGGCTGCCGGCTGGGCCACGACGCACTGTCTGGACCCACCTCCTGAATAAAAGGCTTACGGGGAGCAGCAGTTTCCTCATCACCTGGAAATAAATGCCAAGGTGTCTTATCAGCGGCCGGGATCATCGATCAGCCGCTGAACTCTGCCGATCTGTGCCACTGCTGCAATTCTCACACCACCAGCGAGCCCTCGCAGCTGCTGAGCGGTGACCCAGCCCTCATCAGGCGCTGTGTCCCACCAGCGTCCAGCTCAGGGCATCTCACCCCGTCCGTGTCCCTGTCCCCCCGCATCGCGGGCAGCAGAGCTCTGCCGAGCTTTCCACGGCTCCTGAGCTGCTCCACAAATCCCTCCCCGGCTCCATCACCCGGCGAAGCCGGAGCAGCAAATCCTGGGCTGCAGATGCCACCTGCTGGGAGCGGGGCTGGTGTCGCCGACTCGATCCGCAAGACCCCACAGCCCCCACTATGCAGAACCCTTAAAATCCCACGGTTCTGCCACTCCCGTCCTGCCCCGCAGCCTCACCATCCTCCCTCCCCCAAAACCTCACAAGCGGGATACCCCAAAATCTCCCCAGTCACACCACCCCAAAATCTCCCCAGCCACACCACCCCAAAATCTCCCCAGTCACACCACCCCAAAAAACCCTGGCTCGGCAGTGCCACACAACAGCCCCTGGGGCTTGGGACCCCTGTGAGGGCCAGGCAGATCCTCTGCTCTCTCAAAAGCTGCAGCCTGGCCAAAGCGCTGGACCTGAACAGAACCGCAGGTGGGATTCTCAGGTCCCAGAAATCGAGATTCCACCTCTCCACTGCAAAAACCTCCCCAGCACCCTCCAGCATCCAAGGAGCAAGGTCTGGGAGAAACACCCAACCTGAGAGTGTTCTGCCAAATGGGAACACCTCAGTTTCTTTGGGACTATTGCAACTTGAAGCAGCTCCTGGGATTTTCACTGGGAATACCCCTTTTTCCCTCGTTTCGGGGGGAACTCAACCCCAGCTCATTTTTTTTCTCTTCCTTAAAAAATAAATAAGTCTGCTTTTGAGCTTTTGATGTTTTAAAGCCCGGGGGTCCGGTGGGGCTGAGAGAGGGATCAAGAGCCCGGGGGTGGAGGGGAGAAGGAAGGATGGGGGGGGTCCCGGAATGAGGGGGGGGTTCCCGGAATGGGGGGGGGTTCCCGGAATGGGGGGGGTGTTCCCGGAATGGGGGGGGGGTTCCCGGAATGGGGGGGGGGGGGGGTCCCGGAATGGGGGGGGCTCCCGGAATGGGGGGGGTTCCCGGAATTGGGGGGGGTTCCCGGAATCGGGGATCCAGTCCCGCCGCTTTCCCCGGCCACGCCCATCACCTTATATGGGCAAACCACGCCCACTCACCTTAGCCTACAGAGCCCCGCCCCCTGGTGAGCCCCGCCCCCTTAGCCATTGCGCCCCTCCGCGTTTGCGCCGCGCGCTGTCCCCTGTCCCCCCTCGGCCGCCGTCGGCGCCGCGGCGCGCGCGGGGGGCGGGGCCGGCGGGTAGGGAAGATGGCGGAGGCGTCGCCGCAGCCGGGCCGGTTCTTCTGCCACTGCTGCTCGGCCGAGATCGCCCCGCGCCTGCCTGTGAGCGGGGGACCGGGGAGGGTCTCCGGGGAGGGCCGGGAGCGCGGGCGGGGCCGGGCGGGGGCCCCGAGGGGGCGGGCACGTGGGGGCGAGGCCTGAGGGGCCCAGGGGGCCTGAGCGGTGAGGAGGCGGGGGGGCGCCCCGTGGGGCTCCACCCGCGGCACCGGGGCTCGGGGGCGTTGGGGGAGGTGTCCGCAGCGAGGGAACGGGGCTGCGGCGACGCTAGGAGAGGATCTGCGGAGTGAACGGGCCGGCCTGGCCGAGGGGCAGCGGCTGGGCGAGCTGCGGCGGGGGCGGCGCGGCGGGAGGGGCCTTCGGCCCTGTTCGGCCCGGACGGGGGGGGCCCGCGGCGGTTCGAGCGCTCCGGTCGCCCCGCGGGGAACGGCTGGGCCCCGCCGCGGAGCCGGTCTGGGGCGGGAATCCGTCCGGCAGCAGCCCCAGGGTCCCGCTCTGACACCCCCAGCCTGATCCCATCCGGTGCCGCGTGAAGCGCCGCGGGGTGGTGGAGCCTTTTCTCGGTTGTCTTTCAGGAGGGTTTAATGAACGCGACAAAAGCCCCGCGGTGGTGGGTCGCAGGGCTGGGGCGCAGGGAGGTGTACGGTAATACGGAGGTAGAAATGCTGTGTAGGCACCTGGGCAGGTGCTTTAATCACTCACCAAAATCCGGTGTGTGTGTGTGTGGAGCTTGTCCTGACGTGGGTGGAAAAGGAGTGGGGAGGATCTGGTGGATCACTTGCCTCTCCTGCTTGGCTTCCTGAGATGTTAAATGTGATTTGGAAAGTCTTGCTGGTACCTTTATCCTGACACTTTTCACAGCACCTTGTCTCAAAAGTCGTTGCTGTTTGTTGGCACTCGGCTTGAAAAGCCTCTGAGGACGAGCAGAGCTGTCCCTGCCGGGGGTGGTTGGTTTGTGATGCCCGATTTGTCCTTTTGCCCTCTCGTTTGGGGCAGGGTGGGCCATGCTGGGGGTTCCCTGCTCGTGTGTAAGAGTGAGGACAAGCCCTCTGTGCACACACGGGCTGTGGGCAGGTAACCCAGAAAAATCTGTTCTTTATTTCTGTTCAAACACCCCGTGCCAGGCCGTGCTCACGTCTGGTGGTGTGTGCTTGGCTGGGCACACCTGGCTGTGCCACCTGGGTGCTCTGGGCCAGACTGGGCCAGGCAGGGAGCGGGTCCTGTGTTTGGGGGCTCAGATCTGTGAGTTCTGAACTTGTTTTGGGGATCCAGGTTCACTCGGGTTTCACGCGGGCTTCGCTCACCCTCTGCAGGCGCAGTAACCAGAGCTGCCAAAGGAGGGAACTCAAACAGCCCGAGAAACAACAAACTTTGACATTTGTGCTGTTCCAGCTGCAGAGGAATGTGCTGATCCCTGTGCTGGGAGCTGGCTGTGAGCACACAGACACACACACACAACACACAGCAGCTCCCTGCAGCAGGGTGCTCAGGCCACGGCCATTCACGCCCGTGCCATGTGTGTCCCCACCAGTTTGTGCTGGTGGGGAGCCACGGGCAGGGGGGTTTCTTGGGCAGGGGGGTTTCATGGGCAGGGGGGTTTCATGGGCAGGGGGGTTTCATGGGCAGGGGGGTTTCATGGGCAGGGGGGTTTCATGGGCTGCTCTTCCTTCCCTGTGCTCACACAGGAATCCCTGAGCTCAGACCTGTTGTCCTGCTGCAGAGACTGTTGTTCCACAGTGGCAGACAGGGAATCCTGAGTGGGAGAAGGAGCAGCCACCTCTCCCAGTCTGTTCCTGAGCCTCAGAGCTGCTGTATCTCCCTGGGCAGACGGGGCACATGCAGTGCCTCTAAGCTGTGCTCCTTCCCTGGGGCTGCAGCCACCCCAAGGGCTTGATGAACAGCCTCAGCTCTTTGTGGGAATCCCTCAGTCTGGCTAAGGGCTGTGCCAATTCCAACATAGCAGCAAAAGGAAGTGGCATTATTTTTAGAAGCTCTTAAATGCCTTCTGTGCTGAGCCCAGCTCTGCCAGCACAGGGATTTGGGGTGGTGTGTGCCCGCTGTGGGGCAGGGGATGGGATTGGCTCAGTGCTGCTTCTTGAGCACTGGAGAGTGGAACAGTTCCCTTTCAGGGTCTCCAGCATTCTGCTCTGCTCAGGACAGGGTGGTTGTAGAGGATGAAATCCTCACAAACCCCAGGAATCGTGAGGAAGTAGCTGTCACTGAGCCTGTCTGTCCTGGCATGCTCAGTGCCCAGGGGACTGGGGTGCCAACAGGTCTCTGTAGTGAGCTCTGGGTGTGGGAGTGTGAGCTCCTGGCTGCAGAATGACCCCGAGTGTCCCTGTGTGCTGTGAGCCCCAGGCTGTGTTAGTGACAGGGACCAGTCAGCTGAGCCCCAGGCTGTGTTAGTGACAGGGACCAGTCAGCCTCCCTGAGCACCACGACCTTGCCGAGTCCCTGCTGCCATTCCCACACTCTTTTCCTGCTCCCCAAAACATGCAGCTGGGCCAAAGTTTGAGGGCTGCTGCGTAGGGAGAGCTGAAGGTTTCACTTTCACTTCACTGGAACTGCATCAGCTGGTAGCTAATTCTGTGTCTGTACTGGAGATTAATCAGCAACACCCTCATAATTCATAAGCTGAGCTCCCACAGGCTGAGCTCTGGCCTCACTGGCTCAGGAAGCCAAAAATTGGGGTGTGGGGTTGCTCTGGGACCGTGGCATGTGCTGGGGATGGCAGACTGCAGGACCCTCCCACCCTGTCACACCCTACAACTCTGAGGTGCCACTTTCTTCTCTCACCTGTTGTGTCTTCTCCTGCAGGACTACATCTGCCCACGGTGTGAGTCTGGTTTTATTGAGGAGCTTCCCGAGGAGCCAAGGTAATGTGCTTCCCCAGGGGCTGGTGCTCCAGTGAGCCCAGGTTGCTTTGCTGTCTCTTCCTAGTTCAAAGGCAATGTTTGATATAAACCACACCATTTCTATTGCTTCTGCCCCAGCTTTGGCTCATCTTTCCTCACTTTTGGAATACGGTGCTTTGCATCCACAGGCTAACCTGCCACGGCAATGCTGAGGGGCGGGACAGGAATGGTTTGATTTCAAACAAACATAAAGGAGTGGTAGGGAGGCTTTCCCCTGTGCTGTGTGGTAGCTCTGACCTCATCTGAGTCATCAGGGCAGAGATAACCCCAGAGAGAGAGGGACCTGGGAATGGTGAGCACATGGACATCTTGTGTTAAGTAGTGACTGTGCTGGGGATGAACAGCAAAATGTTGTGGCTGAGACTTTGGACTCTGCCCTGGGGCAATGAGGTTTGCATTTCTGTGCTGCTCTGCTGCCGCTGGGGGCAGAAGCAGCAGAAATGTCTTAAAATGTTTTGGTCATGTTTGTGGGGCCCCAGCTGTGACTGGCTCCAAGAAGGGCTGTGGGCAGTGCAGGGCCCAGGGGTAATGGGTGTGGTGGTCTGCATGGTCTGGGGCTTCTGCACTGAGCAGGTGATGTCTGTTCCAACCCTGGAACCTGGAAATCTGTCCTGACTGATCGTGACTGTTTTGGTGATTCCCTGTGACCTTGGGAGAGTCCCATAGTTGCTGAATCTCGGTGGTTTCGGTACCATGAATGCAAAGCTTGATTCTGAGCAGGAAATGTTCCTGCAGCTCTGAAAGCAGAAGTCTGACAACTTTTAGAGTTTTCTCAATATCCTGAGCCGTTGGGTTACGTGCCTCTGCAGTAGAGAAGTTTCTTTGATTCAAGATTAGACTTACGTATCTTGGGATCACAGCGATCAGCATTTGTGCCTTAAGTCTTCCTGGTGCTCCAGAGGATTAGCTGGTGTGTTTGAGATGGATTGTGGGGGAAATCCTCGCTTGACATCATGGTTCAGGCACTTCTCTGCAGCCTCATGAAATCTAATAGGGTAGGGAGAAATGGGTGAGGACGTGGGAAAATGAAAGGTTCGGGGAGGGAAAATTGATGTGGGCAATCAGAAAATCAGCAGCTGAGGGAGGACCAGGTTCTGTTGAGCTGCCTCTGCCCTGGGATGGGAGCGGGGCAGAAAAGCCTTGGAAACTGCTATGAGAAGATTACCAGTGCTCTTCATTCCCCATAGGAATGCTGACAATGAGACCAGCTCCTCTACGTCAGCCACTGATCAGAGCAGGCATCCTTTTGAGGTGAGCAAGTCCTTTCTCTCTTCCAACACCTTCTGAAGCTTTGCTGTTGGATTGAGTATTTTTCCAATAGTGCTTTGTTGAAACGTTCCCCAGATCATGACAGAATTTGGAAAGGAGGAATTAATATCCTCCACACGCTGCTCCTGCAGTCTCTGCATACCATATTTTTGCTGCGTGTGTTATGTAGGACCATCACTCGTAGCCAATTCCCGTCGTGAGGGGGCTCAGCAGGATTTGGAGAGCAGGATTTGGGTGTGTTGCTATGCAGTAGCCTCAGCTCGGAAGCAGCAGTGACACACCAAAGAGAAACCAGGGAACTGTGATTATTTCTGCTTTCGTGTGCACTTCCAGCATCTGTTCCTCACCGAGCTGCTGCCAAGGGCGCTGGTCCCAGTGTCACCCCAAGCCTGGGGTTCGCTGCACGCAGCTGCTGGGACACCGTGGGAGCCCAGGGCTGTTCCTCCTCTTGTCACAATCCATTCTCTGCATTCTCTCCCTTCCCAGAATGTGGATCAGCACTTGTTCACCTTGCCCCAGAGCTATGGCCAGTTCGCTTTCGGCTTCTTCGACGACAGCTTTGAGTTCCCCTTCGCCTCCAACGTGCAGCCGGAAGACAACCGGGACTCGGAGAACCGGCGGGAGCGCGAGCACCAGTCCCGGCACCGCTACGGCGCCAGGCAGCCCCGCGCCCGCCTGGCCACGCGCCGAGCCTCGGGCAGGCACGAGGGGGTCCCCACGCTGGAAGGGTGAGAACCACTCTGGGACCTGGGGAGGGAACCTTGTTCTTCCTCACCTTTTCTCCATGAGGGTGTCCCTGTGCTGGAAGGGTGAGAACTGCTCTGGGACCTGGGGAGGGAACCCTGTTCTTCCTCACCTTTTCTCCATGAGGGTGTCCCCACGCTGGAAGGGTGAGAACCACTCTGGGACCTGGGGAGGGAACCCTGTTCTTCCTCACCTTTTCTCCATGAGGGTGTCCCCACGCTGGAAGGGTGAGAACTGCTCTGGAACCTGGGGAGGGAACCCTCTTCTTTCTCACCTTTTCTCCATGAGGGTGTCCCCGTGCTGGAAGGGTGAGAACTGCTCTGGGACCTGGGGAGGGAACCCTGTTCTTCCTCACCTTTTCTCCATGAGGGTGTCCCCATGCTGGAAGGGTGAGAACCACTCTAGGACATGCGGAGGGAACCCCATTGTTCCTCACCTTTTCTCCTGGCTTATGGGAATGGCATCCCAAAGCTCTTCCAGCACTGCCTGGGTGCCATCTGTGTACTGTTGCCACGGTTTGTGCCTGCCATGTTTTGGTTTTTGGGAATTCTGCTCCCAGGACAGAACTGCTAAGCAAGGTCATGCTATTTGTAAACTGAAGATGTTTTCCACACGCTTTCCCATGGGAGGGACTTGGCGTGATGGTCTCTACAAGTGACCAATGGCTCCAGGGGTCCCACCTCTGAGGTGGGTGTTTGGTAAAAAGGTATAAAATAGGTTTGGACAATAAACCTCCTGGCTCCCTCCTTGGGAGTCCAACAGCCTTCTGAACGAGTCTGTGTCTCCTCCTTTGTGTCCCACAGCGACATCGTCCCACCTGAGCCTGTTGGCAGCTCCTGCTTGGGGTCTGGTGGGGCTGTTTCAGCTGAGTGGTGACATGGACTGTGGCTGGGAGCTCGTAGTAAACTGTAGTGGGGAAATATTCCCTGGTCATTGCCAGGTGTTGCGAAAATGTTGTACTTGCTGTGAGGGGAAGCAGAAGAGAGCACCAGACAGTGTTTGTGCATCCTCAGAGCTACTCACCATCGTGTCAGGAGTTGTGAATCAAATACCGAAACTTTATCAGTGGCTGATCACTCCATAAGCTGCCATTGCAATTGCTGTAGGGTATTTTTAATTGCCTCCAACAATGTGACAGTATTCAGCTTATTCAGCCTCTCCCTCCACGCTGGGGTGCTGGGCTGGGAGCCAGCAAACTTTAATTCTTACACAATCCTGGTTTTCTTGTCTTTCAGAATTATCCAGCAGCTGGTCAATGGAATTATTGCACCGACCACAATTCCAAACCTAGGCCTGGGCCCTTGGTGAGTTGGAGGATGTGCTGCTGTCTCTGACTGTGTCTCGTTGGTGCTCCAGGATGAGCTCACTTGCTGTCCTTGCTCTTCAGGGGAGTCCTGCACTCAAATCCGATGGACTACGCCTGGGGTGCCAACGGCCTGGATGCAATTATCACACAGGTAAAACTGGGATTCACCACAGTCTCCATCCTCCTGTGTGGTGCTGCAGGAGGGGCAACAGTGTACAAGGGGACTGGAATGGGAAAGGGTCCACAGTGCAGGGTCCAGGTGCCCTGGCTCAGGAAATGAGTGGATTCTCTGTGCTGCTGGGCTCACCTCTCTCTTCTGCTTGCCTGGCTGGTTGTTTTTCCAGTTACTGAATCAGTTTGAAAACACTGGACCGCCGCCAGCGGACAAAGAGAAGATCCAGGCCCTCCCCACCATACAGATCACACAGGAGCACGTAGGTATGTGATGCTCCATGGAGTCCTGCACAGAGTGCTCCCTGGAAGCTCTGTGTAATGTTTTCTTGGGACTTGAATTTTGTCTGCTCACACATTTGAGCACATTTCAAAGTGGGCAGAGAGCTGAAGGGGCTCTGTTACACTCACACAAAAAAAGAGCAGTGTAGGCTGGATGGATTTGCCCTGGGGAGGTTATAAGAAGTTCAGTGTGGATAGAAATGGAAAAGCAGAAGCGAAGCAGAAAGGCAGGGGGAGGTGGGGTGATGGTGTGGGGACTGCAGAGCACCAAGCTTTCCTCCTGACAGGGATGGAGAAGGGGAGAGGGATGATGGGCCCTGAGTCGAGGGCTTTGCACATCGTTCTCACCTCCTTTGCTCAGCTGGGCTTGGCTTTTCCCTGTGTGATGCAGATTCCGGGTTGGAGTGCCCTGTGTGTAAGGAAGACTACACAGTTGGGGAGAACGTGCGGCAGTTACCGTGCAATCACCTGTTCCACGATGGCTGCATCGTCCCGTGGCTGGAGCAGGTGAGTGCAGGGCGCTGCCTGGGGCGTGCAGCACTGGGGACTTTGTCTGGTCCTGCTCCCTTCTGTAAATACTCTCCTACCTCCATGATGAGGCCTGAGCACGAGCAGCCTGTGGTCAGAGGATGGAGTGTCATCCCAGCCCATTCCTCGAGTGCTGCTCCCCTATTGTGTTTCTAATCCCGTTTCCCGTATTTCTTGTTTTGTTTTGTTTTGTTTTTTTTTGTCTGCTCCCCAAAGCATGACACGTGTCCCGTCTGCCGGAAAAGTTTAAGTGGACAAAACACTGCCACAAACCCCCCAGGACTCACAGGGATGAACTTCTCGTCATCCTCCTCCTCCTCCTCTTCCTCCAGCTCACCAAGTAATGAAAACTCATCGAACAACTCATGAATCTTAACGCACCCTCTGTCCCCGGGGCCCTCCCACTGTTCCCCTTCCCTCCCTGGCCACCGCGAGCAGCCAAAGGGGCTTCCAGAGCAGAGCGAGGGGAGGGGACGAGGCAGGAGCAGTGCCCCCCAGAATTTCCTTTTGATTTCTGAAGACACGGAGACTCTGGGTCCTTCAGAGATGAGAAGCCTCAAGTTCTGTGATGAAAAAAGGGGGGAAAGAGCTCTGTCTGTCAATAAAAACATCCTCTTTGCGTGGACTTTACCCATTGCAGTGCGAGGCTGCTGCGCTCCCCGGCTGGGAACCCCGAGGTGCTGAGCGAGTGGTTGAATCCCGAATGGAAAGGTTGTTTGTATGGGTTTGAATTTGAGATCCCTTTCTTTTATTTCTTTTGCTCCTCCTCCCCCTTGGATACTATCTTTTTCTGCTTTTGGAGATTGAAGTTCTAAAATGGAAGCATAAAGGATGCTGCCTCCCCCCAGGATCGCCATCTGGGGAGGACCAATAGCTGTCACTGAAACAGGAACTCTCAAGTAGACCCCGGGATCCTTCCCTGTCCCATCTCGAGTCCCATTTATTTCTCTTTATAACCTCGCCCACTGATACTCAACACTGAAAGGGGTTTTTATAATCTTAAATTATTACTGTTGTCAATAAATGGACATTTTAGCTCTGCGAGCCGTTATGCATGATTTGAGGAAAGCTGCAGGGTAAGCTCTTGAGGCCACCAAGCTGTCCTGCCTTCCCCGGGCAGGCTGGGCCTCTCTGAGCCCTCCTGCGTGCTGGGAGTTCCGGTGGGAGCCACTGCCAGCCTGTGGATCACTGCACAGGTAGCCAAGGATCACAGCTGGAAGCATCCTCGCCTGGTGTTTTCTATTTTTTACACCTTGCCCTTACAGTCCTGCCCCTCTCGGAGCCGGGGCAGGCTGTTCTGCTGGGCCGACACAGGACTGGATGTGCAGCAGAATGAGGACCAGCAAATCTCATTGAGACCAAGTAATTACCAGGAAAACAACGTTTTGGAGAAAAAAAAAAATGTATTGCAAAGCTACTTAAAATAGAGCTGATTAAAACAAGGAGAGAGGGACAAATATCCAGGTATGTTTGTGACTCAGTTTCTGTGACCGGAGCTGGAGCTCAGAGAATGACAAGAATGTCACTGGAGAGGGCAGTGCCTCCCTGCCATGTCCCTGCTTCCTGGGCCCTGAGGCATGAGAGGAGGAGCTCTCACCATCCATCACTGTCACTGGGACCCCCTTCCCCTCACAGGGACTTGGGGTGGTCTCCTAAAGGGCTGGGGGTCTGTGATGGTGCCACATGTTGGGACTGCTCTGTGGCAGAGGCCAGAGCAGACGAGGGACAACCTGCCCCCAGGGGAGCTGCCAGGGAAATGGGTGGAGGGCTCGGCAGTCTGGAGGTTTCCCTGCCTCTCCCTTGGCTTTTGGGGCCCTGGGAGTGGGCTGGGGCTGCTGGGGAAGGTGCTGGCTGCAGCAGAGCTTGGGGGTCTCTTTTAAAGCATCATCACCCCAGGACCTGACCCTTCCATCTCTGAGAAGAGATTAACCTCCTATAGGAGGGGGAAGGATGGTTTGGCCTTTCTTGAGCCATTTCAGAACACAAGAAGTTGGTTTTTTGGAGAAAGTGTCACCAGCTGTGCCAGGGCCAGGGGCTGGCAGGGAGTGACTTGCCCGGACTGTTTTTCTTCCTTGGCTTGGCCGGGCAGCGTGGCGGCGCCTTTCATCTCCCAGGAGGGTTTATCTCAGGACTGGTGTGTCGGGGTTAATGGCTCATCCTCTGCCAGGGGTTGAGCCAGAAGCCTGGGCTGCTGAGGTGGGTGGCAGCAAGAAGGTCCTGGCTGAACCTGCACGTGTCTGTCGGCTGACCCGACACCGAGGGAAGGCTTTGCTGTTTAGTTGCCAAAACAAAAGACCTGGAAAAACCTTCCCTCTCCCACTGTGTTTCAGCTGTGACAGGGGGTTCCTGGCTCCCCCGGGGTGTTTGGGGGTGATTTTTCATGCGTGAGCAGTGCTCAGAGGGGTTTCAAGTGAGCTGAGCAAAGTCTTGGGTGGGTGCCTGGCAGCTGCTGCCCACCTGGCAGGGGCTCACTACAGTCACCACATGGTTAATACAGTGGCTGTTCCCTCTCAGACTCGTTTGGAGCTGGTTGGGTCAGAAATGGAACAAGTTTGGTGGTTTTTGCTGGGGCCATTGCTCTGTCTGACGTGACAGTGACCGGGATGCTGGGTCTGGCCACAGCAGGCGTGAGGTGGCACAGGGATGTACCCTGACCAGGAGGCTGAGGTGCAGGTGCTATTCCTGGCCATGCTGCCCTCCAGGTGAGGGGCTGGTCCTCACCACTGTCCACTGTCCCAGCCCTGTTTTTGTTGGGGATGAGGATGCAGAGCTGGGCTGCAGAACTGACTGGCAATGGCTGTGGCCAGGGGCAGCCCCAGAGCTGTGTTTGCCTGAGGATCTGGGCTGGCTTCTGCTCCTCCTGCTCTCTCCTTTGTGCCACTGAACCACCACTGCTGTTTTCCTGCAGGGGGGGTGGGGGTCGATAAAAAGCTGGATGTGGCAAAGGAGCAGCTGGGCTCCCTGCCAATGGCAGCAGGGATGACACTGGTGGCTGCAGCCACAACCACACAGGAGCCAATCCCTCTCATCCCAAGCCAAGTTCACCATCAAAGCTCCAAGACCTGCTCCTGTTCCATACCATGAACACAGCTTTAATTGCCACGGGTGCTCGGACACAGACAACCTGCTGGTACATCCCAGCCCTGCAGAGATGCCATTAAGCAGATCCTGTCCCCTGCTCCAGTTGGCTGCACCACACCAGCTCTGCACCGGGGGAACAGTGGGAGAGCCCCAGCCCCGCGCGGCTGAGTCTGGAGCATCCGCCCTCCACATCCATCCTCTGCCAGGCGTTAAAAATAAAGCAATAAATAGCAAAAAATAGATATGTACATAAATAAAATAACATCTTTCTGTTTGTTTTGTTTCCTACAGGACCTTCTGGGAGCTGCCCACGGTGTTCAGCTGACGAGCATGGGGAGGAAGTGTGTGGAGAGGTGCTGCCGGCGTGTCTTGCCCCCTCTCTGCGGCCTGCCCTTGCTATTGAGCGAGAGGAACATGGGGCGGCCGCGGTGCCGCCAGCGCAGCGACGCGTAGGTGTTGTAGCCGTTCTCTTCGATGCGCTCCGTGAACTTGCAGTTGGGGCTGAACTCCTTCTGGCAGGAGAAGGAAGGGGGTGAGGGGTGGCTATGCTCAGCTGGAGCCCCTCAGACCCCAAGAGCGGGGCAGGGCAGGACCCTGACTCCTCCCTGGTCCCCGGGGGGCAGAGGGGCTTGGTGGGTGCAGTCCCCTGCTGGGGAGCAGGTTAGGGGCATGGGAAGCCTGGACTCTGTTCCAACTCTGCCCTGAGCCTCTGACTCTGCTGCAGTCCCTCCCAGGAGGCAGCGTCCGACCTACCGACCCGTAGAGCCTCCCCCGCTTGTTCATGGCCAGGTAGAAGCCGGTGTGCACCGCCCGGATGGCCACGACGCCGACACGCACCGACCGGATCTCGACAATGCCTGCGGGACAGGGAAGCATGGCATCAGCCAGGGAGGGACGGGTGACTTCCCCGTGGGGCCCTGCCCCAATGCTGTGTCTGTGGCCACAGTGTCCCTCCAGAGGGAGGGAGTTGCTGATCCTCACCCAGAGCACAGCAGCCAGAGGAACAAGGTTTGCTGCCCAAGCTGGGAGTGGGAGGGGGAATCTCTGATCCAAGGAAGGTTTGATCTTTACTCCTGTCCTCCCCAGGGTCCAGCCACTTCCCAGGAGCCAGGCTGTGCAGGAACGATGCCAAGCACAACCTCATGTGTGTCCTCCCTTCCCTGGCAGCTCTGCCCGTGCATCCATCCCCAACACGCCCACAGTGCCCCGGGGACCTGACCCGCCTCCCGCAGCGCCCGGCCCCGGCACACGCAGGGCACTGAGGCTGGCGTGGCTCCTGGAGTGGCAAAGTGTGCGTGGGGGTGGCAGCAACAGCACACATCCTGTTATGTTGGACAGAGGTCTGCCGGGGCAGCAATGGGCCAGGACAGTGCCGTCTTGGGTGCCCGATTGCCTGGTGACACCAGCGAGGACAAGCGGCCCCGTGCCCAGCACTGCAGGGCTGGCAGGTGGAGGAGCGCTGCAAGATGTGAGGATGAGCCCAGGGGGCGGCTGCAGCCGGGCTGTGAAGCCACAGCTGGGCAGGCGTGCGTGTGTGCCCCGACCGCCGAGCTCCGGCTCGACCGCTAATGGGAAAGGCATGTGGTCAGACCAGCGGCTCTGGCACGGGAAACACCCAGAGCATCATCAGGGCTCCTGGATTCCTGCACTGCCTCACGCCGGCCAGCCCGGAGTGCCGCTGCCCGCCCTGCCGCCCACCAGGCACACGGCGCAATGGGAAGGGGAGAAGGAATGTCCAGTGAGAGCCAGGTCGGCAGGGCAGCAGGAAGGGCTGGAGCCACAGCAGGATCTGCCTATGGCACCACTTCAGGGGCTGCCCCGGCTGGACAGGGTGGGAGGACATGCAGAGGCTCTGGCTGGTGGCGGCACACACATCGTGGGGGCTGCAGCCCCTGGGCAAGGGCTTTCATCAATCTCCCGGCGTTGCTGGCATTTCCCCGGCATCACCTGCCTGCGGGAGGCTGGGAGCAGACCGGGTGGATCCAGCACCGGGGCAGTGTGAGGGCTGCCGAGCATTCGGCTCCTCGGGAATTTTCAACCCAGGTGCTGCCACCGGTCCCAGCAGCCACCAGGACCCACAGGGCCCGGCCCAGGGAAGCCACTGACAAGGGTTGTGGAGGAGAAGGGCTGAGCAAATGCCTGTGAATCCGTCCCACTTGATTGCTGTCTGAAGCTGCTGCTATTTATAAGGACTTGTGCTTTTCTAAAAATAACCCCCTTCTGTTCCCAGCGCTCTGGCTGTCTCTGCCGCCCTTTGTTTGCAGGTGCCTGGCCAGTACCTGGTCAGAGCCAGCTCCCAGTGCTCCCAGTCTCACACTCAGCTCCAGAGGGGTCTCGAGGAGGCTGGGGCAGATGCAGGGCTTGAGGTGGGGGAGTCCCTGGAAGATCCCCCGCCAACCTAGAGCTGCCAGTGGGGCTGGTCCAGCAGCTTCTGCGAGGGCTGTGGAGCAGAGCCCGCGCCCAGCCCAGGCGCACACAGATAAGCAGAGTGAGCCCCGTGTACAGCCCGGAGCTGCTCCGCCTGCCAGGCCCCATGGCCACACCATCGAGGGAACGTGTTGGGGTGCTTTGTGCTGGCAATGTGCCCGGTCGGGACTCCTGACAGCCTCTGACACCACAGGAGGGTTCCCTGGGCTGGGCTTGGCTCCCACGTCCTGTGGCTGCTGGGAGATGTCCCGTGCTGGCTGGAAGAAAGGACAGCCCCTCGTGGACCAGGACATGGGCTGGGGGTGCTGCAGCCCTCCTGCCCCAAACCCTATCACCCTGTCAGGGCACCTGGGGGATGCTTGGGCATCCCCCTTTCCTCAATATCCTCCTTGTCCAGTTACTGTCCTGCCAGCCTGGTGGTCCCATCCCAGGGGCTGGGACCTCAATGCCTTGGCTCTTGCAGTCATACAGTGACTGCCACGTCCGTGGGGATTCTGTCCCAGCTGTCTCTGAGTTGAGTCCCAACTCGCTCTGCAGGCAGCGGCCGCTCCATGGTCCCCTCTGACGGGGATGTTCTGCTGTCCCACATCTGATAGATGCCCCATTCTGGGACCATCATCACTGCAAAACTTCCTACATCCCCCCTCCTCAGCCTTTTCCCCCTCCAGTGTTAGTGGGGGAACGATCAGATCCTTCCAGTCCATGGGGAAAGCAGGGGGGCATCGTGAACTGGCAGGACGAGATGAGACAAAGGACCCCCGAGAGACCCCCTAGGACACCCCAGCCGCTGGCAAAGCAACGCCGGGTCCCCGGGCAGCACCCGCCGGTGTCCGCGCCTCTCATGGCTCTCACAGTGCAGTGACGGGGGCAAGGGCAGCCGGCGCCGGTTGTGCTCCAGGAGCGGCGGTGCCCCGACCGGCGGGGACTGCGGGGACCCGCCGCTCTCGCACCCCGCAGGACTAGGCACTCGGGCTGAGATTTCCTCAGAGGGAAGAGCTGCAGGCTCTCCGGGCCGGGTATAAAGGGGTCCGGTTGCCAACACGGGGCGCCTCCGTCCACCCCCGCCCCGGTCCATCCCCGGCAGCGCCCGCCTCTCCCGCAGCCCCGGCAGCCGGCGGGATCGGGCTCTCTCCCGCCGTGGGCGGAGGGCGGCCTCAGATCCCGGCTCTCCCCCGTCCCGGTGCCGGTGCCGTCCCTACTCACTGCCCGGCCGCTCCCTCCAGCGCGTCCCTTCCACGCCGCCGCCGCCGTCGATGCGCAGGAAGAAGCGGGTGGCGGAGAAGAGCCGCCGCCAACGCACGTCGCCCTCCAGATGCCCGTAGCTGCGGGGGGGCCGCCGGCCGGTCCCGGTGGCACTGCCCGGCCCCGGCCCCGCCAGCACTGCGAGTGCCCCGGCGAGGCAGGCGGCGATGGCGGCGGGGCCCCCGCGCCTCATGGCGGCGGGCGGCGGGCGGGCGGCCGGCGACGGGCGATGGGCCATGGCCACGGCGGCGACCGGCGACCGGCCCCGACGGCGCGAGCGGCCAGGGATGGGCGGCCCGGGGCGGGGCGGTGGCGGCGAATGGGCGGGGCGGGGGCTGGGGCGGTGCCTCCCATTCATAAATCGGCGCCCCGACGGCTGTCCCAGGTCACCGGCCGCAGTCACTCGCCTACGACCGCGGGGCGTCCGGTTGGGGACCGCACACTCCGGTATCCGCTGTCAGCCGCGATGGGCGGGCAAGGGACGAGTGCCGCGGGCATAGTGCGGGGAGAGGTGGAGGGCGCGGGGCTGCTGCTGTGGCCCAGGACCTGGGGACGGTGCTGTCCGTCTGCGGCCAGACCAGAGACGCGCTGAGCTCGGGTCGGAGAGGCGCGGGTCAGCCGGGCTCCACCGTGTTCCCGGGGCTCCGCCGCCTCCCGGACCCTCCGCCGTGTCCCGGGATCCGCGCTCGTCCCGACCCGCCCCGTCGGGGCCACCACGGCCGCCAGGGGGCGCGGGGGCGCTGCCGCGCTGCACTATGGGATCTGTAGGCCGGCTTGGCGGGACTCGCACTCCCGGCATGCCTCGCGCTGGCGCGGCGGGGTGGCGCATGCGCGGTGGCGCGCGGCGCGCGTGGCCCGGGGATGTCGCTGCTGAGGCTGCGGGCGGTGCTGAGAGGCCCGGGCGGGCTGAGGGGGCCCGGTGAGCGAGAACGGGGACCGGGGGGGGATGCGGAGGGACCGGCGGGACACAGAGCACCAGGGGGGCATGGAGAGACCGGCGGGGACACGAGAAGACCAAGACATGGCCTGAGTGTCTGGACGGAGCAGGGCCGGGACGTCCCACGATCCTGAGCATTCTCTGGGATACACCTGAAAGATGGAAGCGGGGTTTTTTTGTGCTGTCAGAGTCCCAAGGATAGAGTCGAGGCTGTGGAGATGCTGGGGTGTTGTTACTCTCCAGAGGACTGCTACAGGGCTTCTGGGTCCTGTCCCAGCTGTGGGATAGCGCCCGCCTGCTCTGGGGGTCTTGGGGTGCTGCCACCCCATTCACAGCCCTGGGGTTTGTGGTGTCCCTGGGGTCATGTTCCTTCTGAGCCTCTGGTTCCAGGGAGTGAGGGGTGTCCCTGCTCCTCCTGCCCTCCTATGCTGCTGCTGGAGCAGCTGAGCTGAGAAACATCCCTCACTCACTCTGTCCACGCTGTGTCCAGCTGGGGCCATGGGGCAGAGTGGGGGACAGGGAGTGCTTGAGGGAGTGAAGCTTCCTGTGACCCCCACATCTTTGCAGGGATTCCATGGAGAATCTTCAGGAGCTACTCCTCTGCCAGCACCAAGGAGAAGGCGAACAGAAATGGCACCTGTGAGAGGACAGAGCTGCTGGAAGGTGAGTGCTGGGAGAGCTGCAGTGGGTAGACAGCAGTCAGACCAGCCTGAGCTGTTGATTTTTCCCTGGCAGTGACACTGCTGGGTTCTTGGTATGCTGGGGTAGGCTCCAGCTTGCAGGTGGATCTCAGAGAGACAATGCTTGGTATCTCTGTCTGGGAGTGGGGCTGGCTAAGGAAGGAGAAAAGTCCTTTTTTTCTGGGCATGATCCTGCTACTTCCAGAGTGAGGACAGGACAGAGCCTTCTGCTGTGCCTTGTCTCCCATCTCCTCTCTCTGTTTTCCCACTAGTGCTCAAAGCTCGAGCGAAGCAGCTCCAAGGCAGTAACATCCCAGAGGTGACGGTCAACAAAGTGGATCTGGCTGCACTAGACAATGACAAGTACCAGGAGGCTGTGGCCCCTGGCCCCAAGGAGAAGCAGCCCATTCCCAGGGCACAGGGTGATGGCCTGGCCCGGTCCAGCACCTGGGCCAAAAAGTTGCAGAAGGAGATGTACATCCAGCAGCTGAAGGTGGAGCAGGAATTGCCCAGTGCTGCCTCCCAGCTGGCTCTGGAGGGTCAGGCCAAGCTGGAGCTCAAGGCAGAGACCAAACTCAACGCAAAAATCCCAGAGACGAAAGCAGCCTGGAACCAGAGCCCTGGCAACCCCCACAGCAAGCCCTGGGTGGCGGAAGGGAAGGAAGCTGCAGTGCTCAAGAGGCCTCAGAGGATGCCAAAGGACAGGAATAACCAACAGGTCCTGCAGCAGATCATCCAGTCCAACCTGGAGTGCTTCTTGTTCCTGCAGCAGTCGGAGGAGGCCGAGCGGTACCTCCTGGTGTGCCAGAGCTCCCCGGTGCAGAGGAAGGTGCTGGACATCGGTGCCTACAACACCGTGATGCGCAGCTGGGCCAGGAAGGTACCGAGCCGCGGGTGCTCAGGGTGGGAGAGAGGCTGGCTGGTGAGGGAGAGCCTCCAGCTGGTTTTAGGCGTGGTTGTCGCTTCAGCAAGTGTTCAGGCAGCGCTTCTGGCGATGGGGACTGAGCTGGAATGGGGCCACAGATCTGTGTGAGGTGGCTTTGAGGGGAAGGGAGTGGGGAAGGGGTAGGGTGGCTAAATCTGAACAGGAGTAGGGGGCATGGAGCTGTGATGTTGGGGCTGCTGGTGTCAGTGTCTACAGCCTCCTCCCCTTCTCAGTGCCCACAGCCTCCTTCCCTTCCCAGTAT
Organism: Phylloscopus trochilus trochilus; assembly: GCA_016584745.2. NCBI lineage: Eukaryota > Metazoa > Chordata > Aves > Passeriformes > Phylloscopidae > Phylloscopus > Phylloscopus trochilus. The sequence continues at coordinate 346,436 of WQNJ02000044.1, read as the reverse complement.
CCACAGCCTCCTTCCCTTCTCAGTGCCCACAGCCTCCTTCCCTTCCCAGTATCCACAGCCTCCTTCCCTTCTCAGTGCCCACAGCCTCCTTCCCTTCCCAGTGCCCACAAACTCCTTCCCTTCCCAGTGCCCACAGTGTCCTTCTCAGTGCCCACAGCCTCCTTCCCTTCTCAGTGCCCACAGTGTCCTTCCCAGTGCCCACAGCCTCCTTCCCTTCCCAGTGCCCACAGCCTCCTTCCCTTCCCAGTGCCCACAGCCTCCTTCCCTTTTCAGTGCCCACAGCCTCCTTCCCTTCCCAGTGCCCACAGCCTCCTTCCCTTCCCAGTATCCACAGCCTCCTTCCCTTCTCAGTGCCCACAGCCTCCTTCCCTTCCCAGTGCCCACAGCCTCCTTCCCTTCCCAGTATCCACAGCCTCCTTCCCTTCCCAGTGCCCACAGCCTCCTTCCCTTCCCAGTGCCCACAGCCTCCTTCCCAGTGCCCACAGCCTCCTTCCCTTCCCAGTATTCCCAGCCTCTTTCCCTTCCCAGTGCCCACAGCCTCCTTCCCTTCTCCCTGCAGGGCTGTTTGAATCGCATTGACCGATTGTTTTCCATCCTGGAGTCTGCCGGCCTGCGGCCCAACTTGGACTCCTACGCGGTGGCCCTGGAGTGCATGGGCAGGAGCCAGTCACCTCCCAAAGCCATCTTGAGGTAACACCTGCCTCAGGTGCTGCTGAGCCCTGGGGACAGCAGCTCCACATCCTGTGCTTGGAGAACTGGCAGATGCAGTGGGTTGGGGTCAGGAAGAGCTGCCCCTTCTGCCTGCCCGCCTGGATGCTCTAACCCACTTCTCATGGCTAGATTTCGGGGTGAGCAGAACACCCTTCCTGCCCTTCCCAGCTGCTGGGGTGTTTGTTTGAGATTGTGCAGGGAGAGGAGATGTGGAAGGTGAGAACAGGCACTGTTCCCCCCAGAGCTGGGCTGGGAGAGGCCCTCTCCAGTCAGGGACTCCTTGGTTCCACACCCATCCCAGGCATCTTTCTCCTTCTGGCCCCTCCATTGCTGCCTGATGGGAATGCCTTGGCACCTCTGTTTTTATGGCATTTCTGTGGAGTTTGTCCTTTTTGGTGGCCTCAGTCACACAGCTGGTTCTTGCAAGGCTCTCCAGAGGAGCTTGGTCAGGAGATTCAGGTAGATTTCATGGAGCATAGTGGACAGGAAAGTGTCAGTGCTAAAGTGAGCAGCTGAGAGAGCCCTGGAAGATTCCACAGGCTGGGCCTAGGGGCAATGCCTGGGGCTGGAGGCACAGCCAGCTCCTCTCCAGAGGATGGAGAAAGCTCCTGATGTGCTGAACCTCAGGGATGTATCACTGGCCTCTCTGTCCTTTGGCTGCTGACAAATTCTGGATGCCTTCAAGGGAATATCTTCAGTCAGCTGACTCTGAGAGGGCTGGCAGTGACTGCTGGACGGTGTGGGAGCTGTGTCAGTGCAGCACAGGCTGTGGGGCTGCCTGTGGGCAGCTCGGTCCCGCAGTGGCCAGAGCTCAGCCTCCCTGCCCAGGAAGCTCTGCAGTGGTGCAGGCTGAGGGATGGACACCTGATCCCTGTAAGCTGAGGCGGGTGACCTTGTGGGACAGGCTGTGCTGAGGCAGCTCCTGCCCCGGCAGCTTTCTGTACAACATGCTCAGGCCCCTGGGGAAGATCGAGCCTGTCGTGTCTGCCCCTCCTCAGGTACTTGGAGCAGCTGAACAGCAATGGCTTCCATGTGGATGAGCTCTTCCAAAAGTGCCTGTTTGAGGAAGATGAGAAGGAGATGGTGCTGAGGGCCATCAGGACTGTCCAGCCCAACTACCAGCTGCCTTCTCCATCCAGCCCCGAGATCTCCAATTCTTCTCTGCTCCAGGACTTCTATTCCAGAGTAAGCCACAGTGCTCAGGGAGGTATTGAAGCTGGCCAGGTGGTGTTCACAGGTGTTCCTAGGTACAGCCCAGGGGAGGGCTAAAAAAAAAAGAATCTTTTAACCTAATCTCAGCTTAATAGCTCACACAAATCATCAAATGAATGACATTACCAACAGCCTTACAGAGGAACAGCAAAGCAGAGAGCTTGCAGGGGGCTGGAGATGGCCTCCACACGCAGGATGGGGTGCTTGGGGAGGTACTTGGCCATAACACAGGAGAAGAGCAGCTTCTGAGGTTTGCCTGCCAGAGATTCCTGGAAGGCAAAGGTGCTTTCAGCCCAGAATTGTACCACAAGCCTCTTGCAGGGAAGCTGGGAGAATGAGCTGGGAGAGGCTTCTCTTCCTCCCGCTTTTGGCACTGACTGCCTCTGTCCCATTGCAGGAGACGATGGTGTCGTACCCCAAGCTGGGTTTCTCCGTGAAGGAGTTGCAGGAGCGTTTCCAGCAGCAGCTGGAGATGGAGCTGAAGAACACCATAACCATCGAGTCAGTGGAGGCAGCCAAGCGCCTGACCCCAAAGGCAATCAAAGCGGTAAAGCTCAGGGCTCTGGGGGCAGCCCTCAGCACCTATGGGTCCTGAGCTAAAGAGGGGGCAGCTCATGCTGAGCAGCTCTCTCCCTTCCTTTTCCATGCAGCGTGAGCTGCTGGGCACGCTCCGCTCCCAGTGGCACGACGCCATCCTGCAGGCCCTGCAGAGCTCCAAGCGCAGCATGGCCAGGCCCAAGAGAATGACCAAGTACAGCGTCCTCTACCCCTACCTCTGTCTGCTGCCAGATGAGGACTATGTGGACATCATGATGCAGGTAGGAGCCTGCCCTGCCCTCACAGCAGTGGGGCTGGACTATCAGCTGTGGGGCTGTCACTGAGTACTAATGTCCTGCTTGAGCCAGCAGAATTGGAATTTCCTGGGGGTTTTAGCAGGTTATTAGGTGCAGGCTGTCTGCTTCCTCTGCAGAGCATCCAGAGAAATCCGTGCTCTGTCCTGATTGTTTTTCCTTCCTCACCATCTGTTCAGTATCGTGGAAATCAGCGTCTTCTTGTGCTCCCTGCACAGCAGCTTTAACTCCTGCTCTGTCTCTCTGCTCTGTCTCTCTGTTCCTCCTTCCTAAGACCCTCTTTGCCTTCCCCTTTCCCAGATCCTCAATGATCTGTCTCCACAAGGTGAGTCCCTGGCAGTCCTGGCCAGGGAGCTGGGCTCCAAAGTCTACGACAGGTACATCATCCAGAGGAAGCTGCGCAGCTGCCAGCTGGAGAAGGTGCAGGAGGTCTATGGGAACTACATCCAGCTGCTGGCAAAGGACAGCCAGGTAGGAGCCCTTGGAGCCAGCTGTCCCATGCAGGAAAGCTCTGGGCTTTGCAGGGCAGGGAAGGACAAGAGGGAAGAAAGGGGGGCAAAGCCACTGTCATGGGCACCTCAAGGACCAGGTGAGCAGGTTTTTCTCAGAGCTGAGTGCTCATAGGGGCAGGCAGGTCTGCAGTCTGGACAGGAGGGGCAGGTTGCTGTGGGGACAGGGTGTCAGCACTGGGATGTGGCAAGAGGAAGGACTTTGCAGTGCCACTGTTCCCATTCTCACTGTTGGGCTCACCTCAACCTCCTCAGCCCTCCTTCCCCAAACACCCTTATCAGGGAGGACCTTGTGGGGACACAAAGACAGGAGAGTCCTTCTCAGAGGCACATCCCAGGCAGATAGATCCCATTCAGCAAAGCCCCTCCAGCTGACTCCATTTTCTCCTTCCGCCTCCCAGCCTAAGCAGTACTTGCCACGGGAATACTGGGAGAAGCTGGTGGCAGAGGCAGGCTTTGGGCCTTCCCTGAACTTGAAGAACTGCAGCTGGCCCTGTGTGCTCCTCATGCGCCTGGGCATGCACTTGCTGGAGCTCCTGGTGAAGGCTGTCAAGGTGCCCAGGAACATCCTCAATTATCGCCTGCAGTCCAAGCCTATCCCTGTCCTCTACCATGTCTACTCCTTCTACAGTAACTGGCAGGTGAGCCTCATCCTGGGGGCTCTGGGGCTGTGCAGGATACCCCTTCCTCAAAATCAAACCCTTGCAAGGCCCATTTTTTGTCCTTGCTACCATTCCTGCTCGGGGATGCTTTGAGGAGCCCTTGATTCTGTGTGGGTGCTCTCCTTACTTGGCGTGATCCTTGTGGAATGCCTGACTGACCACAGCCTCTTCCACCCTCCACCAGCCCTAATCCTCTGCTGCTGATCCTCCTCTCCAGGTTGGGCTGATAAAGCCCCATCCCATCTACTCCCAGCTTGTGTCAAAGGCTGCAGAGACCACGCTGACCTTCAACTCCTCTGCCATGCCCATGCTGTGCCCGCCGGTGCCCTGGACCTCCCCCAATTTCGGTGCCTTTGTCCTCAATGACACCAAGCTGATGCGCTTCATGGATGACAGCAACCACCACCAGCTGCTCCTGGAGCAGTGTCCCCTCATCAACCTCCACCCCGTGCTGGATGCCCTGAACCAGCTGGGCAACTGTGCCTGGAAGATCAACCAGCCAGTGCTGGATATTATCATCTCCATCTTCAACGACAAAGGGAACGAGAAGCTGGACATCCCACCGCCCCTCTCTGAGGCTCCCAAGCCTCCCACTGCTCCCGGCCATTCCTCCACCTGGAGCAAGTCCCTCAAGCACGAGCTGTTCCTGTGCAAGAAGAAGACTGCAGAGATGCACAGCCTGCGCATGGACGCGCTCTACAAGCTCTCCATCGCCAACTACGTCAGGGACAAGGTCTTCTGGTTCCCTCACAACATGGACTTCCGTGGCAGGACTTACCCGTGCCCACCCTATTTCAACCACCTGGGCAACGATGTCACCCGGGCCATCCTGCTGTTTGCAGAGGGGAGGCCACTGGGGCCAAGGGGGCTTGACTGGCTGAAGATCCACCTCATCAACCTGACGGGGCTGAAGAAGAAGAACTCCCTGCAGGAGCGGCTGGAGTACGCCAATGAAATCATGGAGGACATCCTGGACTCGGCTGACCACCCGCTCACGGTACGTGGGAGCTTCTGGGGAGTGAAGTAAAATGGAAATCAGAACAGATTTTGAAACAAAAACGTTTTGGAAGATAACGCTTTTGAGAGGTAGAAAGGGAAAAAAGCAATGCAGAGGTGCCTAAATAACCTGTTCCTGTCTGAAAAGATGATGAAAAACTAGTGAAGTGCAGGCATGGTGGGAGGAGGTGCTGTGCCCAGCATATCCCAGGTGCTCAGGGGCTCCTGCCTGTGATTTGAGGGGCAGAGGAGCACTGCCTGCTCCCACCAGCCTGTGCTTTCTCATTCCCAGGGCAGGAAGTGGTGGATGGACACGGATGAGCCCTGGCAAGCCTTGGCATGCTGTATGGAAATCGCCAAAGCCTCGAGGTCCCCGGATCCGGCAGCCTACATCTCTCACTTCCCAGTTCACCAGGTAGGAGCCCAGCAGATCCTCACGGCCTGTGTGATGCTCAGCAGGGCAGGAAAGGAGCATCCAGGTCTCCAGTGCTGCAATCCCTGCTCCACGTGGCCGGGTTTTCTTAGGAATGGGGATGCTGTGTTGGGCATCTTGGCATGAGAACTCTGGTGATTTGCTGCTGCCTGCAGCCATCCATGAGCTGGTACAGCTGAGGGCTGCCTCATTTCCCTTGGCTCGAGCAGAGCCGAGCTGGGAGATTGCTGGCAGCTGCCACAAAGTGAGAGCCAGGCCAGTCTTACCTTCTGCAGCTGCAAGATCAGGACTGGAAGTTGGCCCAGCAGGACAACACCTGCCTGTCTGGAGTGCTCAGAGCTGTGCTTTGGGGGCCTTTGCTCCACTCCTTTGCTCCGAGGCTGAAGCCAAGCAGCTCTGCAGGAGCCAATATGGGAGGTCTGGAACTCTGAGGAACGGCTTGGGGACAGAGGTGGTTGTCCCCCACCTTCAGTGGCCTGTCACCATGTGCCCTGTCCCTGCTCAGGTGCTGTTCAACTCCCTGAAGGCACCTGTCCTCCCTGGCTGCACAGGGACAGGGCTGATAGTGGCCATGGGTGAGGAGTGGCTGCTCCTTTCTCTTATGAGGCCATCAAGTGGCCATGACTGAGTCAGGAGGGCAGCAGTTGTTCTGCCAGTTGTGATGGTCTGGAATATGCATGAGACAGTCAGGGCTGATATTTTGATGACAACAAAAGATCAAGAGAGCAGCTGGGGGTGTGTGGAGGGTGCAGCTAATGAAAAATCAGCAAGGACTTCTTCTGGAGGGTACCAGAGTCTCGTTTAGCCTGAGTCATCAATGCTCAATTACTGGAGCCGTCAGGTCCTGGCTCTGCCTTTCTGCACTGCAGGGAGTGGGGAGAGGGTGCAGGAGAAAGGAGGCCCTGCTTGAGGAACCTGACAGTCCTGGGGGATCTGTGGCTCTCTGGACCAGGGAGAGCCTGAGCACAGGGTGCCAGGAATGGCAGCACATCTGTGAGAAACATTGCTGCCAGTGTGGTCTGGGGAGAACCAAGATCCTCATGCACCATCATTCAGGTCCTATCTGTCTCACCCAAGCTGCTCTGGGTTCCAGGAGGGCTGCAAGGGCAGCTGCTGTGGCAGGTGCTCACTGTGCCTCTGATGCAGCTTTGGGAAATCTGGGTGGGACCTGGTTTCTGTCAGAGAGATGTTTTCATCCGCTGGCAATGCAGCTGGCTGGAGCTGCAGAGCCAGCTGGGGCTTCCTGAGGGATCTTTGGCTTGGCCTGCCTTTTCCTGCCTCTGATCCCACTGCTGAGGTTGTTTTGACTGCTGGCTCTTGGGGCTGCTTTTAGCATCCCAGATGTATTTGGTGTTTTCCCAGTTTTCTGGTTTTCAGTGGTTCCATCAGAGTTTCTGATGTCTTTGGAAACCTGCAGAGGTGGTGATGCAAAGTTTCTGTTTTTAAACCTCACAGGTCACAGTAGTTAGGGATGGACCCAGGCATGGCCAGAAGTCAAATGGTCACTGCTGGGAGATGGTCACTGCCCTGAAGAGGGGAGGTGGGAGGATGAGCAGGGCTCTGTCCACACACTAACTCCTTGTTTCCCTTGTGCTCTTGCTGCAGGATGGCTCCTGCAATGGGCTGCAGCACTATGCAGCGCTTGGCCGGGACCTCAGCGGCGCTGCCTCTGTCAACCTGGTGCCCTCTGGGCTCCCTCAGGATGTTTACAGTGCAGTGGCCCAGCAGGTGAGGCACAGTGGGGACACTTGGGGTCCTTTTGGACCTGCCTCCTCCTCTTGGTGTGCGCAGGGTGGCTCCAGCTCTCGAGGAGAAAGGTGGGGATAAATGTGCAGAGGGCTGGGGAGGCATCAGCTGGGCAGAGATGGGGATACTCTGTCCCTGAGTGGGATCTGACAGGAGATCTGTCCTCACAGAGGTGGCTATGAGAAATCCCCTGGGATTTCTGCTGTCTTCACTTGTCCTTAATGAAGCTTGGGAGAATTAGGCTGGAGAGGTGGAAGAGAGCAGAGCGTGTTCCTCATCCCTTGGTCACAGCTGGCTGGCCCATGCCTTAGGAGATTTTTCTTCCTTGAGCTGAGTTGGAGGGAGCGGAGAGAGATTCAGCCTTGGTCCTGCTACAAAGTCTTTGGTTTCTTTGGCAAGAAGTGACGTGAAATTTGCCACTGGGAGACTGCTGAGAGGCTCATTCAGCTGGCACTGGGCCCTTCATCTCCCATCTGGGTCTCAGAAGGTTTTCTCCAGGAAGCATCACACCAGAGAGCAGGAGGAGTTCATGGGAGTGCAGGGCTTACTCAGTTATCACTGGGGGGCAGAGGCAGAGGAACCCAAGTTCTGAGCCACAACTGAGCTGTGTCCTTGTCCCAGCTGGCACCACCTTGGACAAAGGACAGTGCTGAGGCAGCAGGGAAGGCTCTGCAGGCACAGTTATCCATGATGGATCCCTTCAGCAGGTGCCTTCTGTTATCCAGGGTGGTGAAAATGGGCTGCAGGGACTCTGATGGGAGCATGAGCCAGGCAGTGCTCAGCTGGGAGGGTCCCACAGGCCACCCAGCACGGAGGGGGACTCCAGCCAGCGTGGCTCAGGCCAGCAGTGACTCTCCAGAGTCAGACTCACCAGAGGCACTCTCCTCAGGTGGAGGAGTTTCGGAAGAAGGATGCTGAGCAGGGGGTGAAGATTGCCCAGGTGCTGCAGGGCTTCATCAGCCGCAAGGTGGTGAAGCAGACGGTGATGACGGTGGTGTACGGGGTCACCCGCTACGGCGGCCGCCTGCAGATAGAGAAACGCCTCAAGGAGATCGACGAGTTCCCTGAGGTAGCATTCCTGTGGGTCCCCCCTCTCCCTGGATCCTGCCACTTTCCTCTGTGTCTGTGGCAGTCCCTTTGCGTGACCCACGGCTCTGCCTCTGCTCTGTGCCAGGACTGCTTGTGGGAAGCGTCTCATTATCTGGTGAAGCAGGTGTTCAACAGCATCAAGGAGATGTTCTCAGCGACTCGAGATATCCAGGTAAGGAGCCTGTTGTTGCCCCTTGTCTCCACTTTTACTTCTTCCCTGGTCTATTCATACATAGACCAGGGGAAGGTTTGTGGGGGGAGATGGGACTCCTGGCCCAGAGAGGATCCCCCTGCACCAGTGCCGAGGTGTGGGATCGTGCCAGACTCCCCAGTAAACACTGAAATGTCACAGTGTGTGGTGGGAGAGAGGGTGGCCTGTGCTGGGAGGGGATGGGGTCTCCCAGCTCCACACTAACTCCATCTGCTTCCTCCTCTCTTCTGAAGAACTGGCTGACAGAGAGCGCCAAGCTCATTGCCCAGTCGGGCCGGACAGTGGAGTGGGTCACACCCCTGGGGCTCCCCATCGTCCAGCCCTACTATCGCTCCAGGTCCACTGTGGTGAGTGTCCAATGTGAGGTCTCATGGCACAGCCTCCCTGTGCCACAGGATGGGAGCGGGGAAAAGACAGCCAGGCTAGGGCCCAGCAGGTTGGCATCACTGGTAGGTGAGCCTGCAGAGCAGGTAGGATCCCTGTGTACAGGCACATCCTCCAGCCTCATGGCTCCCTGCAGAGCCTGGAGCGTGTGGGTGGGCTGGTGAGGAAGCTCTGCAGCTCCATCCCACTCAGGCAGCTGGGGCACGGGCCGTTCCCCGCTCCCAGAGCCTCCTCAGGGCTCGTGTGACTCAGTCTCGCTGCTGTCACCTCCCACGTGCTGCTGTGCTGACTCACAGCCCCGGCTCCAGCAGCCCTTCTCGGGCCAATTCACCCTGCCAGGGCCAAGGGGGTTCAGATGCCTGCCAGCACCCTCAGGAGGGGAGCTGGGCAAGGTGTCACTGGGCAGTGGCAGCTGGGACACCCTGGAAAGGCACAGGCCCCTCTCCTGAAGAGTGAGGCAGTGCCCAGCCCCTCGTGGTGCCAGGCAGTGCAGGGTGGCAGCTGCTCCCCTCTCTCTCCCCACAGCTGAATTGTGGCATGCAGCGCCTGAGCGTGAAAAACCCCAACAACAGCCAGTAAGTACAAACCCATGGCCTGCACTGCAGCCCTGCTGACCCCAGCCTGTGCTCTGGGGACAAGGCCTTCCTAGCAGGGAAGCTGTCAAGGAGTGCCAGACCTCCTGTTTCTGCCCCTGAACTGCTGAAACTGTTACTGCCCCTGAATTGCTGAAACTTTCTGAACTGTTCAGAAAGCTGAACAGAGCAGCAGGGCCTTGGGGCCCTTCAGGGCAGCCCCCTCATCCCCAGGCTGGGGTGGCACTGCCTCTCTGTGCCAGTGCTGTCATCTTTGACCCAGAAATGCCCCAGCTCCTCTGTGCCCTGCTTTGTCCTGCAGGAAACCTGACACTGTGAAGCAGAAGAATGCCTTTCCCCCCAACTTCATCCACTCTCTGGACTCCACACACATGATGCTCACAGCACTGCACTGCCTCAGGTAGGGAGTGGGCAGCTGGGCTCTCAGCTGGCTCTTCCCTGGCACAGGACTCTCCTGGGAGAACATTGCTGGGGCAAGGCACCACATGGGACTGAAGAGTCCCTGCTGGGAGGGCATTTGGGGTTCCTGGCAGAAAAGGAAAGGAGGCAGCAGGGCAGGGACAGGGTGGTCCTGGGATTGGCCACCTCCCTCTGAAGATCTGCTGTGCAGGGAGTCCCCCTCTTGTGTGGTCCCTGCTCCTGTCCCAGCCAGAGGTTCTTTGTGGGGTGGGTCCAAGTCACAGAGGGGTCTCAGCACTGCTTCATGGCACCTTTGCCTCCTCCCAGGAAGGGCCTGACCTTCGTCTCAGTCCACGATTGCTACTGGACTCACGCGCTCACCGTGGATGTCATGAACCAGGTAAAAGTGTCCTGCTGGCTCCCTTGTGAGCAGGATCTTGCTGATCTGTGCTCTGGGCCCATGCCAGGCCTCGCCTCCCCTGGGCTTTGCTCCATAGGCTGATTGATTCACCCAGCTGAGGTGAACCTGGGATGTTTGCTGGAGGTCGCAGCTGATTTCCTGGTGCCCCATCTCCTCCCACTCTGCAGGGAGCATGTGGGGGAGAATCTGTGGAAACAGGCACTGAACACAGCCCTGGCAGAGCTGGTGCCACTGCCCTGCCCTGGATCCTTCCCAAGGGCTGCTGTGCTAATGAGAGTCGACCTCTGCTTCACACCTCCCCAGGCTGATTCCCTTCACCCTTGTCTGGCAGCACCCCCTTCCCACTCCTGCTGCTTCCCCTGCCCCTCACCTCTGACCTGTCACTGAGGGAAGGAGGGAGAACACCTGCTAAGCTGCACCTCACTGTTGTCTCCCTGGGTCAGGTCTGTCGGCAGCAGTTTGTGGCTCTGCACAGCGAGAAGATTCTGCAGGATCTGTCTGAGTTCATGCTGGAGAAGTATTGCGGGTATTCCTGAGCTCTTGGTTTCCCCCTCCCCACCTCCCAGAGGTCGTGTCCAGGTGCTAACAGGTTGTGTCACCTGTTTGGGGGTTGCTCTGAGGGGTGGCTGTCCTTCCTTCTTGCCTGACACCCAAATCACCTTCAGTAGCTGTGTAAAAACCAAGGGCTCTGCACCCTCTTGCTGCAGAACCAGGGGAGGGTTTGGCAGCCTTAGGGCTGCTGGGGCTGGGCTCCTGCTCTCACCCTGGGGTGCGTGGTCTCTTTTGGAAGAGCTGAATCCTGTTGTCAGGGGCTGCACTGGGGAGCAGAGGAGGGTGTGCCTGGTTCCGGGTAACCTGTGTTTATTTGCGTCCTTCTAGTTCATCCAGTTCCAGCACAGAGCCCGTAGCCCGTTGGCAGAAGAGACTGAAGGAGCAGCTGTCCAATGTCCCCAGGACAGGTAGGAGATGGGACAGGAACATGCAGAGCACAGGAGCACTTTGGAGACAAGGGGAATGAGATGGAGTGGCCCCCAAAACCACCAAAAGACAGAAAGCCAGAGCTGTCTCCTAGGATCAGGTTTCCCCTCCTGCAGAGCCATGGGCCAGAGCAGTCCAGCACGTCCACATTTCCCTGCAGCTTTCTTGTGAGTGGTCCCTGCCATCCTCGCTGAGTCCCTGGGATTTCCCCCAGGCTGACCCAGTTCTTCCCATCCTGCTCTTGTTCCGCTCCCACCTGTTTCCAACCAGCAGGAGCATTTGCTCGGAGATGGGAGTGAGGGACTCAGCATGGTAATTGCCAGGATCTAGATGATATACATGCAATGGGATTAAGGCAATTAGTTTAACTCCTTCTAATCCCTCAGCCCTGTGTCTGCCAGGCCATCTGGCTCTGCCTGACCTCTGTGTGGAGTGGCCCAGCGCTCCATGGGCAGCACAGTCCAGAGACAGGGATCCTCCAAAACACTGAAGCCACTTCTCTCCCCCTGCCATCCCCACCTTGCTCTCCTCTGACCTTTCCTTTGCTCCCCTCAGGTGAATTCAACCTGAACCAAGTGATGGATTCCACATATTTCTTCAGCTGAGCCCCAGCAGCCCACAGGGCCCTGAGATACCTTTGCACCTCCAGCTGTGGTGGACACTGGCCCACGATGTTCTTCTGTCCCACATCTCATGGAGAAGGAGGTGCAGCTTCCAGCCCAGCGAGAGCCCTGCCTCACTCTGAGGTGCTGGGGCAAACTGAGACTCTGCTGGAGCAGCTGCTGGGGGACAGGGACTCTGCAGGGTTTGCTGTCACTGCCTGTCCCAGCACAGGGAAAGGGCACCAAGCCCTGCAGAGGGCTGCAGCTCTGGGGGCAAAGGGGTGGCAGGAGACAGGGTGGCTCCCCTCAGCCCTCACCCCAGTGTTCTGAGCACTGTCCTTTGCCTGGCTGTTGCCTCTCCAAGGTGCTGTCCCTCTCCTTCCCTCTCTGCCAGCAGGGCTCAGCCTTGGAGGGGCAGGCACCTGACCCAGCCACAGCAGGAGCCAGCCAGGCCCTTGGCCACAGAGCAGGTGCTGCTCTGCTCTGCTCCAGCTCTGGGCAGTCCTCACTCTCCATAGCACAGCCTCTTGACTCTCATTTCCAGGGATGGGTTTTGCTGCTGCTCACTGGGGCTCAGGCAGGGAAAACCACTAACTTGGGGGTCAGCATGTATAATATTGTAAATAAAATGTTTTTTGAAATACAAAAGGGGACCTGTGTCCTCAAAATCTTTGCCTGAAGCCTGTGAGATGCCTGGGCTCTTGCCTTACGCTGCCAGGAGCACGGGGAGGTGGGATTGCTGCCTCCCAGCCTGTTCTGCTGCCTGGTTGGGCTTCAGTTGCTCACAGGAGTGTCACATTCTGGAAATGCTTTTGTAGCAGAAACATGGAATTGTGCCAGTGCAGCTACAGTGGGAACTGGACTCTCACAGGGGCCAACTGCAGCTTTTCCAGCCAGGAGCCTCCCATTCTCACTGGACTGTGGCTTCCCTGAGTTCTCAACACTGGGCTGGTGCTGGAGATGGTTGGCACCTTGCAACCGGAGCTGTGTTTGGCCCAGTTCTCAGCTGTGCCCTATAACCACAGGCTCAGTCAGCCTGCACCCAGCTTCTTCCTGGCTGCTGCTGGAGCGAGGGGAAAGCTGCTGGCAGAGAGGCTTTTTCACCTTGTGGCTTTCCTGGCAAGGCAGGCAGCTCTTCAAAGGACAAAGCTGCATCCCGCAGCCTGAGCTGGGGCTGTGCCCAGCGTTCCCCCTCCCCGGGCCGGGCACGAAGAGCGGGAGGCGGGGCAGGGAGGGACGGTGGCGAAGAAGCAGAGCCGGAGTCGTGCGTAGCTCTTGTCAGCTGCTGACGTTTATTGCACAGGATGGGCTGGACGGGAACGGTGGACGCTTGGAGTGGGGCCCTGTCCCTCCGGCTGCTCGGCCGCAGGGTGCCGGGGCTGGCGCGGGCCCCGCGCTCGCGGTACATTCAATGTGGAAGGCTCCAGAGTGCGAGGCAGCGAGGCACACACGCACACACGCACACACACACACCTGCACACACCCACACGCGAGCACACACACACAACACACGCACAGGCACCCGGTACACGCGGTAGGTGCCTGCCCCAGCCCCAGGGCTCGGGCTCCAGCGCCTGCCTCCCTCCTAGCGCTGCCTACGGGGACGCGGGGCTGTGCTCACCCCCAGCCCCGGAGTGGGGGACAGTGTGTTCGTGGGTGCTTACAAGGCTCAGGGCGACCATCCCTCAGACCCTTCCCAACTTACCTCCAGTCCTGGACCATCGCCCCTCGCCTTGGGTCTGTGAGAGGGGCGCAGGGACACGCGCGGCGCCGGGGCTGCGCCGACAGCCCCGGGGAGGTGTCCTGCGGGTCACACACAGGGATGTGTTCAGGTCAGAGATATCATACACAGAGTTGGTCATGGCGAGGATGCAGCTGTGGCTTCTATGGGCAGCCGGGGAGGCCAGGGGGGCAGCGGGACTTCGCCGCGGGGAGCGGGCGATACAGGGTCAGACTTTGGTCGGAGACGACACACCCGGGGTGTCACCCAGCCCAGTGACCCCGCGGTGGGAGGAGGGCACAGCAGCCCCAGGCCCACCCTCGGCAGCTGCCACGCTCCGCAGCGGGGGGCGGGAGGGACCGGGGGAGCGGGGCTGGCGCCGTGGCGGGGGGCGGCAGCCGGTGGTGCGGCCTCGCCCGAGGGGGCTCAGGGCGGACACGGGGTGAGATGGGACTCCCTGCCGCCGCCCCTCCGGCGCGCTTGTCCCCGTGCCTGGCGCGGAGGTCACAAGTTGGAAGACAGCCTGGACTTGGCCGGGTCCGTGTCGGGCGTGCTGGACGCCGAATCCTTGCGGGCCGCCGCCGAGTCCTGCGGCAGGGCGGGCGGCGGTGTCAGCGCCGAGCCCGTGGGCGCCGGGTGGGCCGGGGCCCCCCGCGAGGGTGCCTGGCCCCGCAGCCCGGCCGGAGGGCCAGGACCCGGCGAGGCGGCGGCCGCGCCCCCACCGATGGAGGTGCTGGACTCGCGGGCGGAGGCCGGGGGGCTCTGGGTGCTGCCGGCCGCCAGCCCGTGGGGCAGCGAGGGCTGCGAGGCCGAGAGGGGCCGCGAATCCTGGCTGAGGCTGCTGGTGTGCAGCGCCTGTGTGCTCTTGTGGGCGGCCAGGCGCTGGGGCGAGCTGGGCGCTGGCTGCTGGCTGAGGGACAGCTGGGAGCCCAGCGGCCCTGGGGCGCCTCCGTAGGCGAACGTCCGGCTGGCCAGCGGGCTTTGGGATGGCGGGCTGGCCGCGGCCGCGGCGAAGGCGCTGGTGGAGGCGGGCAGGGCCGTGGGCTGCGCCGGGTCCTGCGAGGGCGAGGGGTTGGCGTGGGGCACGGGGGGCTGCGGCTGCGGCGGGGGGCTCTGCTGCAGCAGGACGGGGGACACGGCGAAGGGGCTGGGCACGGCCTGGGCGTACTGCAAGCGGCGCATCATGCGGGGCGAGCCCAGCGCCATGGAGCCCACCAGCGGGCTGGCCATCTGCGGGCAGAAGCTCATGGCGACGGCTTGCTGGAGGGTGGCGATGGCAGAGGTGACCTGGGGCTGGACGGGGCTGTACATGGCCGTGTGCTGCTGCAGCTCCGCCTGCTGCACCATCTCCCGGTCGTACTTGACGATCTCCTGGATGATCTCGTTCTCCTGGTTGTTGAAGACACCTGAGTTGAGGTCGTGCTGCACTTTGTGGAGCAGGATCGAGTTCTTCTTCCCTACAGGGAGAAGGCCGGGAGAGGAAGCACCGTGAGACCCTGTACTGGGGCTGTGCTCGGCTCCCATGGGAACCACAGCTGCCTCCTTTGCCACGACACCCCCTCTCCCCCTCCAGGCCCCCCCAGCTCTGTGTCCTACCAATGCGGTCGAGACGGTCGATGGCCACAGTCTCAAAGGCCCGTCTCATCATGGGGTACTCCTCCAGCACCTCGTTGAAGTTGTCCACTGAGAGTGAGTAGAGGCGGCAGTAGGTATCTGCACGGACACTGGCCGTGCGCCGGCCACGGGTCAGCAAGCAGATCTCTGGGGGAAAAACGCCAGGGCCAAGGTCAGAACACCACCATCGAGGACAAAACAGGGCAGGGCCAGGAGCAGGGTGTGAGAGCCACCACGCAGTGGGTGCCCTGAGACAGCACAGGTACCCCGGTGCCTCTCACAGACCCCGAGAGGGGACCCAGGCTCAGTCCTGCCAGTGCTCACCCCCAAAGTAGGAACCATCAGAGAGTTTCATCTCCTTGTTGCCCTTGGTGAGGATGCTGACCACCCCGTGCTGGATGAAGTACATCTTCTTGCCGATGGTGCCCTCTCGGATGATGTAGTCGCCCGGCTGGAACACCTCAAACTTCAGCTTGGTGAGCATGGCCGTGACGAAGTTGGGGTCGGCGTTGGCGAACAGCGGCATCGAGGCCACCAGCTTGCGGCAGTTGAAGTTCACGATTTCCTGTGGGGAAGTGGGTGAGCCCAGGAAGCTGAGATGTGCTTCCCACCCCAGACAGTCTCATGGGCACCCTGGCATGCAGATTGTGCATGGACACACTCCCAAACGTGGAGCTGCAAAGCTGCAGCAAGAGGTGTTTGACCCCAAACACGGTGGGGGTCAAAGGAGCTGGTGGGACCCACAGCAAGGAGCAGGGAATCCCTTCCCTCGGCAGGGGCGGGGGCATCCTCACAGCAGCATCCTTCTCCCAGCTCTCCAGCCTCACCTCACGCAGGGGCTCGTTGAGCTCCCCCAGGATGCTGTCCTCATCAAACATCTTGCCCTGATAGCGATGCTCGTAGTAGTCGTGGATCTTCTGGCGGAAGTCAGCGGGCAGCTTGTGGAAGGACATGTACTGCTCCACCTGCTTGTACTGTGGGCAGAGGTGGTGTCAGCCGGGACCCTCCACCCACATCCCCACTCCACGGAGCTGCTCCCACTCCTGCTCCTGACCCGGGAACCCTCACCCCACATGGCTGCTGCTCCAGGAGGGGATGAAGTCCCATCCAGCCCCCCTACCTTCTCCTGGTACTGGCGCCGGGAGGAGTCCAGCGACTGGATGAGGGCGGTGGCGTGGCCGATGAACATGGCGTAGCAGGTGGCCCCCACGATCATGCTCAGCATGGTCAGCCAGATGTCCGTCATGCTCTCGGGCGCCTGCTTCCCGTAGCCGATGCAGAGCATGTGGCTCATGGACTTGAAGAGGGCGAAGGAGTACAGCTCACTCCAGGAGTCGTTCTGCAGCGACAGGGACAACAGCTCAGCCATGCACGTGTGTTTGTGTGTGTTTGTATGTGTGTGTGTGTGTGTGTTTGTGTGTTTGTGTGTGTGTGTTTGTGTGTGAGCATCGCTCGAGGGCCCAGCGCCCTGGCTCACGCCTGGCCACGCTCCCAGTTCTCTCCCAGCAGTGGGAATTTGTTAAAAAGCAAACTTTTTAGACTTCCCAAACTCCTCCAGCGAAGTAGACAGGGAAGGAGAAGGGTGAGACAGGCAGGGGAGGGAAAGGAGGAAGCCAGGCGGAAAGAGCAGAGATGGAAATTTGATGAAACAGGATGAGACAGACGGGGGAAAGGGCCATTTGCAGGAGGCTGCAGGGCTGAGAGGGAGCAATTAGAAGCAGGGGCCATTATTTATTAATAGCAGCTTTGTGGCTAATGAGCAGAAGGCGGCAGGGGATAGAGCCCCATGTCAGCATATTCCTCCCACCCGGATCAATCCACTGCTTCAGGTCCTGTGAGACCTCAGCAGGGCGACGGCAGCATCCGGGGCCGGGTGCTCCGTGCCCCGTGGGGCACCACAACCCTGGCCCACGGGGGATGGCATCTCCTGGGACTGGAGGGTGGATGATGTGGGGATGGGTGGGAGGCCTGAGGAGCAGGCAGGAGCACAGTGTGGGGCAGCTGGAACTCACCACCATCCCGTTGATGGAGACCCAGCAGTTCTGGGGGAAATCCTGCAGCATGGGCACCAGGAACTGGAGGCAGCCATCCCAGTGGCAGAGCAGCAGCATCATCCCGATGAGGTTGATGATCCTCATCACTGCGCTGGCCAGGTCGTAAGTCATGTGGAAGATCTGTGGGCGGGTGGGATGGCAGGGGGTGAGAGTGGGGACTGTCCTCCACTACCCAGCCCTGCTCAGGGCACCGACCCGCATGGCCTTAGCTGGAAGAGGCTCCCATGGCTGGCCTGGCTCCTGCCTTGAGGTGGCTGTGCTCCACCTGCCTATTTATAGCCGGTGGGTGCCGCCGCGCTGCCCGGGAAGCGCTAATGGCAGCGAGCCTTGCTGAGGATCAGGGAGACACAAATACTCTGGGCACTGAGGAGGGAGCACAGCAGCTCCCAGGGCACTGAGTGCAGGGTCTGAGCCAGAGCCACGCAGCAGAGCTGAGCACATCCCCTCAAAGCAGGGTGGACTCTCAAAAGCAGGGGACCCTGAAGGGCTGGGGGTCCTGCTGTCCTCCCTAGGGCTCCTCAAGCTCCTGAGCCAGAGGGGAGAGAGGCAGGAGGTGCTGAGCTGAGCAGGGGGACTGGGTCCTACAGCTGGCAGAGCAGGGGATGGTGTGTCAGCACGTGCCAGCCATGCTGGCACCCACGGTGGGTGCTGTATCACAGCTCAGGGATGCCCCAAACCCACCACAGGGCGGGGTCACAGCCAAGCACCGGCCCCACACACGGCCCCACAGACCCTCCAGGGAGCCACTGTGCTCACAGGGCCCCTCCAGCAGCAGCCAGAGGGTCCCAGAGCAGGGCCTCACCTCCTCCCACTGGTGGATGTAGCGGATGAGGCGGGAGAGGCGGAGGAGCCGCAGGAGGCTGAGGATCTTGGTGAAGCGGACGATGCGGAGGGCGCGCGCCGTCTTATAGACCTCCGAGTCGATGCCCTTCTCCACAATGAGGAAAACGTAGTCCACAGGGATGGAGGAGACAAAGTCCACCACAAACCAGGTCTTGAGGTACTTCTTCTTGATCTTCTCGGGGTCCAGGATGATTTCTGTGTTGTCCTCAATGACAATTCCTGTCCGGAAGTTCAGCACCAGGTCCATCAGGAAGAAGGTGTCAGAGACCACATTGAACACGATCCAGGGGGCCGTGGTCTCCTCCTTGAAGAAAGTGATGCCCACGGGGATGATGATCAGGTTGCCCACCATGAAAAGCAGCATTGTGAAGTCCCAGTAAAATCTGGGGAGCGAGAAGACGTTGGGGGATGTCACCAGCGCCCCAGAGTGCCCCCCATGCCAAGAGGACCCAGCCACCATGCCCTGCCCTAGGGGACCTGTGCCACTGGGCCGCTGTCACTCTAATGCCACCTCAGCCACAGGAACCCCTTTGTCTCCCCAGAGACCACATCCTGCTCCCTGCTCTCCAAACTGCCCCCAGGGTGATCCTGCAGCCAGCAGAGCCCCTGACTGAGGCAGAGGATGGGACCGAGGGCTTCTGCTGCTCTGATTTGGCCCGTGGCAGCAGGTCCTGGGGGAGGGGAGGATGATGGCACCAAGCACCGGTGGGGGACAGGCTGCAGCGGAGCTGCCCGAGGGCATCCCGCGGGCTGGAGACCCCCAAACGCCCGGCAGCGCTCAAGGTCGCGGGTGGAGCCAGTATCCGAGCGCCCTGGGAGCAGCCCCACCCTTTCTGCGCTCCCAGAGCGGGGGACCCAACGACAGGGGACAGTCCCCAGGGTCAGCCAGGGCCACCTCACCCCGGCGCCTCCCTGGGCCAGGCTGGCTGGCGGTTTTGGGGGGTGCCAGGGCGGGGTCTGCCCGTCGGCCCCGCAGCGCGGGCGCGGTGGAAGGAGCCGCCGCGGCTCCGGTGCAGCGGAGCACGTACGGCTGCAGCTGGCGGCGGCAGCGCCCGCAGCCCCGGCCAGACGCGAGGGCGGTGTCGGGGGTGGGCGGCCGCCTGCGCCCCTGGCCCTGCCTGGGCTGCGCTGCTCCTTCTCCCCCCTCCTGCCTCACCACATCCTTCTCCCCTTTCTCCTCGTCCCCCCTCTCCCGGGCCACCGATGACCTTTCCGAGCATCTGCAAGGTCACAGCAGCTCTGTCACGGCAGGATGATGACGCGGAGGCCACCTCGGCCCTGCCTCGCCCGGCCGGGGGGCAGGAGTTGGGGGTGGGGGGGATCCTCCTCAGAGCCGCGCACACGGACACGCAGGACCCTCACCCACGCCTCCTGCTCAGCCCACCCTGGGAGCTGCAGGGTGATGGGCGGGGGGTGCCACGGCCACGCTGTGCCCTGGGGGACAGGGAGGAAGAGGAGGAGACCCCCACGCACACGGCAAGGGGCGATGGGCCAGGTTCCCTTCCCCCCCCCCACTGCGCAGACTAGCGCAGGACCAGAAGGAGCATCCCAGCTCCTGACCTTTCTCCAATGACACCTTCCTCATGTGAGACATTGCCGTGGCAACCGTGAGTGATGTCACTGCTGCAAAACGATGACTTCACACCAGGGCGGTCCCCAGGGTACCCTCAGCAGAGGAGCTGGGCCCCCCCTGCACCCTTAGACCGAGCTCCAGTTGCTGGCACCAAAACAGGCCCAGCTGGACCCCTGGGGTCCCACACAGGGCACGACCTCCCAGGGATGCCGAAATCAGCAGAGCTGCTGTGGGGCTGGGTCTGTCCCCAAACCCCCTGGCAGCTCCCACTCAGACCGACCCTGCTGAGCTGCCTGGGTCCCACAGGGGCATTAGCCATGCAAAGCTGCGAAGAACGAAGATTAAATAACCACGCCAGCTGGGCAAAACTCCCCTCTGGCTCCAATCCCTCTGCAATCTGGCTGAGCCAGGGCAGAATTCGGCCTGAGGAGAAAGATAAACTGCTCCTGATCCCCCCACTGCACACAGCTGACCCTGTGCCATCGCCTTGGGGACCAGCGGGCCATGCCAGTGCTTTCTTCCTCGGAAGGTTCATGTGCATAGAAAAAAAGATCCAATCCAGGCTACTAAAAATATCTGAAAACAAATTAATCAGGATCCTCGACACCCCTCCCTCTCTTCTGACCCAATTGTATGACAGTGATGATGACAGGAGGTGCCCAAAGCCCCTGCAAGAAGCAGCTGCCACCCTCCTGCTCCATCACCCACCCAACGCCTGGCACAGTGGTGCTGGTCTGAGGTCCTGGGCAAGGTAAGAGCAGGGCATGGTAGAGGTGGGCATGGCCACTGCATGCCAGGGTGGTCCCTATGGAACTCCACTGGCAGCACTCAGAGCTCCAGGGATTGCCAGGGATGATCCAACCACTCCTGTCTGTGCTGATCCCATGGGACAGGGATGGACAGAGCTCCTTTAGATGACCCCCCTCTGCCCCTGAGAGCCCCTTGGCAAAGCAGGCTGCCTGGTGGGCAGGAGCAGCTCAGGAGCAGTGAAAGGTCAGAGTGGGGCTGGCACAGGATTGGGGCAGGATGGGCGCTTTGCAAACTCGCACTCAATACTCACATCCTAAAAATGAGATGGCTGTGAGAAGGGGGCTGTGGAGCCAATGGCAGAAGTTTGCCCAAGCTGGTGAAGCAGTGGTGGCCAGTGCACCGTCTGCAGCTCCAGAACCCAGCACAGCCAGGTGGTGCCCTCACCCCTGGAAAAGCCTTTTACCCTGGGGGTCTCTGGGGGGGCGGGGGGATAAAGGCAAACTGCTCAAGGACCCAAAGCTTCACCATCCCCCAAGCTGGTCACAGCCTGTCCTCCCCTTGAGCCGTGGCTTTCAGCACCTGACGCTGCAGAGGGAGGGGCCCAGCTCCCCAACACCCTCCCCACAGGGAATGGGAACACCGGGAGCAGCGGCAGAGCTGCCACGCTCCGGGAGCACCAGCCCTGGCGAGCTCCATCCCTCTGCTCAGGAGCCCCTATGGTGGCACCACCCAGGCAGAGGGAAAGGCCCTGAAAGCATTTAAACCTGGGTGAGGAAGGCTCCAGCCAAGCCACACCGGGGACACGTGCTCTGGAAGCATCTTTGCCCCTGATTCATGTGCAGGAATGGCTCTTCAAACAGAAAATCATCATCAGTGAGAACCTCCTGCTCAGCTCCAACCCCAGCTCCAGCCCAGCCTTGTGGAAGGCTGGAGGAACCCTTGGGCAGCCCTTTGGTGGTCACAGGGTGATGGGCACTGCCACCACCTCCAAACCACCAGCTGCAGCTCCTGCAGCTCCCAAAGCGATGCCCCAGGGCTGCTGCAGAAACCCCAAAAGAAGCAACGAAGGAGCTGGCGCTGGCTTGGCTGTTCCTCCAGACACCAAAAGTGGCAAAGTCAGTGACAACCATTGCCCAGCACCCAAAAAAGGAGGTGGCCCTGCTCCAGCACAAGCTTACAAGGTCTCTTTGATCAGATTCACAGCTCAGGATCTCACCAGCCGCCCTGATTGCTTCCTTGTCATTCAATATTTATGTAAACAGCAACTTTGGTTGCTGGAGCAAATCTGCCCTGGATTGTGTGTGAGCGATGGCAGCACCGTGGCCGTGAGGAGCCAGGATTGCTGAACGATGCCGATTATGAAATGATGTCACAGATGCAGATGGGTAATGATTTTCCCTTAAGATGGGAAATGGGTTTTGCAGGGCAAACACCACCAGGTCACGCTCCATTATCATTACTGGATAAATGCTTTTTTTTGATTGTTTTCAGGCAGGACGGCACGGGAGGGATGCGCTCCTGTCCCCAGCACGCACAGGCAGAGCGGGTTCTTCAGCCCAGCCTGGCGTGGGCTGATCCTGTTCCTGTGCACGGTTGTGGAGCTGGAGGATGCCATGGCTCTGCCTGCAGCTCCTCCCCACTGGGCAGGGAACTCTCCTACGCCACTTCCAGCATCAAAACACAGGCAGCCACTCTGCCCCAATGGGTTTCAAGTCTCGGCAGCGGTTCCAGGAGGATGAAGCCCGTGCAGGGCAGGACAGCCAGGGTGACTCCCCAAGGTCACTCCAGCACCCACCTGCCCGCTGCAAGCACCACTCCAGGGAGTGATGCTGCTGCACTCTGGGGAATCCTCGGAGGCCCCAAGCCCACTGCAGGCTCACGGGAGGGAGATCCCCGCTCTTGGCAGCACCGTGGGCTCTGCCACCAGCGCCACGGCTCTGCCAGCTCAGAGAAGAGGGGTGACCCCACTCCCAGCCTCCCCCAATATCCCACAGCTGCTGAGGGTGAGGAGGAGCTCAGGGAGAGGAAGGTCCAAGTCCTCCCGCTCAGCAGCCCCCAGGACCCAGCTGGCACTGCCACCTCTGCCCGGTCACAGCGGGGCCAGGGGAGCTCCCTCTGCCACAGGAGCGGCAGTGGCCAGGCAGTGTGGCCACTTCTCAGCCCAAATCTGTGGCAGAACTCAGTGCCCAGCCAGCAAGACGAGGAGGGGGCTCCACTGGGTTCCCATGGCAGGTTCCCAGGGTGGAAGGGCTCAAAACCCTGTGCAAGAAATCGGCCCTGAGGGGAGGCCAAAGGCCCCCAGCTGCTCCTCTGGAAAACGCCAGAGCAGCCCAGGAGCAGCACACGGTGGTGAAAGCAGGAGGTGAAGGTGCTGGTCCCTGCCCTGAGCCTGTGGCCACCTCCACCTGCCTCAGGGAACCCCAGCCCACGGGGAGCCATCAGTGTCAGCAGTGAACAGAACCTGAAATCTGTCTCAGGGGGGATCCCCCACTCAGGCACCCAGCAAACCCTCCCTTGAGCCACCCCGAACCTCTCCCTATCACCCCAGCCCCTGGCCAAAGGCTCCTCCAGTCCCTTTGAGGTCTCTGGACCGAGGTCCTCCCAGTGCTGGCTCATCAGCAATGCCAGCAGGGTCTCGGCTTCCCCATCCTTGCAAGATGCCGTGCTGCCTACCCCAGACAGCGCAGCCATCCCTCCCGGTGGCTTTCACACGACTCGAGAAGCATTTGGCACTCCGGAGCTCGCCAGGGCTCCGGGGATGGGAAGGAGATGGAGCTGCAGAACCTTTCTCCCGGGTTGGTCATTCCCTGCCTGGCAGATACACAGGCTGGGTCCTGGGGACCCGAGCCCCCTCAGGAGCGAGAAGGATCCCCCTCAAAGCGGCTGAGCCCCAGGGACAGAATCAGGCCTCCTTGGGGGAGGGGGGAGCCTTCACAAGGCTCTGTCAGGCAGCGGCAAAGCACGTCCCCCTGCCCAGCCCCAGCCCTGCCCAGGGAGGGGGACACCGAGCCCCAGGGAGCTCCGGGGACAGCGCCAAGGCCCGGTGGGGCTCAGGAGCGCCAAGCAGGGCCGAACCTGCCGAGACCCCGGGAAGGGCAAGGGGACGAGGGGATGCCCTTGCCCAGGCACCGCGAAGGCTCCCGGCATCCTCGGAGCGGCGGCCGCTGCGCTGGGGAGGGGGATGCCTGGCTCGTCCCCTCCCGCGCCCGGCAGCGGCTCAAGGTGCCCTCGGCCCGGCCGCACCGGCGGCCCCGCTCCCCGGCCCGGCTCCGCGGGATGCGGGATGCGGCCGAACCCCGCGGGTACCCCCCGCACCTGAAGTCGCTGTAGGGGTGGATGATCCAGGCCCCCGCCGACTTGACGCGCTCCTGCTCCCGTTCCACCGCCTTCTGCGAGCCGAACATCCGCAGCGAGAACTTGTTGACGCCGGGCTGGAGCATCGCCCCGAACTGCCGCTGCATGAAGCTGGCCTGGCTCCCGCGGACCTCCTCGGCCGCATCCTCGCTCGCCCCTTCCTCGGCCGCCTTGGCCCCGCCGGGGGATGCGCCTCCGCAGGAGAAGGAGACCTTGGGCTCGCGGGGCGGCTCCGGGCCGGGGCTGCGCGGCGGTTCCCCGCGACGGCACTCGCCGTTCGGGGATCCCTTCCCTCCGCGGCCCCGCGCCCGCCCCGTCGCCGTCGCCGCCGCCGCCGCCGCTGCCGCCCCGCCGCGCTTGGCTCCATCGGCCGCCTCCTCCTCGGCCGCTGCCTCCCCGCCCGCCGCGCCGCGGCCCGCCCGCATCCTGCCGCCGCTGCCGCCGCCGAGGCCACCGGCGGCCGAGTGGCGCCCGCCGCCGCGGCGGGGGCGGGCCGGGGCGGGCCGGGGGCGGGCGGCGGGGCTGGGCCGGGGGCCGGGCGGCTCCGCAGCTCCCCCCGCCGGTACAGCCCGAGCCGGTAGAACCGGCTACCAGGACCGGCTACCGGGACCGGCCGCCGGGAGGGGCCTTCTACCTTTCGCCCCGACGGTCCCGGGCTCCGGCAGCGCAGTCCCCGCTGTGCTGTGGTCCGGGACAGGCCGCTCCCCCCGCAGGGCTCCGCCGCCGCCAGCCCATCCGCTGCGCCGCGGAGAGAGCACTGCCTACCCCCGGGCCAGGGATGGACCCCATCGCCGCGCCGGGTACGGGAACTTTGCCCTCCCACCCCGCCCGAGCACCCATCGCTCCAGCGCTGAGCCCCCTCTGAACCCAGCCAGTGTCAAGAGAAATCCCCCGAGGTCTACCCGGCGACGGAGACCCCGGACCGGCGCCCCAGGACAGCGCCAGCACCCGAAGTTGGATGCCGGACGCCCGCCGAGGGGGCTGATGCTCCGGAAGGACGCGGCATCGCCACCGGCACCTCCTTCCCTCTGCCACGGGAACGGGCTCGTCCGGCTGCGGCTTCTCCGGCCTGCGACGTGTCGGGGGTGGCCGGAATGAGGAGGCCGGGTGCACCCCGAGCGCCCCTGAGCAGCCGGAGCTGCCCCGGCCGGAGCCCGCGGCTCTGGGCGAGCCCCGTCGGGTCACGGGCGGCGCGGGGAGCGCGGCGGTGGCACCACCTGGTGCTCCGGGACAGAACCGCAGCCGAGCGCGTCCCGGCGGAGCCAGCGCCGTGCCCGGGGCGGGCACCAACAGCCGCGGGCCCTGCGCTGAGCCCCAGGCCAGGAGACACCCCAAAAGTCGAGCTGCGAACCACAGCGGCCTCGTTCTGCAACTTCACGCCCCGGGCTTGGCACGGCTGCCTCCAAGAGCGGCCCTTTCCTCCGAACCATTCCCGGGGCAGAACACTCAGCTGCCTCCAGCCCATAGAGGCACTGATTCAGCTCAACCTGAACGGGAGGTTGGAGATGCCAGGGGCAAGAACTGAGGCAGCAGCTCAGGGCTCACCCCAAGGTGTCGGGAAGCAGGGGCTGAACAGGGTCCCCGTGGAGCTCAGAGCACTGGCTCTCTCTCTCTCTCTCTGAACACCATGGGACAGCACACCAGGGCACTGTTTGTGACATCCCTGCCCAAGGTTCAACGTGGCAGCCCCTGGGCCATGGCAGGGCTGTGCCACAGCTCCCCAGGGCAACTGCAAGGCAGCCCAGAGCAGCACGATGCCAGCTCCAGCCCCTGTCCAGCCAAACAAAAGGCACAAGTGATGCTTTGTGCTGCGGCCCAGAGCGGGGTCAGACAGGACCCATAATCCTCATAAAGGAAATTAAACCAGGCATTGATTTTTCACCAGGACGGCACAAGGCCGGGGCTGTGGAAGCCTTGCATAACCCATTGACACGGCACAGCAAGGCAGAGGCACCGGCAGGAGGGACACAGCCACCACTGCCACCAGAGCTGCCACCATCTCTCTGTGCACAGGGTGGCCACCACAGCCATGCTCCCCCTCTGTCCCATCCCAGGCAGGGACAGGCACCTGGCTACAGAGCAAGGTTCAGTCATGTGCCCAGAACAAAGCAGGCAGGGGCACCTTAGGCCAGCTGGGAGCACAGGGTAGCTCCTCTTCAGCCCCCAGGCTCTGCTGCCTCCCTCCAGGGGCAGGAAGAGTGGCTGAAGCTCCCTGAGCTCAGGGCTGCCAGCAGAAGGGACTCCCCACCAGGTTCTGCCCTGGCCCCAGGCCCCTGCTCTGTGCACAAATGTCTCACACCTTTGCTCTCTCTGGAGCCGTAAAGAGCAGGAAGAAAACAAACCAACCTGGAGAACCTGCTCAGAGAAGAGTGTGAGACAGAGGAAGAGCAGGGCCTGTGAGGGCTCCTCGAGGCTGGGGCTGATCCTTGACCCCAAAGCCACAAGACTTAGGAATTCTGGAACAGGGACGACTGTCCCATACAGGCAAGTGTCCCCCAGGGCCCCAAGCTCTGCAGAGCAGGGAACACCCCTCCCTCCCTCCCTCCTTGAAGGCTTTTACACCCGTCGAGCTGAATCTCCTCAGCAATTAGAGGGCAGCCAGAGCTGGCACCAAACCCAGACACAGCACCGTGCTCTGGAGCCAGAGGGTCAGGCGGCCCCGAGGGAAGAGACCAGAGTCCAGAGGTGGAAAAAAGAGAGAGGAATCATCTTTATTTGCGCAGTGTTAACAGATGGAACAGTTCAATGCTACCCCAGCAGTAAAGGTGTTAGACTCCCCTGAGCACTTTGCCTGCTCACAGGCCCCCCACGTCACGCACACCCCGCGATGGCTCAAGCACAAGCAGACGCTGTTAAGACCTTAAAACCACCCCCAGCCCCGGCTCACCCTGCCCCTCCCCACTGCAGAGACACAAACAACCCATGGAATAAGTTACAGCAATCATTTATCCAGCATCCAGCTCCCGGCTGCCTGTTTCACAGTAACCAAGAGCAGCTCAAGCAGGAGCTGCCTGGGAATCTGCCAGGCAGGGACAGGCCAGGAACGAGCCCTTTGACAGGGAAAGGTGCAGCCTTGCTCCTGGTGACGCACTGGGAAAGACAAAGAACCCCCTTCCTGAACCCTCTGGTCAGATCAGGTCGTCTCCCAACAGCCACCAAAGCAGCTCCTCCCTCACCCCCACAAGCAGGTGGGACACAGCTGCACTCTCAGCCCCCCTTCCCCACTCTGTACCAACATGAAATAATCTAGGACAGAGACAGCGACAGACCTAGACTACCAGGAACAAAGGATTTACATTTACAGGTAGAAAAACCCTCCCACGACTCTTTAAAAAAAAAAAAAAAAAAAAAAAGTGTATTTTATATCCTACAACTTAAGTTTCCTTAGAAAGTGAAGTAACTGAATCGCAAGGACACGCTAGAGTATTCCATGGTGCTATTTAACCAAAGAATTAAAAGAAAACAAAATTGTCCGGACGACTTCTTCATCTCCTCCTCATCACCTGGCAGGAGAGAAAGAAAAGCCAGTTAGATAAACCCTGCTGCACCGGGCTGGAAGGGGCTGGTGGAGTCCAGAAGAGCCTCTGGCTTCTCCCAGAGACCCTCAGCAGATGCTGCAGCTCTGGCTCCAGGCTCTGCCCTGGAACTCACCTGGCCCTGCTCTCAGTTTGCGTTTCTCTGACGGACGTTCTTGTCCTTGTGGTTTGTGGCATTGCTCTTCCTGGGAAGGGAGAGGAGGTGTGAGGAAAGGGAGAGCAGGAAGCTCCCCCACCACCACCCCCTCACCCACAAATGTAATCCAGGCCCAAGCAGAGGGTGCAGGAGATCAGATCCCAGAGCAGGGTCAGACACCAGTGACCCCCCTGGTGTGTGTGGTTTACACGTGGGGACATCAAATAAACCATCTCCCTCCACTGAGTATTATCCCACACCAGCCAGCTTTTATCTTTGCATAAAGCTTTTCTCTTTGGAGCAGATTCCCTGGCTGGATGAGATCCCACCAGTACAAATCTGGCTAAATAGGAAGAGGCGAGGTACTCACAGTGGTGCAGAGCCTCCATCATCATCTTCACGTTCAGGACAGCACAGAAAGAGAACACAAAAAAAACCAAAAACAAACAGTCAGAGAAGAAGACATCCAAAACGACCTCTGCCTCCCATTAAAGCAGTGGGAACTGCATTCCAGGCAGCCATTCCACCACCACTTAAAACCCAGGGAGGGCAGAGCTCCTCGGGTGCCCTGATCCATCCTCTGTGCTCGCCCCCACGGCACCAGGCCTTGGGACAGCTCCCAGATACCAGCAGGCTCACAGCAGGTAAAGGGGAAGCCAAACAGGATGTCTCAGGAATGAGGCTCTAAGCAGCAGCAGCAGCAGGAAGCCCTTCTCTCCCTCCCCACACGTGCTATCAAAACAAACACTGCACACCACGCTCTGAGCAGCACACAGCTAAGGAAACACCTCTGCCAACACGTGCCAAGCCCTGCGGCCTTTCACCAGCTCCCTGAGATCTGCCACCTCCCAACAGGAGGCTCCCAGTTGTCTCCTTTGCTTCTCCATCACCTCCTCTCCAGCCCTGGCTCCCCTCTGAGTGCCAAGCTCTGGGCACTGGGGCTGCCCTGGGCACCAGGATCTGCTCAGGGCTGGTGAGAGGACGGGGGCAGGCACACACCTGGAACTACCTTCTACTTACCATGTGAGGTGGCACCCAGCAGCAGAGAAAGGAAGAGTGGACAGGTAACACCAGCAAGGATATCACCCCAAAGACAGGCCAGGCTGTCCCCACCCCATCCCAGGTGACAGGAGTGTCCAGTTCACAGAAAGTACTGGAGGGGGAACTGGCTCAGACAGGCCTCACTGTCACCTTTTGGGAGGGGAAAAGCTACAGAAACTTTGGGGCAGAAAGAACCACTTTATGCCAGGGAAGTGTAAAGCCAGGTGTGTTTCCTGAAGGGGTGTGATGCTGTGTCCTCGTCCATGGAAACTTGAGCTCCTCTTGCCAAGGAGCATCAGGACATTTCAGCACATTCACCGGTCTGTCAAAGCACCTGCTGCAGCTCTGACAGGTCAGCACCCCACAGACCTGGACTGATGCCATCACAAACCAGATCACACAGTGTTTTTGTTGGGAGATGCAGCTACAACATCCTTAAGACAGCACTTGCCCTCCAGCCAGGGCTGTCAGAGGGCAAAACACCTGCCTGTGAAACTGCCTGGAGTGGAATTCCAAGCCCTGCAATCAGGGGAGGGATCTGACCTTTAGCCCCTCTGCTGCACCTCCCCTGAGCCTGCTCCTCGCAGGGGGCCAGGGGCCCTGCAGGGTCCCAGGCAGGAAGGATACAGAGCATTCCCACTGCATTGTTAACAGCATCAGATAAAGGAGGCCCTGAGCTGACACAATGCAGATCCTCACCGATAAGGAAAGGGAGGAGCTGGTGCTTCCAGGACAGATTAAAGATAGTACAGGTCTTTGAGATCCAGGATGTGTGGATCTGATGACCCAAAACATCCTGAACTGAACACAAATTAAACACCAGTTTAAACCTGGTCTTACAGAGCCACTGACACAGTCCCTCCCAGTTCTGCAGCACCACAAAAGCTCCAGTGCTCATTTACAAACCACCTCATCCAGAGTGGGAGCTGCCAAAGCAAACCCAGCCCTGCGGACACTCAAGGGAAGCACTTGAGCAAAGAACAGAGGAACTGGTGAGACAAAGGATCAGGCTGACCTGCACAGAACCCTCTCTTGCTCCAGATCTCACTGCAGGTCTGTCACAAACACAGGCAGCCTCAAGGCTGAGAGTGGCACGGTACAGAGTGCCCCAAGCTCTCAAACCACCCCTCCTCTGAGAAAAGGACCTCAGAACTCCCTACAGACCCATCCTGCCAGCACCCTGCAAACCACAAATTCAAACCCAGGCGCCTCTCACCATCAGGAACCTCATCTGGCTTCCTCCTCTTCTCGTAGATGAAGATGATGGTGACGAGAACCAGGACCTCTGCCACGATGCCCAGGAAGGGCCAGAGGGCGGCCAGGCGGCTGCGGACGCGCAGGTTGACCGTGGCGTCCCCGGTGCCGTAGGAGTTGGTGCCGTTGCAGAAGTAGTCGCCCGTGTCCTGCTCGATGTCCAGCTTGAGGATGCGCAGCTCCGTCTTGTTGCCGCTGGATTTGATGATGTAGCGCCCGGAGGCGTTCTCCAGGAGCTGGGAGGGGAGAGGAAGGAGAGGGATCTCAGGGCAGTGGGACACAAAGGAGGAGATGCAGACTCCAGAAGGCTGCTGGACTCCCAGGAGGTTTATTGTCCAAACCTATTTTATACCTTTTTACCAAACACCCACCTTAGAGGTGGGACCCCTGGAACCATTGGTCACTTGTAGAGACCATCTTGTCAACTCCCTCCCATGGGAAAGGGTGTGGAAAAACATCTTCAGTTTACAAATAGCGTGACCTTGCTTAGCAGTTCTGTCCTGGGAGCAGAATTCCCAGAAACCAAAACATGGCAGGCACAAACCGTGGCAACAGGGCAGGGTGTTGTATTCCTCTGGGCAATGGTTTTTCCACCCCCAGAAACCCCTGAAGCCTGTGGCCATGTGGTTTGACCCTTCCTTCCTATCTTGACCCCACTGGCTCAGGTCCAGCTACCTCTCCTGAGCCAGAGACCAGATAAAGTCCTGTTTCTTCCTTGTTCTCTCTCTTTCTGCCCTGGAAATCTTTGAGAATAAAGCCTTGGACTGATCCTAGGGGGTGAGAGCCTCTTTTAGAATCTTTTACCCTGTTTTCCCTGAGAGATTCCTCCAAAGCCCCTCAAGGAAACTGAGCCACAGGGGCCTGGGGAGTATTTCACC
This sequence comes from Phylloscopus trochilus trochilus, assembly GCA_016584745.2. NCBI lineage: Eukaryota > Metazoa > Chordata > Aves > Passeriformes > Phylloscopidae > Phylloscopus > Phylloscopus trochilus. The sequence continues at coordinate 315,886 of WQNJ02000044.1, read as the reverse complement.
ACAGAAATGCCCCTTCCTGGGGAGCACTGGAACAATTCTGGTGGCACAAGGACTGGGCAGCAGGGCAGGCAGGAAGGGGGGAGAAGGAGCAAACCACAGCTCACTTACCCCGTGACCACTTTTGTACCAGGTCCAAGTGGTCACAGCGGGGAAAGAGGGATTCTTGCAGGTCAGCACACCCGTGTCCCCCTCATTGCCATGCTCAGACTTCTTGTATGCTGTCACCTGGGGGGGAACTAGGCAAGAGGAAAGAAAAAAAAAAAAAAATTTGGACATCTCATTAGAGATATTACACAGATTTGTGCTTCCTGCAGCCCACCTCAGCAGAATCAGCTACCCCAAACCCTCAGTCAGGCTGGTTTGGCATTTTCAAAGAGGAAAGGGCATCAAGCCGCTTCAGGAAAGGCTCAAACAGATTTGTCCAGGAGGTATTATCCCTCTATCCATTATTCCTGTGGGAACATGCCCACAGAAGGCTGGTTTAATGCAGGATCTCAGGGCTGACTGACCCTGCAGACACTGCAGGGGCCTGATAACAGCACTGCCTCTCAGAGAGCAGAGCCCTGCAGCCACATGAGAGCAGCTTTTCAACCAGCTCAACAGACACCCCAGCAAAGCTTGTTCAGGAGGTCACATCTTCCCCATGTCCCTCCTCAGAGCCCAGGAGCAAACAGATGAAATTACCAGAGATATTCACTTGTCCTCTTATCTGCGGGTTTGCTTCGTAGATGCACTCGTAGACGCCAGAGTGCTCCTCCCTCTTCCCATTGATTCTACCAAAAACAGGATTCAGGTGAGCATCCAGCACAACTTATCCAGAGATCCCGACCTCCAGACTTCAGGGAGTCAGAAACCCACAAGCATCATAGCAAATTTCCCCCCCCATTCCAGCAGAGTATTTATTTATGCTGCACTGTGCACCCTCCAGCAACCCAACTCTCCACTCTCCTCACACACTGAGGGTGGCAGAAGAGGCTTTCATCTGCCAGGTCTGTCAAGTCAGGGATCACTGTTCCAGCTCAGTGAAACCACAGGGCACAGCAGTGGCAAAGATCACCCAGGCCAGGCCGCTCTGCACTGATCCCCTGCATTGAGAAAAAAAACTCTCACAATTCTCCTTCCTGTAAAGCTGCTGCAATGAGATTTAGTGGATTACGCAGCCCTGCAACAAACATCCCATTCTGCTGCTCAGTAATACCCACTCGAGGGAAGGGGGCCCACAGAGTTTGTCCCATGGCTGCCCCGGGACAAGGGGCTGTTTGTTAGCTCTGCCCTGCACGGCGCTTCCCACTTCCAAAAAACCACTCAGCTGAGGAATTGAGGTCACGCGAGGGAGGCTGGGTTATAAATACTTTAATCCTTGTTCAAGCTCCCTGTTGCTATGGGGAGACAGGCACGTCGGCACTGCCATACAAAGGGACATGATGCCTCCACAGCTGCTGGGTCAGAGCCAGGCAGGCCTGACTGTAATCAGAAAGGAAAGCTCACTGCACGGCCACAATAAGGCTGGTATTGACCCAGCATGGACCAGGACCCACCACGGCTCCCCAGCTCCTTCTGGGAAGGGACATGAAGCCCCCAAAGAGAGACAAGATGAACTGGAGCCTCTGGCTCCACGCACAGGGAGTGGGGAGCTGGTGGCCTGCCCAGAGCAGGGTTCCTTCAAAGCTCTGGGAGAACAGCTCTGGAACACTGAATAACCAGAGTCCAGCTGAACACCTGCTTAAAAGCAGGAAATCTCTTTTCTAAGAGGATATTTGTGGCACAGAACTGCCCCTTCCTCCTCCTCCTTGTTCTCCTCCTCCCTTTTGCCCCCCTCCTCCCCACAAAGGAGAATGCTGGGCCTTATCAAAACTCTGTTAAACTCACCTTATGCTCCACAGCCCCACCTCATCAGCAGGGCTGCAAGAGCTCAGCCCTGGTTCCAGCTGACAGCAAACACCAGCTGCTTTCTGGGAACAAAACCTGCCCGTGCTCAGGTTCTGACCTTGCCCTGACACTCACGTGTAGGTGGTGAAAGCACCCGGCTCCTCGTCCTGCTCCAGGATCTTCTCCCTGTGAATCCACTTGTGGCCCGTGATGGGGGGGTGCTGTCCAGACATGTTACAGCTGAGGATCAGCTTGCCAGAACTCTCAGTGACCTGAGTAGCAATTTCTGGACCTGCATTCATAAAGAATTGGGAGTCAAGTTAACCCTGGGTACGGCAGAGCTGACGTGGTGCTCAAGAACCTGCAACACAAACTCCCCAGCTCCTTCTCTCTCCTCCCAGCCTCCACTTACCTTCACACAGTCCCCTACCAGACCTGAATGTGCCAGCACCAGAGTCCCCAACGCCAGGGGATTGAGTGGACCTGGGATGGCCACGCTGGCCCTGCAGCTGCTCCCCACCACGAGCAGGATATCGCTGCCGTGTCCTGCATCACTGGAATCTGCGCTGTCCCTACCACGGGTGCAGAGCCCAGTGCTCAATAAGCAATGGAAAAGGTCACTCTGAAGGGCAGAGCACGGCTCTCTGCTGCTGTCAGCCGCCACAGCACTCGTGTGTCAACGCCTCCCCAGCACCTGAGCAGCTTCAGACACCTCCAGGTAGCACAGAGGGCAGGCAGGGACCCTCTGTGGTGAAGGGGGAGCAGACCGAGCTCGTGTGGCAGCAATGTGTCACCTGAGGCAGCCCAGAGGGTTTCGTTAGAACGAGTCCAGGGAGAACACAGAGCCGTGACTCCGAAAGGTCCTGGGCCTCAATGTGCCAGGCAGCAGTAAATTATGCAACCTAAGATGACTCAGGCATTTCTACTTGTAGGAGGCTGTCCGAGAAGGCAGCTGCCATCAGCAGCAGCACTGCGCAGCCCCAGTGCCACTGCGGTCCCCGCCCTCCCATCCCCATCCCTCGGAAGGACCCAGGCACTTTGCTTTTCCTCCCATCCGAATTCCACTGCAAGAAGGGTTCTGGCTGGAGTTCTGTACTCCACAGCACACATTCCTGCTGAAGAGGCAGCTCTCCTAACTCCAGGATTCACAGGGAGACCTCAGCAGGGCTTCAGTCTCCCTCCCAGGTTCCTAGCACCGGCAGCAGCCCGGCCAGAGGGAACCCGGCCACGTCCACAGGACAAGCAACAACACCACACTCAAGTGTCACACAGACACGGCCATTTCAAAAACGGTTGCACTCTCAGACCTCAGAAAAAAAAAAAAAAAAAAGCAAGATTTTTTTGTTTCCCCAACAGTCTGGGTTCACCAGCACGGAAGCGAGCTGAAAGCAGGGCTGCTGGAAGGAGTGGGAGCTGTACGAGCCGCAGGGAAGGGCCGCTGGTCAGTGGTGGTTGGGGCAGAGTCGACCACAGAATCGAGGCTCAATTCTGCAGCCAGCACCAGGGCTCGGAGGCGCTCGGGAATAAGCGGCAGGTTCCAGGTTCTTTGGCTCCGGAAAAGGCGCGGGATTTGCCGGAGGGCGAATTGGTTTGGGAAGCCACAACCCTTTTTGAGCAGGGCCATTCCGGGTCAAGTCACAGGTGGTGGGGAGATCGACAGAGGGTTTGGGAGTCTCTCAGTTCTACGGCTGGGGTTTGGGAGGGTTTTGGGGGGAGCTTTCGGGAGCCACAGGACACAGGTGCGGGGGGTGAGCATGGCAGGAGACTCAAAGACACCGGTGTCCGAGCAAGTGCCAAGGCCTCGGTGCGGCCACTCACGTTCGATGACAAAAACGTTCGCCTGGGAACGGATCCACTTGACTTTGGGGCTCTTCGACAAGTGGTTGCGGTCGGGGTCGTTGCTGGCCCGGCACTCGTACATGCCCGAGTCGTCGCCCGTGAGGTTGGCGATGGAGATGGTGCTGGTAGAGTGCAGGTTGTAGGTGGCGTTGATTTTGACACGGTCCTGCCGTGCGCCATCCCAGAGCTGGGCATAGGTCTCATTGGGGTCGTTGCCCTCAAACCACCACTGGATCTCGGGGATGGGATTGCCAATCGCCTCGCAGTACAACTCCACGCTGTCCTGAGTCAGTCTCTTTTGAGACAGCGGTGACTTTATAAAACCAGCTACGAGTTGGGAGAGGTATTAGTGCAAAAGTGTTAGTGCAAAAGCAAGAATTCACCTTCCACAAGCACAAACAACCCTTGGAGACAGAGAAGAGGCCGCACGGCGTCTCCAGATCAGCGCACTCTTCCCTCCCTCCCCTCCACACTCTGGACTCAGCCTGGGCTGCTCGCTTGCATTTTGTCCCTCCTGCAAAACCAGCCCTCAGCACAGTGCCACCATCCAAACTGGACGGCCCTGGACGGCCCTGGCATCACCCACCTGCTGTCAGGGACAGCCCAAAGGGGCCCTGTCCGGCCCTCAGCTGCTTGCAGTTCAGGATGAAATCCCTACTTTTGCGTTCCAAAGGCTTATGCAGCCTCCACATCCCTCAGGCAAGGTGCTGCACAGGTCACATCACCATGGAAGGCTGGGGACCCTGACCGAGCACCCCCACTCCCAGCCAGTTTGATTTAAGACAACGGGGGAAAAGGGCTTCACTGTGGCCCTGTGGCCCCAGGAGGAACGTGTCTGTTCCCCCTCACTGCACAGCCCCGGGCTGCCTGGCTGTAATTCGGAGCTGGCTGGGGCCCAGGCCCCCCCTCGCTGCACCGTGGCACAGCCACATGCACTGGCCCCTCGCCTGCCCACACCCCTGTTCCATCCCTCAGCCCCACAAGGTGCCCAGCAGGAACTCCTGAGCACAAACCCGAGGTAAAAACTTTTTTTTTTGGAGGAGAAGGAAAGTCTTGCAGCCCGCAAGATGTCACGAGCCAGGCGAGGAAACTCGCGTGAATTTGTTGTCATACAAACAGCGAAATCTGATTTTTAATCTCGGGCAAGACCAGCCTGCAGAGCTGAAGTGGCAACAAACAGGCCAGAGGCACAGGCAGCAGCTGCAGGCTGGGATTTGGGTATTTTTTTTTCACTCTGCCCTTGCAGCCAGAGGCCGGAGGGTTCGGGGCTGGAATCAGGCAGTCCAAAGGTCGGTCCATGAGCTGCCAAACGCCCTCGGGCTCCAGGGCAGCCACGGGGCAGTGGCCACAGCCCCAGGAGCCCTTCCCAGGGCAGGCAGGAAGGGAGGCTCAGCAGCTCCACTTCGGGAAAAGCCATCAGGCACAGCTCGAGATCCCTACGTGACTCAGCCCCAGTCAGGTTTCAGAAGAAGGAGCTGAGCTTGAGACACATCCTTCCTGTACTAACAGGCAGCTCGCACCCCAAGAACCTTCCAGGAATTAATCTGCTCAGTTAAAAGCGCTTTGTGATTATACACAACCCTCCATGGATGCACCAGGCACGGAGAAAGGGGGCTGAGGAGAAGTTTTTGGGGGATTTTGAAAGCCTGATGTTTGAACAAGAACTCCTCAGGCTGCTTTTTGTGAGAGCAGGAACAAATCAGTGTCACAAACCCAAGTTTGCTCAAACTCAAGAAAGATACAAGTTAGCCTGTAAGCTAAGCTTGACTCCTAAAGACATTATTTCCACATTTTTCAAAGGGAAAAAACCAGCTTTTCCTACTAAAGCTTTGAAAGTCTTGAAGAACAAGCAGACTGAAAGGACCCCCCATGGGGGGGATGACCAAGGCACTCTTAGGAGAAGGCAGACACTGATTTTAACCAAGAAGGAGGTTCAGGAGTGCCCAGAGATGTTCAGGGATGGTGGTATCAGCTGGGTTCCACTCCCAGAACCACTGACCTGCATGCCAGAAAGGGTTTTTTCCACACCACAGGCCTGAGTGATCAAACACTCCCAGCCCTGATGAGCCCTGGAACTACCCACAGCACTTGTACCAGCCCGTCTGCTCCAACTGCAGCCCGAATTAAAGCGGGAGCTGGTAAAGATCAAGGGTTTTACAGCTACAAGGTGATTACTGTACGCTAACAAAATAAGCTGTGCAAGGTTATTTGCTCCGAGTTAGAGGGGAGCTCGTGCAGCTCAAACAGGTTAAAAGGCTCCAGCAAGCAGCAGCAGCAGCGAGTACCATTTGAATTCCCATGGGATTAATGTCCTGCCTGTCCCCCCACACCAGAAAGCTGAGAGCAGGAAATCCCAGCCGTGGGCTCTCTGGGCTGGGGAAGGCACCTGTGCAGCCCAAGGCACAGGAGCATGGCCAGCACCAACTCACTGGGATCGATCAGGGCTGCTGCCACATTTTCCAGAGGCTGCAAGCAGGGCTCAGGTCCCAAAGCCCAGACAGAGCTGAGGCAGATGCTTCCCCGGGCACGGTGTGGTATCCGAGCCAGAGGGACAGCAGAGAAGGCAGAGAGAGAGCAGATAACATTCCCCAGAGTCACCTTCAAAACTAAAAACAACCTCTCCCCTCCACAGAGGGAGGAGTCCTCGGGGTGTTAACAGCAGTGGGACGTGCTCAGGGTGGCTGAGCCTGGCCAGAGCCCCACTGTCCCACAGGGAGCACGTTCCTGCCTGGAGGGGAACCTTTGTTTCTCAGTTTGGGGAGGGGATAGTTGAGGATCTGACACACTTTTTGCCATTTAAAATAGCTGTAAAAATCTGGCCTTCAGCTCTGCACAGCCAGGTCAAACTCAAGAGTCCCTCCCCACGAGGGCACAGAGTCCAGGCACACACCGACCTATGCTCCATGGGGTGAGAGGCTACGCAGTCTGCTCCACAAAGCCAAACCTAAACACTGCTGAGAGGCCAAACCCCACTTCTCAGCCCCCACTCTGCTCCCTCAAGGCACCAGCAGAGCTCCACACCAAGCCCAGGCATGGCCAGGCAGGACACGGGCATTACACAACTGATGATGGGCTAGCTCATCCTTCCAGGGCTTTTCAGACCCAGCAGAGGAGCTGCCTCCTCCACGTCCCACCGATGCCAGGCAGGAAGGTGCTGCCAGGAAGCCCCCAGAGGCACCAAGGGGAGCGGGATGTGGCCAACCTGGGCAGCTCCAGGTGAAAAGCGTGAGGTTTAGGAAGAGGCTCTGCCCCGCAGAACTAAAAGGCAATTCCGTAGAAAGAAACTACTGGAGCACACGCTTTAGTTTTCCAGGATCCTCCTACTCTTTTGGCTTGACTCTTAGGGTTTGGTTCTACCGTGCTGACAGAAGTGCAAAGAGGCTACAAATCAATTCAAAACGCCAAAGGGCCGGGACCAGCGGCTCAGCCACTGGCGACCAAAGCGAGCCTCTCCCGTTTGCACCTCGTGCACCGGAGGCTCCGGAGTCCTGCGGGGAGAACACGGCCGGGTTCGCCACCAGCTCCTCCAGAACCTGAGAGGGTGAAAGGTGGAGCCCCGGCACAGGGCAGAGCCCGCTCATCCCTGCGGGAAGAGCTTCGAGCGCCCAGCCGGGGGCTGCCGGAGCCGCCGCCCCGCGCCGGACCCGCTCCCGCCCCGCGGATTATCCTCAACATCTTTAGGGTTTTAATGCTCGGGGACCCGTCGCTGCTCCTCAGCCGCGGAAACCGGAGAAGCGGCCGCCGCGGGGAACAAACTCCTCGGTTTTCCTAAGGAGAAAACAACCCAGCGCGGCTGAAAGCACCGCCGGACAGCGTCGCCCCTCCGGATAAAGAGATGAGCGGGCACGCGGTGCGCCGGGGCATCCTCCGCCCGAGCGCCGGGATGGCCCGACGGCAGAGCGGAGCCCGGCTGGGCTCGGCCATCCCCCGATAGCCCCAGGGCGCCTCCGTTCCCCCGGCCCCGGCCCCGCCCGCCGCGGACGTGCCCCGCCGCAGGCGCCCGCACCGCCGCTCCTCCCCCCACGCCTGCCGCTCCCGGACCCGGCCCGGAGCCCACCCGCGGGGCTGGGATCCCGCCAAGGCCCCTCGGAGCCCCCGCAGGACACCCCTCCATCCAACCCCTCGCGGAGCCCCCCAGTGGGCCCCCGCGAATCCCCCGCTACCCCGGGCCGGCTGAATAGAGCCCCCCCAACCCGGGGCCATCCCGGCCCGCCCCAGTCCGGTTCGTACTTGTCCCCGCGGCGCCGGCGGCCATCGAGCACAAGACGAGCAGCGCCAGGACCGCGCGCGTTCCCGCCGCGCCCGCCGCCATCTCCGCACGCGCCCCCACCGCGCCGCGCGCGCGCTATAACCGCGACCGGGGGCACCGGGGGGAGGCGCGCCAGGCCGGGCACCGCCCCCTCGCCCCCCGGTCAGCCAATCGCATGGCGCTGCGCCCCTCAGGTCCCGCCCATTCGGCCCGGCGTGGCCAATCGGAGAGAAGATCGCACCGAGAGCCTTCTCGTCTCTCCTGGCCCCGCGGGCAGAGCCGGTTCGGGCCGGTCCCGCCGCGGCCACGCCCACCGGCCGGGTCAGCCAATAGGAACGCGCACCGGGGGCGGGGCTGAGGGTCCCGGGGGTGGCCCCGGTGCAGCCGCTGCCCCGGGCGGGTCCGAGAGCGCGGGGGGGACGGGGAGGGGGGGGGGCAAACAGGTCCGCACGTGTCCGTCCCTGCCGAGCCGGGGCACGCAAGCACCGGGGGGAGCACCGGAACCCGCACGCCCCCCAGGCCATGTGGCTTCTCGGGGCGCAGCGTGGGCAGAGTCACGGGGGAGCCAGCGGGTTCTCGGGCAGGCGGGTCCCCGGGCAAGGGCCGGCAGCCGGTACGGCTGTGCCGGAGGTACCCGGAGGCTCCCGGGGCCACACGGGGTGAGGCAGGGCCGCCCGCGGGTCCCCCGCACAGCGGGATGTGTGGGAAGGAAGGCGGGCAGCGCTTCCTCAGCGCAGGGAGCCCGGCACAGACAATGGCTCCTGCGGACACCGCGGGGCCGCTGCCAGGACAAAGCAGCCGAGCCACGCACCCGGAGCCGGCCGGCTGCACCGGGCCCTTGTCCCACAGCCCCCTCCGGCCCTCGGCACAGCGCCCACAGCCCGAGGTGCAGGGAGCGGACTTGGCCCCGGGCTCCCAGCCGGACAGCGCAGTCCCTGGGGCCAGGGGGTGCTGGGCTTCAAGTCCCAGCTCCAGCCCAGCTGGAAGTGCCTGATAACCGCAGGGGCTGGGCAGGCAATAACCAACAAGGCAGCAGCTGGGGGCAAAGAGGCCTCTCTCTGCAGGACAGCAGCTTTGTCTCCAACTCTTCTCCATCCCAGCAGTGAACTCTTGACTGAGTCAGCCGTGGAACACGCTGGAGCACTCACGGCCAGGGGTACTGGGCAGGGGGGCAGGAAAAGCCAAAACAATGGGGCTGCAGGCGCCAGTCCTCTCCACGGGGATCTGCCAACTCATCCCAGAGCATTTCTTCGCCATGGCCCGCCCACCCTCATCCACTGGCAAGGCTCCCCCTGCACTGGGGGAATTTGCAAATGTGGCTCCTGTAGTGCAGGTGGAGTACGGTGCCCAGGCACCTGCAGGCTGAGGAGCAGCTGGTCCTGGTCTGGGTGGCCTCCAGCATCCATCACTGGGGAGGGAAATGGCCACAAAGGGCCAGCAAAGGCAGAGGGGCACACGGGCATGGGCATGCACAGAGCAGCCCCCCGGGAAAGGCAGGAGGGGCCGGCTGTGAACAATCAGCCGGGGCTGCTGCTCCCTGCCGCCCGGGTGACCTTGGAAGCCGTTTGCCAGGCCTGAATAAAGCGACAATAATCCTATTCACCTTTTAGCCTCATTTCCTAAGGCAATAAAGCACATGCCCTCGCCGCGTGCAGTCGCAGGTGTCACTCAAGCCCTGATCCCATTTGCACGACTGCAGCCGAGGGAAGTTTTGCTCATTACCCCTCTGAGGAGCTTTGTGCGGCAGGGGCAGGAGCCCCAGGCGGGTGCTTTGCCAGGGTCCCGTCCCTGCCCTGGCTCCGAGGCTGCTCACCCCATCCCAACGGGAGGAGGCGCCGGCAGCGCCCGGGGCTGGGAGCTCCCCGCAGCCTCCGGAGCTCGCATGTCCCAGCCGGTCCGGGTTTGTGGGCTCAGAGCACACCCAGCTGGGATCAGAGCAGCTGCAAGGGCCCTGGGCACCCATGGGGCGCCCGTCAGCTACCACTGAGCACAGGCAGGCACTGCCCAGGCAGGTCTGCTGCCTGCAGAGGAGGGAGAAGGCAAACGCCTTCCCTTTGCAGCACTGGAGGGTTTGGCCCAGGCAGGGACTGAGTGTTGGCCACAGCTTCAGGGCAGAGGCACCGAATGTTGCCTGGGAAGGGCAGAGATGATCTCCAGACCCTGCTCAGACCCCTCTGCCCACTCTGCAAGGTGGAAAGAGGGTGACTGTGAGATCCACAGCTGCCCTGCAGCACCGGGAGAGCAGCCAGCCCATCCACCCACTGCTCCATGCCAGTCCATGTCTGACACAAACCCCTTGTAGCCTGGGCACAAGGGTAGAACCTCACCCACGCATCACACAATCCTTCCCTGGAAGAACTTTATTAAATAGTGTCCAAAAAATACCAGAAGCAGAAATACTCAGCATGACCCCGTCCCTCCCAGCTAGTTAAAAACCACAGACTATCCCCACACACTCAGTGCTGGTGGCTGCCAGGCAAGCTCCAGCATCACGGGCAGGGAAGGCAAAAGGGTCCTGTGGGGACAGCCCAGATGGCTGCAGGGTGAACGCCCAAAAGGTGTTGAAAGCCAAGACAGCACTCACATGCTGCCCCCACCCCAAAGCAACCACTCACCACCCCTACAAGCCCCCCAAACTGCTCCTACCCCATGAGGCTGAACAGAAGCTGAACATACCCTTACGAAATTAGAGACAGCCAAGACCAGGCCTGGTTGTCACTCCTCAGCCAGGCAGAGCCATCAGCACCTCAAGTTTCTGTGGCTTTGTAAAGGCCCCAACACAGCTTCCCCCTCTCCACCTGACCCCCAGGAGATTTATAAAACAGGGGGTTTATCTTTTCCTACAAGTGATGGGATTTCCTTTGCAACAGCAGAACAGTCTCCCTGCGAGGTAGAGAGTTAACGTCAGGGGTGACAGATCCTAAATTCAAACCAGTTTGTTCTAGTTGAGGTAAAATTCAGTAGTTTATAGCAGGTTTTGCCAGAGGGCCATCAAGATTCCTCATTGCCGGAGTCATCCTCATCACCATAACAGCTCTCTGCTTCCTCCTCCATCTCATCATCCTCGTAATAGTCATCATAAAAGAGGTCTGAGCCCTCATCCGGGGCTGGAGTCTTGGTCTTCACGCAGTACTCAGCCAGCGTGGTGGGGACCTTCACTCCATCCCGCTCAGCGTCCACCTTGGTGCCCAGCACTTGCTTCCTGAAGGGCGAGAAGTGTGGGGTCAGAACAGAGCTCTGCACCACAGCCCTCCAGAGCCCGTGTCCCACAGGATCCCAGGGCAGGCAGCGCTGCCAGGCCCGGGCTCAGCACGCACCTGATGATGTCTGTGTACTCCCGGTCCTTCCCTTTGCTCTCCTTCCACTTGCGGTACATCACCGAGGCGTCCACGTTGGCCGGGGAAAACGTGTTGGGCTCATTCAGCAGTGAGATCACACTCAGCAGAATGGTCCTGGCATCGATAAACATGAGCAGGTCAGAGCTGAGGTGGGGTCAGCAGCACCCCAGAAATGCCAGCAGCCCCACTCTGTCCGTGGGAAAGCCTTGTCCACAGCAAGAGAGGTCCCACCAAAGGGGAGCAGGCCAGGCAGGAGACAGCAGCACGTGGGCTGTCGGGCTTACACTCATCCATGCACAAACTCTGGCTGTTCTCAGCAAATCCGACAGCCTGAGAGCCTTCACCAGCCCCCTGGCACCTCCTGCAGGCTTTGGGAGCAGCGAGGCTGTCCCCATCCTCCCACCTTCCCATCCCTGACCTTGGATGAGCCTCCTCCCAGCCCTCACCGCACGTTCTGGGTGGGGTTCCAGCGCTCCGACGGCAGCTCCCCACTCTGCGGGTCATCCACGGGCGGGTGGAGGATGGAGATGCAGACATCACCTGTCTGAAAGCACAGGAGAAACAGGATCCTCAGGAGCTGCTGCCCCAGCATCTCCTCGCTGGCTCCTCCCTTTGGCTGAAGCCAGGTGAGGTGACCCCAGCTGGCCCTTCAGTCCCGCAGGAGGGACACAAAAAGTGGACAAGCACCCCATGACTGCCAGCACCGTACAGGTCAGGCTGCATTGGTCAGCACATTGGTCAGGCTGTGCCCCTGGCCTGGGCCCCAGGGCCAGGCACGTCGCTCATCCTGCAGCCACTCTTGGCACAGGCACAATGTCCCCAGGCACAAGAGCCACCAGGCCTGCAAAGCCTGGCTGACCTGGAACCTGCACTGGGACAGCAAAGGGCTGTCATGAGCTCATTAACGGCGTTCCCTGTGCCAGGCACTGAGTGTCCAGTGCCAAAGGCTGGCATTTGCATCCAGTGCCATCACAACAGAGGCACACGTGTCCACGGATTGTCCAAGAGCCTCCTCGCTGTCCCAGGGGACCTACCTCGTAGATATTGGGGTGCCACATTTTGGTTAGGAACCTGAAGGCAGGAGGAGAGTAGGGGTAGTCGATGGGAAACCGGAGACGAGCCTGCAAGGGAAAGATAAGGAGACGTGAGCACCAGCTCGTGAGAAGGAAGGGACAGAAACCACAGAGCTTCTGAGAGCTCAGAGAAACAGGAACCTCTGCCAAACCCAGCTGGGAGCCTGCTGGGACAGAGCCTCTGCACCAGCAAGCTCTGTGGGCAGGATGGAAACCAGCCCCCAGGTCAGGATGGACACAGGGGCAGGATGGACCCCAGCCCCAGGGGCAGGATGGACACTGGGGCAGGATGGACACAGCAGCAGGATGGACACAGGGGCAGGATGGACCCTGGCCCCAGGGGCAGGATGGACACAGTCCCCAGGGGCAGGATGGACACAGGGGCAGGATGGACACAGGGGCAGGATGGACACAGGGGCAGGATGGACCCCAGCCCCAGGGGCAGGATGGACACAGGGGCAGGATGGATTCCAGCCCCAGGGGGAGGATGGACACAGGGGCAGGATGGATTCCAGCCCCAGGGGCAGGATGGACACTGGGGCAGGATGGATTCCAGCCCCAGGGGCAGGATGGACACTGGGGCAGGATGGACACAGTCCCCAGGGGCAGGATGGACACTGGGGCAGGATGGACACAGAGGCAGGATGGATCCCAGCCCCAGGGGCAGGATGGACACTGGGGCAGGATGGAAACAGTCCCCAGGGGCAGGATGGACACAGGGGCAGGATGGACACAGTCCCCAGGGGCAGGATGGACACTGGGGCAGGATGGACACAGAGGCAGGATGGATCCCGGCCCCAGGGGCAGGATGGACACAGCAGCAGGATGGATACAGGGGCAGGATGGACACAGTCCCCAGGGGCAGGATGGACACAGGGGCAGGATGGACCCCGGCCCCAGGGGCAGGATGGACACAGGGGCAGGATGGATTCCAGCCCCAGGGACACCCCGTCACCACACAGAGTGGGGTGAGCAAAGGGGCAGTGACCAGCTGACCAGTGGCTAACACTAGGCCTGTATGGCATCCTGACTTGGTCCAACACAGCTGTGAGAAAGCTAACAGCTCTTCATGAAAACAGAAGCTTGCAACAGCGAAAAACAACTTGTTTCCATGCAAAAGAATTCTACAGATCAGGGCTGTTTTCGTGCACCTTTTTCAACAATCCCAATCGTCTCAGCAAAAGAACAAAAACATTATCTCACAAACAACCCTTTCTTGCACGTAGACACCTCGTCCAAGACTGACCAATTACTACAGGGTAACAGCTTGTTACTGATGAATAAGAGACAGACACAGGAGGGTTTTAAAAACTCTACATAAAGGGATGTATAAAATACAGTTTAGCTTTTTTCACTCCTTGAAAGAGTGCGTCTCATCTCCCTGAAATGAGGTTAGCAGTGACATCCAGCAGCAGCTCCTTCCCCCCATCCTGCCCACCCCCTCCTGTCCAGCAGGGCCCATGGGTGCTAACCCAGTGCTCTCCAACGCAGAGGAACCAGAAGGAGCTTGCACTGTTGGCACCCAGCACAGACCCCACAGCAGCAGATGGAGCTAGGCAGGGAGTCTGGGTCACCCTGCAGAGCTGCTGTCAGGGCCAGGCCATGGCTGTGCCACTGGAGGAAAGGCTGTTTACCCTTCAGAGCTCACGGGAAGGAAGCATCAGGTGTTTGGTGTTCTGATCAACACACCAAATCTAAAAATAGCCTGGCACTGCTGAGAAGAGACCCAGTCCAAACTGGCCGCAGCGCGCAGCTTGGGGGCTAAAAATAAAATCACATGAAGCTCAGGCTGCAGCCCAGGGCTCCAGCAGGGACACTCAGCAGCCACCGGCTCCTCCCACAGCCACCAAACCCACGGGGCTGAGATTGGGCAAAGAGGGGCTCATTGTCCATCTCTGAGTGAAGCCTGAGGGGGCACAGGGACCTACAGCACCATCCCACACTCCTCAGAGCTGCTGCCCCAACCCACCAGCACCAGGAATCCAAGATGACGGGGGCAGCCTCTCCCTGTGTGGCTGCACAGCTTCCCAGTGACTGATTCAGCTTTCAGCTGCTTCCAAGCCCTGGGAGCAAACTTCCAGATCAAGACTCAACACCACAAGTCCTTGAACGTTTCTTGCTCCCTCGTTTTGTGCACAAGAGAATCCAAACACTGGCTCTGTGGCACAGGACAGGGGATGGGAAGAGGGAAAAGTGCAGTGGGGGCCGTGCTGTGTTGTGTGGAGTGCAGGGCAGTGACTCTCGGGCCCATGCTGGGCTCTGGCCAAACAGCTGAACATGGCAGAATAATCCCCTTTGTTGTGTCAGAGGGGATCAGAACAAAACCCTGGCTGAGGCAAAGCAATGCCAAAGGGGGCTTGGACAGCAACAACCCCACCCTGCTGTGTACAAACAGGTTGGTGTCCCCCCCAGGCTGGAGAAGACTCGGCCTCTCCGCTCTCCTCTCGTGCAGTCTCACCAGCACCGTCAGTGCCGAGTTTGGAAGCTCTCGAGCACACAACAGGAGTGGCTGAAAGGATGAGAGTTCAGAGGGTCTCATGCCAAGCTGCTCTAAGGGAAAAAAATACTCCAGTGATGAGATGAAACCTGGCTCTGAAGCATCAGCTTCGCCAGCCCGGGAAAACAAACACAGCTAACTCTGTGTGACTCACCCTGTGCATCCCCACCCTGACAGCAACAGGATGAAAACACAAGAGCTCAGTGGAGGAGGGAGGATGAGAAAGAGGAAGAAAACAGCTACCCCACGTTGCACAACACCTGAGAAGAGCATACACACATCCTGCCGAGGGGAGACTGTGCAGTCAGGCTACCAAATACCTTCTTCCACCTCAAACCCCAAACCAAGCCACGACACCCCTTCCCCAATCCAGCTCCCTACTCCCACCCTGGGCTGTCTCTGTCTACACCCGAGGGACTTTTGTCTCTTCCCTCTGGTCTGCTGGTGATGCCTCAGATCCCTTCCAGGAGAGGGAACATCAACAACCTGGAGCTTGCTGTCCTGCACCCAGAGATTGGGGCGGGGGGCAGGGGGGTGGTTGAGGCAGAGCCTCCAAGGGAGCCGAATTCTCCTCACAACGAAGGGGCCCTGGGTAGTTTGGCAGCAGCTCCCTGCCAGGACCTCCCAGGGACCCCCAGGCGCCCAGTGAAAGACCCAGCTCCCCCTGGCCCTCCACACGCCCAGAGCGGCTCCGTCACGACCCCCACACCCACCCGGGACACCCTCCCTCACCCAGAGCCCCCTCACAGGCTCTCACCCCTTCCCAAACTCCTTCCCAAAACACCCCCCAGCACATCCCCCGACACCGCCGGCTCTGCTTTCGCCCCCGCCCCAGCCCCATCTCGCCGCACACCCCGAGCCTTCCCTTCCCCGCCGCCCCCGCCGCTCACCTTGAAGTAGCCGCCCTCGTAGTGGGTGTCCGGGGGGCCGAAGATGGCCACGTCCCAGGTGTACAGGTCCCCTTCGTCCACCAGCCTGACCCGGAAACCCTCCACGGGTTCCTCCTGCAGCCCCTTCAGCTCCAGCAGCAGCGCTTTCTGCGAGCTGGGCACGGGGGGCCGCGCCATGCCGGGGCACCGGGGCTCTCGGGGGGCGCAGCGGCCGCTCCGGGGCGCGGGGGGGCGGCGGGAGCGGGGCCGCGCGGGGCACGCCGGGAGCTGTAGTCCCGTGGGGGGCGCGGCCACCGTGGGCACCGCCCCTACGCGAGCCTCTGACCAATCAGAGCGCGGGGCGGGGCAGGAGGTGGGCGGGGCGACTCCGCCGGCGCTCCCGGTGGCGCCGTCCCACCGAGCGGATCCGGCGATCGGCGGCGGCCCCGGGGCTCCCCAGCACGCAGAATCCCGGTCCGGAGCGCGGTCCCGGTAGATGCCACAGCCGTGTGACAATTCCCAGCGCTGCCAGAGCAGCACCTGGAACGGGAGCAGCGGAGCGATGCCTCCGGCATGCCCGGCTCGCACCTCCCTTTGTGTCACATCCCGTCAGCTGTGCCTGCGTCAGGAGCCGCCAACCGCAGCCTCACCCAGGCCAGCACCACGTCCTGCCTGCAGGGAGCAGGAACATCCGCCCAACACAACATCCCGAGCCCGCGGGGATCCTCCCACCGGCTCTTCCACTCAGCTGCTCCGCTGTCCTGCACCTGCTGCCAACAGAAATTCCTGAGCACGGAGCTTGCCGCAGGGATCTGGGCACTGCTGCAGCTCATTCTGGCACTTCATGCTGCCAGCAGATAAGAAACTGGCCACTAAAAAAATAATAAAAAAGCTTTAATGTCTTACAGCAAACCAAGAATTGAACAGTATAAATAATGATCGGACAAGTTTAAATAAATAACCCCCGGCCTGCCACGCAGCTGGTCCCGGGGGAAGAGGATGTGTCTCATCCAGAGCCTCCACATCCCAAACCACAGCCCAGCCCCACACTTTGTTCCTTCTGGGTCGTTTCAAAGCTGCCCAAAGCAGTTCTGTGGGTCACAGCCTCCACGTCAGTCCTGGATCACACCCAAAAGGGGATCTCCCAGCGCCACTGGGCCAGAGGAGCCACGCCTGGGAAAGGCTGCACGCAGGGACACAGAGCTGGGCACCACCAGAACAGAGCAGGGAACGTGGAAACTGCGAATCTCTCGTTGGGTAGACCAGGGCTCTTCAGCCAGTGCCCAACCAACGCCCCGTGCTCACCGTCCAGCTTGGAGAGGGGCCCTGCAGGGCCGGCGGCGGCCGCAGGCAGCGCTGCTCCCACCCCGGCATCACTCCACCGGCTTCACCTTGGCTATGAACAGGGCGGTGGCTCTCCTCAGGAATTCCTCCCTGCTCATGGAGGAGCCGAGCTTCCTCTCCTGCTGCAGCGCCTGGTCCATGGCCAGCGCCAGCCTGTCGGGGCCCAGCCTGGAGCCGGCCTCCAGGTAGCGGCCGGGCCGTGAGCCCTGCCCGGCTCCCAGCGCGTCCTCCAGCGCCCGCAGCACCGCCTGGCACAGCCGGCTGTCCGCCGAGTCCCCGGCGCCCAGCACGGCGAACAGCGCGTCGGCCTTGGCGGCGAACTCCAGCAGCACGCAGCAGGTGAGGACGCCGTAGCGGAACACGTCGAACGGGACGGCCTCGTGGTCGCGGCAGCGGACGCGGCGCAGCAGCTCGGCCGCCGCCTCGGCCGGGGCCGCCCCGCGCTGGCAGATGCGCCGCAGCAGCTCGCTGTAGAGCCGCCCGTCCACTCCCGCCGCCCGCCGCCTCCCGCCGCAGCCCAGCACTTCGTAGGCCGCTCCGGCGTTGCTGTCGAAGGCCGTCCTGTCGCGACAGGGCACAGACACAGAGAGGCAGCCTCGCCCCCCCGCTCCCGCCGCCCCCCCGCCGCCGCCCACCGCACCTGTGCGAGTGATGAGCCAGGCACACGTACCACAGCGCCCGGGCCAGGCGCTGCGGCGGCCCCGGGGGTTCCGCCGCCGCCTCCGCCAGCACCAGCCGCTCGAAGTACTCGGCCAGGAAGGACACGGGCTCGGCGGGCCGCGCCTCCAGCACCTTCAGCAGCGCCTCCCGCACCATGGCCGTGACTCCGGCTCGCAGTAGGAACTCCGCCGCGCTGCCCTCGGCCAGCCCGCCGCCCCCCGGCGCTGCCCGCCCCGACTCCGGCAGCCCGCTGCCTCCCGCCGGCACCGGGGCAGCGGCCGCTCGCCGCTTCTCGTACGCCGCCATCTTGAAACGCACTTCCGCCCGGGCCGGAAGTTTCCGTGCCGCCATCTTGCACGCTGGCAGCCAATCGGTGGGCAGAGAGGCAATGCCCGAACGCCGCCATTGGGCGAGGCCGTGGTCGCCATCTTGAGTGTGGGCAAAGGAGCTGCGTTATCGACGGTAACGCAGCGGGCGCCGCGAGCGCCATGTTTACTGCGGGCAAATGCCCCGCCCTTGGCAACCGAGCGGGCGCCGCGGACGCCGCCGGTGTCCCGGGGCCGGTGAGGGGCCGCGGGTCGCCCAGGCCCAAAGGACACTTGCTCAGGACTCGAACGGAAACAGCTCTTTATTGGAGTACCGGTGCCACCCGCCCGCCGAGCCCACGCTCCCCCCGGGGCTGCCTCGGACCTTCTGTTGTGACAGACAAACGGCTCCGCTGGTACCGGGAGCCCCAAGCACCGGGCCCAGCCCAGTGTTCGGTGCCAGCCCGTGGGGATCCAGTCTCCCGGACGCGTCCCTGGCCTGGTCACTGTGCTCATTGCCCTTTCCAGGCTTTGCCTCCCCCGGCAGCCGCAGGACGCTGCTCCCCGTCCTGCTCCCGCTCCTTGCTGGCCGGGGCCGGGCGAGGCCAGCGACAGACGGGGACAGCAGGGACACGGCTGGAGGGCTGGGGCCGTCAGCCGGCTGCTCCCACTCCTAGGAGAGCTGCTGCCGAGATCTGAATAGTTTCCAAAGGCGTCGAGACACGGCACCGGTCACGATGAGCCCCAAGAGCGATCCCGCTGTCCCGATAGAAATGGCAGCGCTGGAGCTGAAGGAATCTGCAAACACAGGGAGCTGTTACTGCAGCAAATGCCGAGGGGTGAGCGATTCCCCCCGGCACAGACACGAGAGGCTGCAGCCCTACCCAGAGCAGGGCGGGGGTCCGCAGCTCACCACCACTCACCGTCCACCACCATCACCTCCAGGCTGACCACCTGGGCGCGGTGGCCGAGCAGGACGCACTGGTAGTGGCCCTGGTGCCAGGGCTCGGCGCTGTCCAGCCGCAGCGCGGAGCTGCTGCCCGCGGATTCCTCCCGGTACTGCCAGAGGGCTGCGGGGGTCCGGAGCCAGCCCACCGTGGCGTTCCCGGTGCACTGAGCCTGGCACTCGATGCGCAGGGCTCTGCCCCGCGTCCCGGTGGGAGGCAGCGAGCGGATCTGCAGGCTGCAGGCAGGCGGTGTCCCCGCAGATGTCCCTGTCCCCGCCGTGCCAGAGCCAGCGGGGGCGGTGGTGGCCGCACCTGCGATCAGTTCCCGGGGCAGAGAGGGCTCCGTGGAGGGGGCGTTGGTGACAGCAGCCAGATCCAAGGTGGTCCCGGTGTTGGGCTCTCGTGCTGTGGTGGGGTCACCTGTAGGGACACTCGGCCCTGTGGTGGCCACGGGCTTGGCTGTGCTGGGGCTCCACGTGGAGGTGACCACGGCCACCGGCTGCTCCGTCACAGCTGTGAACACACACGGCTCTTGGTCACAGGTGACCTCGCTGCAGCCCCAGCCTCCTCCCGCCGCGAGCACAGCGAGCAGGAGCAAAGGGGCGCTGCCAGGAGGGACAGGCACAGGGGTGGGAGATTCAGGAATCTCCCTGGGGCCGCTCCTGCTCGGCAGAGCTGTTCCGAGGAGCACAGGGCGGTGGGGATTTGCTCCAGGTGGGGGACCCCAGCCCCTCCTGGCACTCACCCTCAGCATTTGCCACCACAGATGCCACCCGCGTGAAGGTCTCCTGCCCGACCTGCAGCGTCACCTCGCACCTGAACTCCACCCCTTCTGCCACCTCCGTCCCTTTCACGGACAGGGTGGAAACGATGTTGTACAGCTCCTCGTTGGTCTCCTCAGAATCAAAGTCTGCGTTCTCCACCACCTGCTGGCCCCGGTACCAGGTGAGGGCCACCCCAGTGATGGGATACAGGTGCATTGCCGAGCACTTGAGGCTGGCGGGGTGTCCCGGGCGCAGGGTGTGGGGAGCTGCCTCCAGCCTCAGCGTGTCTGGGAGGGCTGGAAAGGAGTCAAGGGTGATTTCTGGCAGCACAGCACAGCTCAGGAGGAAAGGGGCTGCCCTGGGGATCCAGGGCTGTGCTGGGAGGCAGTGAGGGGTGGGCTGGGGACAGCTTACCGTAGACCTTCAGTGTGACGGTTTTCTGGTAGTGCTGCCCGTGGCAGCTGCCCTGGCAGATTTTCATGCCCTCCGTGGCCACGGTGGCGTGTCTGATGTGCAGGATGCTGTGGGTGGGGAAGGAGGAGATGGTCCCCAGGGCGGTGTCCAGCCCCCTCCATTCCACCTTGCCCCCTGGGCAGGCCAAGGAGCAGTTCAGCTCTGTGGAGCCCCCAAACGACACCACCGGCTCCCGCGGTGTCACCATCAGCCTGTCAGCAGGGCGCCCTGGGCAGGAGGAAAACGCAGGGTCAGGGGAGGGGACAGTCACCAGCACCCCCGCAGCTCTGAGTGCCGGGACAGGGAGCTACAGCAGCCACATGGGGACAGGGCGGCTGTCACAGCTCAGTGACAGGGACGTCCTGGGGCCGTAGGACGAAGCAAGGAGAGCAGGGGCAGGGCAGGGCAGCACAATGAGTCGGGGGATTAGGGTGGCTCTTGGCCCCGTGGCACTCACCGCTGCAGCCCCACAGCCAGCCGAGGAGGAGAAGGACAGGAGCCGGCTCCATCACCCACAGGGCAGCAGCAGGGCTGGTTTCCCCTTCTTTCCTTCCTTCCTCGCTTCCAGGGAGCCGCTGGTCGGGGCTGTCTCCTTCTGGCTGCTGGCTCTAACCTCAGTCCTTCTTAAGCCCTGTAGGAACCGCCCCCATGAGCATCGGCCCCAGGACCTCCACAACTTCCAGCCCAAGGGGTATTTCCAGAGGGAGGTTTCTGATTTTTTTCCAAGTTTGGCATTTGCACAACACCCGGCTGACAGCCAAGGCGACAGCCCCCCCAAACCCAGGAAAGCCCCTTCCCAAAGAGTCCCCATGTGGCTGCAAGGGCCCCCATCATCCCACTGGGGAGCCCTGCACAGGCACCTCCACCTCGGGATGTGACTCAGATCCAGCTCTATCATTGTTTTTTGCAGGCTACACCACTCCCCCAGAGCCCCTGGCAAATCAGCCTTTCCATGACTCCAAAAGCTGCTGGGAACACACGGCTGTGGAAGGAGCCCTGTCAGCCCCTGCCCCAAAAAGCAGAACCTGGGCCCCTGGTCAGCCCTGTTGGGGAGTGCATTTGTTCCTCAAACAGGGTGTTTTCAGGGATGGAAGCAGGTGATCCTGTCTTTTAGTACAGATGGAGAAAGTGTTAGGACAGAGAAAGTGTTGAACACCCTGCATTATTCAACCTCAAGGCCCTCAGCATCTGTCCTGGGTCCACACCTGGTCTGGCATCGCTCCTGCCCAGCTCCCCATGGAGAGATGAGTCCTGTTCTGCCCCATCCCATCCTGCCAGGCTGCAGCCAAGGCTGGGAAAAGGTCCCAAAGGGCTGAGGGAGGGATGTGCCCACCTCTGCACCCAATGTTATCACAGGACCTGGACATTTCCCATCTGGGAACTATTCTGAGAGGCAGCTCCATGCACTGGGCGTGCCACGTATACTTTTAGGAGGTCATGCCATTAATTCTCTGAGGGTGCAGGAGGCCTCTGAGCAAGGGAAGTGCTCTGTAAACACTCCCCTCCAAATGTGCACACTCAGCCGAAGCAGGTGATTAATGGCGCTGGGGTTTTTGTTCCTTCCATCCTGTGTTAACAGAGCCACTTCCCGGATTTTTCAGCAGCCACCAGAGCCCCCCTGCCCAACCCTGGGACAAGCCATGGCCAGGGCTGCTCCCACACTGCCAGGCTCTTCCCAGAAATTATTCTGGGAACCTCAAGAACGTATCTCTGGTGCCAGGGTTTCACCTCTCCCACAACCCCGACTGCAGCACCGGTGCAACGAGAAAACCCCTGAATCAGTGTCTGAATGAGAGCTGAGCATTTATGGAACCACCTTCTCTTAAAAAGAAGCTTCCCTGGACCTTCCTGGACCTCAAGAAACCAGCAGTTACCAGAAAGCCCCACACCTTGTGCTGCAGTCCTTCAATTTTGGGGCTTGGAAGTGCCCAGAGCTGCTCCAGAAGAGCAGAAGGGGCAACACAGAGGAAACTGAAGTCATGGAAACCTGACAACCCCCCCAGCTACACAAGGGCCAGTTCCAATGGCTCAGCCACCAAGCCAGGAGCAGGTCAGGGGACTTGGCCCACCTCAGAGTGATGTGGCAGAGCCCCCAGGGCAGCTCTCACTGAGGCCCTGAGTAGTGGACCCACCTCAACCCCTATTCCTCCACCTTGGGACCTCTCCTCCATGGATTCAAACCTTCCCCCCACCCCAGAGGAGCACAGGAGCTCCTGCTGCTCTGAGCACAGCCCAGGGCCATCACCAGGTTGATTGCACAGGGTGGAAGGAGCAAGCTTACTCACCAGGAGTGTTTCCCACCCCACAGGAAGCCTTTGAAGGAACGAAGGGAACGATGGTTTTCCAGACTCCAGGGGCCTGAACACCTTTCCTGGAAGCCAACAGTGCTTCCTCCCACAGGGCAGGCACGGGGATTTGTGCCGGGCATTACTTTGTCCAGAGATGTTGCTCAGGAAACAAAACAGCTCAGTGTGGAGACACAAAGCACCAAGGGACAAGCGCTGGCTCCAGCACAGGATACCCCCGGAGCCCCTCGGGTTGGGGTCTAGCCCCAGGCTGTCACCACCACCTCCAGAAGGGACAAAAGGCTTTGCTCCTGCCCCAGGGGGAAGGGTGGTCATCAACAACATCCTGGACTGCAACACCTGCCCTTTGTTCTGACGTGAGGCAAGTTGTGGGTTTTCTCTCAATTAAAGATGGAAACAATAAATCAAAAGCCAGCTCCAGTCCAGAGGAAATACATACAGAAGCAACAGGCTGTATAACAGCCTCATGTTTCCAGGATACCATCCATCATCAAGCACCAGTTTCCATCCCAGAGCTGACTTGGATGTGTTTATATTTTTGGGGATTATATTGGTCACTTAGGTCATCCTCAGCCATCACAAAGAGCGTTTAAATGAGTCAGATAAGATCTAAATTAGGCCTGGCTGAAAATTAAGACAATAGAGTTGGGGCTACTAAAAACCAGTCCAGGAGGAGGCTCCAGTGGGACAGGCAGGAGCCAGGGACCTGCTTCCCATCCTGGGCTGGGGCAGGGACTGGTATTCCTGACCCAGCTGTCCCAAATGTGTCCCACATCTTCACAAAATTCTCGAGGGGAATTTCAATTCTGGGCACGAGCTGCCTGGTACCACTGGTGATGGAGAGGAACAAGGACAGAGACCTTCGACACAACAGGAAAGCAGCAGTTTAATAAATAATCCATCAGAGGGAGAGATTAGCCAGTTCCAAACACAATCTGAACCGAAATAAATACATTTTATCATTAGCTTAAAAAAAAAAGAGACACACAAATGCATGTGATGGTGAACTGTGAAACAGCAGAGGTGGGGCCGAGTGCCCACGCTTTAAAGATACCACAGCTGTCAACAGCCTTTGGAGTGCAGAAAAAGAAATAAAAACAGGGAAGTAAAAAGTCACTACTTTGCAAAATTAACGGCAGAAGAGAAAGCAATGGTGTAACTCGGGTTTTTTAATGCAAAAAAGACCAGTTGAAACTCACTTGACCTGCCAGGACTTCTGACAGGCGATTGAGATGATTTTTGCCTTGTGTTTGGGCATTGCTGTCACCATCCCAGATTTCAAGTCCCTGCAGACAAACCCTGGGAATCCCGATGTTAAAACAGCCAGGCTCAGGCACCGCGCAGCAGATCAAGCGGGTTTTAAGAGAAAAAAAAAAAAAAAAAAAAAAAAAAAAAAAAAAAAAAGGACTCCTTTTTAAAAAGTTGCGTTTTCATACAAAGTAACAAGAATTGGCAAACCTAGCTGAACAGCTCCACGCAGCCTTTCCAGCCTCCACGTGGGGACGCTGAGGAAGCACCGGCCCTTCAGAACGACTCGTTCTTCATTCGGCTCCGGTGACTTCAGCTCCAGCACCGCCTTGGCCCAGCTCCTGCTCTGCCACATCAGGGGCCACCAGCCCCTGAGCCGAGGGAAGGGGAGGCACCAGGCCAAGGCCCCACCAAACCAGGTGAGAGGAACCCCAAGAAAGGTGGGAAGGAATCCCTGCTCGCTCCCTCCCTGCTCCCAGGTGTGCACACCAGCACAAAGTCACCTTTCTGTAATGGTAATGGCACCTGTAGAGGTCCTGCTGCTGCCTGGTGCTGCACCCCCTCCATCCACCCACCACATCCCCACCCCAGCTGCCCCCAGGGCTGTGACCCCACTGGTGCCCAGGGCTGTGACCCCACTGGTGCCCAGGGCTGTGACCTCGCTGGTGCCCAGGGCTGTGACCTCACTGGTGCCCAGGGCTGTGACCCCACTGGTGCCCAGGGCTGTGACCCCGCTGGTGCCCAGGGCTGTGACCTCACTGGTGCCCAGGGCTGTGACCTCGCTGGTGCCCAGGGCTGTGACCTCACTGGTGCCCAGTGCCATCTCATCACAGCCCGTCACCAACCAGGCCACAGCCCCCCAGCCTGGCAGTCACCTTCTGGCAGCACCTGGCCCCAAATTTGGGGGCTGACAGAGGGACCAAAACACACCAGGCCCACCATGCACAAGTCAGCATCACCAGAAGCTCAGGGGGTCACAATGGGGAGGGAAGATTGCTGGGCAGTTGTGGGGTCTGAGGGGGAAGGAGAGGCTGAGAGGCCGCAGGCAGCAGCAGTGATGAGAGGGAAGGGGACTCAAATCACGTTGGTTTCAATAAACTATGCAATAAGGGAGAGGGACTTTTAAAAATATATCTCTATATACTTTATATCATATAAATTCTGCTCGTCTTTTTGTAACGTGTCGCTATATTGTACCCGTGAAGCTCCGAGTGCCTCCCTGTGAGCGAGGTAATGATTCTGTGTTTTACTTCATCTCTGTGTGAGGGGGAAAAAAACCTACTTCAGCTCACTTAAATCCATTGTGAATCAACGGATTGCCAGGACTCGGTAAAAGTCCCGTCTAAAAAAGGCATTTTTGTGAGGAACACAGAGGTGGGGGGGACTGCTGCCTGGAAGAGCAAGTGACAGGATTTCCTTCAGGATAAAAGCTTGCCATGCACACACAGTACCAACCATCCCACTAACGTTTGGGAATTGGGAGTGTCACCACCACAAGGAGCTTGGGAAAAATGGAGTCATGGCAGATCAAAGAAGTTCTTGCTGGCTCTGCTCCCCAGACCTGCAGCCAGACTCACCTCAGCAATCCTCTGCGTCCCAACTGCTCCTAGCTGTGAGCACACAGGAGCTGCAGAACAAACAAACTGTCAGCTCTTACTAAAACACCCACCTCTGATAACCAAACGGCGTTTGCAGTCGCTGCTGTGCCTCTGCAAAGATCCACGATGTAAAGGGCCAACACTGCCTCCCTTTTGGCTGCTCTCCCCTGGGTAACCTTCCCCAAACCCACAGAGAGGGGACCCCAGCCAGAGGACGGCCAAGGCAAGGCTGGTTTGGCTGCTGCACCCTCAGTTTCTTTAACAAAGGATTCCTGAAGTGTCCTCGGTTTGGTCCTTACTTCCCAGAACTGCTCAATGCCACCGCTTCTTATTTACTCAAACAAGAACAATTGTTTCCTGCCCTCTGCCACATTTCTATAAACAACCACACATTCCCTGTTTGCCTCAGCTCCTTTCACAACGCTCCAAGCACCTCCTGCTCTTTCTGAGCACAGCACAGCTGAGCCTGCAGCAGAGGTTGCAGTTCCACTGTTCCATAAACAAAAGCCTCCACAGCAGGCTCAGAAATGCCACACAGAATCCAAACTCCTAAGTCCAAATCAACACAACCTTCACCATCAGGATCTACTGGGTTGAGAACAAACCAGCTCTGGACACCCTTTGGGTTTAGCATCAGAGAGCAGGAGCCCAGTGACAAACCAACATGCTTTATGCAAGTGCTCAAGGTAAACAGTCATTTCTCTGACCTTTCTCCCAGGAAACCACGCATCTCCAAAGTGCTCAGCACAGCCAAGTTGTTTCTCCAACCTGCCAGAGAACTGCATCTCCTAAACAACCCCCACAGCTCCAGAAAAAGATTTCTGACAAAATCCTACCTACTGCCCGTGGAGGCAACAGGCAAATGCCACCTCAGAGTGACAAGAAAAAGAAAACCAAACAGAACCGCAGCCGTTGTGGCCGTCCAAGCGTTTGCAATTCATGTAGTTGCCCTTTTCTCACCTGCCCATTCTCCCTTGTGTCAGCTGCAACTTCTTCATTTTTATCCTCTTCATCAGAACATTAAGTCAGTAGATTTATATATTTTTTTTTTGGTCTAAGTTTCACTTGGGGCAGAAGGGGCACATTTCTCAGGCCCTCCAGCAGAGAGGAAGCTCAGAGCTTCACCCTCAGCGTGTCCCCGCAGCAGACAGCGTGCAGGGCTGCCAGCAGCAGGACCCAGCTGCACCAGGGATGGGGCACGGAGCAAATGCCATCTTTTATTCCAGGGGCAGCTCAGCGAGCTCCCAGCACACACAGCCCAGGCTGGCTCCATCTCTGGTGACCGGCGGGCAGAGGGGTTGGCAGGGCACACAGGGGGGGTCACGCACAAGGGCGGGTTTGCTTTCCAGAACCATCCCTCCAAGTGGAGCAGTTCCGTATCTCCCCTTTCCATCAGCACCAGGTGATACAATTCCATTTTTGCACCAGCTGGGTGTATTTGGCTCGAAGGGAAACCTCATCCCTCCTCAGTAGCTGTTAGTGGCACAGTCAGTTACCTCGGATCCCTCTCTCCCCCTCCCCGAACTCCTGCTGAGTCCGTCCTTGACGCGGAGTCGAGCCACCAGGCAGGTCCCCGTCCCACCTCACACGCTGCTGTCCTCCAGCAGGGGCTCCTTGCCATCAGACCCTCCAGCTGGTGGGCTGTGGGGGTGGGCCTGAGCCCCCGTACTGTGCTTCTTGTGGCTGCCCGACCTCAGTGCCAGGTTGTGTTCCGGAATGAACAGGGCCACCAGCAGCGACAGCAGCACGGAGCACGCCCCGAACAGGAAGGGTGGCCCAGGGATGATGCTGCTCTGTAGAGAGAGAGAGAGAGGAATGATTCAAGCATCAGGGCAAACCCAGCCTGGCAAACAGAGTGAGAAGCTGAGTAGGTACCTCATCCGTAGGGTTGGCCATGTTGGGTTTGGAGGCTTTGCCTAAAGTTTCCACCTCGGCCATTTCGTTCAACTCCACGTGGAAGAGATAGAAGACAAAACCATAGAGTGCTGGCCCCAGGCCGTTACACAGCCCCCGAATTCCAGTGATCATCCCCTGCACCACGCCTGGGGACAGAGGGAGGAAGGGAGGAAATGCCAACAGCTTTCCAAAGAAGTTTGTTTTATTCGAGGATACGTATTTAGAGATATTTAGAGACAGGATCAAGCACTTGGATCTGGGCTGATGTGCAAGGGGAGGGGTTTGCAGACGAGCAGCTTCGCTCAGTGCTAGGTTCTACAAAAATCAGTAATGCTGGGCTTGATGCCTCCCAGACTGAAACACGCACATCAAGTAACAATTTCCAATGAACTGGAATTTAATTGAGGACTCGGAGACGTACTGTGAGGCAAGCAAAATGCAGCAGCCTCCTCTGCCTCAGAGAGACAACAACAAACACCCACTTGAATAACTTGGGAGTTCCTTAGTAAAGCACCAGCCACGGCCAAAGATAAGGATGTCAGTACTGCTGTGAGTACAGTGACACTCCACAGCTGGCACAGATGTCCCTGCCCACCCCTCCAAAAGCTGCCCTTGTGCCAGCTCAGCACCTGCTGGGATGAACCCCCCATTGCCATCAGATGGGTCCCCAAGCACTCACCCTGCTGGTCAGGGTCCGTGTTCCTTGACACCATGGCACTGATGGCTGGGAAGGTGATGCTGGACATGGCAGCCACAGCTCCTGCTGCCCACATCATCCTGGGGAGGAAGGAGGCAGTGGTGAGGAACAGCCACAGCCCTGCCCTGTGCTGTGGGCCACAGAGGGAGAGAAATGTGGGCAAAACCCTCACCAAGGCTGTGATCCAAAGCCATACCAGGCAAGCTGCACGATCTGGAAGCCGAGTCCCAGGAGGATGGTGTTTTTGTTTCCTATGGAACGCATGAGAATTCCCAACACAACTGTCTGGAAAGAAAAACAGGTGTTTTCAAGGCAGGGGTAAAGGAAGAGGGCAACACCGAAGACAAGAGGACAGGAACCTGAGGGACCTTGACGATCCTTATGGGTCCTAATTTAAGATCTCTTCTGTCTCAAAAGTCTTTGTGTCCACAGGAGTTCTGACAACTCAGCGGCCCCAAAATCAGAAATTTCGGCCATTCTTACAGCAGACTGCTCAAACCAACAGAGAAATTGCTTCTCACCTGAGCCAGTATAGAGAGAATTCCAACTACACCAATAAAGGCTGCTACAGTCTCTGAGGAAAAACCAATGACCTGTGAAAACATCAAAGAGGGACTTTTTCAGGCAGATTTGTACCAGGTGACAAGAGCCCCTCCATCAATGTCACTCATGTTTACTGAACTTGCTTCTCAGGGACCTGCACATTAACAACCACTGCCTCTGGGCTGCCACAGGAATCAAACAGAAGATTTTCCTCAGGCTGAAGAAACAGTTTTAAATCTCCTAATTTCCTAATCTCATCTTCCAGTGCCTGAGGGTGGCACAGCCAGGACAGCCAGGCAGACACCAGCAAAGAGCCAAGCCAGGCCTTGCCCCTGGGCAGAGCCTACAGAGCAGTCAGCAGGCTCACACATTTTTTCAGGAGAGCTGGAACAAATCACTGGTTCTTACAATTTCAGCTTTACTGAGTTATTTGCCACAACAAGCCACCTTGGGACAGGTGACACAGCTCTGATGGTATTTCTGGGCCAGGATTTCCTGTTGCTCAGAGCTTTGAGAGAGACTGACCTGTCGCAGGTACAGGAAGAAGCTGGAGTACTGGCCGGCCTCGGGAAGGTAGGAGAGAAAGACGGTGATGCAGATGAGCAGCACTGTGGAGTCCTGACCCACCTTCCTCAAGGACTGCAGGGAAAAGAGGTGGGGAAGGAGAAAGACCCTTTTTAAATTTGACTTCAAACCTCCAGGTACAAAGACAGCCTAAACCAAGAGCTTTACACCTTAAAAATCAGCCGGATTTAAAGCAAACACGAAGCGTTCCCAGCACCACAGGAACAGCAGGGTGACTCACAGCGAATGGGTCAGCTTGTTCCCAGGAGATTGGGGCTCCCCAGGAGACTGGGCGCATCTCCTCAGGCAGTGACTCGGGCACTGCCAGCAGGATGAAGCCAATATCCAGCAGAGCAACCCCTGAAGCCAGCACCACCACCAAAGTGTCACCGTAGGCTTGGGACAGGTAGGCGCCGATGGCCGGGCTGGTGACCAGGCTGGCAGCAAACGTGGCTGACACCTGGAAAGCATAAAACATCCCTACAGCCTCTTCTGCTGATGCCTTAGCAAGGCTGACCTGAAACAGAGGCTGGACACAGCTAGAGAATAAAGCAGGTATTTATTAAAAGACTTCCAGGACCCACCCTGGGTATTACAGCCTGACCGAGGAGTTCTGACAACTCAGCGGCCCCAAAATCAGAAATTTTGGACATTCTTACAGCAGACTGCTCAAACCAACAGAGAAATTGCTTCTCACCTGAGCCAGTATAGAGAGAATTCCAACTACACCAATAAAGGCTGCTACAGTCTCTGACCCTGCACCCAGGGTGGGTTAGGAATGGCCACACAAAATGGCTGCCCCATCATGAGATTTTACATTTTTATCAGTTTTGGTCTATTTGTATATTGGGGTTGAATTGTCCAATTACAGCTTCAAGTTATGGGTCCCATCCTTCTTGTTCCCACTATTGTTTGGTGCTTTTTGGGCTGAAAGTTGTCCTTGGTCCTCAGCAGGAAAAGATTTGTGTTGTCTACTTGTTCCGTGAAGAGAGCTCACTGACACTTAATATGAGGCTCAAAACTACATCCTTAGGTGGTAGAGAATCTGAAACTATGAAAGCTAAAATCTAAGGCATCACTTCCTAGAGCCTGTTTCCTCCTCCCCAGTGACCCCGGGGAACTCCTCCTGGCATCTTTGATGGAGAGGTAAACAAGAATTCACAGGGATTCCTGTGCAGAGACAGATGCCAGATCCTCTTGGTGCACCTGGGCTAAGTTCTAGCAAAGGGAAATCAAAGCTGTCCTAGCAATTCCTATATGGTCCTGTCAGCAAAGCTGCAGGAAGGGCAGGATCACATCAAACATCCCAGGCCCCCCCTTCCCTGGTGTGGAAAAGCTCAAAGGCCAGGCTGGTTTATACAACACAGCTAGCACCCACAGCAGGCAGGGATCAGCCTCCCCCTCAGAGCTAAATCCCAAACAGAAGGATGAGGGAGACTTGTATGATTAGCCAATAAATCTCCCACCCTAATTTTATACCTCTCCTACCTGCAAAGCCCCAAACATTTCTTTCAAGAGCCAGGACAGTGACTCAGCTCCTTACCAGGCCGTACGCCGTGCTGCGCTCATGCTCCTGTGTGATATCAGCAACATAGGCAAAGATCACAGAAAAGGTGACAGCAAACACTCCAGACATGGAAATGACAGCAAAGTACCACCTGCAAGAGCCCAAGGCAGAGTTAGAGAGCAACCACACCATGGTCCACAGCTGCTAAAGCACAGCCTTTCCCTTTTTTTTTTTTCCCTCAGTTCCTCCAGTGCACCAGAAGAGGCTTGGGAACATGGACCCTCAGTCTGGTGGCCCCTGAAGTTTTACCATTTATTTTCCCTAACAGAAATAATGCCCTGTGCAGGGGAACAAGCACAGAGGACAGACCAACCCTTTATTCCCAGCTGAACCCTCCAGCAGAACCAGACAAGGCAGTCTCTAGGCTGAGCATCCTCCTCCACTCTTGGGATGGATGAGACTCTTCCATCTCACCCTGAAACGAGCACCTGCAAACCCTGCAGGCTCCTTCAGCCTCCTGCTCCTTCCCCTGCTCAGAACCCCGGGGCTGCACTCAGGGGGAGCTCACCACGGGCTGATCTTCATCAGGGGAATTGGTGCACACGTGAAGAAGACGGTGAGGAGGAGGAAGGATTTCCTGCCCCAGACATCAGAGAGAGCACCAATCAGCGGGGCACTTAGGAAAGAGAGCAGACCCTGGGATGGAGAGACAGAGCAGAGGACACAGAAACCCCTCAGTGAGAGCTTTCAACACCACCAGGAGACAATTCCTGCCTGCTGCAACGCTGCAACATTCCCAAAAGCAGCAACGCTGTTACAACAGAGCGATTTATTAAACTCCCCACATCCTTTGAGGGAGGGAAAAAAAACAATTCCTGGACCAGCAAGGCCCCAGTGAGCACCCCTGCTCCCTGCTGTGGGCATCCAGGCAGCCCTGCCAGGACCTGGAAAGCTGCTGGCACAGCTCCACCATGGCAACAGCTGCTGCAGTTCTGGGGAAAGCTTTCTCTTGTAGGTGGAGACAGGACAGACATAATGAGAAGCCAAGGCCATTAAGCACAAATAAAATTATTCAAGGCCTTTCCACATCTCCCAAGCCCGAGGCAGGCAGGGCAGAGCCTTTCAGTGCTGACAGGAGTGCCCAGCAAACCCATCTGGGGCTGTTTTCCAAGATCCTCTCGCCAGAGACAGCCAAGAACTGTCTGTGTTGCCTGATTCTCCAGTCAGAACAAAGGACTACTGCCTGCTCACAACTGTTGCCTGCAATTCTGCTCTGGGAATGCTGGCCTAGTGCAAGAAGCTCCCCAGTCCCACTCCCTGTGCCACAGCACATTCCCACCTCCTGCCTGGAGGTCACTGAGGCCACTTGTTTCAATTTCTATCACTAACAAGTTCAGATGTCACAGAATTTTTCATTCTCCAGAGGATGGGCACAGGGCTGATCTCATGATGAGAGTATTTCCAGCTGAAACACCCAGCTGCTGCAACTCCAGCCCCACGTTGTCACTCCTGCTCAGCTGCACAAGCTGCCCCACATCTGTGTCCTTCCTTCTGCACTAGGTTTGCCAGAACCCCCCTCCAACTGGCCAAGTATCAGCTGACACCAGCAAATGATATAGATAATAATGGCTTGTCCTTCTTGCACTTGATGGCAGCTTTAAAGGAAATCCTGGAAGGAATATCCCTCACCTTGACTCCATGGATCAGGCCATTCATCAGGAACGTGTGCTGAGGAAAAGTCTGGTGTAAGACCTGGAGAAGGGGGGAAGACAAACCAAAACCAAATGAAAAAGTCAGAGCTAGCAAGTTTTGCAAAATTTCCGTAAGCATCTGCCAGCCAGAGGCCTGGAAGGGCACAATCCAGGGAAAAGGGGAAATATCCTGCCAACAATGCCTCTTTGTGAGGAGCTCTGCCTGCCCTTTCCAGTGTGGGAAACATTTCCGGGTCTAGAAATTGTTCCTAACACTTTCCAGGTCTATAAACTGTTCCAGCACGCTTAGGTGAGGCTCAGAGAGCCTCAAACCTGCCCTTCCCATCACCTGAGCCCCCTCTGCTTTCACTTTGTGCCACCACATCACTTCTCTGTGATGTCTGATCACTTCTTTGTGCTGTCTGTACGTTTGATTTGCATTTTATACTACCAGGCTAATATGTCCAAATGTTTTTTTTTTTTTTTTGCATAACCAAAGACTCCTTTCCCACAGTTTCCCCAAGGAAAGGTTGTGCCAAGACCTTAACTCTCAGGAGAGCTCCCACTCACCGTCAGCATCGGCGTGGTCAGCAGCCCCCAGGCAAAGAACTCCAGGAAAATCACCACCACGGCGTGGTACACGCTGGGCTCCCCGATCCCCTGGCGCTGCAAAACACAGAGCAAAGTCAGAAACCCCTCCAGCAGCCTCGTCCTGCATTTCAGAGAGAGCTCACACAGCCCGAGCGGGGCCCGAAACACGAGGTGAAGGCAGCGAGAGATGCTGTTCTGAAACGTTCTTTCTGTTCACACACCAGCCTAGGATAGCCCAGGATGCTTCAACCCAACCCCAGCAGGACGGTGCGGGATTTCCCGGTCCGGGACCGCGGCGGTTTGTGCTGCCCGGGAAGGAGAGCGCACCGGGAAAGCGGCACAGAGCGGGCAGGTGCCGCGCTCATCCATGGCATCCCTCCGGCTGCGGCATCCGTGATCGTGATCCGGCACGGGCGGTTTGAGGAGCGCGGCCCACCGGGGAGAGCCCTGCCCGCGCACCGGGCACCGGGCACCGGGCACCGGGCACAGGGCACCGGGCACCGGGCACAGGGCACCGGGCACCAGGCACCGGGCACCGGGCACCGGGCACCGGCACCGCCCGGGCCCCGCGCGGCCGCGCTCCCGTCAATCCCGGCCCCCCAAGAAAGCCCCCAGCCCCGCGCTCACGCCGGCCCCGTCCCGGATCACGATCTTCTTGGCCAGCAGGACGCTGCGGTTGAGCCGCTTCTTCTTCTTCTTCTCGCCGGTCATGGCGCCGCCGGGCCGCTGCCGATCGCCGGCCGCCGCGGCTGCCCCATCCTCCCTTGTGACGGGCCGGGCCGAACCGGACCGGGCCGCGCTGTGCCGAGCCCGAGCCCGGGCCCGGACCCGGACCGGCACCGGTACCGGCACCGGGCAGGGAGCGCCGGGCCCGGGGCTGAGGGCGGGGGTGGGGAGCGGAGGGGGCGACCCCGCCCGCTGGCCCCGCCCCCGGACCGGGAACGGGCACTTCCGGCGCACTTCATTGGCTGCTCCGCCCCTTCCTCATCGGCCGTGCTGGCCTGTGATTGGCTGGCTGGGGCAAAGGGGCGGGAATTTCCCGCTGGCTGGGCGGGGCCGTGGCGTCACGGACCGGCGGTGGCACCGGGAACGGGCGGTGGCACCGGGAACGGGCGGTGGCACCGGCAGCCACCCAGGGCCCCGGGGCACCTTTGGGATCGGCTGCTGCTCCGTCACGGGCACCGCTCCCGGCTGGCGCAGCCGGGTTGAACAAGGACATGCGGCCGCCCCGGGATTGGCGGCACCGGCGGCTCAGGAAGGGCCGTGACTGCCCCGTCGCTGCTCTCTCGGTGCTGAGTTGGTGGCTCTGTCCTCAGCCTCCCGGGGTGCTGACAGCCAGGCGCCTCCCCGGGACGATCCCGTCCGTTCTCCCGAGCCCGGTGCCGCGGGTGATGGGGAGGGACAGCCGGTCCCGGTGCTGCGGGAGGGGAGCAGCTCCTGCCCCGGTGCCGCCAGGGCTTGGGTCGCGTCCTAATTAATTAATCTTGCACGGGCCGGAGAGCGCGTGCTGCTGTTTGGTGTGCGGTCAGAGGAGATGAATTTGGCACAGTTCAGACAAGTTTTATGCTCGCCGAGACCCCTCTGTGGTGGGTGCCCCGGGCAGCGGATGCGGACCCGGGATACCTGGAGGGGTCTCACCGTGGGGCAGCCAGAGCCTGTCAGGGCTCCTGCCAGCCCGCAGAGCTGCTTTATCCACGGAGCTTTGCCTTCAAATAATGGTTAAACCCAAGGGAAAGTCCCCTGGGGTTACTTTCACCTGAAAGATGAGAGTAATCCCTCGATTTCCCTGATTTGTGTGGGAGTGGAGAGCAGCTCCATCTCCCCGGAGCTGCTGCACCGTGCCCGGCTGTGCTGGCCCCGGGGTCCCCGCGGTGCCCGGGGTGCTCTGCACGTTCCATGCCCTTGGGCAAAACGCCCGTAAAACCTCCGCAGGGACACGGGGCCTTCCCTCGCCTGACCCCCGCCCCGTTCCCGGGTGAGGCTGTTAAAGATCTTAACGACACAGACTCCGACTCAGCAGGCTGACAATGACTCCCTTTATTTCCCTTTTTATTTTTTCCCTTTTATACTATTTTCCAGAGAACAACCCAATGGGTGGAAGAAAGACAAACTTCTTCAATCACATTGGTCAGGTCAGAGGGACATCGAGAAGAAGCCCCTCCTAGAAAAAAAGAATGTAAACATAAGTTACAGTTAAAAAAAACAAAAAACAAAAAACAAAAAACAAAAAACCAAACAAACAAACAAAAAAAACCCCAAAAACCAAACATGTCTCTTGTTGACAACAAAACTCTCTAAAAAAAAGTTTCAAAAAAACCAAAACATCACAAACACAAACCAAAGCTACAAAACTGCACCCTCAGCCCCCCCAGGCTGGGCAGGGACCTGAGTCCCCCTTGCACCCTCCTGCAGCCTCTTACAAGAGCGTGGAGAAGCCTGATTTGTTCCAGGGCTCTGCAGCGGCTTAAAAACAAAACCGAGGAGAGAGATCAGAGAGCAGGGAAGCAGGTTCCCAACATGGCAACAGCAGATGTAATTCTATTACCTTGATTTATTGATCGCACTTAGAGCAATTACTGGCTCTCACCCCATCACCTGCCAGGGAGCAGGAGACAGCGAGGAGGAAAAGACAAAGGCGACTGCGTGGTCCAGGGCACGGCCGGGCCCCGGGGGAGGCTCCGGTTTTGTTTGTGCCGGTTGCCGCGAGGGCAGGGGGGTGTTGGACCCAAGAGCGGCCCTAGGAAGCTCCTCGGGAAGCTGAAAACGAGCGCTGAAAGGAGCCCGGGGTGCTGCGGGGATGGAGCCCCAACATTGAGATGGCTTTGGCAGATGGAGGGGATGCAGGGCTGGGGAAAGGTGAGGGTTCCCCGGGGCTCCAGCATAGCAGAGCTGCTGTGGGTCTGCTCTGAGCTTCCTCGCCCTTCTGGGTCCAGCCAGACAGGAATTCTCTGAGCCGGTCGAAAAACGCCGCAGCCCCCGGGGCAGGAGCAAGGGCGAATTGCCCGATGG
Organism: Phylloscopus trochilus trochilus; assembly: GCA_016584745.2. Lineage (NCBI taxonomy): Eukaryota > Metazoa > Chordata > Aves > Passeriformes > Phylloscopidae > Phylloscopus > Phylloscopus trochilus. The sequence goes on along the minus strand of WQNJ02000044.1, from coordinate 280,029 downwards.
AGGTCAGAAAGTCCGTTTAAGGGTTTTGTGGGATTTCTCCCCGCTGGTTGCTGCTGTTACAAGCAGAAAAAAAAAACAAGAAAAAAAATATTTGTGCTTTTTTAACTGCCTGAGCCCTCCAGACAGATATAAACAAAGCGCGAGTCAGATCTGGCTTTGGAGACAGATGAAATCAGAGCAAAAGGGACCAGTGGGCTGGGAGGCACAGAAGTAGGGCAGCCCGCTTGTGCATGGAAGCCTGGCCAAGCCCTCCCCCGCCTCCCCGGCCAGCCCTGGGCTTCTGCAGCGCTTCCCGGGAATGCAGAGGTGGAGGGAGCAGAAAATGTCCCTGCTGTGGGCGAGGGCAGTGCCGGGGGCTGCCGGCCGCTTTCTCTCCAGCTAACGCAAAACGCCAGCGGGCGACAGCCTGTGCCACAGCCCTGTGGCTCTGGGAGGGGCCGTCGCTCTCTCCCCTGCCTGCTGCCCCCCAAACCCCTCAATCCCCAACGCTTGCGGCAGAGCTGGAAACTCGCAGGGCAGCCGCCAGCCCCCCCCCGGGCTTTGGCAGAGCCGCAGGCCAGGGGGTTCGGAGCAGGACGGAGGGCAGAGCGTGGGTGGCTGCGGCCCCACGGGCCGTGTTGGCGAGGGCAGCCCGGCCGTGGGGTGGATGCTGTTGCGCTCGGGGATGCTCCGGCGGCCGCGGGGCCGGCGCGGTGCGGGCGGGGCGGGGGGGGTCGGGGGCGGGGGATGCGGGGCCGGGCGGGCGGGCGGCGGAGCGCTCGCACCATGACATCAGCGCGGCGCGGCCCCGGGGGAGCGGGCGGGGGGTGGGAGCCGGCGCGGCGGCAGCGGAGCGGAGAGCGCGGCCCCGGGCATGCTCCCGGAGCCCAAGTATGACCGCTTCCGCGACGAGCCGCTGACCGCCCCCATGCCGTCGCCGGCTCCCGCGCCGTGCCCCGCGGCGGGCGAGGAGCCCGAGCACGGCACCACCTTCTGCGCGTTGCTGCCGCGGATGCCGCAGTGGAAGTTCCCCGGCTCCAGCGGCTTCCTTGGCCGCGGCCCCGCCGGCTCCGCCCGGGACGCCCCCGCCGCGGCGGAGTCCCCCTCGGGGCTGGCCGCCGTCCTGGGCGCCTGCGAGCCGCTCTGCGCCGCGCCCTGCGCGCTCCCGGGCGGGCGGGCGCGGGGGGCGGCGGGGCGGGCGCGGGGGGCGGCGGCGCCGGCGGGAGCCCGGCCCGGCGGGGACGAGTGGAGCCGCAAGGGCAGCTTCATCCGCAAACCGGCGCAGGGCTGGCTGCACCCCGACGAGCGGGTGCTGGGGCCCGGCGTCTCCTACATCGTCCGGGTAAGTCCCGCCGGAGCCCGGCGATGCGGGAGGGCGCGGAGACCCCGGCCCCAGGCGTGTGCGGGGCTTGGCGGGTCCAGCCGCTCCTCCCGACGGCTGCGGGCAGAGCCCTCGCTCCAGTCCCCCCTCCACGGCTGGACCGGGGCAGCCGCCTCCTGCACATGCAGCTTCCGTGCTGGGGCCGGGGACCAGGGGCTTGCTGGGCCCTGGAGCCCACCTTGTGACTCCAGTTTGTCAGCCCCTACGAGGCATCACAAGCTGTAGCACGCAGATGAGTTTGTGGGGTCTTAGCACAGGGTCTGGGCATGTGATGGGGTGTTTTGGGATGGGGGCAAAAGCTGCTTGGTGGTCCCTGAAGCTGGTGTGGAAGGCCCTTCTCCATGACACCCAGCCTCTCCCCTGCCCTGCTGTGCCGCCTGCTCTGACTGCTTTTCCCCCACAGTACATGGGGTGCATTGAGGTGCTGCGCTCCATGAGGTCCCTTGACTTCAACACCCGGACACAGGTCACCAGGTACGGCCCAGCAGCCCCCCTCTCCTGCACCCCCGGTGCCACCCCTGGGTGCTGCTGCTTCCCAGGGCCCTGTGCAGAGAGGAGGAACAGGGGTCAGGGGGAGCCGTGCCCTGCAGGACCCACCCCGCACTCAGGGACACGGAGGAAGGGCATTGCTGCAGATCAATGGGTGGAAAGAGGAGAAGGGAGGTGGCCCCAGCAGGGATTACGTACCAGGGGCCGTGACGTGGGGCAGCGCTGCGGGGAGGCTGCGGCACCCGGGGCCCTGGGGGCTCGTGGCACCAGACCCCAGAGAGCAGTGGGGAGGGGAAGGGCTGGGGGGCTGGAGCAGTGACCAGGCCAGGGTCTGTCCATTGCAGGGAAGCCATCAACAGACTATACGAGGCAGTGCCGGGTGTGAAGGGCATCTGGAAGAAGAAGGTGAGTTTCCACTCAGCTTGTTCATCCCTGGGACAGGCCAAGGCTGTTGGACAAGGGCATTAGGGGTGGCTGCCCAGTTTGTGGGCCTGGGGCCTCTTAGGGCATCCCCTCCTTTCCTCGTTCACCCCAGGAAGCCTGGTCCTGGTGGTCTTCATTGTCCCCACCATCCTCTCCCCTGTCAGGCTCCCAACAAAGCCCTGTTCTCCATCCTGGGCAAGAGCAACCTGCACTTCGCTGGCATGAGCATCGCTGTCAACATCTCTGTCGATGGGCTGAACCTCATGATCCCCACCACGCGCCAGGTGAGTGTTCCTGGGCACACAGTCCTGCTGCCTGCCAGCCTGTGAGCTGGTGGCCCCTTTGCTAACACCCCTTGGACCATGTTCCCCACGCAGATCATCGCCAACCACCACATGCAGTCCATCTCCTTCGCCTCAGGTGGGGACATGGTGAGTCAGGCCCACCGCGGTTCCCCAGGGTGCTGGGGACAGAGGCTGCCTATGGCTGAGCTGAGCACAGGGTGACCTGGCCTGGGTCAGGATGTGGGGCTGTCCCCTCACCCTGGCACCTCCAGCCCTGCTCTCCACACAGTAGCAGGACATGAGTGCTGATGTCCCCCTCTGCCTGCAGGACACCACGGACTACGTTGCCTATGTCGCCAAGGACCCCATCAACCAGAGAGGTGACAGCGGCCTCCAGGCCTGGGGGCTTTGTGGAGGAGGGATGCACGGGGTGGGGGGGTGAAGGCTGGAGGAGGAAATCCCTCGTGGGGAACACGAGGGGCGGCTCAGGGTGGTCCTGCTGCAGCGATAGGAGCATGGGGGAAACACTCAAACTGTCCGTCTGTCTGTCCGCAGCCTGCCACATCCTGGAGTGCTGCGAGGGGCTGGCCCAGAGCGTCATCAGCACGGTGGGACAGGCCTTTGAACTGCGGTTCAAGCAGTACCTACACAGCCCCCCCAAGGTGGTGGTACCCCCTGAGAGGTAGGGCGGGCAGTGGGTCCTGTCCTGGGCATGTCCCCTGGCTGGGGGTGGCCCCCTGTCACTGAGGGGTGTGGGGATGCTCTGAGCCAGGCAGGGTGTCCCCAGCTCACCCATCCCTGCTGCAGGGGGCTGGCTGCAGAGGAGTCAGCCTGGGGGGAGGATGAGGAGGCGGCTGAGCACGACTACTACAACAGCATCCCCGGGAAGGAGCCCCCCCCGGGGGGCCTGGTTGACTCCCGGCTCCGCCACAGCACAGCCCTGGGCCACGTCCGCACTCAGCCCTCCAGCTCTGCCCCACCCAGCCAGGTGAGCCCCTCAGAGCCACTGCTGGCCTTGCTATGGGAGGTCCAAACCAGGACCCCCCAACCCTCTCACTATCTCCTTCCCTAGGGCGGGTTAGCAGCCAGACGAGACCCGAGCAGCCAGCTGGGCCCACCCTGGGACCTGGAGAGCCAGGGTGGGTACTGCTGTGGGGGGGAAGCCGTGAGCTGGGGAGGGTCCCTGTGACACTGCCCAGTCCTGGCCAGCGGTGATGGCTGTCCCCGCAGGCCAGCCCTGCGACGGGTACCTGCAGGCAGACAGCCACACCCTGGGGCCACGGGACTACGAGGAGCACATGTACGTCAACACACAGAGCCTGGACGCCTGGGAGCCGGAGCTGGTGGCTCATGGGGCAGCGGAGGAGAGCCCTAAAAAGGACCTCTTTGATATGAGTAAGCCACTGCAGTGGGGGAGAAATGGTGCAGAAGCTGCTGTGCCAGCAGCTGTCTGGGTCACCCACCACAGCTCCAGAGGTGCTGGCACTGGCTGAGAACACACAGCAGTGCCCTGGGGGCCGTGAGCTGGGGTCTGTGCACACCACACGCCCCGTGTGTGACACCCCACAACCCCTGCATCCCACAGGGCCATTCGAGGACGCTCTGAAGCTCCACGAGTGCATCGCAGGGGGTGGCACCAGCCCCCCCATCGAGGACCAGTGGCCGAGCCCCCCCACGAGGAAGGCCCCCATCGCCCCCACGGAGGAGCAGCTCCGGCGGGAGCCCTGGTACCACGGGAAGATGAGCCGCTGGGACGCTGAGAGGCTCCTGCAGATGGACGGGGACTTCCTGGTGCGGGACAGCCTCACCAACCCGGGGCAGTACGTGCTGACCGGCATGCACAGCGGGCAGCCCAAGCACCTGCTGCTGGTGGATCCCGAGGGAGTGGTGAGGGCAGGGCAGGGGCAGGCACAGGGTGCTGCAATTGGATGCTCTATGAGAGGCAACTCTTCTGAGCTGAGTCCTCTCTGCCCTGGCCCCAGGTGAGGACCAAGGACGTGCTGTTTGAGAGCATCAGCCACCTCATCAGCCACCACCGGCAGAATGAGCAGCCCATCGTGGCGGCGGAGAGCGAGCTGCACCTCCGCCAGGTCGTACAGAGGAAGCAGTGACGCCAACGGGGGTACGTGAGTCCCTGACCTGCTCCCCTGCCTCTGGACTCACCCCAGGGCAAAACTGGGGTTCCTTTGTGCTCCCCTTCTCCAGTTGTGCCTGCCCTCTGAGGTCTGGGGTTAGGCTCTCCATTTTCCTTCCCAGCGAGGTCTTGTGGTCCCCGGCCCTGCAGGTCCTCCCTGGCTGCTGCCTACCTCCATCGTCTGCCTGGGGTGCCCTGCCCAGCTGGACACAAAGACGTTTAATTCCACACATACAGGTGAAATGCTGTTGGGGTGGGAACTGCTCGGTGACCTCAGCAGGAGGGACGGAGCCTGAAGCCATCTCAGGCAGGGCTGCCCCCACTTGCCCCAGCACTAGAATGGACATTGCTGTAGTCCCTGGCTGGGCTCTGCCCGTGGGGCCAGGCACGACCATCTCTTGGACTCTGTTGGATGTTCCTGCTGGGGACATCCTGTTTCAGCTGGATTCTCCCCAGGAGTGGCTGCCACACGATGCTCCCTGTGGTCCCAAGCCCCTGCAGCCCACCCCAGGCCAGAGCCAGGATGGAGCTACTGTGGGAAGGTGCAGGGCAGGCCTGAGCTGCTGGCACTGCCTCAGGAGGTGTTCCATAGCCCATGGGGGCTCCCTGGTCAGCTCAGGGCTCTGGCAGGTTTTTATGGCCCCTTTACCTGCCCTGTGTCTGGTGCTGGGCACGGGTTTGTGGTTTGGAATACATTTCTAATTAAATCTGGAAATGAGCAAGGAACACAGGTGGTTCATGCCACCCCTGGGCACGGTGCTGGGACAGGTCTCCATCACCACCAGTTCCTGCCTGGTCTCACCTTGGCCAACCCATCCTGTCCAGTCACCCTGTCCCCCATGGATCACCCACTGTCCCCCTGGGCTTCAGAGTGGCCTTTGGCACCCAGGGCTGGCCCTGCACAACCTCTCCTCCTCACACCTGGCAGCTCCCTGCCCCGCTGGCTCCTGCTGCCAGCTCCCCTCTTCCCTCCACATGGAGCAGCACATGGCCACCCACTCCTGGGCCTCCTGGGCTGGCTCTGAGTGGCACCAGCCAAGCAGTGACCCACTAGTGACTGTGGCAGCCAGCAGAGCCAGAGCTGCAGGTGTGCCTGGCTGTGGCTCCGTTGCTACAGGTGGGCAGCAGCCACTTGGGGGGGGGGGTCCAGTGGCACCAATCCTGGCTGCTGGTGGCCTGTCCTGGCTCTGCTCACCTGCCCAGCACCCACCTCGGGGAGCAGGGTCACCCTAGCACCCTCAGCCCCTCGCTGGGGATGGCCTCTGCCAGACAAGGCGTCCAGGCAGGCCAGTGCCAGCTGAGCCAATGAATAAAATCAGCCCCTAAATAAAGCCCAGTAATGAATGCGTAATTTTCCATTGATAGCTGGATTCCGCGGGGACATGGTGCCTCCATCTCAGCTGCTATTTTCTGTCATGGAGTGATGCGTCTGCAAAGATAATTGCACTGCTCCCTCAACAGAGAGGCTGGGAAAGGCAGTGAGGGCCCCCAATTTCTTCTTTTGCTGCCGAGCCCGTGTGGTTCCCCGCTGGCGGTGCCCGGCCCTGCAGCCCCGGGGATGCTGCCCTGGAGGGATGAAGGGCTGGCAGGGCGGTTGTTTCAGGGTTTTAACCACTTTGGTTGAGGCTGTGTGTGGTGCCAATGGGTGCTGGGGGGCTCTGTGCCTCAACCCAAACCCGGGCTGAAGGGCTTCTGCTTCTTCAGCCTCTGTGAGGGCAAGGCTGCAGTGTTCCGGGAAGGCTGAGGTGTTTTGGGAAGGTTTGGGAAGAGCAGCTGCAGAGGACGTGCTCTCCTTGCTCTCCCAGGGCCTTGGGGATGTCGCTGACCAACCTGCACTTGTCTCGAATGTGCGGCCAACAGACACGCCCAGTTCGGTTATTCAGGGCTTCCTTGCACAAACCCTTTCCCGCAGCAGGTCTCCCTCCTTCCCAGCTTCCAGCAGGTGGTAGCACACTGCCGGCTCCACCAGCTACGTCCCCAGCTCTGCCAGCCGCTGCCAGCGTCCCCAGCCCTGCCAGTCCGCAGCCAGGCAGCTCCCAGCGCCCCGCTCCCCTCCGTGCCTTGCGGGCACAGGCCCCGAGCGGCGCGGACGGAACTGGCCCGGCCCCAGAGCTTTGTTATCTCAAGGGAACTCAACCATTTCTGCACCTTGTTTACCCGCAGTTTCGCAGGGTGGGGGAAAAGCAAACATCGGCCTTTTGTTCAGCAGCTTCCCCTTCCGTGAGCCTCGTCCTCCTCCCCCGGGCTCCATCTGCCCTCTCATCCCTGCGGGAGCCGGCTCAGCATCCTGCAGTCAGAGCCCAGGGTCCAGCCAGGACATCACCGTCCCCGGCAGGGCCGGACGCCTCTTTTCACCCAGCTCCAAGTGCGAATGCAGAGGGAGCCGAGGCCTCCCGCTGCAGCCCCCGCGGAAGGCGCTCCCCACACCAGGCTGCTCTTCCTGGCCGTCATCGCTGCGGAACGATGGTGTTCCCCGGCAGCCTGACGGCATCCACAGGGCAGCAGCCAGGAGGGAGCAGCCGCTTGACCCTTTTGTGCCGCTGTCGCTCTCGGTGCATCCCTGTCCCCAAGGCTAAGAATCTCCGGGGATCGGGGCTGGGCCCGATCACTCGGTTGAGTCTCCCGACCCCCTGCAACACCGGGGCTTGCAGTGATGCTCCCAGAACCCTCTTGACGTTTTGTCCCGGTGTCCCCAGCCACCACCTCGTCCCTCCAGGGGATGGTGGGTTCTGTGACATGTGGCACTGCCCCCCGAGCTCCTCCAGGGCTATATTAAACCGCTTGATGAGGCAGCTCCTCAGCCCCAAGACGCTGCTGGCCTCATTCGGTGCTTTGAGATCAAGAGCTGGGAGTGGGGAGCGGCTGCTCCCAGAGGGGAACAACCGCGCTCCGGGCTGGGGGCACCAGGAAGGCGGGAGGGCTGGAACGGGGCTGCCGCCGTCCCGATTCCCCTCCCGGCCCCATCTCAAACCCGACACTCCCGCGGCAACACGGCCGGCTGTCCCGGGGTCAAGTTCCTGCATCTCTCCCGAGCATCAGCACGCCGGGGCCTCACGGTTCTCCCATTCCCCGTCCTGCTCGGTCCGGGTCCCGGTGCCGGTTCCAGCCCTGGTCCGGCCAAGCGCGGCGCGGGGAAATGTGAGGGCGCCGCACTCGGAGGATTACGGCGGCGGCGCGGACGAGGAGCGGAGCCGCCGCCGCCACCGCCGCCGTATAAAAGCGCGTCCGAGCCCGCCCCGCCCGGGCTGCGGTGGCGGCGGCGGCTCCGCTTCAGGTGCGGCGGCTCCCGGCAACGTCCCGCTCGCGGCGGCGCCGGTCGGTCGGTCCGTCGGTCCAGGCGTCGCGTCGCCTCGCGTCTGTCCCGTCCCAGCGCATCCCTCGGCGCCGCCGGGTCCCCATCCGCCGGGTCCCCGATCCCCGCTCCTCACGGCCGGTTCCTTCGCGCTCCTCCCCGGGCTGGCGGGTCCCCGTGTCCCTCGGCGCGGCCAGTTCCATCCCGTCCTTGTCCCGTGCCCCCGGCCTGCCAAGTCCGGGTCTCTCGGTGCCGCCGGTGGCTCCCGGGGCTTCCAGCTTCGTCCTGCTTCTGCCGGTGCCCGGCCCCGTGTGACGGCGTTGCCCCTCGGGTCTCTTCCAGTCCCACACGGGGCAGCAACATGTGGCTCCTGGAGCGGCTGCGCGGGGTGGCGGAGAACGGCGGGTCCCGGGGAGCGGCGACAGAGGAGTCCTCGCGGGGGTCCCGCTACAGCAACGTCCTCACCCCCGACAAGATCCCCGACTTTTTCATCCCGCCCAAGCTGAGCGCGGCACCCGCCGAGGCTGAGGGCTCCGAGGTCCCCGCAGCGGCTGCTCTGGGTGCCTCGGTCTCAGAACAGGACCTGGCCGGGCGCAAGCCCCCGCGCAGCCCCCGCCCGTCCAGCCGCTCCCGGTCCCGATCCCGGACCACCGGGCGGCACATCATCCAGATCGAGACGGCTGAGGACTGGCCCGAGGGGAGCTGCGGCACCAACGTGGACCCGCAGGCACAGACGGCCATGTCCCTGCCCTACGTGCCCAAGGCGCAGACCTCCTACGGCTTCGCCACGCTGATGGAGAGCCCGCACACCCGGCGCAAAGAGTCGCTCTTCCACAGCGAGCACAGCAGCCTCTGCCCCTCGCCCGTGACCTCGCCCAGCGCCCAGCGCAAAGCCAAACTCAACGGCGAGAGCGGCCGCCGGACGCCCGCTGACCTCGGCGCAGCCCTGATGCACCCCGGCCGCTACTTCAGCGGCGGAGAAAGCGACACGTGCTCCTCAGCAGAGTCCTCACCCTTCGGCTCCCCGCTGCTGTCCCGCTCCGTCTCCCTGCTGAAGCTCTTCAGCCAGGAAAGCCAGTCCAAGGTCATCAAGCTGAAGCACTCGGTGGCTCGCAACAGCTCGCTGTCCACCGACGACAGCTCGGCTGACACCAGCCCCAGCGCCCAGCGCCGAGCCAGGAGCGCCCCGGCCGGGACACAACCTCCCACCGCCCTGCTGCCCCTGGACCTGCCCGCGGGCCGGGACCGGGAGCACAGCCTGCGGCTGAGCCGGGGCGGGAGCCTGCGCCTGGCTGCCGAGTACGACGCCTCCAACGCCCGGCTGCGGGTGCGCCTGGTCTCCGCCGAGGACCTCTACGATGCCCTGGTCGACGTGCGCAGCATCAACTGCTGCGTCTCGCTGTGCCTCAACCCCGGGAAGCTGCAGAAGCAGCGCAGCACCATTGTCAAGAACAGCCGCAACCCCGTCTTCAACGAGGACTTCTTCTTCGATGGGCTGGGCCCCGGCCACGCCAGGAAGATGTCCCTGAAGCTCAAGGTGGTCAACAAGGGCAGCAGCCTTAAGCGGGACACGCTGCTGGGGGAGAAGGAGCTGCCACTCACCGCCCTCCTGTCCTGCCTGTAGGTACTGCTACCAGCCCCGGAGGGAGCCCTCCCACCTGTGGGGCCGGGGCGAGGCAGGGAGGCTGGCTCTGTCCCCCAGCCCCGCTGGAGGAGGGTTTGGAAGGGCCCCCTGAGGAGGGCTGGGGTCGTGGCAGAGTGTGGGGGTCCCCCAGGAATGGTGCTGCTGTGGGGCTCTGCCAACACCAGCTGGCAGCCACAGCCTCTGCCGCTGCTCCCTCCCTGGTCCTGCCCTGGGGCTGCATCTCCTGGAGCCCAGCAGAAAGTGGGGAGCCTCCAGCTCACTCCCCACCAGGAAGGATGAAAGCACCTGCTGGACTCTTCCCTCCCTGTGCCTGTGGTCTCCAGCTGCAGGTTGGAGGTAGGTAAATCTCTGTAGCACACTTACGGCCACCTCTCGAAGCCCCAGCACCTGTAGTCAAGTGACAGCTTTGATTTAAAAGGCAAGTTTTTGGTCTTGGAAACTGCAACGAAAATACTGCAGAGGCGACCCGAGAGTGGGCTAAGGGTGGTCACCCTGGGAGATGAGTCAGGTTTGTGGCTTTTGAGCCTTTCCTGGACTCGTCCCAGCCCTGTGAGGCTGCAAGGTTGGCTTGGTCTGACACCTGCAGCCTCCTGGGCTGCCCTCCCTGCCCAGCCCAGCACTGTCCCCCACTGCTGACCTCCAGTGGGAAGCTGCTCATGGAGCTTTGGGGGCTTTGGTTTGCCCAAATCCAGAAGGCTGCCTGTGCCTCTCCCCTGCCCAAGGGAGGGAGATGCCAGGGGCTGACAACCCCTTGCCCTGGGCACACGGATGGTCCCAGGCAACGTCCCAGCAGATGTGCTTGCTGACAAAAACTGAGGCGACAGGAGTAGCTCTCCCTGAGCGCTGGGGCCATCCCAGGTGAGGCTGGGCAGGGGTGCAAGCTGAGGCTCCACAAACCTCCACCCTCCCTTGCTTAGGAGGGTTGAGGATCTTTCAAGTGGACTGTGGGGCCACCAACCTCCTGCGCCCCGTGGGCTCTGGGCCTGCCTTTCAGTCTCCCTTGGGGGAAAGGAGCGAGGCGCTCCCAAAACCCTTCCCATCCCGTTCTGTCATCCCAGCTGACTGGCTGGGGGGCAGCGGGAGCGGGGAGGGCGCCGGCCGGGTGGATAAAACCCGCTGTGTTGTTGTTTGGTGTGGTGTCACCCCTCGTGCCGGGCTCTGCATGTTTCCGTGCAGGGAGCAGGAGCTGCAGCGCTCCCGTCCCCGCCTGCTGCAGCACGTGTGGACACACACGCACCCCAGTGTCCCCTCTGTGTTAACCTCTGTGGTGGCAGTCCGTGTTCCTCCCTTGTCCTTTTTGCAGCAGATGGCAGATCTCAGTGTTGGCTATTTATATCCGAGGCTGATCTTTCGCAGCGTTTTTTTACTTCTGTCTGTAAATACGTTCCCAGGTACACCAGGTGTAGTTCTGGCCGCGCCGTGTTTGCATGTTTGGGGGGATTCAGGGTGATCGTGGCTGTTTGTCGAGCTTGTGGTTGAAAGCAAACCCTACAGGACGAAAGGAACTGACGTGTCCATCCTTCACAGGGAGTTTCCCACCTGAGGCTTCCCTGCGCTCCCCCAGGAGCCAGCACGAGGGACGGTCCCCCAAGTGCCCAGACTCGTCCTGGGGGCAGATGAAGGCTCTGGGGAGGGGGGAGGATAGGGAGAGGTGTCACATCCAGGGGTGTGTGGGATGAACATCCTGCCCCTGAGGAGGTCTGGGGCAGCCAGGGGACCCTGCCCAGCTGGCTGCTGCCTGACAGCCCCCGCACACCCCACCAGCACCCTGTGCTCCCTGGGGTGCTGTGCCTGCGAAGGGCTGGGGGCACCTGGGTGCTGCTGGGGCAGGGGGCACAGGCTGCAGGAAGAGGGGGAATGGGAGCTGGGAGGAAGACTTTGGTGCTCTGAGAGGTTTGAGGGGCGACACTTCCCCCGCAGAAGGACAGTGTGCCTTTGGGTTTGGGGGAGGAGGATGCTGAGAGCAGGACCCTGGGCTGCTCCTTGGGTTGAGGCTGAGCCCAGAGGGAGACCCAGGGGCCTGGGGGCTCTCGTCCTGCCCCACCCCAGCCTGTCCCAGGCTGGAGCTGGGTGTGTGGCCATGCAGTGAGCCCCAGGACGAGCTGCTGTGAGCCCTGCTCTCTGCTGGGCTGCTGGTATGGGAGCCAGCGCTGTTTGCTTGGATGGGTCTCTGCTGCTGGAGCTGTTTTCTATTGTTCCTGCTTTGATATTTCTGTGGCTGGATTTAATGATGTATTTTTTTGGAGTGAAAAATATATTAATACCTGAATGGAATGTTTGTTTACAGATGATTTCCTCTTTCTAGTGCAATAAAGTCATTTCTAAAACAGATGCAGGTGTGGCCCTGGCTCCTGTTTTCCCCGAGACATCTCCTAGCATTGTTCTTGAAGGTTCCCTGCATGGGGAAGCAGAGCTGGCACCTCAGGACTGTCCAGACACGGGGCAGCACTGCTCTTCTGGGTGCTGCTCCCCTTTCCAAAGAGCCTTCCAGGGGGCTCTGAAGCTCTTCCCCTGGTGCTGCTGACCAGCCATGGGGTGAGGTGGGACTGAATCTCCCGGGGAGAGGTGGGTACATGGGGAAAGGTGATGTTCCTGCTTGAGGGGGGACTCAGGGCTGTGCTGAGCAGTGGCATTGCCAGCTCACAGCCAGGGCTGTGGTGAGGGAGAGCCCCTTCCCACATTCTATGGGTGTTCTTCCTCCTCCTCCTCCTCGCCTGCTCCCCCAGCCTGACCCCTGCAGCCCTTCTCGGCGCTGGTGATGAAGAAAATGGAGATTGTTTTGTTCTCATCACTCCCAGGGCCTCCCCGCCCAGCTGACAGTATTCAGGTTGCTTTCTTTTCTCCCCACCTGCCACTTCCAAATCTGTTCCTAGCCAGATGCTGCTGAAGAAAAGAGGAGTGTTTGTCTGTTACTTAAATGCCATTTTTCTCATTTCCACAATTCTGATAATTTTTGGTCGCTATTGAGGCTGGGTGGGAACAGATCTGTTCTCTCACCTCTGGCCCCCACAGGAGTGGTGAAAGCAGCTTGGGAGGTGCTAATAATTTAAGTCATGTTTTTTCTAGAGGTCCAAAGCTGCAGCAGTTAGTAACAAAATGAGGCTGATTAAGTTAGTCTGAACCAGGGTGGATGGGGTCAGCCTGAGCACACGAAAATCCCTGGAAAGTGTTCAACATTTGAAGCGCTGGAAGCAGCCAGAGGGGTGGAGAGGGGTGTCTTGTGGGGGAAGATTTAACTCTGAATTCGTAATTGAGTCGCCGTGGGAAGGAAATGTGTCTGCCTCGCTGGACCTGGGAGTGTTTGGTCACGCTGAGAGGAAGATGGGGAAGGTGGGGAAGAGGATGATACATCCCCACTCCACAGTGCAGTCCCTCTGGGTCAGGGCATGCCCAGGTGAAGGGCAGCCAGGTGAAATTCTGAGCCCAGGGGCGGCTCTGCCCATCGCTGCAAGGCAGCCACTGCTCACCCTCATCCATCCTTGCATGCTGCCTGCCCTCTCCCACTGCAGCTCCTTATGTTCTGTACATCCACCACAGCCCCAGCCTCAAGCCAAGGGGTCATGAATTAATGGTGAGGGGGAGTCCAAAGTGGCACTTCCCATCCATTGGTTGCCTTTTCCTGGATGTGGAGGCAAGATCTGGGCCCCGGCCCCTGTTGGGCTGCCAGCCTCGAAGCAGGAGAGCAAAGTGCAAATGGAAAAAGCAGGACAGGGGGAGTGTGTGCTCTGCCCATGCACACCAAGGGACGTCTGAACCCTGAGAGATTTCCCCTGCACGGGGATTCCTCTGCCCGAGGGTCCCGAGGCTGTGGCGCATATTTGGGTGGCCCAACCCGTGCAGGAAACAGAGGCGGAGCAGGGGAGGCCGGATGTGGAGGAGCCCTGATCTCCGGGGTGAGGCCCACCTGGCCTCGGCTATTTTTAGCCCTCTGTTCCCGCAGCGCGGGGACTCAACTTCTGAGAAAATTGCCTGGAGCTCGTTTAGCCGTGGCGCGATGGCTGGCGAGGGAGGGAGGGAGGGAGGGAGAGGGCAAATTAAAGGTTCAGTCTCATCCAGGATGCTCGGCGGGGCCGGGGCTCCCGGGAGGGCTCCGCAGTGAGGAGGCCAGCGGGACTGTCCCTGCTGGGGGACCCCCTGCCCCTGCCCCATCCTCCAGCCAGGCTGCGGGTCCCAGTGCCGAGCGCTGTCCTTGGCGCTGCTCGAGGCTCCTCGGCAGTTTTGGATGAGCAGGGCTGCAACGGCTGCTTCTCCTCTCTGGATTTTTTTTTTTTTTTTTGGATGCTGTAGAGACTGGGGGAGCCTCCCTTGCTCCCTCGGGCAGCCCCAGCCCAGCCATTTCCCTCCCCCACACCCCCAACTCCGGCTGCCGATTTCCCGTTTCGGTCAGAAAAGCATCTTCCCGTTGCCTGGCAACGCTCGGCCGGTGGCGGGGGCGCTCCACGCGGGGAAGGGGGTGGCCCTGCGGGTCCTGCGCCGGAGCCAGCCCGGGCACCCGTGGCAACTCGGCCACACGGTTCTGGACACCCGGGCCGGGCCGGCTGGTGCGGGACCGGGCGTGCAGAGGCGCGGGGAGGGGAGACAGACGCGATCCGGGCAGTGCCGGCTGCAGGGAGCATCCCCCCGGCACCGAGCTCCAGCGCTTTATTGCGAGCATTTGTCTTCCATGGCAGCGTGTCTGCCTTGAAGGGGAGAGGAGAGACTCTCACTGTGACTTGGGAGGAAAACAGAACTTAATTGAATCCCGCAGTCTCTTGTAGCCACATCAGGCAAGAGAGTCACGTCAGTGGAGAGTGACACCCCGGTGTTACCCCTCCCCCGGGTCTGTGCTCCTCCAGGGGACGTGGAAGCCACCAGGGGTGGCCACCGGGGTCCCAAGAGCCCACACCGGGAGCAGAGATGACCTCCAGCTCCTTGTCAGCCCCACGGCACCCGGCACTCTGCTGAAATGCAGCGCCGTGGCAGCAGCTGCCGCCCAGCACTGTCAGCCCCAGCACACACTCCCCCTGTTCTGCTTTTCCCATTTGCACTTTGCTCTCCTGTTTCGAGGCTGGCAGCCCAACAGGGGCCGGGGCCCAGATCTTGCCTCCACATCCAGGAAAAGGCAACCAATGGATGGGGAGTGCCACTTTGGACTCCCCCTCACCATTAATTCATGACCCCTTGGCTTGAGGCTGGGGCCGTGGTGGATGTACAGAACATAAGGAGCTGCAGTGGGAGAGGGCAGGCAGCATGGAAGGATGGATGAGGGTGAGCAGCGGCTGCCTTGCAGGGCAGATGATGTTTCCTGCCTCTCCTCGCCCTTTCCAGTGACCTGCTTCTCGCTAGCTGCCTGGTGGGCTTTGAAATGCTGCCTTTGAAACCTTTGCAAAATTCCCAAAGCATCAAGAAGGCCCAGGTGGGAGGGGCGGGGGGAAATGCCATAAATAAGCAGACAGGAGGATTTGTTAAACGCCAGCAGCTGCTGACAAACACTTCAATATCAGTGCAGCGGGGTGCTGACTGATACGACTTTTGGGGCCACGGGCTGGTCCCAGCACAGGGGGGCTGTGGCTGAGCACAGGGGGGCACAGGGGAGGGCACCTGGCTGGACACAGCGGAGCAGGGCTGGGAGATGTTCCAGGTGCAGATTCCTCCTCCTGTCCATGCTTCCCACCCAGACCTCACCTCCTGGGTGAGGGGACACACCCGTCCCCATCCCCACAGCGTTTTGGGGTTGTGCTAACCCCCGTGCCTGTGCCCTGGGTGGGCTGTGGCAGGAGCGGGGCTCCAGCCCGGCGTGGGACCGCGCCCGCCTGGCGGAGGCACCGGCGGGGAGCCGGGCTGGCATTGCCATGGCAATGGAGATAACAACGGCAGCTGCCAGACGGAGAGCAGGAAGGGCAGGGATCTCCTGCAATGCCTCGGCCACGCTCGCCCGTGCCAGGGCAGCACTGGGATCCCAGCCCAGGGGCTGTGACATCCCCTGTCCCAGCTCTGTGATGGCCTGGATAGCAGTGAGCACGTCTTTGCTGCAGCAAAGCCCTTCACACCTGCAGCAGAGCCAGAGGCTGCGCTGAGAAATACATAGAAATATAGATTCAAACCCTCCAACCCGTCCAATGCCAGGTTATAATTAATTCCCACTTGCACTTCCGTCCAATTTCCCTCGCACGGCTCCTGACCCAGACCAATTGTCGTATGAGGTTGCCGTAATTGCTAATCTTATCAAGCACATCGGTGCCAAGTGAGAACACTGCAATTAGCAGGGGCAGGAGCCGCAGGTGAGCTGCTGCTGCTCGGCGAGTGTTTGTTTCACCCGTGCCAGGGGAGGGTGTGTGCTGGCTCCGGTGCTTGCCGGGGCTTTTCCTTGTTCAGCCTGGGCAGGATGGGATCCTCAAGGATACCGAGGCCACAGCAGCGCCCAAACCACCGAGCAGCAGGAGCTCCACAGCCCTGCTGGCAGCCTCTGCCACGGTGAGGGCTCACCTTTCCCAGCCCCACGTCACCATGCTGCTGCGAGGGCGCTGGCAAAGAGTCCCCAAACAGCCCTGGCCCCACGGAGCGGGCTCAGACAAACAAGGCACAAACCGGCAGGAGATCCTGCTCCCAGCCGCCGCTGGGGAACTGACGCGCTTTTTTGCGGACAATCTGTTCCCTCCCACTGCCCTGGCTGCCTGCCCACCCCGGCTCCCAGCAGAGGCATCGGGTGGCCAGAGCGGGTTTAGCCACTGGGGTAATTCCATGGAAGCCCCCAAGTGCCACAGGGCCAGGCCAGGCTGAATGGGCAGTGCTGGCAGACCCTGAGCCCAGCCCCGGCTGCAGAGCAGCAGCTGGGAGCAGAGAGCAGCCACTCACTCTCCCAGATGTTCCTCCAGATCAGGAGGTCACCCTCAGCTGGGAACAGATGGGGCTCACAGGCTTGTCTGGAGTCAAATGGGTCATGGTTTTGTGGGGAGTTCAGGGGTGCCTCAGGCACCAAACACCCCCGAGGTGCAGGGAGGAGGCTCAGACACTGAGCACCAGGAGAGCATCGCCGCGCCGGGTGCCCCGCCGGTGGCACACGGCAGGGGGTGGCAGGGTCCCCACCCTCGCCGAAGCTGTGGAGTCCGTGGGGTGGTGTTGCACGGGCACCCACCAAAACCTCTCACTTCGCCACCCCCGGCCGTCTGTCGCTGCTGACACTCACCGACAGGAATAAACTCCCAACACCTACCATATGCTTTGCTACTTCTGCTGCCTGCGCTCACTTGTTACTATCTATTTCCAAAGCTGGGGGAGCCTCTGCGTGGGGTGGCTGTTGGGCCAGGCCCCAGCAGTGGGGAGAGATGAGCTACGATGGGGTGCTGGTGTTTCTGGCACAGATGAGTGCCAGTGGGGATCTCTCTCTGGTGGTCTCAGCACTGCTCTGTGAGCAACTCTTCCCTCTCTGGCACTTCCCACCTGAGCAGCAGCTCTGGTGCTTGGCTGGGCCAGCTGCTGTGGCAGTGGTTTGGGTGCTGCTGGAGCTGGCTGGTCCTGTCCTGCCCTGCCCAAGGCACGCTGGTGGTGTGACCCTTCCAGGCTGTGTCCAGGCACTGCCCACTGGCTCAGCAGTCACGGCTCACCAGGCACTAACAATGCTCCTGCTTGGGCAGTGCCCCGAGCACATGTCCTGGGCTCCATCCAGCCCACTCGTCCCTGGCCAGGAGCAGGACAGCAATGGCCTGACCCTCCCCTGAGCTGTTCCCTGGCACGGCGACAGAAGCCAGCAGATGTAGTCACTGCCTGTCATGTTTGAGTTTTCTGAAGTTCTTTCCCAGGGACCTAAACTGGTAAACAAAGTCATACTTTTTAAACTCTCTTGTTTCTCACATTTCTCTCCTAAGGAGGGACTTTGGTGTGACCAACGGTTCAAAGGATCCCACCTCTTAGTTGGGCACATTGTAAAAAGGTATAAAAATAGGCTCTGAGAATAAACCAGCCCCTTTTTAGAGCATCAGCCTTCTGAAATCACGAGTCCGTGTCTTTCCTTCGTGTCCAACAGCGACAAGCAGGATGGCTCCAGGCTCTGGGCCTGGACTGACTCCAGGTTCCTCAGGACTGTCCCCAAGGAAATCCATGGGGAAGGGTGCAGTGAGCAGTGGTCAGCCTGTCCCCCTGGCCGTGGGGACTGGAGAATCCTGTGCAGGGATGGGCACAGCCCTCCCCTGGCAGGACAGCGATTTCACCTCAGTGCAGAGGCACCGTCAGCAATGGCTCTTCCCCACTGAGCTGCTCCGTGTGTTTACGACTCTCACAGCCAGGAAAACTCATCTTCTTTCGGGAGTGGCTCCATCTCGGCTCATCCTCCAGGTGCCAGAGCTGGTGATGCCGGTAAACGACGGGAGATCTTTGTAGCGGAGCTTGGCTGGGCTCAGCCTGCTCCTGTGCTGCCTCCTCGCACTGTCACCGCTCCCCAGGGCAGCGCAGGGGACAGGCGGCTGTGCCTGAGCAGAGCCCAGCGCTGGCTTCCCCGGGGCACCCCGCGCCCCGCCCCGAGTTTTAATTGCACCATGCCGCTTTGATTCCTGGCTTTAATTACAGCCTAACGAGGCCCGGGCAGCAGGAGAGGAAAACATCAAGCTTGAAGGGAAACAAATCGGGAGAGAAAAGAACATTTACTGGTGACTAATAGGTCCGTGGCTCGGCGTGTGTGTTTGCCTGCCACAGTGCGGGACGTTGCCAGGAGGAGGAAAGGGGATTTCTTCCTACTTGGCAAGCCGAGCTGCACAGTGCAGTGCAAGGAGAGAGGATTTTTTTTTTTTCCCGGGCCCATGCCGTTTCTGTGTTATTTTTAACACCCGTTGCACAAAAGCTTGAAACCCATCCTGAGCTCCGGGTAAACAGAGATGATTTTGCCTGCTTTCAACAGGCAGGGTCGGGGCTAAATAATCCCGTGGTGACAGATGGGCACGTTCACACCCTGCACTGGTGGCACCGGAGGAGATTTGAGACCGATTTGGTGAGAAGAAAGGATGAGAGTTTCTGGTGCTGGCACCCTCCCAGAGTGCCAGCACGCCGGAGGAGGACGGGGCAGGGCAGAGAGGTTGTGGTGCTCAACACCAGCCCAGATCCCTCGGAGGGCTGCAGGACATCTCCCCTGGCATTTCCTTGTGCACAGAGCCCACAGTGCAGCACCAAGCCGGTGTCCCCAGGAGCTGCTTGGGGGTGGCTGGGGTGCCTCGGTGGGCTGAGGCCAGGGAAGCTTTGCTGTGCTGGTGAGGGATGCCAGGGACAATTCCACGGGCAGGGGGAGTGAGGGTGGGAGCAGGGAGATGGGGATAGGGACAGCGATGAGGACGTGTCAGCATAGCTCAGCGGTGCTCCTGATGCTCACCCCGCTCAGCACCATCCTGCTCCTCTCCCTTGGTCTCTGGGCTGGCCCCACAGACATTTCTGTGGCTCCAGCGTGGCTGCCTGGGCTGTTCCCCCTGACACCAGCGAGAGCTGAGATCTCGTTAGTGAGCTCTTGGACTTTGAGCATCTTGGAAAACAGAGCTTGCTAATAAGAGGAAAAAGAATGACAGCAAATAAGCCCAGCCACGGGAACATGGCCTTTTCATCCAGCATTTTTTATTCCCCCACATTCTCCCCCCTCTTCCCTTCTTTGCCAGTGGATTGAAGCCACTGTAATAAAATTATTAAATAAAAAAATAAAATAATAAAAAAAAAGTAGCCCCCACCTCGATGCGGCAACCATGGAAACTGGATCAAGGGGACACCTGTACATTTCCATTCCGGGCTCCTGTTTGCTGAATATACAGAGGAGCACTAATTAAAACCCCAGTGAGAGTGGCAGGCAGAGGGAAGGAGCTGGCCCTGGCAGGGGGCTGTGTGGTTGGGAAGCGCTGCTGGTGCAGGGATGGGCCCTGCCAGGTGTCCAGCGAGCCTTGAAAACCACCTGATGTTTCCAGCCCCCTCCAGGTCTTGGATGGGGAGCAGGTGCACCCCAACCACTGTGCTAACAAGGTGACCCCAGCCCTGATGCACCCCTGGGTGCTGAGGACCCCATCTCAGCCCTGGAGGTGATGCTCAACGGGGGCAGAGCAGAGCCAGTCCTTGGTGATTTTATGTTTTTAACCATTTCAGCGGCAGGAAGCTCCCTGATCTGGCACGTGAGCAGCCAGGAGGAAAAGGCTGTGTTTAACCTGCGGGTTTATTTTTACTGACAGCAAATGGCAGCGCCTGGAACATTCCCCTCTTTGGAGTTAATTTTTTTTACCGAAGCTCAGTTTTAGTCATTGTTGCCTAAATCTGACTCCTCCACATTTATCCCACGGAAAAGCTCCCGCAGCTCAGCCCTCAGGATTTCAGTGGCCCCAGGGCTGGTGCTGCTCCTGCCAGCCCTCAGGACTGACGGGTGGGGAAAGCTTTTCCTTTCATCAGAGCAGACGTCAGGCTGTCCTCTGCCCGCCAGAGGTGAGCAGAGCGCTGAAACCCTCTGATTGCCGATGAACGGTCTCAATTCACTCCCCAAGTGTCCTTCCCAGCCGGAGCCCCGAGCGGGGCTGGCTCCCGCTGCGTGCCCATCAATCAGTCCCAGGGGCTCACGCTGCACGACGGCTGGGGCTGGAGCCAGGGCTCTCTGGTCATCCTGCCGGGCTATTTTCCCAGCAGGCTGCTCATTTTCTCCGTGTGAGCTGTGGAGATGACAGAGTGGGCTGAGCAGGTGACCCTCCTCCTCCTCCTCCTCCTCGGCTCCTCTGCCCCCTGTCAGGACACCCTGGGGTGGCACAGGAACACCCCGAGCTGTGCTGCCCCGGCCGCAGAGCCGGGCTCTGGCTCCACAGGCACGGCCAAGCTGGACCAGCAGCTCCCACCAAACCATCGTCCCGAGGGGCTCCGGAGAACGGGCTCGACTCGGGCAGAGAGCGCAGGCACGCGGTTCAACTTTGGGGAGAAGAAAATCCCTCGTTTCCATGGGAACCGGAGGAGGAAAGTTTCTGGGGCTGCGGTCGGGATCCTGCCAGCCAGGCGAGGCAGCGGGACCCCGAGTCAGCCGTCTCTCCCCTCTGCTCCCGGGGGGAAGGCTGGTGTCCAGCTGCCAGCCCCACTGCCTGTGCCCCCACAGGTGCCCCCTGACATGAGGGGAGCGCTGGGACTCCTCGCCCTCCCCTCTGGAGCTGTGTCAGATGCGATCTGACATTTAGCTCTCAGCTCAGCGAGGAGATGCAGCGATAACTCTAATCTGCTTTTCTCCTCCTCGCGTTCTCCCTGGAGGCAAAAGCTGCTGCTGGGAGAGCAGGGGGGCTCGGGCAGCTCGGCACAACAGCACCGCAGCTCCGTGCTGGGGGTCTGGAGGGTCCCGAGGTTCTGGAGGTGTCCCAGCAGCACCACGCCCTGCTCACCCACGCCCATGCAGTGGCAGCTGGCAGGACCCGATTGCCAGGGGCTGGAGCTCCTTGGGGGACGTCCCAAAGGCTTCAAGGACAGAGGCACAGCAGCACCCTGGGCACGGCAAAGAGCCCCCAAGGCCAGCTGGCTGTGTCCCCTGTCACCCTGCCCACCGGCCCTGCCACGCCGCCGCACCCGTCACCCGTCTGCAGCCGGGTGTCAGAGCCACCCTGGCCTGTGACTCTCTCTTTCCTGGTGTCTCAGCTCCAATTAGCGAGGCCCCTATTAATTTTTTCCACTTAGCAGCTCACGTCAGTGTCAAGGCGGCAGCGTGAGCAGCAGGGCGGAGCCGGGGCGGAGGGGAGCCAGGGTGATCAACCCAGTAATGAGGCACACAGGGGGCTGAGCCTGGCTTCACAGCTGGCCCGGGGTGGGAGGGAGTCCCTGAAGAGCAAAACCATCTCAGCATCCCTCCCTGGGCTGGTCCAAGCCACAGACCAGCTTTGGCAGGGATTTGAGCCATCTTTGGAAGCTCCTGCAGCTGCAGGCAGAGGCTGATCCTCAAAACCCCCACAGCAAGGGCCAACCCTCACCAGCTGGCCTCTGCCGGGGGCAGCACCACCACCTCCCCCTGCTGCTGGTCCCGTGGGGTGAAGCCAGCACAACTGAGACCCCCGAGACACCCCCCTGGCCATTGGAGGGTGCCTGGAGCAGGGGGTTAATGATGCATCCAAATGGAGCTGACCTTTCCACCTTTCCACCTTCCAGCAGTCACCTGCAACTCCCTTTTCCCTGCCATTATCTGCATGGATGCCTGTGGATTTCATTTCCATATTCATGGTGTTTTAATGACCCTGTAATATCTTTATGTTCTGCAATTAAATGTGGAACCTATTTTTTTTCCTTCTTTTTTTTTTTTTTTTCCCCTTCTGCAGATTAGCATCTGCAAAGGATCATTTGTGGCATTTGAGCAGAGGAAGGGAAGCCTGTTCAGGGGGGGAGACGAGGTTAATTAAACTTCAGAGCGCAGCAGGCTCCACCGCCAAATATCCTTCTTCCAGTGGGACTAGTGTGAGTGAGGAGGGAGCAGCTCTGGGCTGCTTTACAGTCAGATGGCTGGGCCGCCCCTGGGGCAGCTCCTGTGGGTGTTGGAGTGGCTTGAAATCGTGCAAGCACACACCAGGCACACGTGTGCACGCACAGGGCTCCGAATCCGCAGCGAGACGCTGTCGTGGGCTGCAAACCACTCCGGTGTCACCCCGGTGCGGGCAGGGGCCGCTGCAGCTGGGGCAGGCAGGCTGTCATCAGAGTCCTGGTGAGGCCATTAGAGCTCCATCTCCATCCCCGAGGCTAATGGACAGCTCTGCCGCTGCACCACCCCCTCCCTGGGACAGTAATTGGGTTTCAGCCCTGTAAGATGGATGGGGCTGGGCTGAGAGTGGAGCAGGAGAGAACAGGAAGGGGCAGAGGCAGCTCTGAGTAGGACAGAACCCCCCTTTGCACCCCATGCACCTCCTGTCCCTCTGCTCCAGCAGCTCTAGACCTTTTCAGAGGCATCTCACACGGCTTTGCAGGATGGCTGGGGACAGCCAGGTCCTGCAAGCCTGGGGGAGCAGAGTTCGACTGGTGTCCAGGGGGGTCTCAGCTCCTCCCTGGTGGGACATGGTGACCACCAGCAGCCCCAGCACTCTCCATGTGCCTCCCACCAAATCTCCCCCTCCTTCTCCCCTGGTCCTTTTGAAGCTGCAGCTGTGAACAAGATGTTGTGAGTGTGAGGCCCAGGAGTGGCGTGTTTGGTGCATTGAATAAAGATGGGGATGAGAAATGCCTTCTCTGTGGCTGTTTGATGCGAAGGACAGCACTGAATTCATTAGGAATGAATTCACCCCCAGAGCCTCTGTCAGTGTCCAGGCAGCCAGAGCAGCACAGGCTGGTGCCCTGTGAAGGTGCCACCCCGTGCAGTGGCACACACAGGCACCTGGGCACACGCTGGGCACGCCAAAGCACCTGTGTGTGCACAGGGCTGGAAAAGAGGGCATCATCCCCATTCCAGAGGTTGGAAAGGAGGGCATCATCCCCATTCCAGGGGCTGGAAAGGAGGGCATCATCCCCATTCCAGGGGCTGGAAAGGAAGGCATCATCCCCATTCCAGGGGTTGGAAAGGAAGGCATCATCCCCATTCCAGGGGCTGGAAAGGAGGGCATCATCCCCATTCCAGGGGTTGGAAAGGAGGGCATCATCCCCATTCCAGGGGTTGGAAAGGAGGGCATCATCCCCATTCCAGGGGCTGGAAAGGAGGGCATCATCCCCATTCCAGGGGCTGGAAAGGAAGGCATCATCCCCATTCCAGGGGTTGGAAAGGAAGGCATCATCCCCATTCCAGGGGCTGGAAAGGAGGGCATCATCCCCATTCCAGGGGTTGGAAAGGAGGGCATCATCCCCATTCCAGGGGTTGGAAAGGAGGAGGCATCATCCCCATTCCAGGGGCTGGAAGGGAGGGCATCATCCCCATTCCAGGTGCCATCCAAGCCCACACACCCCTCCAAACCCTGCTGCCACTGGATTGCAGCTGTGGTGGACATGGTGACTGCACAATCCCACCTTTATCCACCCCACAGCTCTCTCCCACCCCTCCCAGGTGATCCAGGGGAGAGGGGCACTGGATGCAAGCTCCATGTCAGGACACAGGGGTGCAGGATGGGGAGGGGCTGGCTTCAAGGAGGGGTGTGGGATGGCCAGGCTGCTCCCTCCCGGTCTTGCCGCCGCCTCCCGCTGCTCCTGAAGGATGCAGCGTTTTATCATCCTCCTGTGAAGCTGACAGGCACCAGAGTTAATGAGTTCCTCATCAGCGCTCCCTCATTTAGCTCCCTCCCTCGGGGTTACACACCCACAGCCCCCAGGCAGCATGGAGGGAATGAAGGGGGTGTTGTTTGCAGGGGGGAGTGTGCAGGACACGTGCACAGGTGAACAAACACACCTGTGTGCCTGGCCAAGGGCTGGTGGGGACACGCCCAAGGCTGGAGGGGGTCAAGCTGCCCAGCCAGGTGGATGAGGGGGTTCCTGGGATGCCCTGAGCCATGGGGACATGGAGACCCTGACCTGGCAGAGGGGCACAGGGGACTCAGCTCTGGGCACATCCCTCATCAAGTAATCTGATAATTACTGACACCAGCAAGAAACCTCTGCCCTCAGCGTGTGTTTCAAAGGCAGGAGCTTCACCACCTGCAGGATTGAGCCCATGGGAGCCAAGGAGCTGTGGGGGAGCAGCAGCTCAGGGGGACACCTCAGCAGCAGAGGCTTTGAGTGGCTTTGCTGTCCCCTGGGCTGCCCCTCTGGCTGTCACCACACAGCAGAGCACGCAAGGGGAAAGACATTTCCTGGTCCTCTTGGCTCTGGTTTTTTTGGAAACGTTGACATCCTGAAAGGCTTGGCCATCCCAGGGGTGGTTTATTTGGCAGCTGTGCAAAGGCTGCAAACCTTCAGCGTGCTGCTCGAACCGCTGTCAAACCACATCCTCCTGCCTGTGCCCTGCGCTGCCAGCTGGGATTCCAGCACCTGGGATGGCAGCCGGGGCGTTATCTGACCTGCAGGACTCACCCTGAGTGTGCAAGCCCCAAGCCTGCACTGAATTTACATCTGTAGATATCAGAGGCCGTGACGTGATAAGTATTTTTGATTGCAAACAAATGATATTTGCGGGTTGCGATGACTTGAAGCGCAAGGAGGAAGGGAGGGAGGCAGGCTGGGAGGAGAAGAGGATGAGGAGGGAACTTTACAGCCACGATGCCACCCCATCACCTGTCCTCTCTGCCTCAGAAAACATGGAAAAGGCCCCTGGAAGCTGCGTTGGGCAGCTGAGAGCCACGGCGGATCCTGAGACACCAGCACAGTTCAGAAGTGCGAACACTCATGTGAAATCCTACACGGGCGCGGTGTTTGCGAGTAGCAGAGCTCCATCTAGCATTGGTGAGAGCTGATGCCTCCCTACAGCCTCATTCACAGCTGCTTTGTGAAGCCTTGGAGCTGTGCTGTCTGTCAGCAGCCTCAAACGACCGGAAACGCAGAGTTTTTTAATAGTCCGAGCTTGTTTGTACCCTGCAGCCCACCCTGCACCCACGGAAGGACACAGCCCCACACAAACCTCCCCTTTCCCAGGCAGGGTCAGTCCTTTACCAATGCTGACACATTCTTTTTTCCTATCAATGCTTTTTTAACCTCTGTAAACCCTTTTTTTTTTTTTTTTTTTCCTATCTATAGTCTGTTGTGGCTAAACACCCTGTAGCTGAGACTGCACCAAAGAAAAAGAATTTGCTCTTTGCCTCACGGCTGCAAAGCTTTTCCAAGAAGCAGAATTACTTACCAGGCAGGGCACAGGTGGAGGAGGGCAGGATGAAGGGCCACCCTGGTTTTGCAGGCAGATCAGCCCTGGATTCTGCATTTGAAATGGCCAAAGCCACTTCACCCACCTGGGATTTGTTGTCTCTGTCCACAGAGCAGCGATTGTTCAAGAGCTGCTGTTGGAGTGTCCTGATGAATCACTCGCAAACACCTGGAGAGCCTGAACCACCCGGTATTCCACTGCCCTTCGAGCTTTATAAAATGCCTTTGAAAATCCCAGAATACTGAACGCCAGGCACCAAAATCTCTGATTTAGGATGATGGCTTCGGCACCAGGGATGGGCAATGTGCTGCCTTCAGAGCCTGGCAGGGCTGCAGGGTGTGCTGCCTGCTCATTCTGAGGACAGAAATCAACGTCCTGGGCAATGGAGGTGTCTCCTGACAGGAGTTTCACCGCTCCCTCAGGGAAGTGCAGACACCCAGCCTGCAGTGAGAGCAAGCACAAAATGGAGAAGCAGAAACTGGCAGGGGCACTGCTCCAGGACAAACCCTCAGCAACAACTGGAGCTCTCTCCAGACCTAAAACCCCAAGGCCTTGACTCAAACCTCCCACAACCTCTCTGCTTTTTGTGGCAGCAGAACACCTGGGAGCAAGGCAGAAAGCAGCAGTTTTAGTTTTTTGCAGCCGTTTTTTCCTGAAGCTGAGGACAAGGTTACTCTTTTTATTGTACAAACAGCATCTGCAAACTGTTAGTCCTTTGAGAAGAGCCAGACAGCTCCAGCAAGGGAACAAAGGGCTGGTGAAGTGCTCTGGCTCTCAGCTCGAGGGCCACCACCACTTCAGAAGCACTTGATAACACTTTGCTTCCTGAGCTCAGAAGCACGAGCAAAACCCAGCACGGAGCCAACAGCCAGGGTGGAGAGGCTGCTCCCAGAGACAGAGCAGGAGGCCTCCGTGGGCACAGCCAGAGGCAGATCCTGTAGTCACTGCCTGTCATGTTTGGGTTTTCTGAAGTTCTTTCCCAGGAACCTGAACTGGTAAACAAAGTCACACTTTTTAAACTCTCTTGTTTTTCACATTTCTCTCCTGAGGAGGGACTTGGGTGTGACCAACGGTTCAAAGGATCCCACCTCTTAGGTGGGCACGTTGTAAAAAGGTATAAAAATAGGTTCTGAGAATAAACCAGCCCCTTTTCAGAGCATCAGCTTTCTGAATCACGAGTCCGTGTCTTTCCTTCATGTCCAACAGCGACAAGCAGGATGGCTCCAGGCTCTGGGCCTGGACTGACTCCAGGTTCCTCAGGACTGTCCCCAAGGAAATCCATGGGGAAGGGTGCAGTGAGCAGTGGTCAGCCTGTCCCCCTGGCCGTGGGGACTGGAGGATCCTGTGCAGGGATGGGCACAGCCCTCCCCTGGCAGGACAGCGATTTCATCTCAGTGCAGAGGCACCGTCAGCAATGGCTCTTCCCCACTGAGCTGCTCCGTGGGTTTAGGACTCTTTTTTGGAGCATCAGCCTTCTGAAATCACGAGTCTGTGTCTTTCTTTTGTGTCCAACAGCGACAGATCCGGGCACAGGGATTGGTGTGAGCAGGGTGATGACCCACGGGATCCATCACACGCTGGGATCTGCTGGCAAATGTCCCCACACACCCCGAGGGAAGCGCTGCCTTGCTGGCTCAGCCAGGACTCCTGGAGGAATCAGGGGGGTCTCTGAGGGGCTGTGGGGATGGAGGGGAGCCCGGCAGGGCTGCAGGAATCCCTGGAGATGGGTTCCTTCGTTGTGCTGGAGGATTGCTCTCTGGAAGCATGTGGTCACCACCAGTTAAACAGAGCTGGCAGAAATGCATCAGGCAGCTTCCGTAAGTCCATCTCTGGGGCTTTTGAAGCACGACCACAGCAAGGAACGATGAGATAGTGTCTACAGCCCAGTCTTTGTGAGGCACAGACCCTTCTCTCTGGGCTCCAATTCTTATCTCCCTCTTCTGCGAACCCCAAGTGACATGCAGGGACTTTTTATCAAGGGAGTTGTGCTGGTTTGAAAGCAAAACCAGTGAGACTCCCAGTCAGAGATACAATTTAATAGAAGAAGGAGGGAAAAAAGGTGAAATAAATAGAATGATACAACCTAACACCCTGTTGGTCAGGGTGTTTGAAGCAGTCCGGGAATTCCTCCTAGAGCAGCAGATGTGGTTCCGCTGGAGCAGAGATGATCCAAAGCAGTGATCCCTGTAGAAACGTCTGGAAGCTCGTCTCCTCTGAGAGTTCAGTGGATAGAAGCTGCCAGTGGGGTCTCAAACCCTGGATTATATCCAGGTGGGAATGCTTGGCTCCTCCCCCTGGGCAGAGCATCTCACAATGGCATGATTCATCTTATCAGTCATGCAAATGGCCCTTGATGGCCCATTAAACAGAGATAACGTTTTCCGGGAAGGCATTGTTGGGCTCGTTAACAGAAGATAAGGGAGAACACTGCCCCACCTTGGCTCCAACGGCTCATGGGGATAGAATACATCCTTGGGCACAATTTTACATTGTAACCTAAGACATAATCCACCCCTTATTCTATCACCATCTACATCATACACTCTCACAGATACATACATATACATACGTATATACACAGAATGAAACCCTACATGCTAATTTTAGTTCTCACTCAAAATTAAGTCTCCTTGTGGTACACAACGGGTTTCTCCATCTTTTTGCATTACCCACCAAGTGTAACCAGGTCCTTGAGCAAAAACAATCCCACGGATGGGTCTGCCTTTGCCTGAGGTGGGATTAATCCAAACAGTCTTTCCTAAAATCCCTTTCAGGTGTACCACAGGGACTTTATCTCCATCCACTGTGTGCAAGGGTTCAGACTGGGCCGGACCAGCTCGATTGATGGAGCCTCGGGTGTTTACCATCCAGGTGGCTTTGGCTAAGTTTATGTCCCAGCTCTTGAAGGTTCCTCCGCCAAGTGCCTTCAGGGTGGTCTTTAATAGTCCATTGCACCGTTCAACTTTCCCGGCAGCTGGAGCATGATAAGGAATGTGGTATATCCATTCAATACCATGTTCTTTGGCCCAGGTGTTTATAAGGCCATTCTTAAAATGTGTCCCGTTGTCTGACTCGATTCTCTCTGGGGTGCCGTGTCTCCACAGGACTTGTTTTTCCAGGCCCAGGATGGTGTTCCGGGCAGTGGCATGAGGCACAGGATAGGTCTCCAGCCAACCTGTGGTTGCTTCTACCATGGTCAGTACGTAGCGCTTGCCTTGGCGGGTCTGGGGAAGGGTGATGTAGTCTATTTGCCAGGCTTCCCCATACCTGTACTTCAACCATCGTCCACCGTACCACAGAGGCTTCACCCGCTTGGCCTGTTTGATTGCAGCGCAGGTCTCACAGTCATGGATGACCTGTGAGATGCTGTCCATAGTAAGGTCCACCCCTCGGTCACGGGCCCATCGGTATGTTGCATCTCTTCCCTGATGACCAGAGGCATCATGGGCCCAACGAGCTAGGAATAATTCTCCCTTGTGCTGCCAGTCTAGATCCACCTGTGACACTTTCACCTTGGCAGCTTTGTCTACCTGCTCATTGTTGCGATGCTCCTCATTAGCCCGACTCTTGGGTACGTGTGCATCCACGTGTCGAACCTTCACGGTTAGCTTCTCTACTCGGGTAGCAATGTCCTGCCAAATCTCAGCAGCCCAGATGGGTTTCCCTCTGCGCTGCCAGTTGGCCTTTTTCCAGCGATTCAGCCATCCCCACAGGGCATTAGCTACCATCCATGAGTCGGTGTAGAGATAGAGCCTCGGCCACTTCTCCCGTTCAGCAATATCCAAAGCCAGCTGTACAGCTTTAAGCTCTGCCATCTGACTCGATCCACCTTGTCCCTCGGTAGCTTGCGCAACTCGTCGTGTGGGGCTCCATACTGCAGCTTTCCATTTCCTGTCAGTGCCTATAATTCGGCAGGAACCATCAGTGAAGAGGGCATATCGTTTTTCAGTCTCCGGTAGCTCATTATATGGTGGGGCCTCCTCAGCACGTGTCACTTGCTCCTCTTCTTCTTCAGAGGATAATCCAAAAGTCTCACCTTCAGGCCAGTTTGTTATAACTTCCAGAATCCCAGGGCGATTTGGGTTTCCAGTACGGGCGCGCTGCGTAATGAGGGCAATCCATTTGCTCCAAGTAGTGTCGGTGGCATGATGCGTGGAAGGAACCTTTCCCTTGAACATCCACCCCAGCACCGGCAGTCGGGGTGCCAGAAGCAGCTGCGTTTCCGTGCCAATTACTTCTGAAGCGGCTTGAACTCCTTCATAGGCGGCCAAGATTTCCTTCTCCGTGGGCGTGTAGTTGGCTTCGGACCCTCTGTAGCTTCGACTCCAGAATCCCAGTGGTCGACCCCGAGTCTCACCAGGCACCTTCTGCCAAAGGCTCCAGGACAGGCCATTGTTCCCGGCTGCTGAGTAGAGCACATTCTTCACATCTGGTCCTGTCCTCACTGGGCCAAGGGCTACCGCATGAGCGATCTCCTGCTTGATCTGGGCAAAGGCTTGCTGCTGTTCAGGGCCCCAGTGGAAATCGTTCTTCTTGCGGGTAACCAGGTAGAGAGGACTCACAATCTGGCTATACTCAGGAATGTGCATTCTCCAAAAGCCTATGGCACCTAGGAAAGCTTGCGTTTCCTTCTTGCTGGTTGGTGGAGACATTGCAGTGATCTTGTTGATTACTTCTGTGGGTATCTGGCGACGTCCATCCTGCCACTTCACTCCCAGGAACTGGATTTCTCGAGCCGGTCCCTTAACCTTACTTCGCTTAATGGCAAAACCAGCTCTCAGTAGAATCTGGATAATCTTCTCTCCTTTCTTGAAAACTTCCACTTCTGTGTTCCCCCACACAATGATGTCATCAATATACTGGAGATGCTCAGGAGCCTCGCCTTTTTCCAGTGCAGTCTGGATTAGTCCATGGCATATGGTGGGGCTGTGCTTCCACCCCTGGGGCAGTCGGTTCCAGGTATACTGCACACCCCTCCAGGTGAAAGCAAACTGGGGCCTGCACTCTGCTGCCAAAGGAATGGAGAAGAAAGCATTGGCAATGTCTATGGTCGCGTACCACTTTGCTGCCTTGGACTCCAGCTCGTACTGAAGCTCCAACATGTCTGGCACAGCAGCACTCAGTGGTGGCGTGACTTCATTCAGACCACGATAATCTACAGTCAGTCTCCATTCCCCACTGGACTTACGCACAGGCCAGATGGGGCTGTTGAAGGGTGAACGAGCCTTGCTGACCACCCCTTGGCTCTCCAGTTTACGAATCATCTCATGGATCGGGGTCACAGAGTCTCTGTCGGTGCGGTACTGCCGACGGTGCACTGTTGCTCTGGCAATTGGTACTTGTTGTTCTTCAACTCTCAGCAGTCCCACAGCAAAGGGGTCATCGGAGAGACCAGGCAGGGTATTCAGTTGTCTGATGCCTTCTTTCTCTACAGCAGCTATCCCAAAAGCCCAGCGATATCCTTTTGGGTCTTTGAAATATCCATTTCTGAGAAAATCTATGCCAAGGATGCATGGGGCCTCTGGGCCAGTCACAATGGGCTGTTTTTGCCACCCGTTCCCAGTTAAACTCACTTCGGCCTCCACTACAGTCAGCTGCTGGGACCCTCCTGTTACTCCAGAAATAGAAACAGATTCTGTTCCTACATACCTTGATGGCATCAGGGTACATTGAGAGCCAGTGTCAATCAAAGCCGTGTACTCTTGTGGGTCAGATGTGCCAGGCCATCGGATCCACACAGTCCAATAGATCCGATTGTCCCTTTCCTCTACCTGGCTAGAGGCAGGGCCCCTCTATTCCTGCTCACGATGCACGTTGCTATCTTCCTGTAAATACGTTCCTGAGGTCCCTTCGAGAGGATCAGTCACATCATCATTCCTATACTGTCTGGAGTTCCGTGCACGAGAGACTGGAGCAGCATTGACTCTAGATGAGCTCCTCGTGGTAGGCGTCCCTCTTTTCAGTTCACGTACCCGGGCTGCTAAGGCGGAGGTGGGTTTTCCATCCCACTTCCTCATGTCTTCTCCATGCTCCCGAAGAAAAGACCAGAGGTTACCTCGTGGAGTGTATGTTCTCTCTCTGGCTGGGGGACGCCTGCTCCTAATGGCAGAGACTCTTGTTGGTTCTGGCGAGACGTGGTAAACTTCTTCCTTAAGTTCTTTTTTCAGTTTCTGATGGCCCTCTTCAATCAAGCTTCGGACTTGCTCAGCCAGCCTTGTTTCCACGGATGAGACATGGGTACGAAACGGGGCAGTGACAGTGTCCTCATAAATTCTTAGTTTGTTGACCAAGACGCCCACCCTGTCCTCACCTGCCCTCCATTGCAGCGTTGCCAGGTAACGGGAGTACATCTCTGGTCCAAGCTGTGCGAATCTCAACCACATCTGCGATGTGCACTGAACTTCATCTGGGCTTTTAGGAAATCTCTCGTCCTCTGAGAAAATGATCTCCAGCACGGCCAATTCCCTCAGGCATCGGATACCTTGTTCCATTGTGCTCCACTTTCCTTGGTGTACCTGCAGGTCTTCTTTACAAAGGTACCTGTCCTTCACACTTGTCAGCAGTCGCCGCCAGAGGCTGAGAGTTCCTTGGGTCCTTCCAATGCCCTGGTCAATGACCACATCCCGGGACAGAGATCCCAGTTGCCTGGCCTCACTTCCATCCAGAATGTTGTCATTGGCTGCAGCGTCCCAGATGCGGAGCAGCCAGGTCAGGATGGACTCATTTGGCTGGCGGGTGAATTCCCTCCGCAGGTCACGCAGCTCACCCAGGGACAGAGAGCGAGTGATGATCTCTGGCTCTGTCTCCTCTGCTGGGTGCGAAGGTCCTGCTGCATCCTCGTCAGTCACTATGCGGACTGATTTGCTCTTTGATTTCTTTTTCTGAACGGGGGCAACTGCTACTGGCTTAGGCTGTTCTGATTCAGTGACGGTTTGTGTGGAGGTGCTGACAGCGCCTTTGGTTCTTTCCTCCTCTGTGACAGCCTGTGTAGATGTGGATGCTGTTGCTTTGCCTTTGGTTCCTTCCTCCTCTGTGGCAGTCTGTGTAGACACGGACACTGTTGCTTTGCTTTCGGCTCCTTCTTCTTCTGTGACAGTCTGTGTGGACATGGATGCTGTTGTTTTGCTTCTTTTTCCCTCTTCCTCAAGAGGACACTGCATCACAACATGTGGTGTTTTGTTTCTAAGCATGGTGCAAGCTGTGCAGAGAAAACAAAGCAGAACTAACAACAGCATTATGTTGACCTTGGCATCCAGAGAGAACTCAATATTTTCGAAAACTGCAGTGCCGGGCTGGAAAGGCTGGAAAAAATCATTCTTCACCCCTTCCCACAGGGGCTTGCTGAAGCTCCAGATATAGCATCCTAGACTAGGACAAGAAAACAAAATCGAGTATATATTCTGAAGGATGTTCATTGCCTCAGAGGTTAGCATATAATAGACCAACAAAGCAATTCTAATACCATACCCTGGTCTACACAGGAGTATTAAGGTCGGCAGATAGTGCCCCACATGTGGAAAAATATAGAGAGATAGGTACAAGACACATGTAAGTACGTTGAGCAACATAGCTAACAGGTGTCTTTTCCGATACAAAATTGTAACTCTGACTTTTCTCAGTACCTCGAGCCCCACGTTGGGCGCCAAATGATGTGCTGGTTTGAAAGCAAAACCAGTGAGACTCCCAGTCAGAGATACAATTTAATAGAAGAAGAAGGGAAAAAAGGTGAAATAAATAGAATGATACAACCTAACACCCTGTTGGTCAGGGTGTTTGAAGCAGTCCGGGAATTCCTCCTAGAGCAGCAGATGTGGTTCCGCTGGAGCAGAGATGATCCAAAGCAGTGATCCCTGTAGAAACGTCTGGAAGCTCGTCTCCTCTGAGAGTTCAGTGGATAGAAGCTGCCAGTGGGGTCTCAAACCCTGGATTATATCCAGGTGGGAATGCTTGGCTC
Source organism: Phylloscopus trochilus trochilus (assembly GCA_016584745.2). NCBI lineage: Eukaryota > Metazoa > Chordata > Aves > Passeriformes > Phylloscopidae > Phylloscopus > Phylloscopus trochilus. The sequence continues at coordinate 246,736 of WQNJ02000044.1, read as the reverse complement.
CTCCCCCTGGGCAGAGCATCTCACAATGGCATGATTCATCTTATCAGTCATGCAAATGGCCCTTGATGGCCCATTAAACAGAGATAACGTTTTCCGGGAAGGCATTGTTGGGCTCGTTAACAGAAGATAAGGGAGAACACTGCCCCACCTTGGCTCCAACGGCTCATGGGGATAGAATACATCCTTGGGCACAATTTTACATTGTAACCTAAGACAGGAGTGCCCAGTGAGGATCCCTGGAAGTGACTCCTGGAGGCTCAAACTTCATGAATACATGAAGATACATGTATTCTTCATGATACATGAAGAAGGCTGCGTTGCGAGCCCGGTTTTTCCCCTGGCCTGTGTGATCCCCGGTGTGTCCCTGTGGCCTGGAGGAGCTGGGGACCGCCCCTGGGCCTTTCTACCGCCCGCCCCACCCGAGGGACCCGGCACAGGGGTACGGGACCGGTCCCCGCGCTGCCCGGAATTAATTTCCTTGCGGGGCTGGAGATGCGCGGCCTCAGAGCGGCGGTCCCGGTGCGGCTCCGGCAGCCCCGGTACTCGGGGAGCATTGCTGCGGGCACCGGCAGCCTCCACTGCACTCCTGTCCCTCCGTCACGCATCCCAGCAACGTCTCCGGGCGGTACCGGCGGGACGGGACAAGACCCCGGAGCCGCACCGGACCCAGGCCCGGTTCCGCACCGGGCCCGGCCCCGGCTCCGGGACCCGAACCGGAGCCCCTGAGGCGGCCCCGGCCATGGCCCCGCCCCCGCCGGCCACAGCCAATCAGCGGCCGCCGCCGCATCCGGGGCCCGCGCCCCCTGCCGCTCGCGCTCGGCCATGGCGGAGGTGAGCGCGGAGCCGCCGCCGGGGTCGCGCCGGGCCCGGGGCCGCTCCCGGCCGGGCGGGGACACCGGGACCCCCGAGCCGCGGCTGCCCGGGGCCGCCCGGGGCCGGCGTCCTGCTGCAGCGGGGTGATGGGCCGGCGCGGGCCGCCGGGGTGGGGGCCCTCGGGCTGAGGGACGCCGAGGCCCTGAGCGGCAGCGGGCCGAGGGGCGGGGGCGGGCCGGGGCCGAGGGGCGCCGGGGCCGGGCAGGGGGCGCCGGCGGGGGCCGGCAGGGGAAGGGGCTCCTGGGCGGGACCCGGCGGGAGAGCCGGGGCGGGCGGCGCCGGCGCGGGGACCCGGCGGCCTGACCCGCGGCAGAGGGGCCCGGAGAGGGGCGTGAAGGGGCTTCGGGCCGGGGGCTGCGGGATCGCGGGGGGAGAGGGCGGGCGGAAGGGCCCGGGGACAGGGCGGACTGAGAGCCCCGGGGCTGTGGCCCAGCAGAAGCCGACAGCGCTGTGGGGTCGCTGAAGCCGGGGTCAGGGGTGTGGAGCTGTTGGAAGGGGCTCGCAGAGGCTCTCAGGTGAGAGGCTGCCTGAGCAGTGGGGGAGTGGGGAGGTCAGGATCCCGGGAATGGCAGAGGGATCGTGTTGGGATCGGTTGGTTTGGGTGGCCAGGATGGTTCTCACCGCCTTGCTTAGGGGCCAGAAGGCAAGGGGTCCAGGTGGGGACTCCCCACTGCCTCCCTGATTGCCGTGTCGTGTCTGCCTTGGTGTCTTGGGCTGAAACATTTCTGCCATCGCTCCGTCACACTCCGAGCTGGTGATGCCATTGCCCATCGAGTCTTGCCATGTCCCTCAAATATCCTTGACCTGTTGTAATGGTTTTGTGACACATGCACGCTGCATTTCTATGGTGTAACCCTCTTGCTGACCACAACATGGAACAAGGGTGCTGGGGAGACTTTGAGGTACCCTGTGGCAGGATCTGGGATCCTCACTGGCTGTGACAGTGTCTTGTCCGAGGGCAGGGCTTCTCTTCCAGGGTATTTCTGCATGAGGAAGGTGCTGCCTCTTTGCCCATCCACCATGCTTTGGCCTTTGGTGGAGCACCGAGGCTGTTGCTTTCACTTGTGCCAAAGTGTTGTTTGGGCACCTTGTTGGGCTGGAGTGCTGCCTTGGCACCCTGCACGGCTGTGGCTCCAAGAGGTCTGTCCAGGGGACATCCAGGAGCTGTCACTGTCTCTTGGATGAGGTTTGGCTGTGGAGCATCTCTGCTGTGACACTGCACAGGTGTGGTGGGGCCCTGATCTTCCTGAGCGGTGTGGGAGGTGGTCAGTGTGGTGTCATCTGTTCATCCTTTGGTCTTTCAGAGACACAACTTGCAGGACAAATCTGTTTCCATCTGTGCTGCTTCCCTCTGGCTACAGCTGGAGTTTGTGGAAAGTGGCCCCATGGCCAAGGAGTGTGGACAAAACAGAGGGAGCAGGAATGCTTCTTGCTGAATCTGAGGTGCTAGACTGGCTCAGGAAATATGTTAGTTATTGAAGGGTAAACTGTAAAGGGAAATTTCTTCTTTTTTCCTCACTTCTTTTTGCAAGAGTGGCTTCAGTCTGGAAGGTTTTCTCAGAATAGACACAATTGGTCTCACACTGAGAAACAATTTTGTCAGGGCAGAAAGCTCAGACTCTGCCTCTGCCTGTGTTTCTTAAGTGATGGCTGAGCTTTATTCCATGTGCTCAAAACCTTGAGTCCACACCTAAGGAGGGAGTGCAGGAGTCACCCAGAAATACAAATGTGAGAGTGAGTAGTTGACCAACCTCGGTGTAACTTCTGAGAGGAAAGTTACTCTTACACCTGAGCAGCAGAAGCTGGCAGGGGGAGAGCGCTGCTGGGAATGGTAAAGTGAGATGAAAATAATTTAAATCTCCCTTTTTGCCCCCCAAGATTAAATGCCCCATGGGCGTAGGAGCCAGTTTCCAGCATCACAGTGTGATGTTCCCTGCTGCAGCTTTTGATGGTGTTGGAATCCCTCAGCAGCAGCAAAGAGCAGTGACACCCTGGCCCAGAACCATTCTCTGTGTTTCTGGTGCATGCCCTGCTCTTGCATTTCTGCCTCCTGTGTGCTGTTTGGGTTTGAAGTCAGGCTGCACCTACCTCGCCTTCAGACCAAGTAACTCCACATCCCATGGCATTTGTCATCAGGACATTCAGGAATATTCTGTCATCAGTTGCCTTTTTAAGCCAGGCCTGCTTTTCTCTTCTACTCCTTTGACTCTTGTTTCTGTGGTTTCTGGATTTGTGAATAATCTCAGGGATTGTTCTGTTCCACACCTGTGTGAATTTGGGCATGGAATGGGCCATTTGCCTTGTTTCTTGTTTCCTCAGCCCCAGCAGAGCAGTGCTGGTTATTCAAATCCTTGAAGTCCCCAGGGTGGTGGTGCTGGTGACTCCAGCATTCCCACTTGCTCTGGTGCTCCATTACTTCTTGGGAGAAGTGAATTCTTGATTAGTTATGGAATTGTCACGCTGTTGTAGTGGCCAGTCCTCCTAGTTTCAGCACCTGGTTATTAATAGGAGATCTCATTGTTCCTGAAGTATTCTTGACACTTTTCGAGCCAGCCCATCCATGCCAATGGCTTTAGTCTTTATTTCCAGAGTCCTTATTGATCCCCAGGCAAGGAGGTGCCATGGATCTACAGATCATTGCCTAAAGCAAAGTGAGTTCTGCAGCTTGTCCAGGACCTGGAGGGAGCAAGGGTACACCACAGCCTTTCCATGAAACCACTTGTTTGCTTGGAAGGATTTATCCAAGAGGGTTTTTTGTGCTTGGTCACATTCCAGCAAAGCCCAACAAAGGCACATGGACACTTTCCCGACTCACAGAGCCATTTCCCAGTATGACCATCCTCTAAATGGAGTCTGTCCCCTTCTCCTTTCATCATCCCATAGCTTCTCCCTTCTCTTTTGGTGTGCACAGTTGCAGGGCTCTGTCTGGAGCCAGAGTGCTCTCTGGGGGGGATTATCTTGGGGGATGGTGGACTGGAGGTATCTTCTTCATTATCATGGAATATCCAGCCTGTACGTTGATAGCTGAAGGAACTTACTCAGAACCCACAGTCTGTGGTGGCTTCTTTTGGTGAATGCTTTGCTTTGTTGTTAGAGGAGAGATTTTAATGTGAAGCTATTCTGTGTTTTCTTAAATAAATTGTAAGAGGCCCCCATGGAAGGCTGTAAATATCCTGGCTCCAGCTGAGTAAGTGAGCAGTGATGGTGCACAGCTGAGATTGTTGATGGCTGAGTATCCTACAGAGATGTCACTGGGGACTGGGGGACCGACTCTGGGATTTCTTTCTGCAGTCAGGTGCTGTCAGTCACCCAAAAGCTTTGGTTGTTTACCTGTTTGCTCCCTGCCTGGGCTGAACTTGATGAACAGCACTTCCATGCACAGCAGCCTGAGGAGCAGCAGATGTTCTGTCTGGGTTGTTTTCCTCAGCCCATGCTGCTGCTTGAACTTGTGACCGAGCACCAAATGCCACCCTGCAGGTGCCTGTCCTTGGGCTCTGCCTGGCTCAGCCTCTCTCAGCTCACCTGTGCTGCTTGTGGTCCTACCAGACTCCTCCTCTGCCTGCTCAGCTGGGTCTCTGCTTGTGCCCCTGAGCTCCTGGCTGCAGTCAGGCATCAGGGAGAAGCCAGGGTCTTGTGGCTGGCTGCTCTCTGAGGGGTCAGTCCCTAAAAATGCTGTGCTCAGTCACAATGTGTGTGTTTACAATGACAGCTGAGGGTCCCTCTGTTAAGTGAAGATGTAAACCATGAAGGTCTGAGGTCTCAGACTGAGGGGATAAGTAGTGAGTGAAGTGCTGGAGGTAAAATGGATGGAATGGAAAAACACATGGACTGAGGGGAAGGTGAGGAGGCCAGGAAGAGCTGTTCAGCACACCCCATGAGCTCTTAGGAACAGCACAGCTCCTAGCACTGCTCTGTGGGTCTTTGGGGGAGCTTTTGCTTTGAACTTTGAATGAGTTGCATTTGCTGGTGGGGTGGAGGGGTGCTGTGTTTTTTAGGAGAGCTGTCTCAGCCATCTTTTCCTCTCTCCCTGAAGGCCTCTGTTGGCCGGCAGAGCCCGAGGGTGGTCGCATACCCAGCCCGTGGCCTATGTCCTGGAGAGCCCGCCCTTCAGAGCGCAGCAGGTACCGAGAGGCTCACCTCCCTCTGTTTGTTGGTCTGGTTTCCAGTGGAAACAAAGTTACTGTGATCACTTCCCTTCTCCTTGCAGTATCTCCCGAACCTGTAGGTTGGTTCCCATGCTGTTTGACAGAGGAGGAAAGGCTTAAAGGTGCCAAAGCTCCTACAGGAGTTCCTTTGCCCATTCTTGAGTAAGGGGTGATTACCCTAAAAATGCCCCCAGGTGAAGGAAAGGCTGCAGTGTGTGCACACGTGTTGTTACACCAGTGAATCCAGTGAGGCACAAGACACAAATACTCAGAAAAACCTCCAGATTCAGTTTCCAGGCAGCTGTGGGACTCGAATGTGCATGGAACCAGGCTTTGTGCTGATGCAGTGACAGCTGCCAGTTGTGATCTCTGTTCCCCTCTGTTCTGCCTAATATCATTCCTCTGGTTTATGATGTCTGCACACACACGAGAAGGGATCCTCCCTGGCTTTGTTGCATCTCAAGATTGGGTCCGTGGTGGTGCTAGTGTCCAACTTCTTCTGATCCCTGCAGTTGTGTCAATGGGCTCAGCTGATCATCGACTGAACCTGGCAGAGATCCTTTCCCAGAACTACGGTGTGAGGGAAGAAAGGGAGGAAGATGATACTCAGGAGAAGCAGAAATCTTTAGAAGAGCTGGAAAAGAGTTTCAGTGCCTCTCAGGTAAAGGCAGCAGGGGCAGGGAAGGGAAGTGACCTGGTGGATTTGCTTGTTTGCTGTGTGAAGCCCTGACTTCAGCTGTGGGTGGTCACACAGAGACCTCAGTGGAACACAAAGTGTTCTTGGTGACAGGGAGTGTCTCTTCAGGCCAGGCACAAGACTGGTACAGGGATTTGCTCCTCCCCTTCCTCTGCTTAAATACAGTTGTGCTGTCTGGCATCTTTCACCTGTTTCAAATCTAGAATAAAAGATAAATGTATTTTAAAAATGCCCTAGACTATATTGCTTTGGGGTGAAAGTTCCTGACTTTTCCATACCTTTGAGAGGGACAGGACCCAACAGCGTCACCTGAGGCTGCTCAGAGGCTCCCAGAGGAGCAGAATTGCCCTGCCTGCCTCTGCCTATCCATGTTCCAGCTGGTGTGGTGCTCTTGTGGTTGTTCTCTTCCTGATGCAGCTTTGTCCTCCTCTTGCTCAGAGCAGTGAAATGCCATTTGAGGAGCTGCTGGCACTCTATGGCTATGAGGCATCTGACCCCATCTCGGAGCAGGACAGCGAGAGCAATGACATCACTCCCAACCTCCCTGACATGACTCTGGATAAGGTGAGAGCAGCTCTCTGCCTGGGTGTCTGCACAGGTTGTTCAGGTTACCCCCCCATTTCAGAGGGGTGGGAAGGGCCTTGCCTAGTTCTGGTGTCCCAGTGAGGAGCACAAGGTGCAGAAACGTGCGTGTGAAGTGTTTAGAGAAGGGGGAAAGGATATCTGTTTCAAAAGGTAAAATATCTGTATGGAACTTTGGTTGCAAGTGTTTGCACGTGGGCATGGGTGTGTGAAGAGCCAGGGAAAGTCTGCATCTTCCCAGGTGAAGCCATGGCTCTTCCTGTTCTAACTAAAGTCTGTAGAAAGCAGGGAGTTTTGGGGGGCAGGGGGTTGGGTTTTTTTTTCTTTCTTTGAGGATCTTTGAGATATTTGCTGTGAGTGGAGCTCTACAGAAAGGGATGCTTGCTCATACTCTCTGGCTTCCATAGGAAGCCACTCATGACACTTGTGCTTCTAGGGAAAATAGTCTGGGTGTGGTGGGAGTGTGAGAATCTGTCTTTGGACAGGCTGTGGGAGGGTGAGGAGATCTGTGGATGTGGCCACTGTTGGCCAGAAATGCTTTTTACTCTAGGCCTCACTCCCCCTTGTATATATATATATTTTTAATTTAAAAATATTTTTTCACTTTCTTGTTGTTGTTAAAAGGAACAAATAGCGAAGGATTTGCTTTCAGGGGAAGAAGAGGAGGAAACACAATCTTCAGCTGATGATCTGACTCCATCCGTCACGTCCCACGATGCGTCGGACTTATTCCCAAACCAGCCTGGCTGTATGTGTCACTAGTTCCTAAGTAGCTGCTGTTCACTTTTACACATCGTGTGCAGGGGAGGGTGAGAATGGTTCTCTTAATTTTGTCAGTCTCCTGACATCAGATTTTCCACTTTTTTTTTTCCTCCTTGAGGACTGGCTGCGTGGCAGAGGCGTTGCCGGGCTTTGGGTAGGACAGGACAGAGCGTTGATGAGCAGTGGGATGAGGGGAGAATTGTCTTGAGCTGTAACTCAGAAATACTGAGGGAGTGGGAATTGTTTTGCTGCCTGCTGTAATTGCAGTCTGAAAGATCAGTACCTCATCTGACATCTCTGCAAGTGAATAAATTCAGTAGTAGTAGTGGAGTGATGTATTGTGGCAGTTCCTAAATATTGGAATATGTGGGAAGCTGAAACACGTGGCAGGGACTCAGCATGGTGTTCTTTCTTCTGCTGTCTTGCACTATTAAGGAGTCTGAGCTCCCCAGGTTGGCCATCCATGTGGCAAGCATGGAAATCCTTTTACTTAAAGCGAGAAAATTAAAGTACAGGTAAGCTGTCACTGTAGACCATGCTGAAAGGGACTTTAGGACAGAAAATGAAGGGAAGGAGAGAGAATGTAAAAGAATAGAATAACAAATTTGTAACTACGGATCTTTTCCTTTCCCCACAAAGCAAACAACTTCCTTGCTGATGAAGACAAAGAGCCATGTTCATCTCCATGTGCTTCCTCCATGGCTGAGGACTCAGAGGTGGATTCCATCCCATCCAACGAGTGTAAGAAGGTAAATAACCTGAGTGCATTTGGGAAGGGGGGCTCCTGAGTTTGAAAAATGCGTGACCCCAAAGCACTGTCTTATTTCCCCAGCTGGCTTCTTGATGCCTTGCATTTTGTGGACAGCAGTGGCAGATGTGGGTTACAAGAGGGGTTTTTAATACAATCTCAAAATTATCTTCTGTCTCAGATAAGGGAAGTCTGTTGTGCCTTGGTAAATTAAATCTGCAGCCTGTAGCCCTATAAAGTTGAAATGCTGTGCGGAATTCCCAGCAGGATTTACTGAAGGAGAACCATCTTTCTAAAGAGAGGAGCAGGCTTCCAAATTCATCCTGGCTGTGAAGGTTGCAGGAGAACCTCTGCATTGCTTTATGTCCAGCCTTAGCTGCTTGCCATTGATCTTTTACATTAAAACTATGTAAATGCTGAAGGTCCCCACAGTATCATATGGTTGCTAGTAAATCTTCTTAGTTACCCTATAAAATAGCCAGGGTTCATTAGAAATAATAGTGACAGAGGAGGCTAACCAGTAAATAAATCAGCCTTGTAGTGGTGCAGTCCCTAAATCATGAAGTACAGCCCGTGTGGAGCATTTCCCATTTCAATTTTGTCACCTCTCTGTCACGGGATTTCAGGAGATCATGGTTGGACCTCAGTACCAGGCCACTGTTCCCATCCTGCGCTTAAACAGGCACAGGCAAAAAGGTAAGGCAGCCTCTTCTTTGTGCCTGATTTGGGTGTGGGGCTGCTGGCAGGGGGGGTTTGATGGGCTCTGGATCACCAGTCCTGCTCTGTATCCCCAGGCTTGGCAACTTTCAGTGCTGACATTCAGATTTACTGGCTGAGTTAACAGGGCTGGGAGCACAGGTACAGAGTTGGTGAAGCTCCTTGAGAGCTGGGTTGGTGTGACAGGTTTGCAGGAGGGGGTCTCAGCTGTAGCCAAAGACAAGGAAAACACCCATGTGGGGATGCTCTGATTTATTCTCTCTGACTTACCTTATGTAGTGAGTTAATGTTATTCAGTGTTCCCTGGAGGTGAACTGTTTCTGATTTTGGGGTGTCTGCAGAGTAGATAGAGGTGCCTTGATTTGCAGATTGTCCCCAATAATGAGTGCAGTACCAGTGCCAGCTTGTTGAGTTTCTGGACAAGAAAGCCAAAACAGTCTTTATTTGCCAGGATTAATTAATCAAAACAGCAATCTTTGAGAATATGATAACAAAAACTTTGTCAGCCAACCTTTCTGAAACAATGGAAGCAAGCTGAGCCCATGCCAAAGGCCCTAAAAGAGATACAAAGAGCTTATCTGCCTCCAAAATCAGGAGGGGAAAACGCAGTGCCTCGAGAGATGTTTGTCATCTCTAGTGCCGAGCAAAGATTTTCTCCCTCCTCTGTCTCCCCCATGCATGTCCGTGCAGACCACTTCTCAAAAAGCAGCAGAATTCTCTGTTTGATTATCTTATTTCAGTGCTTTTTCTGTTAGCCTATGAGAATGAAGATCAGCTGCTCTGGGACCCAAACATCCTCCCCGAGAGGGAGGTGGAAGAGTTCCTGTACCGCGCTGTGAAGCGCCAGTGGGACGAGCTGTCCGGCAGCAGTCTGCCAGAGGGAGAGGTGGTCAAGGACAACGAGCAGGTGAGCTCAGGGCCTCCTGCAGCCCACACAGAACCCAGGTGGTGCTGGCCCAACAGTGCCAGGTTCCCTACAGGAGGTCAGGATGAGGTCAAACCCCAGTGATCCTCGTGGATAAGTGAGGGTGTGTGCCCAGCTGCGGTCTGGGGAGGTTGGTTACCTTCCCCAGAGGACTGGAAAAGTCAGCAGATCAACTGTTTCAGAGCAGCTGTGTTTACTTTGAGCTAGCCAGGTTAGATTCTGGTGGAACTGCATCTGTTGAGTCCCAGGGTTTGTAACTCAATGCTTTAAAAAGTGGGGTAGTCTCTGCTGGTGGCCAAGCTGGGGTTAGCAGCGAGGTGGCTCCTGGGAAACAGAAGTTTTACAAGACAAATGTGAGTCATGAGCAGGCTGGCCTGTGGTGTGATGATGCTCAGGTACGTGCTGTGAATGATTTCCTTTTGTTCCCCAGGCTTTGTATGAGCTGGTGAAATGTAACTTCAATGCAGAAGAGGCACTGCGGAGGTTACGGTTCAACGTGAAGGTTATCAGAGGTGAGGACTCCCCTTATTCAGGTTCATCGAGGCACGTGCAGCTCTTCCCAGATTCTGCACATCCCCTCCAACTCTTTTCTTTCTGCTGCAGATGAGCTTTGTGCCTGGAGCGAGGAAGAATGTCGAAACTTTGAACATGGCTTTAGGGTCCACGGGAAAAACTTCCACCTTATCCAAGCGAACAAGGTAAGGCTGCTGCCCCTCCCAGGTCAGGAGCAGGGGAAGGAGGCAGGTGCTTGGGCACCAGAGGTGTGCTTTGGGCCTCGGCTGACACAGGGAGTTCAGGATGGCCGAGTTCCAATCCCAGGCTTTGTGTTGACTCATGCCAGCAGGTGATGGGCTGTTCACTGCCCTGCTCTGCCTTATTTTCCAGGTGGGAGAAGTCACAAACACCACTGACCTGCATGAGTGATGTCAGTTAATTACTGATTAGCCCTTTCTGGAGTCTCAAAAGTTCTTTCCAAACTCTCAGCCCTTGCAGTACTTCTGTGAATGAGTGAGTTGAGCATGTGGATGTTTCGTAAAGTCCCCTGGGGTCCTCTAGAATGGCAAGACGCTGTTGTAGGGAGAGCTGGGCCCCGGGACATGCTGCTGTGCTGGGAGTTGGCAGAACCAGAGAGTCCAGTTCTACCACTGGTTAATTGTAGGCATGTTGACGCTGGCCAGTGACAATGGATGCAGGTTTGCTCTCTCTGCTAAGTGTGCTGCTGCTGGAAGCGCAGGAAAGTCCTGCACGAGTGTGTGTGGCCCCACACGGGTCTGTGACACAACAGCTGTGTGCTGGTGGGGAGTTTTCTTTCTCTGGCCACCTCGGAAAAACTCAGTACGTGCTTCTGTTCTCGCAGCAATGTGTCCGTAGCAATGTAAAATCACTGTGATGCACTCGGAATTTTCTGTGCTGGTTGAATGGGAAAATTAAAAAAAAATAAAATAAAAAAAAAAAATAAAATAAAATCTCCTTGCTCCAAGGAGATGCACCTGGATGAGGGTTGGGTGGGTTTCCTGACTCTGGGGTGTTTCTCCTCAGGTCCGCACCCGGTCGGTGGGCGAGTGCGTGGAGTATTACTACATGTGGAAAAAATCCGAGCGCTACGACTACTTCACTCAGCAGACCCGTCTAGGAAGGAAGAAGTACGTCCTCCACCCTGGAGCCACGTGCGTGGAATATTCTCACACTAAAATTAGTAATGTTAACCTCCCAGTGAAGATTCCTGCTGCAAAGCACCTCCGCTTAACAGACTGCGCTTTCTTCTCCAGAAGGTTTCTGGGGTGGGAGGATGGAGGGGGATGCACGGGGTGTTCTCAGAGCACAAACACTGAGCTGGTGTGGGGAGGGGAGATAAAAGAACCGTTGGCTTGGATGTGGACTTTCTTGTCCTTTTCTGTGTGTTGGGAGTAGTTTTGTTTCGTCCACAAAAGACCGGGGACAGGGATTCAGAGCTGGCTTCGGTGAAAGAGCTCAGTTTGATGAGGTTTTGGGAAAGGAGCTTTTTAAATTCAGAAATGCACTTATTTCTGGTGGTTTGGAACCTGAATTAATTTCCCTTTGAGGCAAATTCTTCCCTTTGAAATGTATGCTAATTGCAGAAGGTACTTTTCAAAATGCACCTTTTCAAAAAGGTTGGAACGGAAATCTCTTAATAGGTCAAAATGAAATATTGAAGCTGAATCAATTAAAAACATCAGATGAAGGCTTAGATTTTTTTTTTTTTTAATTCTGATGCAAGACAGGAAAATACCTGAAATCTTAAATCTTCCTAGGGTGGGAAAATATGTTTTTATCGTTTGCTCTTTGCTGGCACACACTAAGGACCCACCACAGTCATTCCTGGGCATTTGACCATGTATGTATTTCCCTTTGGAACGGGCTGAGGCTCACAGAACTGAGGGCAAAGCTCTTTAGGAAGCTGGAGAGCCCATTTTGGTTTATCATGGGCTGGTCTTGGCCACACTGTGTTACCTGAGATCATCTCCTCAGGGCAGAGTCTCTGCAGAGCAGGGAGGGATGGACGTTCATTCTAGTGATGTCTCTCCAGCCCCATTGCTTTATTTGTCGATGGATTTTAATCCCAGTCACCCTTTCTCCTGCCTGCATCTCTCTGCTTAGCAGGTGGTGGCAAGGCTCTTCCTCTTTCCCCACAGGGATTTCACTGACAATGACCTGGATGGTGTGGAAGTGGAAAACACAAATCGTTCTCGGAGCTCCCCACCAATTCCCTCTGCAGCTGGCTGCCTGGATGCTCACTTTGGTCAAGATCAGATAGCAATTGAGAGCACAGGTAATTCTTTTTTGTCTGTCTGCCATGGATTTTTGGTGTCAGCAGAAGAGTCTTGCCTGTCTCTGCATTGACCAGGGATGACTACAAAACAGTTGTTCCTATGTTGGGCTTGGAGGGGTGGCCTGGGTCATTCCCAAAACAAAAGGATTATTCACTGGGCACCTGAGTGAGGTGCTTCCAAAGCACTGACACAGGCAGCTCCTCCAGAGGCTGCCTTGAGGCCCCAGAAGTCAGGTGCAAGCTGCTTTCACACGGAGCTGGCTGTGAGAAGATCTGCAGGGAGCCCAGCATGGCTTCATTCCCTCCCTGTCCTACCGCAGATGAAAGCTTTGTGTGGGCAGCTCCCAGGGGTTGTTGGCACGAGGGGATTGGATTTAGGGTTTGGCTTATCTTGCAGTGTGTCTGTGAGGTTTCCTTTAATTTCCATAGAAACACTGATGGCCTCCCATCTGCTGTCGGCATCTTGCCTTCCCTGGGTAGGCGCTGGCGGGGAGATGGTGGCTGCTGTAACAAAGAAACACTTGTGCCATCAAACAAATACTCTTGGGGTTAGGTGGGACTGACCTGGCTGTTTGGGCGTTGTGGACTCACTGTGGCTTTCTCTCCCTTGCTCTGTGTCCCCTTCTCTCTTCCTCCACCTGAGCAGAGCCCCTGAGCGTGGAGAGCATGGCCTGCAGCCTGGGCAGCATCAGCGAGTCAGGGCAGGGCTACGAGTGCAGCACCCCCTCGGAGACAAACTGCTCCTTTGACCCCTCGGAGGAGACGTCCTCGGGCGCTGTCCCTGTGCCCTGCCCACGCCACACTGTCACCCCCTCGGAGCCCGAGCTCTTTGCTTTGCCACCCTCGGGACCAGGACTGGCAGAGAAGCAGGAGACGTTGCAGAACTCTGGTGAGACGATAACCATGGACTTCGCTCTCCCTGCAGACATTAACGAGGGGTTGCCTTTAATTGCTGGCGCTGTGGATTTGGACAGAGACCCTGAGGCAGTGGTGGCCCCTGCTCAAGTGTCCTTATCGGTCACAGATTTCGGTCTCATTGGCATCGGAGATGTAAATACTTTCCTGACTGCTCACCAGGCTTGCCCAGCACCTGTGGCTCGGTCAGAGCCTCTGTCACAGTGAGAGTCTTCAGTCACAAATTTGTCACAGACCCAGCAAGGACTTTGACCTGACTGAGTGAAATTCTGGAACTTCCACTGTCCTGTAAGGGACAGTTTGGAGCTGTCGGTCGGAATCCGTCTTTCCATCCTCCTTGATCCAAGGCTACAGTGAAACCAAACACCTTTCTGCTCCAGTGTATCCTGACACAATCATGCAAAGTGGTGGCTGGCTTTCCTGAGTGGGGAGGTCCATCACCCCCCCTCCTACTGACCAATGTGTCACCACAGGTGATGCCAGTCTGCTCAGTGAGTCCCTGCCTCGGGACAGGGGCCGTGTCCCTTGGCCCCCAGCGGGACAGTCTGAGGGCAGAGGTGCTTTGAGAAGAGGGATGTGTCACCATCATGGTGAGGGTGCAGTCTGGGGGTTTGAGAGCCTGGAAAGGGCTGCAGGGCAGTTTTCCTGCAGAGACGGGCACGGCGATGCCAAGGGAGGCTGACGAGTCCGAGCCCTTCTCCCACAGGCGTTGCAGTAGGAGCCACTCACCCTGCCCTTCTCCCAGCAGCCAGGGGTCACCACAGGCAGCCAGGAGCTGCCTCCCCCTCCAGCAGCCACGTGTTCCTGACTCCTCACCAGCTGCAGGTGAGGCCCAACCCTTGGGCTGAAGGTCTTGGAAGAGGATGCTGTGTGTGCAGCAGCATCGTGTGCACTCGAGTGCTTCTCACCTTCCCGTGCAGTGCTGGGCCAGGGAGAACTTCTGTGGGGAGTAACAGGAGTTTCCAGGCTCACAGGGTGGTGCTGGCCCAGAGCTGTGGTGCTGCTGCTGGCAGGGGGTGACCAAATCTTCACTGAGCCACAATGCAAGAGGGTAAAGTGCAGGTGAAAACATCTGTAACTTCCCAGTTTGTCCCAAGGATTTGTCAGCAGAGGGAGGAGGTTGCTTAGCTCCCAGGGTGTGGAGTCTGGGATGTGGGTGCTAGCACAGTCCCAGGCAGGGGAGCAGAGCATCTCTGGGCATTCCTGCTCCACACCATCCCTGATCATGCCTGCCCTTCCCTGTGTCACAGAACAGGCTGTTGTGAGAGGAAAGTGTCTTTTCTGCCATGTCCAGGCAGGTGCCAGGTGCTGTGCAGAGCCACGGGAGCCTGTCCTTGTCTGTGCTGGAGTCCAAAGCTGCTTCACTTCCCAGGTGTGTTCCAGGTCTGGGATTGGCCACTGGCTCAATGTATTCTCATTCTTCTTTTGCCACGCAGGGAATGCTCTCCACTCACCTTCTGGGCAAGGATCTGGTGTAGACAGTCCTCTCCTGCAGCTGTGTTCTGCAGTTGGGAAGGGGCTTGGGTTGAGAGTTTTTGCTTGCTTTGGTAGAGGCCTTGGGGCTGTGATTGTGCACTTGGCTCTGCTGCCAGGTAGCTAAACCCATGAGCCTGCACCCTCCTTTTACCTGGCCCTGGGAAGTTGTGCCCAGCCCTGCAGCAGGAGCACAGAGACAGCATCAAACAGCTCCCTGGGATGTCAGGATTAGACCTTGTCTCACCTCCTAAGCCCCAGATCTGGTTTGTGTGCTTTAGCAGGGGTTTGCTTCGGTCCCCAGCACTGTGCTGGGAGGTGCTGAGCCCCAGGCACGTGCAGCTGCCTTCACCTGGCCTGGCTTTTGTCAACCAGGCGTGCTGGGCAGAGGCCTCCCCTGCAGTTGCTCCTGGCTGCTGGGAACAGAAAGCAAACACGAGTGCCTGCTCCACAGTGGAACTGCCCAGGCTGTGATTCCCCTTTTCTGGGGGTGAGAGGAAGCTCCTTGGCTGAAGGGAGAAGAAGAGGGGGCAGGGTGAGAGCACAGGCTGCCCTCCCAGGGAGGGCCAGGCCTTGGCATCTCCTCCATCGGCTGAGAACAGTCGTCGTTTTCCTGAAACCATTTTTTTCTTTCGATTTATTTCAAGCCCTAGTGAAAGGAGAGGGGAGCTGGCTGAGGCAGAAATCTCTTTGTGTCCTTCAGTGTTGTTTACAGATTTGCATGGGGTCTTTCAGTACGAGTGTGGCGCTTTTTCCACAAGACATTGGGGGAGAGGGGTGAAAAAGGCTGGGACAGGGAGGGGGAGTCACTGGGGGAGGGTTTTTATGTTTGTTTGTTTGTTTTGTTGGGTGTTTTTTTTTGTTTGGGTTTTTTTGTTTTTTGTTTTTTTTTGGGGGGGGGGGATTTTCTTTTTTCCTTCTTACAAAGCACATTCACTTTGAGCCGCTCCCAATGCTGGACTCTTTTCTCCCTTGCCCCCCAGCCCTACACTGTGAAGTGACACTGCCTTGAAGACCCCTCGCCGTTATTTATTTAATTAAAAACCTAATTTGAAAGTCAGCCAGAAGTCTTTGTCTTCCTTTTTGGAGGCCGAGACGCAACAGTCCAGTGTATAATGATGGCAAAGCAAGAACAGGAGTCCCTGCCTCTGCTGTGTGATCCTCTCCTGCCCTCCACACGTGCTCCCCTGCAGGCAGGGCAGGATTCCCTGTGCCAGGGATGCCATTCCAGCCTAGGAGGGAGCCCTGAGTTTTCCCCTTCCAGTGCTGCAGGTGCAGGCAGCTGTTTGTTCCTCTTACAGGTGCCCCCAAGTCCTCTAAACCCCTGACAGCCTGTGCCAGGGCTGGGGCGTTGAGAGGCAGGGATGCATCCAAACTTCAACCAGGAAAAGCTGCTGGAGGCAAGAGGAATGCTCCTGCTGCAACTGCTTTGTGCTTCCCCACCACACAGTCTGCCTGTTCTATCCCAGACTCCTTAAATTCCCTTCTGCTGGTGCCTGCCTCTCGCTGCCTGCACTGGGGCCCGGAGGGTTCCAGCTGTGCAGCCCCCCCAGCTCTGCCCTGCAGAGATGGGTACGAGGGTGGGCCCAGTCCAGGGCAGGAGGGACGGGAGCGGCTTCTCCGCTTCTTCGAGGCCCCGACGAGCAGCGGGAAGCGCGGGTGTGCTTGAAACCTTTGGCTGGGATCGCGGTCCCTCCCCTCCGCAGCATCCTTTGACACGAAACGCTGGTTTCGGCCCTGTGTGACCCGAGCGCTGTTTCCGAGGCGGTGGGAGCAGCCAGGAGCGGATTCCCCGGGCTCTGCAGCCCCCCGAGGGAGGGTCCGAGCCGGGTTCTGCACCCCCCGGGCTCCGGGGAGGGTCCGGGCCGGGTTCCACACCCCCAGAGCTCCGGAGAGGGTCCGGGCCTGGTTCCACAGTCCCCCGGCCCCGGCTGCAGCTGCGGCGCTCGGTCGGCAGAGGGCGACACAGCGCCACGCCCGGGACCCGCCCGCGCCCCCCGGAGCCCCCCGGGCTCGCCGCGTTCTGCCCGCGACACCCCCGGGCCGGGCTGGGCCGGGCTGGGCCTGTCCCGGACGGCACCGCCCGCAGCCCCGGGCCCCCGTGAGACAAAGTCCTGCTGAGGCCGAGAGGAGATTCCCCTGCCCGCTGGGTGGGGGGGTGGGGGTCCGTGCTGTGTCCTCGGAGCCCCCGCACTGTCACATCGGTGTCCCCGTGGCCCGGCCCGCAGCCCTCCTACACCCAGGACTGCTAGAAAGCTGTGATGAGGAGGGGGGGATTTATCAGTGGTGAGACAGAGTGAATTAATCTTCTCATCTACTCCACGGCACAGCCTGGGCATCCATCCCCCCAGCTCTGCTGCCTCGAGGCTCTCGGATGTTTGGTTGGGGTCTGCAGGCAACATGTGTGGGGTAAATCCTGTCCCAGCGGCGTGCCAGAGCCCCCGTGGCACTGGAGGGCAGGAGGGAGCTGCAGCGGGGCACATCAGGACAGGGCAAAGCTGGCCCGTGGCTCTGTCCTCTCTCGTGAAACTCCAGGGCAGGCCGAGAACATTTGCAGCTCTCTCGGCTTCCCACAAACAGCCTTGACATTGCACTTCAATCACCCGCAGTTATCAACCATGGGTGGTTTCTGTGTTATTTATTTCCTTCCCCAGACATCCGGCATGGAGCAAACAGCCGGGATGAGACTGTTCCAGCTCCCACCGGGGAACTGCTGAAGGACCTGTGCTCCAGCCTTTGTTCCTGTCCCTGTTCTGGGTTTCAGCATGCCCCCAAATCCAACGGGAAGCACCGGGAGCCTGTTCTTGCTCCCAGGATGTCCGAAACCCTGGAAATACAGCCCAAAGTCTCAGCGGGTAAATCAGCTCCTGTCTCACCCTGTGTGCTCACGCCGGTGACTGCTGCATCCACAGGCTCCTGGACGTCCCTGCTTCCCCCTCAAGAACCCATCTCGCCACCGAGCCGGCCTCACGTCTGCTCTGCACAAACCCCCACCAGCGCAGCCAGCACCTTTCAGGGGCAGAATTTTCCTTTTTTTTTTTTTTTTTTTTTTTTTTTTTTTTTTTTTTTTTTTTTTTTCCCTCGGGACATAGGCCCGAGGCGGGTGGGGTTCGGGCGATCCTCAAAGTGGCCTCGCTCGCTTTTCTTCTCCCCGTTCCCCTTGGCGCAGCGACGGGAGGGAGCCGAGCCGAGGCGGGGAGAACGGCCAGGCGGGGTGGGCACCGGGGGGCTCGGGAGGGCCGGAGCTGCGGACGACGGAGCGGGGCCCGAGGGAACGGCGAGTGGGATCTGGGTCCGGAGGGGTCCGCGCCCCGCCGCGCCCCACACCTGCCCCGTCCCCGCCGCTCCCGCCCCGCCCCGGCCCGAGCCTGGGCGGGTTCACCGGCTGCCACTCCGCCCCGCCCCGCCCGCCCGGACTTTACCTCCCGGCCGGGCCCGCGCCGTTCCGGGCCATGTGAGCCGCGGGGCCGGGCCGCGGGGCCGCACCGGCTGCGGGATGGAGCGCAGGAAGGTCTTCGTGGCGCTCGACGTGCTCTGCCTGGCGGTCGGTGAGGGCTCCGTACCGGCCGCGGGCGGCTCCGGAGCGTCCCGCGGGTGCCCTCGGTGGGGCCGCGCCCTGGGTTGGGGCCGAGCCCGCGGGAGGTACCGTGGGTCTGCGATCCCGCTCTGGCCCGTGGCACCTGCCCGGCCGGTGTCCGGGGCTCCGGGCCTCCCCCGAGAGCCACCGGCGGCGGGAGCGGGCGGGCGGGGCCGGCTCCTGCCTCAACCCTACCGGGCTCCGTCGGGGTTCTCGGTTCTCGGGGCCGTTCCCTTTTCCGGGAACGGTCCCGCGGGGGGGTGGCGGGGCGGGAGCCCGGTCTGTCCCTGGCCGGGACGCTGCGGGAGGGTCCCGAGGCTCGGGCGGCACCGGGACTCTTCCTCCGCCCCCGCCGCCCTGGCCGCCTGCCCGCCGCCGAGCCCGGGCGGACGGAGCGGGGCCGGGGGCTCCGCAGCTCCGGGCCGGTGGGTTCCTCCTCCTAAGACCCCCCCCACCCACCCCAGTGCGGGTAAATGTTTCTAAAACTGCTACAAGGAAGTAACGAATTAAGAGGGACTAAAAATAAAGGCCCCGATCGGGATCGCGGCTGGAGCTTCCCTGGCTGCGGGGCCGGGGCGGGGGGGAGAGGCCGGGTCCCCGTGCCTCTCGGAGCGCCTTTCCCTCCTGTGGGCCGGTGCTTTATATTTTTAGGGGAGCTTTTTTTGGAGGATGAAATTATCCCGAAAGAAAATTGGTGTCTAATTTGAGCTGAAAATGGACGTCTGAGGTGTGCGGGGAGGAGGCGGAGGGCACTGGGGGCCGCTTCCCTGCCCTCGGCAGCCCGGCGGGGGTGGCGGGGCAGCCCCCGGTGGCTTCATCGCCGCGCTCCCTCCCGCCCCGCTCGGTGAGCGCAGGAGGCGGCGGGACCCCTGGGCCGGGGAGGCGGGGACGGGCGGGGACAAAGGTGCGGGCTCCCGGGAGACGGAGGAACAAGGGGAGGTGGAAACCGCCGGGAAAGGCGGAACTGGGAGAGGAGCCCGGCCTTAGGTGGCCTCCGGGGAGAAGGAGGGGGCGCTTCCCTGGGGAGCGTCCTGGGACCCGTCCTTGGCTGTTCCTCTGCAGGGATGCAGCAGGGGCGGGGGGCCCAGCCCAGCGCGGGGCTGGCGCGGCCGCTGTGCGGCGCAGAGACCCCCAAACCCCTCTGGATCTCGGGGACGGTTCTGTCCCGGGTGAGCTCGCAGCTGCCCGTGGCCGGGGTTGCAGAGTGCTGGGTGGAAAAGCCTCCTTGCCCAGGCTGACCCAGCCAAGGCAGCCTCTCTCCAGAGCCCCGAGGAGCCCGGGGGAGAGGAGAGGCTGGCAGAAACAAGGGCTGTGGGAGGATGAGGGGAGCAAGCCCAAGTGCCTTGGAGTCCTGCTGTGCCTGGACTTGGTCGTGCACCAGCATCTCCCAGCGCTGGCTCTCCCGGAGCTGCTGTGAGATTTCTGGGATGATCTGGGAGCCCTTCCCTGCCGTAAAACAGGTTTACAAGATGCCTGTGCTCATTAATTTTATCAGCTCTGTCTTCCTAGGCTGAATGCCTGGGCAGTGTGAGGAGAGGGCACGGGATCAGGCCTTGCCACTGTTGTGCCTGGGGAGGAGTGGGGCAGCCCTGGAGGCTCCTTGGGTGCCCGTTTGTGGCCGTCTCCTGTGGTATCTGGGTGCTGCAGGCATCTGTGAGCTCTGATAGGGCCCTATCGCTGTCAGGGCAGTGCACTGGTGGGTTCCAGTCCTCCTGCCCTGGGTACAGGTGGCTCAGGACTTCATCCCTGAGTGGGAGATCCCTCCCTGGCATCGGGGAGCAGAGACTTAGGGAACGGGAGATGGGCGGTGCTGTGTGCTGGTGTGGAGCCTGCTGGCTGCTGTCCCCAGCCCTCACCTCTCTCTGCCTTGCAGCATCTCTGCCCTTCATCATCCTGACTCTGGTGAACTCCCCGTACAAGCGAGGCTTCTACTGCAACGATGACTCCATCCGCTATCCCTACAAGGCAGACACCATCACCCACGGCCTCATGGCTGGGGTCACCATCCCCTGCACTGTTATCATTGTAAGGAGCTGCCACCCCCTTTCCTCCTTGTATCTGGAAGCTGGGGCCCACCACAGCAACAACACCCTCAGCTTGAGCCCTGCTCTGCTTGGGGGCTGCAGCTCCTGCTGGTGTGGCAAGACCCACGTCCCATGGGACTGGGTCCTTGCAGGGAGGGGAGAGGGCCCCTGAGCTCCTGTGGCAGGCGGGTGCCAGGGGTCCTGTGCCACAGAGCCAGAGTGCCCTGCGCCCCTGGGGAGCTGCTCAGTGTCCCCCAGCCCTCACCTTTTGTCCGCTGGTCCCTTCAGATCTCATCAGGAGAGGCGTACCTGGTCTACACCGAGCGTCTCTACTCCAAGTCAGAATTCAACAATTACCTGGCTGCTCTCTACAAGGTGGTTGGAACCTTTCTCTTCGGTGGGGCCATCAGCCAGTCCCTGACTGACCTGGCCAAATACATGATCGGCCGTCTCCGGCCAAACTTCCTGGCTGTCTGCAATCCTGACTGGTCCAAGGTGAACTGCTCCATCTACGTGCAGCTGGAGAACGTCTGCCAGGGGGAGAGCAGGAACATCACCGAGTCCAGGTGAGCCACGGTGCTACAGGATGTGTCTCTTCCCCCCTGCCTGGCAGTGCTGGGCTCACAGTGGCAGCCCCAGACGGGTGTTGATGCTCTCTTGTTGTGGGACAGAGCCCGCTCATGGCCTGACCCATCCCTTTTGCCCCACAGACTGTCCTTCTACTCGGGACACTCTTCCTTTGGGATGTACTGCATGATGTTCCTGGCGGTGAGTGCTGTGCTGCAGGAAGCCCCCACGGACCCCCAAAGCACCCCATCACTGGGCTGGCTGCTGAACCCCTGCCCTGGGTGATTTCTCCCTTCTCCCACCCAGCTCTACGTGCAGGCCCGGCTGGTGGGGAAGTGGGCCCGGTTGCTGCGTCCCACCATCCAGTTCTTCCTCATCGCCTTCGCCATCTACGTGGGCTACACCAGGGTCTCCGACTACAAGCACCACTGGAGTGACGTGCTGGTGGGGCTGCTGCAAGGGGCTCTCATTGCTGTCCTCATTGTGAGTGTCCCCCCTGTATAACTGGCTACGGCGCTCAGGAGCGAGGCAGGGAGTGTATCAGTGAGGTTGCGTGGTGCTCTTGCAAGCAAGAGACCACTCTTTTATTTTCTGACTCTTTTTGTACATTTTACAAATTGCTTACCCCAGAGGTGGGACCCTTGGGAACTACTGGTTATTTTCTAGGGACTATCACTGAAGCCCCTCCTCTGGGAAGAGATGTGGGAGCTTCGGTAGTTTACTGAACATGACTTTGTGCTTCAAGACCTTGCTTGGGAATAGAGTTCCCAAAACCAAAACAAGCAGGCACGGGCATGGCAACACCCCCTGTGCACCCTCCTGCTCGGCCCAGCTCCTCTTGGCCTAACCCCGGTGTCCCCCTTTGCCCACTGCTCTTTTTCAGGTCCACTACGTCTCCGACTTCTTCAAGGCCCGTCCCCCCCGGCAATGTGAGGAGAAGGACCCGGAGCGCAAGCCCAGCCTGCCCCTCACCCTGAGCGACCCCGACCACAATCACTACAGCTACCGGGGTGCCCCGTGAGCCCGGAGTGCAGAGCTGCCCCCCCTGGCCGTGCCCCTGCCCCCGGGGTGCTGGCTCTGTATTGACCGTGGGCTCCACAGGCCCTGGTGCCTCTGGCTGACACCAGTGGGGTGGGCCAGCCCTGCCTGTCCCCAACTCCCACAGTGCCACGGCTCCCCCGTGCCCGTGGGGCCGGGAGCCGGTGCTGCCAGCGCCCTGCCTGTGGCAAGGGGATGTCCTCACCCCCTTGTGTGTCTGAGTCACGTCCCAAGGCTGCTGTCCCAGCCCTCCGTGCGGAGGGAGGGGAGGGTGGCACGTGGGGGTGGATTTATTGGGCTGGCAAAGCACGCTGAGCGAAAGAGCAAACTCCTTGGGAAGTCTGAGATTGCCTGTGTGTCGTCCCCGTCAAATTCTCCAGCCCTGTACAAGGAACTCCCTTTCCCTGACGCTACTTTCCTGTTTTCCTCCAGTACAAGTACAAATCTTCACAGGCGCAGGGGGAGGAGGACAGCTGCTGGGCTTGCTACACTTTTTTGGAAAAGGATTAAAGCAAGCCAGAGCTCTTCTCTTCTCCATTGATTACCTTTAAGAGCAGTCCTGCCCACCAGCAGCTGCTGTGAGCAAAGGGTGCCTTGGCAGGCTCTTCTCTGGCTGTGCCCAATTCTGCAGTGCTGGGAGCCAGAGCTCTTTGCCCCCCGCCCGCTTCACGCCTGGCTTGGGCAAGGGGATGCTCCAGCCTTTGTGCCTCCTGCAGCTTCAGCTGATGCTTTAGAGGGTGTGTGGCGGGGCTAGGGAGACATTTTCTGTGGTAAAGGAAAATAAATGGGGATGTGGAGCTGTCCAAATGTCCTGGGAAGGTGGGGGCAATGGGTACGGAGCAGTCCCATCACTGACACTCAGCTGCCTCCAGCACTGGAGTGCTGTGGGTCTCTTTTTAAAATACATGCATTTTCATTATGATGTTGTTTTTAAATTAGATCATCCTTAAAGAATGTCTGTGTCAGGCCTGTTCTCTTTTCTCATCGATGTTCCTGACCTTGGAGTGGATGGGGCTGAGGTGTTTGGGGTTTTCTTTTCCCAGGAAAAGGTGTCTGAAAGCCCCTCAGCTGTAGGTGGGGGCTGTCAGGGCTGCTAAGCCATTCTCCCAGTTGCTCTGGGAAAGGTGTCCAGGGCTGCTGGGAGCAGCAGCATCCTCGAGCCAGGTCCTCCCTGCCTGTGGTGCCTGTGAGGTGTCACGTTCACAGGGGTTGTGCTTTGGCCAGGCAGCCCTTTGAGCTGAAGAAGAGATGTGGCTGGCATGGGGCTCCAAGCCCCATCCCAGCCAGGTCCACCCTGGCACTGCCTTTTCCCTGATTCCAGGAGCCTCCTGCACTCCCCAGCATCGCTGCTCTGTGAGCGAGGAGGGAAAGCAGGGAGAGGCTCTTGGAAAAAGTGATGCTTTGTGCCTGCAGCTCTCTTGGCTGCTCCAGCAGCCGGAGCTGAGGGAAGGCAGGGAGGGAGCTGAGAGCCTTGGAACCCCTGGCCTGTGTCCCTCTGCTGCCCAAGGGCTGTGGTGGGGACAGGTGACAGGGCCAGGCTGCAGAGCCTGGGGGCACAGGGTCTTCTGACTGCTGGGAAGAAACGGGGGAGGGTGGGAGGCAGCACCCTGGAAGTCTGAGGGTCTCCCAAGTCCCTTTAGGGTGGAATGGGCAGTGCCAGGGTCAGCTCTTGCCCACGCTCGGTGAGCGCAGCTCCTCTGTCCTGCTGGGAACAGCAGGAAGCCCTGGGCTGGCTGCGTGGTGTTGATGTGCTTGTGCAGTGTGGGTGACTCCAGTCTAGACAAGCCCTGATCAAAAACAACCTCCCTGTGCGGAGGGAACTCCCTTTCCCTGACGCTACTTTTCTGTTTTCCTCCGAGAGCCTTCTTCCCACAAGTACTTCCCTGCTCCCCCAGCAGGGTCCTTCCCCCATCCCAGCCCTCCAGGCTGGTTGTTTAGTATCTGATGGTGTAAAACAAAGCTGGAGGAAGTTCCAGGGCAGGGCAGCTCTGCCGCAGGGTTTGCAAACAAAGCTCTGCAAAGGCTCAGCAGCTCCCGGAGTTGGGCAGTGAGGCACAGCCCAGGTTTGGGAGCTGCCTGCTTGATTTTCCTTTGGCCTGCTGCGCTGCCCAGCAACTGCCCCAGTTCCTGGCACTGCCTCGACAGCTCCTCTGTGCAGCCAGGAACGTGCCTGCTCCCTTCCCTTGAGATCTGATTGCGCCCCTTGGATGCGTCTCTGGAAAAACCAGCCGGGCCACAACGCTGCGGCTCCCAAGGGCAAGGCTGGCTGCTGCCTGCTGGGAGCTGGGCTGCTCCATCCCCCGGCTCACAGCTGCAGGATGGGCTGAGACCTGACCCAGCTCACAGCATGCCAAGCCACATGTGAGCTGCAGGATCTCCTGAGCCATGTCCAGGCACAGCAGCCTGCTCCAGGTGTGCTCCCTGGCCCATCTCCGGAGGGATGGGGATGCCAGCAGAGCACCTGGGGAAAGGCAAAGCAGGTCCCTTGTCTGCTGTGAAGTTTGGGATCCATCCAAGACCTGGTCAAGGCTGAATGCCACAGCACCCTGGGAGTTGCAGCTTCCAGCTGGACCCTGCTGCCTTGAGGGTCTGAGCCCCTGGAAAGGCTGGGTTGGGCTCTTGAGAGGCTGGTACTGCTCCTGGGAGCTGAGGAGAGGGGGAGCAGGGCCCAGGGGTGGGATGAAGCCTCTGTGCCTCTTTCTTGGCTCGAGGCTTGAATTGAACCAATTGCAGGGATGAAACAAAAGTGGAAAGCAGCCGTATGGAGCCCCACGTGACAGGTCACCCAAGCTGCTGGAGGACCTCGTGTACCTCGCTGGGTGGGTCCGAGCCGGTAAGAGCTCTGTCCATCCTGTTTGGTGAGCGCCAGGAAGCCCCTCTGGTGCTCAGGGTGAATTGTGGCTCTGGGCAGTGTGATGACTTGTGGATCCAGTGTCCACCCTTTTAAGTGGGTGACTCAGGAGCTGGGGATCCAGTCCTGGTTGTGCTGGGGCAGATTTTTGCTGCGGGCTGAAGCCAAACGGCGTTGGCCTGCGAGGCATGGCTGGGACCTGATGAGAGCCGTCCTGTTCCCCGGCGTCAGCAGCTCCACGCACCAAGCACTCTGCCAACACGCCTCCCTTCCAAAATAAGCTGCTTCTGGCAGCACACAGCCAGGATCTGGCTTCCAGCCCTGCTCTAGAGGGGGCCTGGAGCTGCCTCCCCCAACCTGTGCCTCCTGGCTGCTTCCCACCGTGCCACGCAGCATCCTCCCTCCCTTCTCCCTGGCACCTGGGACTCGTGCCGCTTCCACGGGCTTGGATTGCCCCCGGCCCGATCCCCCGGGTTTCTCCTCGCTCTTGGCTTCTTTCCCCGGCTGAGCGGGGCAAGAGGCGGGCGAAGGGGCCGAGCTCCTCTGTGCCTGCAGCAGCTTCCAGGAGCGGGCAGCGGCCCTGCCAGGAAGGATGTTACTCATCCCCTAAACATCCCCTTCCCTGGACGGCAGCCACGGGAGATGCTGAGGCCAAATGCGCCCCGGGCTCAGGGGCCTGAGGTGGCCGCGGCTCGGGGATGTGCTGGGGGACACCGATGCCATCTCACCCTCCAGTGGGATGTTGGCAGCCTCTGCCTGAGGGCAGCCCACGCCGCCGGGCCTTTCCCCCTCAGCCTGGAGTGGTCGGGGAGGCGGTGGGTGCCGGGCCAGGACGTGCGGAGGTGTCGGCGCTGGCCCATGGGGGTCTGGGGGGAACCCAACGCCGTGGGGACTGCGGGGATGGAATCCGGGCTGAGCTTTCCGAGCGGTCCCGGCCCCGGGGGCAGCGGCCGGGAGCGGGCACCGTCCCGACCCGCCGGGGCGGCAGGGGGCAGCAGGAGCCCGGCGGAGCCTCCGAGCGGAGCCCCGGTGCCCCGGCCGGAGGAGCCCCCGGCCCCGGCAGTGCCGCCGCCCAAGCTCCGGTGTCCCCCGCGCTGCCCGGTCCGGCTCGTCCTGCCGCGACACTGCGTGGATCCGGATGCTCCCTCCAGCCTCTCTTCTCTTTCTTCTCCTGCTCCTCCTTCTCTGATCCCACCAGCGCCGCCTCCCCCCACTCCCTTTAATCGACGTTTCCGCTGAAATGTGCCCGCTTCCACGGATTTCTTTGATCTCACTAAGGGAAGAAGGGGGTTATAGAAGAAATTAAATTGGCGCAGAAGGAGGAAAAGAGAGAGAGGAAAGCACTCTCGGGGGAGGTTGTTAAATGTCTCCTCTTTCTCACCAGACCACCAGCCAAGAAAGGACCTGTCCTGGCCGGTGCCTGTCCCGGGTCACCCGCGCTTGGCGCTGGCCGGGGATGCCCCTGGGGTGGCACCACTGGAGCCTTCCCCGCCTCGCAGGAGCCCCGGCCCCGCTCGAGCCGCGCTGGCATGCGGGGAGCTGGCAGCCCAGCCCCGGGGAAAGCAGCCAGAGGGTACGAGCAGCAGTTTTGTTTTCTGCCGCTTGCCAGGATCCGCGCAGAGCTGCGGCGCTGCCAGGGACGTGCTCTCGGGAAGCGCTTGGCTGCTGAGCCCCGGAGCCCTGCGGGGTGGCTGGCTCTTCTTCCCCACCGGCCCTGGCTCCCGCTCACGGGCAGCTCTGACCCGTGGCTGCGGGTCAGGGGGATGTTCCTGGGTCTTTTCCTGCCGCGGCGTTTCTACCGAAGCAGAGCCAGGTCCCTGCGGTCAGGGCAGGGATCACCCTGCTCCCGGCCTGTCCCTGCCGCTGTCTGAGCGCTGCCCGCTGCACACCCAGCGCGCTGGGAGCCGGGTGGTGCCTGCCAAACCCTGCGCCTCTCCCCGGCCCGCTCCGCCCGCGGAAACAGCCGCGGTGATGGATCTGTGCTACCAGGGATGGGGTAGAAGGAACTGCTGGTGAGGACAGGAGACACGGCAGTGACAGGATTTTTCCTCCTCAGTGCTGGAATGGCGTTTGCCGAGCCCTGCCAGCATCGCGGTGATGCTACAGGCAGGAGGGACAACCCAGCCTGTCCCGAATCCCGTCCCCTGAATGCCTTTGGAGCCTCCCCGAGCAGAGCGCGGTGTGCGGGGGCTGCTGCGGGGCGGCTGTGCCTGAGGCAGAAGGGATCAGCAGGATCCTGCCAGGGCTCCCTGTTCTCTTCTTCTCCCTTAGTTTCTCCACTCAGCCAGGTCCTCACATATAGCTTGGCCCCTTCAGCCCCTTGGTGTAATGCTGGGAGGCAGAAGGGCAGAGGGGGACGGGGTTCCCAGGCTGGGGGGATGGAGGTTTAGAACAGAGATGGTGCCTCAGTCCAGCTCTAAACTGCCTTTTTTTTTTCTATTTTAATATTTCGCCTTAACGTGACCTTGGCCAAATTATTTCCCCTCTGTTTGAGATTTATGGGTCTCTTCCAGAAATGATCTGTTCTGGCTACGAAAATAGACACGGTGCTGTTATTACATTTTAAAATATAATAAGGGTTGGGGAGACTGCTCTACTGCTGCTCTCCCAAAGAGCCCCCCCTCTCTCTCTCCAGAGCACAAACCCCACTGGTCGCTGGTGTGGGGCCAAGGGTGGTGCAGTGAGAACAGGGGTATCCCCAGCTCCGGAGTGGGGGAGTCTCTCTCTCCACCTGCCCTCAGCAGAGCTGGAGTAACGGGAGAGCTCCCATCTGAGATCGCAGCCCCTCTCAGAAAATCCCGGGGCTGCCGGGGAACAGATTGGACAAAATGGGGCTAAACGAGCTGGGCAGTCCCTGGCTCCAAGCTGGAAAATCCTGCTCCCAGCCAGAGGGGCCAGCACAGCCCATCACCCCCGGGGCTGCTGAGTCCTTCGGGCCCTTGCACGGTCCTGCTCCGTTTCAGCGGGTTTGTTGAGGTTATGATTGTTATTGTTCTTTTCTTCCAGGGGCTGGGGAAGGGCTCTGCTTCTCCCAGCCTGTACCCACCCCTGGCAACCAGAGCCGGTGGCTGGCCACGGTCTGTCCCGTCAGCCGAGCCATCGCTGCCCTTGGCCGGCGGCGGCACCGCCAGGATGGTGCTGCGGTGAGGAGGAAAGGGCTGCTTGGCCTGCTCCTGGATTAAGGTTAAAGAGGGGGAGAGGCCGACAGGCTCCACACAGCTGCTGCTCCTCAAAATGTTTTATTTCCTGCTCACTGTAAGCCTGGATTGACCCGCAGCAGCAGCAAACGTCGAGCAACCAGCGATCTCCCCGAAAGGAACTAAATAAAACCACCGGAAAAATCCACGAGGAAGCCCGAGTGGGTTTGTGGGCACGCTGGAAACGCCGCGAGCTCTGGGAGGACAGTGACAGCGCTGCTGGGGATGCGGGGGCTGTCGTGGGGCTGCTGGGATGGGGACATGGGCGTCCCTTTCCCATCCCAAGGGATGTGGGGTGACGGCAGGGAGCTGGGGGCTGTCAAACCCCTTTTCCTGAGGCTGAGAAAGCGGGCTGGCCCAGGAGCCTTGCCCAGGAGCTCTGTCTGGCAGAGGGATGCTGCTGCTCCCCCCGCCATCACACGGGGCAGGGAATTCCCTGTGAGGCGGGACCGGCAGCCCGGGAAGGGATGTGGGTGGTACGGGTCGGTTTATTTTCATAATCAAACAAAAACAAAAACAACAACAAAAGCAAAAACAAAAACAAACGAACAAAAAAACCTCCCAAAAAACAAAAAAACCCCCACCAAAACAAAACAAAGAGGGGGGAGGACGGGCACGGAACGGGACACGGCGACTTGTGTTTACCAGCAAAAAAAACCCCGAGGCCGAGCCTCCGCTTCCCGGGGCGGCGGGCGCAGCCCGCTCCGTTTTTGCGGGAAAAGCTGCGGTGCCGGAGGCGGAGGCGAAGCGAGGAAGGGCCGTGCCGTGCCCCGGGATCCCGCGTGGGGCGGCGGGGGCGGCCCGGTCCCGGTCCCCTCTCGGTGGCCTCCGGTGCCCCGGCCCCGCAAGGGTTAAACCGCAGCACCGCCCCCTCGTTCGCCGCTCGGCCTCCCTTGATTGACACCCCCAGCAACGGCCGGGCCCGGGCTGGCCAATGGGGAGGCAGCTCCGCGCGCCCCACGTGGGGGCGGCCGCCCTCGCCTCGCTCCCATTGGCTGGCAGCGGGGGCGATTGCCCGCACGGGCCAGGCCCCACGTGGAGCTGGCGCTCGCGCTCGTTCATTGATCGCGCTCCGCAGAGCGGCGGCCGCGCGGGCGGGGCGGGGCGGGGCGGGGCGGGGCGGGGGCTCGGCCCGGCTCGGCTGCACTCGGCTGCACTCGGCTCGGCCCGGCTCGGCTCGGCCCGGCTCGGCTCTACCGGGCTCGGCTCGGCCCGGCCCGGCCCGCCCCGCCGCAGGGGCGCGCGCCTGGGGCCGGGGCCGGGTCTGGGACCCGCAGCGCGGTGAGTCCCGTCCTGTTCCGTCCCGTCCCGGCGGTCCGGTCCGGTCCGGTTCGGTTCGGTGTCCGCCGGCCGGGGTCCAACCCCGTTTGGGGCTGGGTCGGCGACGAGGCCGGTGCCGCCCCGCGGTCGTACCTGCGGCGGGCGGCGGCGGGGCCATTGTCTGCGCGGCGCGGGGGGCCGGGGCTGGGCGGGTCCGCGGAGCCCGGAGGGAGCCCCGGGGCCCTCGGTCCCCGCGGGCGCGGGGGGCGCGGCGGGGCTGCGGGCGGGGCCGGGGCTCCGGGGCTCGGCTGCGGCTCCCGAAGGGCCCCCGCGCCCCCGGGCAGCACCGGGCGGTGACCCCCCGGCTTCTTCTCCAGGGCCTGATCCGGAGCTGGGAGCTGTTTCCAGGCGCCGTCCCGAGGCTGCGGCGGGGCCCGCGCGGCCGGAGGGTCCCGGGCCTGTCCGGTGCCGAGGATGTTCCCGCAGAACAGGCCCCCGGTGAGCCCACGCGTGGCCTCGTCCCCTCGCAGCGGTGCCCCCTCACAGGGCCTGCACCCCCAAACCCCGGCTCAGCCGACTGAGCTGTTGCTGTGTGTGACGCTCGGGAGCGATGCTGGGGCTCTTCCCAAAGCGGTGCTGAGCCCCAGCGCTGCGGGTCTGGGCTTTGTGAGGTGCTGGGAGCGGGATTCACCGTGGGACGGTGAACGGGCAGGCAGGGAGCTCAGCTGGGTGAGGACAGGCCACTGGGTCTGTGCCGTGCCCAGTGTCACCCGTGGTCATTAAGCCTTTCTGGCTCAGTGGCCAAAGTGATGCTGACAAGGCCCTTGGTGCCCGGTTGGGACCAGTTTCCTCTCCAATAACTCCTTGTGCAACCTCCTGCATGTGCTGCTCTCCCAGACGTGCCCGTAGCCTCTTCCCTGAGTGCAGGAAAGCCCTGGGGGATGTGCCAGCCTTGTTGGGCAGCAGCAGTGACCCTGGAGGTCCCATCTCTGCCTAGGCCCATCTCCAGGCACCCTCTGCTGCCTCAGGAGCCGCTGTTGCTGCCAGTGCCATCCCCAGCACCCCCCAGTCCCTCAAGCTGACTTACCCAGAGACCTTGGATCGCATCAAGGAGGAATTCCAGTTCTTGCAGAACCAATACCACAGGTGAGAAGCTGTGTGAACTGGGCGCTTCACAGGTGCTGCTGGGCAGCAACAGGCTCCTCTCGGTGCTGGGCTGGTGGACTGATCCCTCCAGGGGATGGCTGTGCCAAGCCTCACCTCAGTAGCTTGAAATGCCTCTGTTTGAGGGGGAAACTCAGCCTTTGCCTGCTAAAAGCCCTGGGAGGAGGTGCTGGCTTCCAGCACCCAGTTCCTGGGCTGAGCCAGAGCCATCACTTAGAGCTGGAGTCCCTCTGATCCCTGAGGCTGCTGTCCAGGATCACCTCCCCTTCCCCACACGGCAGGCGCGGGGCAGAGCAAGGTTTGAAAGGCAGCTGAGCTTTGCAGCTCCCTCCATTTGGGAAGCAGATGCTGGGGAGGGGGTTAAGAGTCCGTGCAAATTGCTCCCTGATGCCCAGATCCCTTTGCCGTCCATCTCCCCTTTATCAGCTCCTTCCCACCCTCTTTCAGGTGGTTTTTTGGCTTGTGCTGGGAGATGGGTTTGAAGCTGGGAGGACTCAGGGAAATCCTGTCACTGGGAGGACCAAAGTGGGGGGTTTCCTCCTTCTCCCTCTCTTCCCTCTTTATTTTTACAGCTTGAAGTTAGAATGTGAAAAGCTGGCAACAGAAAAAACAGAAATCCAGCGTCACTATGTCATGGTTAGTGAGCTCCACCTGAAGGGAGAAGGGTGGTGTGGGATCTCCTCTGAACCATCAAAGGATGTGCAGGGATGCTTTGCCTTCTCCTTGCATTTGGGTTGTGTGGCCAGGTCCTGAGATTTGGTTCTTGTGGCTGTTACTGTGGTTTTCCTCCGAAAAGAGCCATGGTGTTGGAGCAGGACTTTCTGCCACAGCTTGTGGTGGCAAATCTGCTCCTGTGTGGGTTGTCCCCATTCCTGCAGGAGTCCTGGAAGGACTGTGCCCATCCTGTGGGCTGCAGGGCTGTGCCAGAGAAACCTCTGCTCCTGGGAGAGGAGCTTGGGACTGTGTTGTCCCCATGGCCTGGCCAAACCGTGGCTGTTTGTGGCCAGGCTGCCCTGGTCCCTGCCAGCACCACGGAGGAATTTCTGCTTGTGAGTTCCCCTGGTCTCCAGAGCCGTGCTGATGCTGCCTTCTCTCCCTCACAGTACTACGAGATGTCCTATGGCCTGAACATCGAGATGCACAAACAAGTGAGTCTGGCTGGCTTGGGAGCTCTGTCCACCTCCTTGATCCCTGGCCCCGCTTTGCCATCTGGGCTCCTCAGGGCTGTCCCCACAGGTGACACAGGAGGTTGCTCCCTGCCCAGGGAAGGCTGTGCTTGTGGGAGATGTGTCCCCTTCCCTGTGCTTTGGAAGCTTTGGTGGCTCCGTGCCACCACCTTGGCTGCCTCCTTAGCTCTCCAGGCACACGTGGAGCACCAAACCCTGTGTGCTCTGGTTTCGGGTTCAGGGTGCTGTGCCTGGACTGTGATGCTCTTGTTGTGTCAGGCAGAGAGCCGTGGTGGAGGGTTTGTGCTTTCATGGCTGCTCACACCGGCTGTGAGTGGTCAGGGGGTGACTCTTGTGGAGGAGACCGCCTTCTTCCTCAGGGCAAGGTGGGCTGCAGGGCCACAGCAAGCTGATGGGCTCTGGCTCGATGCCTTTTGCAACTGCCTGCTGCCCACTGGCCCAGGGGCCAGGGAGCTGAGGAGCATTCTGAGGAGAAAGCAAGGTTTTGAGGTGCAGGGTGGGCTCTCCGGGGAGCTCAGGGCCGCGCATCCTCCCTCGCTGCTTCCCCATCCCTCCCTCCCTCCCTTCCTCAACTCCCTCCCTTCCTCCCCTGTGCCGAGCTCCGGGTCACCAGCTGCTCTGAGACAGAAGGTTTCTTCTCATCTATTTTTAAAGAGGCTGCGGAGGAGCCTGGCGAGGCGCGCTGCCGCCGCCTTCCCGCCCGCCCCGCGCCCGCCGACGCCAACTGTTGCGCGGGAGCCTGCTCGGGTGGGCACCCCGGTGCTTCTGGCCCCTGGCCCCAGCACAGGGGCAGCTCCTGCCAGCTTTGTGCCCGCTTGGGAGGCTGTTTTCTGCCGCTCGGCTCTGCCCCTCCTTATCCCGGCTGAGGTGTGAAGCTGCCCCCTTGTGAGGGGCGACGCCAAAGGGTCCCCGCCCCGGCCCGCAGCTTCTCCTCCCTGGAGGGCTGCGAGCTCCTCTCCTCCGGCTGCTGGTTCTCTTCCCAGCCCTCTCAGGCTCGTGTTTTCTGCCAGCCCCAGGTGCCGCTGGCCGCCGGCCAGTGAGCTGTCGGCGCTTTTAACAAGGGCCCGTAAGTCTGCTCTGACAGCCAGCGGCCATTGTGTGAGGAACGGGAACTGCCGGAGCCGCGGGTTATCGCTGCCCTGGGCTGGGGGGGGGGGATTGGGCCTCTGTCTCTCCTCCCCTTCCCCCAAATCCCTCGCTGCTCAGGGGCACAGGCAGGTCCTGAGCACTCCTGGCTGCCCCAGAGCCCCCGAGGCAGCGCTGGCCAGGGGCAGGGGCAGTGCCGTGGTGTGGCCTCTGTCCTCGCTGTGTCCCCAGGGTCTCCCCTGGTGCTCAGCAGCGCTGGCATCCCGGGCCAGGCGTGGGGGTTTTGTTCTGGGTTTGTTTGCAGGGAATTGGGGCTGGGGGCTGCCTGTGGTGCTGCAGCTCTCCAGGCAGCCACAGGCTTGGCAGGAGAGGATCAAGACAGGAAGGAGCAGGAGACGTTAATTTTTTTTTTTTTAATTTTTTTTTTATTGTTGCTTTGTTTTTGGCATGGAAGGGGCCTGTAGCTTTCTGTAAAACCACCTCCCCGAATCTGCCTGGCCTTGGACTTGCTCACCACGAGCCAGAGGGGAGGCGATGGTGCTGGTGGCTGGGGGGGCTGCAAACAGCGTGATCATTTTTCATGCTGAGAGCGTTAAAGTGCCAGTAAATTGCACATTAACGAGTGCGAGTGAATTGGAGGCAGCTCTCCCCAAGGAGCTGCTGCCCATCAGTGCATTAGGGAAGAGAATCCATCACTGCCGGCCCCGGGAGACAGCTAAATCCTTCCCAGAACTGCTGGCTGCCAAATCTCCTTGCTCCCCCCCACCCCGCCTCTTCCTTTCTTTTCTTTCTCTTTTTTTTTTTTTTTTTTCTCCTCCCTCAGAAGGGGAAGTGAGGGCAGGTGCCAGATTGTTTCTGTGCTCTGGGGCTGGCAAGAGCAGGTCGGCAGCTGCTCTGGAGGGCAGCATAGAGTGTCCCTGGGTCTGTGTCCCCACACCAGCCCCAGGGGCAGTGCTGTGGCTCCTCACCCTGGCACTTCAGCACCCGCACCAGCTGGGCGTGGGAGATGTGCCCAAGGTCCTGGCAGGGACATCCAGGGGTCAGTTCTGTCCCCTGGGGCTTTTCAGCCTTTGGTCTCATCTGGGGGCTGATGAGTGGCTCTGGGTTCAATCCCCTCCTCTCAGCCCTGTGCTGGCTGTTTTCACCCTCCCCACCAGGGTGGACAGGGAGCTCCTCGGGGCTTGAGACAGCATCTTACCTGGACACCTGTGCCCGGGACATCCCCTGCCCGTCCAGGAGCAGAGAGAGGGCTCCCTCCCGCCCCAGGGTTTAGGGAGAGCCGCCGATCTCCGTCTCCTCTCCGGTGCTGGGGACGAGTCCCCAGCTCTGCGTGGGCGTCTGGGCTGTTGCCTGGAGCAGTGTCTGCTCTCTCGGCCATCAGCAGGGGCAGGAGCCTCTGGGGCTTCTTCCCAGGGCTCTGTCTGTCAGGCCGGGGATGGCTGAATGTCTGAATGTCTGTGCTCCCCTGTCGCCGGAGCTGGGCGGGGTGGAGCCGGCGGGGGCTCTGGAATTTGGCAGGGGGGTGCTATAGGAACAGGGGGCTCTGGGAGCTGGCAGGGGGGTGCCAAGGGAACAGGGGGCTCTGGGAGCTGGCAGGGGGGTGCCAAGGGAACAGGGGGCTCTGGGAGCTGGCAGGGGGGTGCTATAGGAACAGGGGGCTCTGGGAGCTGGCAGGGGGTGCTACAGGAACAGGGGGCTCTGGGAGCTGGCAGGGGGGTGCCAGGGGAACAGGGGGCTCTGGGAGCTGGCAGGGGGGTGCTATAGGAACAGGGGGCTCTGGGAGCTGGCAGGGGGGTGCCAAGGGAACAGGGGGCTCTGGGAGCTGGCAGGGGGGTGCTATAGGAACAGGGGGCTCTGGGAGCTGGCAGGGGGGTGCTACAGGAACAGGGGGCTCTGGGAGCTGGCAGGGGGGTGCCAAGGGAACAGGGGGCTCTGGAAGCTGGCAGGGGGGTGCTATAGGAACAGGGAGCTCTGGAAGCTGGCAGGGGGGTGCCAAGGGAACATGGCACGGCACAGCACGACGCTGCTCTCCCTCCCCACGCTCTACACTCTTGATTGCCGGTGGCACTCGAGTGTTGCAGAAAAACAGCAGCTGGAAGGAGAGCACCTCTCCAGGGCTTCCTGGGCGGCAAGTGGTGGGCGTGGTGCCGGCAGGAGGCTGTGTGGAGGGCAGGGGGGAACCTGCTGGGGCTCCTGGGCTGGGGGCTCGCTTGGGGGTGGCCTCGGTGGCATGGCCTGGGGGGCTTCATGTCCCTGGCAGGGAGGAGCTGGGAGCTGTCCCAGGGCTCTCAGAGTGGGGAATGGAGGATGCTGGGTTTTGAAAGGGGCGTTGTTAGAACAGGAATTGTTCCTCCAGGGTGTTTTTCTGTTCCGTAGTGCTGAGCAGCAGCCCTTAGGGCTGAGTGTCAGTAGGGGCCAAGCAGCCCTGGTGAGGGGGCTCTCCCCGCAGCCCCTCAGGGTGGGGTCTGCCCTGCCCCTTGCCCTGACCGGGCTCTGCCTCTCTTCCCCTGCCAGACGGAGATCGCCAAGCGCCTGAACGTGATCTGCGCCCAGCTCATCCCGTTCCTGTCTCAGGAGGTGGGTGAGCCCTCAGGCCTCAGCCTGAGGCTGTGCAGAGCTCCCTTGGGGCCCAGGGAAAGAAAGGAGCCTGCCCCAGCCCCACCCTTCTCTCCCCACAGCACCAGCAGCAGGTGGTCCAGGCTGTGGAGCGAGCGAAGCAGGTGACTATGACCGACCTGAACGCGGCCATCGGGGTACGTCAACCCTCTGCCCACCACTTCCAGCTGCTCCAGGGCCAGGGCTGAGGGGCTCTGTCACGATGGCACCTCCCAGACTCCTGCCGTGCCTGGGATGAGCCCCCTCTTGCCCCTGCCTGCAACCCCTGCCCCTCGTGCCTTCTCCCCACTGGCGGCTGAATCAAGAGGAGGAGAGGGGCAAACCAGGCTGGTCGAGGGGCTGCCAGCAGCATTTGGGACGCAGGAGATGCAGCTGGGGGTGGGGTGGTGGCTGGCACCTGTCACTGTGTCCTGATGCCCTGTGGCCTGGGTGGAGGGGCGTCACCACCCATCCCCACCCAATTATTGCCTCCAGACTGCAGCAGGTCCCTCATCCAGCCCAGGGCGGGAGGGGTCGCTGGGAGGGACGTGGTGGCCCCCAGAACATTACTGGGGGCTCCCTGGGTGCATGCCCTGCCCCTCCACACCCAGCCCCCGTTGCTGACTGACCCCAGGCCTGCCTCTTGCCCCTTGCTTGCCCAGCAGCTGTCCTGGCACAGCCCTTCGACTCTGCTCTCTCCTCTGCTCTCCTCTCGTCTCCAGCACCAGCTCCAGACCCAGCACCTCTCGCACCACGCTCCCCCCATCCCGCTGACCCCACACCCCTCTGGAATGCAGCCCACTGGCCTCGCTGGCATCAGCAGTGCCTCAGGGCTGCTGGCACTCTCGGGGGCACTGGGGGCCCAGGCCCAGCTCCTCGCCAAGGATGACCGAGGGGTCCACGACACGGAGCCCAGGGGTGAGTGTGAGGGGAGCCAGACCTTGGGCTGGATCTGAGTGAGCCTGGGAACGGGTGGTGCTGGGCCCTGGGGCTCCCTCTGCCCTTCTGACCTGGACACTTCCCTGGGGTGGGGGCCTCTTGTCCATGCCTCAGGGCTGCCAGCTCGGCTGGAGTGGCAGGGGGCTTGCAGCTGCAAGGGATTTGGGTGGGGAACATCCTCCACTGACCAGCACCCTCGTGGCAGCGTGGTGAGGTGGGGTGGTGGGGGGGTCACCCTTGGGGGGTGCCTAGGACCACCCTGCTGCTGCTGTGCTGGTCTGGCCCTGCTGTGAATGCCCCAGCACCCCTGGGTGAAGGGGGTGAGTTTCCTCTGGGGCTCTTGGCGGTGACACAGCACGTCTCCCTTTCCCTCCTCCTCCTTCCTCCTGCTGCTGCTTCTTCTCTGCGTTGCCACAGCGACAGACCGAGACCCCGGCCCCGTAAGTGCCTTTTTCTTCTCTTGCACCGTTCTGTGGTGGCACCAGCTGTGCTCAGGACACTGGGCTGGGGCTCTCCATGCTGCTGGAGTCAGCCCTGCCTTGGGGTGCTGCCTGTCCCGGGAGCTGGGCAGAGCATCCCCAGGCCCTGACACTGCATCCCCTCATCCCAGAGCTCCCTGGCTCTGTCCAACGGGGAGCGTGCGCGGGCCATCGCCGAGTACCTGAGCAGCAGCAAGAAGAGGAAAGTGGAGGAGAAGGACTTTGTTACAGACTATGTGAGCCCAGGGCTGGGGGGGCTCGGGGTGACCCCATCCTCTCCTGTGGGGCGATGAGTGGAGCTGCCTGTGCCTCTGGCACAGCTCCAGGCAGGAGCGAGGGTGGCTGCAGCCCCTCTGGCTCCAACCCTGCTCCGCTTGCAGGGCAGCGACGCAGACAAAAGTGAAGACAACTTGGTGGTGGATGAGGTCAGTGTGCTGGGACACTGGGAGGGGTCTGGGGTCAGTGTGAGCTGTCCATCCCTGAGGGTGGGGGGCTAACAGGCTGCTCCAGGCAGAGGTGGGCATCACAGGGAGGTGCCAGTGGGAGTTGTGCTCCCTGACCCTCAGCAGCAGCAGCAGCAATGAGCCCCAGGATCCAAGCTGGCAGCCTGGCCCTTGCTCGAGCCACCAGCTCCCGATAACCTGGCACATCCCTGCTCTCCTGCCTGCTCTTCTCCCTGCTGATTTCCCTCCCCGCCTCCCCCAGGACCCCTCTTCCCCACACAGCGTCCACTCCTACTCGTCCCGGGAGAACGGGGTGGAGAAGGTTCCGCTGGGCAGGAAGGAGGCCATGCCCCTCAGCCCGACCTCCATGGCCTCCTCCAGCAGCACGTCCCCGTCTCGGAGCAAGGATGCACCCACGGTACGTGTGACTCACTTGGGGCCTGTGCTTGTGTCCTTGCAGCCCAGGCTCGGCTGACAGAGTGGCCAGACATGGGTTCCCCAACCTCCAAACCCATGGGGCAAAGTGCTGGAGGGACAGGAAGGGGCTCCTGCTCCATTGGATCTCGGCTCAAATCCCCTCCCACAGCCCCTTCAGCACTGTCTGGGCTGGGCTGTCATTGAGGGGGAGCTAACAGAAAACCCCTGGCAGGGGTGTGGTGCAGTTGCCACCTCCCCATTCTGTTCCTGGCAGGTGGAGAAGGCAGGGACGCCCAGCCTGAAGTCCAGCACCCCCACCTCGCAGGGTGACACCCTCCCAGGCTCCAGCAGCACCCAGCAGTTTCGCCCCGCCGCTGCCAAGGTCCCCGTGGACCCCCTGGGTGAGCTTGGCGCCGCTGGGGCACGGCTGGGTCTCCAAGCTCTGTCTCCAGGGCCCCATCCCTTCACTCTGCCTCTCCCCCACCAGCCCTGGGCCTAAGGAATCCTCTGGGAGTGCAGAGCCCCTACTCAGCTGCCTTCAGCTTGGCCCACCCTGCGGTCAACGGGGAGGTGGCCGGGACTGGTGCCTACGCCAGCCTGCACCTCATGTCCCCGCAGCTCAACGGGGCCGCGGCCGCTGTGGGAGCTGGAGGCTACGGGCGCTCGCCCCTGGTGCGTGACCTCGTCCCCCTGGGGCTCTGGGGCCACGGAGTGTGAGCCCCTCTCACCCGCTGTCCCCTCCAGGTGGGCTACGACCCTCACCCCCACATGCGCGTCCCAGGGCTGGTGACCGGCATGCAAGTGGGGACCTCGGGGAAGCCGTAAGTGGGGCAGGGGTGGGATGGGATGGGATGGGATGGGATGGGATGGGATGGGATGGGATGGGATGGGGTGGGATGGGATGGGATGGGATGGGATGGGCAGGGGATGGGGTGGTTTGTGGGGCTGAAGCTGGGCTGTGTGGACAAGCTGGGGGCAGCAGGAATGGGGGAAACAGCTTGTGGGGAAACCTGGGCTGTGGCTGTTGTGCTGCCGGGGGTATTCTGCTCGTGGATCTGACTCCAGACCGTGCTGCCTGTGTCAGACCCTGCGTGGCACCCAGCACTGCCCACGCAGGGCCCTGCCCTGCTCCTCACTGCTCTCTGCTCCCTCCCAGCGCCTACTCCTTCCACGTCAGCGCCGACGGGCAGATGCAGCCGGTGCCTTTTCCCCCCGACGCCCTGATCGGCTCCGGCATCCCCCGGCACGCGCGGCAGCTGCACACCCTGAGCCACGGCGAGGTGGTCTGCGCCGTCACCATCAGCAACTCCACGCGACACGTCTACACCGGGGGCAAGGGCTGCGTCAAGGTGTGGGACGTGGGGCAGCCGGGCACCAAGACGGCCGTGGCTCAGCTGGACTGCCTGGTGAGGAGGAGGAGGAGGAGGAGGAGGAGGAGGAGTGAAGTGTTCCCTCCCTCTGCCCTCCTGGCCGGGCTGCTAGCTCAGATTCTGGGGGGCATTGGGCAAGGAGGACTTCAAGATAGGGAAAAGAGACCCAAAAGAGGCTCCTTACCTCAGGATGTTCCAAGGCTTTGTTCTTGAAGGGAGTTCCAGGGGCAAAAGAGAATTAACAAGGAAGAGCAGGGGTTTATCCAGACCCTCTGTCCCAGGACAGATAAGCTGGCACTGAGCCAATTGGTCAGAGACAGGGAGGAAGGTAGGGTCAAACTCCATAGTTACAGGTTTTGGGGTTCCTTTTGGGGTAAACCATTCCCCAGAGGAATACAACAGAGGAGGAGCAGAAATGCCTGTGGGCTGGGGTTGGGAAGGGGAATGTGCCCCTGTTCCAGTGGAGGAGACAGAGGGGCCTTTCCCATCTGCACTGAGAGAAGGAGATGTGCCTCCTGCAAGCCCCTGTGTGCTCATCACCTCCTTCTTGCCCTGCCCTGTGGCCTGTCACCCCCCCACCCCCGTGCAGAACCGTGACAACTACATCCGATCCTGCAAGCTGCTCCCCGACGGCCGCAGCCTGATCGTGGGGGGCGAGGCCAGCACCCTGTCCATCTGGGACCTGGCGGCCCCCACGCCCCGCATCAAGGCTGAGCTCACCTCCTCTGCCCCCGCCTGCTACGCCCTGGCCATCAGCCCTGATGCCAAAGTCTGCTTCTCCTGCTGCAGCGATGGCAACATCGTGGTGTGGGACCTGCAGAACCAGACGCTGGTCAGGTGCGTCTGGGGCATGGGGGGAGCATGGGCAGGACTGCTGGGGGCTCCTCGGGCCAGGGACCACTCAGTCCCCTGCAGAATGTCCCTGCCTCTCCCTGTGTCTAACCTTGGCCACAGGATAGTGCCTGTCCTTGCAGCTCCTCACTGCTGGGCGCTGCCCTGCCCACACTCCGTGCTGCAGGTGCTGGCTGCCCTGACAGCTGTGCCCTCGCCCTCTCCATCCCCCCTCTTTCCCAGGCAGTTTCAAGGCCACACGGACGGTGCCAGCTGCATTGATATCTCCAACGATGGCACCAAGCTGTGGACGGGGGGGCTGGACAACACCGTGCGCTGCTGGGACCTGCGGGAGGGGCGGCAGCTGCAGCAGCACGACTTCAGCTCCCAGGTAGGGCTGGAGCCCTGTGGCAGCACCGTGGGGCCAGGTGGGCCCTGCTGGGCCACGCTGTGAGCCTGTCTGTGCCCTCAGATTTTCTCCCTGGGCTACTGCCCGATGGGAGAGTGGCTGGCGGTGGGGATGGAGAGCAGCAACGTGGAGATCCTGCACGTCACCAAACCCGACAAGTATCAGCTGCACCTCCACGAGAGCTGTGTCCTGTCTCTCAAATTCGCCTCCTGCGGTAGGCACTCCTCTCCTGTCCCCCCTTGCTCTGGAGCCTCATGGATGCCACCTCTGCTTGTGTCCATGAGTCGCAGGGCTCGTTGCACTGGGGGCAAGCATTTGTTTTGGTGGCCAGCCCTGTCCCTGGTGGGTGATGGCCAAAGGAGGGGTATCCATCCCTCTTGGAGCAGTGCTGCCTGCTGGAGCCAAACTCCTCTTTGTGTCCCCTCGGCTCGTGGTTGGCAGAGATGTGGCTGCCCCTCTGCCTGGGCAGGATCTGCTGCTGGGATGCAGCTGCTTGGGTCTGGTTTGGTGACATGAGGCTGCTTTGTCCCTCCACAGGGAAGTGGTTCGTGAGCACGGGGAAGGACAACCTGCTCAACGCCTGGCGGACGCCCTACGGAGCCAGCATCTTCCAGGTGGGTGGGGGGGCTCCTGGGGGGGGTGAGGCTGCCGTGAGCTGCCTCGTACAACCCAGCTCTAATTACGTGTCAGCGTAATTAGAGCCCCATAAACTCATCCTTGCAAGCCTCCCCAAGATCCCCAAGGAGCGGGGGTTGGTCTGGGGCTGCTTCTTGTGCTGACCCCCTGTTCTCTGCAGTCGAAGGAAACCTCCTCCGTCCTCAGCTGCGACATCTCCACGGACGACCAGTTCATCGTGACCGGCTCAGGGGACAAGAAAGCGACAGTTTATGAGATCATTTACTGAGCCCCAGAGGTGCCAACTGCGGGACAGGCAGGCGTCCACGTGGATGGACGGGTGGACTCCACCTGCCCTGCTGCTGACTTCCCAAAGAACGTGCAGCCAGTGGCTGTGGCATCCCAGCTGGAGGAGAAGCGGAGAGGGGTGGAGAGGTGGCCCTGGGACCGTGGCCAGGCAGCGTGCAGGCTGCTGCTCGGGGTGGATTTCCTGGGGACTTTCTCCTTGTTTTGTTCTCTTGTGGGTTTCTTTCTAAATCTAGACTGTGGGAGTTGGAGATAGGGGGGAGGTCTGGCATTGTTAGGGGTTTTGTTTGGGTGCTTTTTTTATTTTTGGTTTGTTTTTGGTTTTTTAACTTTTTGTTGTGGGGTTTTTATTTGTTTTAAGGCTCTGGGCCTGCCAGGGTGGATGGGCTCTGGCCTCACTTCCCTGCGTGCGTCCCAGGGTGTATTTAATAATAAAAAACAAACCAAAAACAGGCAGCTGTGCCTCGTCCTTGGCAGTAGCCTCGACGCTCCGTGGGAGTGGGATGGAGCCAGGTGAGGAGGAGCGAGACGGGGGCAGGAGCCTTGTCCCCCTTTGGTCACAACTTGCTGCTCCTTTCCTGTGCCCAGGTGGCTCTGAGGCAGCTCCTCTGTGGACTGGCCCTGGCTGTGGTGGGGAGCAGGAGGCAGGGATGGCTCTGCGGGGAGGCCAGCGCTGGAGGAAGCGGTTTCTGAAGGAAATGAGAGATCAGCACTCAGCACTCTCAGACCTTATCGGTCTGGCTGCCCGCCAGCACTGCCGTGGGCAAAGCAGGGCTGCTCCCAAGGGCCCCGGGGCTGGCAGGGGCTGCGGTGTGTGGGGCTCCTGCCCCCAGCCCAGCCTCCAGCCACAGCTTACCACAGGCACCCAGAGCAGGGCTGGAGCTGGAGCTGCTGCCTCTGCCTCGATGGGAGCATCCTCTGGCCAAAAGCAGCCCCCCAGGACACCCCTCAGAGCCCAGCCCTCGGCGCAGCTGCCAGCACTGGCTGGCAAAGCCCCCTGCCCAGAACCAACCCAGCCTTTCTTTTCTTTCTTTTTATTAGTAAGAGATTGAAAACATAGTTAAATACATTTCTTTACTGATAATTTACAGCCGTTTCTGTGGCAGAAAATGGGTGCCATTGAATCAGTAGCAGTAATTCAGGAGACACACACTCTCGGGCTTTGTCCAGCTCCCTGTGCAGCCGGCCTGAGGGACAGACAGGGCCCAGGATGTCCAGCCCAGCCCTTGCCCAGCCTCAGGGGATGCCAGGCTACACCCAGCTCTCCCCTCCAGCCTCCTGCAGGGATTGGGGCAGGAGAAAGGGGCCAGGGCCTTGGTTTGGTATCTGAAAGCAGGGGAGGAGGAGGGAAAGTGGAACTGCAGGAGGGCAAGTCCAGCACTGGAGGCCCCTTTAGGCAAGGTGTGCCCCCTTTCCTGATGGTGCAGGGAGGGTGACAGCAGTCAGTAAACCACCTCGTACACCGTGGCCTTCTTGTCACCAGAGCCCGTGACGATGAATTTGTCATTGACAGAGATGTCACAGCTCAGCACCGACGAGGACTCCTTAGACTGTGAGTGAGAGGGCAGGAGGTGAGAGCAGGGCTGGTGCCTGGAGCCACCACCATTCCCCTGCACAAGGGCCTCAGCCCACCTGGAAGATGCTGGCTCCGTAGGGCGCCCGCCAGGCGTTGAGCAGGTTGTCCTTCCCCGTGCTCACGAACCACTTCCCTGGGACAGGAGACAAAGTGGGTGTCAACGTCTGGGAATCCATTCAGGGGAGCTGAGAAGGGAAGGAGCAAACCAAAGGGATAAATCTGAGGCCATCCACAGCCCAGGCAGAAGAAATGGCCCTTGCCTACCGCAGGAGGCGAATTTGAGAGACAGGACACAGCTCTCGTGGAGGTGCAGCTGATACTTGTCGGGTTTGGTGACGTGCAGGATCTCCACGTTGCTGCTCTCCATCCCCACCGCCAGCCACTCTCCCATCGGGCAGTAGCCCAGGGAGAAAATCTGAGGGCACAGACAGGCTCACAGCGTGGCCCAGCAGGGCCCACCTGGCCCCACGGCGCTGCCACGGGGCTCCAGCCCTACCTGGGAGCTGAAGTCGTGCTGCTGCAGCTGCCGCCCCTCCCGCAGGTCCCAGCAGCGCACGGTGTTGTCCAGCCCCCCCGTCCACAGCTTGGTGCCATAGTTAGAGATATCAATGCAGCTGGCACCGTCCGTGTGGCCTTGAAACTGCCTGGGAAAGAGGGGGGATGGAGAGGGCGAGGGCACAGCTGTCAGGGCAGCCAGCTCCCCAAGAGTCAGCATCTCCCCCTGCGCCTGCCCTACAGCCCCTGCCCCAGACACACCTCACCATCGTCTGGTTCTGCAGGTCCCACACCACGATGTTGCCGTCGCTGCAGCAGGAGAAGCAGACTTTGGCATCAGGGCTGATGGCCAGGGCGTAGCAGGCGGGGGCAGAGGAGGTGAGCTCAGCCTTGATGCGGGGCGTGGGGGCCGCCAGGTCCCAGATGGACAGGGTGCTGGCCTCCCCCCCCACGATCAGGCTGCGGCCGTCGGGGAGCAGCTTGCAGGAGCGGATGTAGTTGTCACGGTTCTGCACGGGGGTGGGGGGGTGACAGGCCACAGGGCAGGGCAAGAAGGAGGTGATGAGCACACAGGGGCTTGCAGGAGGCACATCTCCTTCTCTCAGTGCAGATGGGAAAGGCCCCTCTGTCCCTTCCACTGGAACGGGGGCACATTCCCCTTCCCAGCCCCAGCCCACAGGCATTTCTGCTCCTCCTCTGTTGTATCCCTCTGGGGAATGGTTTACCCCAAAAGAACCCCCCTTGACCCTACCTTCTCCCTGTCTCTGACCAATTGGCTCAGTGCCAGCTATCTGTCCTGGGACAGAGGGTCTGGATAAACCCCTGCTCTTCCTTGTTCCTTCTCTTTTGCTCCTGGGACCCTTTCAAGAACAAAGCCTTGGAACATCCTGAGCTAAGGAGCCTCTTTTGGGTCTCTTTTCCCTATCTTGAAATCTTCCTTGCCCAAAGCCCCCCAGAATCTGAGCTAGCAGCCCAGCCAGGAGGGCAGAGGGAGGGAACACTTCACTCCTCCACCTCCTCCTCCTCCTCCTCCTCCTCCTCCTCCTCCTCACCAGGCAGTCCAGCTGAGCCACGGCCGTCTTGGTGCCCGGCTGCCCCACGTCCCACACCTTGACGCAGCCCTTGCCCCCGGTGTAGACGTGTCGCGTGGAGTTGCTGATGGTGACGGCGCAGACCACCTCGCCGTGGCTCAGGGTGTGCAGCTGCCGCGCGTGCCGGGGGATGCCGGAGCCGATCAGGGCGTCGGGGGGGAAAGGCACCGGCTGCATCTGCCCGTCGGCGCTGACGTGGAAGGAGTAGGCACTGGGAGGGAGCAGAGAGCAGTGAGGAGCAGGGCAGGGCCCTGCGTGGGCAGTGCTTGGTGCCACGCAGGGTCTGACACAGGCAGCACGGGCTGGAGTCAGTGGGCATTTAGAAGGGAGCAGGAGAGAGGTCTCAGCCAAGCCCTGTGTGATGCTTGAGGGCAGGAGGTGACCTCTCCATTAGCCACACTCCAGCCAAGGTGGACACTGCCCATTGTGCTCTGGCTATTGAGGGGTTTAATTAATTACCCAGCTCCTCGTTACCGCCAGCTGCCAGGAATGAAATGGCCGTGCTGGACTCGGGATTGGAGAGCAGCTCCCCCTCAGCCCTGCCCTGCCCTGCCCTGGGTGAGCCCTTGGGAGGGAGATGCTCCCAGCACCTGGCTCAGCCCCTTGTCACCACCCTCCCTGCAGCCCCGGGTGCGCAGGCACTTACGGCTTCCCTCCAGGGATGGTGGAGAGCGAAGAGGAGAGGGTGGAAGCCCTCAGGTGAGGGTGTGACTCAAACGCCACCTGCACGAAGCGAAGGGCACATGAGGAGCAGAGCAGAGGACACCAAAGCTGAGCTCAGGGCTTTCCCTGCACACCCTGGGACCAGGCCAGCCTGGCTCTGTGCAA
This sequence comes from Phylloscopus trochilus trochilus, assembly GCA_016584745.2. Classification (NCBI taxonomy): domain Eukaryota; kingdom Metazoa; phylum Chordata; class Aves; order Passeriformes; family Phylloscopidae; genus Phylloscopus; species Phylloscopus trochilus. The sequence continues at coordinate 201,763 of WQNJ02000044.1, read as the reverse complement.
GCTCCCTGCTCGCCGTGTCCTCATGTGCACTGACAAAAGCCAAAATGGGTTCCCACAGACACGGTTACGCACTGGCAGAGCCAGCAGAGGCTTCTCTGAGTGCACTGAAGCCTCCAGCAGCCCCACAACCCAGCCACCTCTGGAAGGGAGCCCTTCCTACAGCCACAGCCCCCGGGGTGTGCAGAGACACTGACCCCACCCAGTGTTGCCACGGTTTGTGCCTGCCATGTTTTGGTTTCTGGGAATTCTGCTCCCAGGACAGAACTGCTAAGCAAGGTCATGCTATTTGTAAACTTAAGATGTTTTCCACACGCTTTCCCATGGGAGGGACTTGGCGTGATGGTCTCTACAAGTGACCAATGGTTCCAGGGGTCCCACCTCTAAGGTGGGTGTTTGGTAAAAAGGTATAAAATAGGTTTGGACAATAAACACCCCGGCTCCCTCCTTGGGAGTCCAGCAGCCTTCTGATGAGCCCGCCCCTCTCCTCCTTTGTGTCCCACAGTGACAGCACAGGCCCAGGGGCCAGGCAGCAGAGGCAGAGGCAGCACAGCCCACCCCTCCCTGGGTGACTTACCACGGGGGAGCGGCCGTAGAGCACCGCGCTGCCCACCTGGGCTGAGAGGTGGATGCCCATGTAGAGCCCGGGGGCCGGGAGCTCCCCGCTGAGGGCAGCGTGGGGCACCAAGCCCAGGGAGGACGTGTAGGGGCCGGAGGAGCTCAGGGGGCTGCGGAGAGCTGCACGAGGAGAGACCCGCGTCTTGGCACCCACAGGTGCGAGCCAGCGTCACCCGGGGCAGAGGGGCGACAGCACAGCCACCCCCCCTCCAGCCCCCCACAGCCCAGCTTCATGCAGCCCCACCGAAATGACAGCTCCTCAGAGAAAAAACAGAGATAAACCCCCTGCCCTACAGCCCAACCACCACCCTGGGCAGGCCCGAGCCCAGCAGGCAGTCAGGGCTGTGGCAGTGGCAGAGGTGCTGCTGTTGGCCATGGCCCGTAGGTCTGATTTTTTGGAGCAGAAGGGCCCTGCCAGGCCTGCTGGTGGCAGCCAGGGTCCTGCCTCCCTCCATCCCAGCCCTGTCACAGCAGAGCAGAGCCCGGGGCTGCCCCTGGACACTCACTGACGGTGTCGGTGCTGGGCGCCTTGGCCGGGGGTGGCCGGAGCGCGATGGCCGAGCTGGGCCCGGGGCCAGGCGTGAGGGAGTCACAGGGTGGTGAGGAAGAGGAGGGCTTGGAGGTGGGAGCACTGGCCACAGAGTCGGTCTGTGCAGCAGAGGAAAGAAGAGCAGCTTCAGCAGCGGGACCAGAGCCCAGGCCAGCCCTGGCCAGCAGCCTCCACACCTTGCAGGGTGGAAGGAGCTCCTGGACGGAGCTGGACAGGGACTGGCCATCCAGGGCCTGCTCCCCTCTCTTCTCCTTTGCCCCTCGCACGTCCCCTCTTTCTTCACAGGTGCAAATACCCCCGTGCAAGCTTCAGGTCACCCCAAACTGCCCCAAACCCTGCAGTGCCCACCAGCACGAGACCCCACAGACACATCTGCTGCTCCCTCAAGCAAAAAAAAAAAACCTCCTCCTGCATGGGGAGGGCACCCCCATCCCCAGCCTGGGACCAAGAGGATGCCTGGCATGAACCAGCCTCTCCAATCCCCACAGCTATTTCATTCCTTGCCTTTTTTTTTTCCTTTTTTTTTTTTTTTTTTTTCCCTTGCCTCTCCTATTTCTTTTGCTTTTTCTGTCTGGGGATTTTGTCGACACCAGCAAAGGAGAGAGGAAAAAAAAAAAAAAAAATTAATAACAGAGAAAAGCTACGTGCTGTGCTGGCAGATTGCTCAGGGCGCTTTGTCTGCTCTAATCCGATTGTGCCGGGGAGCTGCTGCTCGCTGCTGCCTGCAGCCCCCAGCTGGCTCCTGACCCCAGATGGGGGGATGTATCACTTGGTCCCTGCGGTGGCTGGGAGGCCAAGGAGTGGCAGAAACGTCCCTTCCCCTTCCCACATGCTGATGTTTCAATCTGAGCCCTGGACTGGTGGTGCTTGGCAAGGAAGGAGGAGGAGGGAAAAAAAACAACAAAAAAAAAACAAAACAGGAAAAAGAAAAAAAAAAAATCAATTGCTAAGAGCAGCTCTGGGGAATCCTGCAGGCAGGAGGGTGGAGAACACTGCAGAGCCTGTGCTCTGCCCAGCAGCACTTACCCTGCACCTCTGCCCCAGGGTGGGGGGTGGCAGTGGGGACAAACCCCTGGCATTTCTCTGCCCCTCGTGCGCTGCAGCAGGCTGGCCCCAGAGAGAAAATTCAGGGCCGTGCTGCCGGCCCCATAGCCCACCCCTAACCCACCCAGGGGCTCCTTACCGGGTTCTGCTTACCGGGTTCTGCTCCTTGGGCGTGGTGCTCCCGCTGGAGCCGATGGACGCGGGGCTCTGGGGCAGCTCCCGGCGGGGTGGAGCCGGCCCGGGGCTGCCGGGCTCCGAGGGTGGGTCCTGTGGGGAGAACGGGAACCTCTCTGTGCATGGCAGGGACCACCAGCAGTCCCCCTTGGCCTGAACGAGGAGCATCAGCTCCCTTCTGCTCCCTGGATGAGAAACGGCCTCGATTTTGCTCTTTGAACGAAATGAGAGGTGACAGCAGGTTGAGAGGACACCGGTGGCCACGGATGCCTTCACACGGAGGGAATGGGGATCAGCACACGCATGAGGAGCTGAGACAGGGCTGCCATTTCAGAGGCAAAGCCACCCCTCAGCTCTTGCACTCCTCTAACCATTCAGTCAGCTCCGTGACTTTTTATCACCACAATGAGCAGCTTTCTTAAGTGTCATTTTCTGCAGGAATTTCCTGCTGATCTTCCTTTCAGGGCTTGTGTTTTTCTTAGGAAGTGGCACGAGTGAAAAAAGACCTCACCTCTTTTCTGTCCCCCTCTGTCTTCTAGGAAAGGAACAAGTATGTCCCTAAAAACATCTTCTCTACCAAGAACAGTGGTGGCTGGGATCAAGCTCTGTCACGAGTGCCTCAGTCAGAAAAGGTTGTCCCAGAAGCAGGTGGCAGTTCCATTGCAGAAGAGTGGAATTCAGTGAATCCCCTGCACTGAGGTGTGTTAGAGTCGAGGCTGCTCGAGGGCCAAGCAGGGCAGGACCTGGGCTGGGGGCCTGGGGCTGGCAGGGCCATGAAACTCCTGCCACCTCCATCCAGAGGAGCTGCCAGCAGCAAGCCCAGCTCCAGGGAGCTCTCACCCCAGCTTATCAGCCTCCCCCATTGCTGCAGCAGAGGGGCTGAAAGGGGATTGTGAAGCAGAGCCAAGGCTGTGGCTGGCAAAGCTGAGCCCTGGCTGGCACAGCCTTCCCGGAGCAGTGGGAGTGGAATCAGCCTTGGCTGGCACAAGGCACTGGAGCGGGGCTGGCACGTGTCCTGGCTGGCCACTGCTGCCCAGCAGCAACGAGCTGGAGCCTAAAGAACCCCAAAGCTGAGGAACCAGAGCCCTAAACCTAACAACTGCAGCTGGAGCAGGACACCTTGCCAGGCTGCGAGGGCTTACCTCATCCACCACCAGGTTGTAGTCACTCTTGTCCCCATCGCTGTCCTGCAAGGAGGGAGAAACCCAGAAGGGCTCAGTCAGGACGGGGAGATGCTGGACCAGGCTCTGCATTCTGCCCCAGGACCCCAGAGGGACCCATTTTTTCCTCCTGTACATCACTCCATGGACCAACACCAACCATGTCCTGCTGGCAGCGATCCAGACCTCAGGCTTGGTCCTAGAGTCTTGATCCTCAGCTAACTCAATCACCATCCTCCTGCTTAGCATTCTGTAGCTCAAATCTTGTTTTTAACTCTGTCTCTCTTGCAAGTTTTACACTCTTAAAATCTTTCACCAATAAATCATCTCTGCAGGGCCTTCCTGCTTCATCCTCCCCAACACAGGTTTAGAAAAACAAACGAGCAAAAAAAAAATTTAAAAAAAAAAAATCCCACCTGATTTCCCACTTTGCCCACCTGAAGTGCTTGGCTCCTCTGCTGTCTAATGGGAGGTCAGCACTTTGGTGTTCCTTGGGGGAGCAGAGGAACCTCCACCCACCCACCTCCTCCCACAAAACGATCCCAGCTTTGGAATCTCTTCCCTAGGCCTCCTCATTTGCTTTGTTCTTGCTCCCAGGACAGCAGGGCAGGCACGGGGCTCCCCAGCCACCTCCCCATCCCAGTTCCACCCCAGGCCCAGCCCTTGGGGCACTCACAGAATGCCCAGGCAGCTCCCCAGCCACCTCCCCATCCCAGTTCCCCCCACCCCAGCACAGCCCTTGGGGCACTCACAGAATGCCCAGGCAGCTCCCCAGCCACCTCCCCATCCCAGTCCCCCCACCCAGGCACAGCCCTTGGGGCACTCACAGAATGCCCAGGCAGCTCCTTCTCCTCCCGCTTGCGCTTCAGCCCCGTCCGCTCCTCGTCCTGCAGGCTCTCGGCAGGGGAGGAAGAAACGCTCTGGGGCAGAGAGGGAGAGGAAAGGTGTGTGAGGCACTGTGAGGGCACACACAGCCACCCCGCACCTCTCAGTGGGGTCAGGCCCTGCTCTGTGACCACCTCCACCCTGGCTGCTGTGGTTCTTGAGATCCACCAAGCCCAGAGCCAAGCGAGGAACATCCCCACCCTCTGCAAGAGCCAGGGGTGGAGCAGAAAATCCCCATCGGAGCCGTGTTTGCCTCACCTCAACCCTGCCGGTGAGGCTTGGGGAGCAGAATGGGGCCGAGCAGGAAGAACACCCCTCTCGGGTGCTGCTGGCAGCTGCGGGGGTGTCACACATCCCCCAGGCATCCCCACAGTCGCGATAAAGCAGCCAGAAAGTGACCGGGGATGTCCCACCCAGGGCTCCCTGCAGCTGATTGCTCCCAGCACCGTCAGATCAGCAGCTCTGAGCCAGAACCAGGGAGCAGAAAGGGCCATCCCTGTGTCCTCCCGGGCCATCCCTGTCCCCCCCCCCGGCCATCCCTGTCCCCCCCCCCGGCCATCCCTGTCCTCCCACCCCGGGCCATCCCTGTCCTCCCGGGCCATCCCTGTGTCCCCGGGCCATCCCTGTCCCCCCCCAGGCCATCCCTGTCCCCCCCCGGGCCATCCCTGTCCCCCCCGGGCCATCCCTGTCCTCCCGGGCCATCCCTGTCCCCCGGGCCATCCCTGTCCCCCCAGGCCATCCCTGTCCTCCCTGGGCCATCCCTGTCCCCTCCCGGGCCATCCCTGACCCCTCCCGGGCCATCCCTGTCCCCACCCCCCCGGGCCATCCCTGTCCTCCCGGGGCCATCCCTGTCCTCCCGGGCCATCCCTGTGTCCCCCGGGCCATCCCTGTCCCCCCCCCCCCGGGCCATCCCTGTCCCCCCCCGGGCCATCCCTGTGTCCCCCGGGCCATCCCTGTCCCCTGGGCCATCCCTGTGTCCCCCGGGCCATCCCTGTGTCCCCTGGGCCATCCCTGTCCCCCGGGCCATCCCTGTGTCCCCCGGGCCATCCCTGTCCCCCCCAGGCCATCCCTGTCCCCCCCAGGCCATCCCTGTCCTCCCGGGCCATCCCTGTCCCCCCCGGGCTATCCCTGACCCCCCGGGCCATCCCTGTGTCCCCCGGGCCATCCCTGTCCCCCCGGGCCACCCCCGGGGGAGGTGCCTGGGCAGTCAGGGGATCACAGACACCTCCTCCGCCTCCTCCTCTCCCACCAGCCCAAGATCAATCGGGTTGATGGAGCTGCAGCTCCCCAGCGGGGATCATTAACCCTTCCTTCCCCTGGCTGTACCTCTGCACAGCTACTGTGGAGCCCAAGGAGAGAGTCACAGCTCTGGGACTGGGGTGGGGGGGATCCTAAAAAGGGAGGGGGCAGCCAAGGACTGCAGAGGGGCTGACAGCTCTGAGACCTGTTCAGAACGATTCCTAAACTGGAAACTCCTTGAAAAGGACAGAGCTGGTTATTTTGGGAGCAGCCCTTGATCTTTAGCTCCTTGCATCAGCAAAGACTGAATTGAGGTGGCCCAGAACCTTCAGTTACAAAACCCTGATGCAAAACACAGCCCACCCAGGCCAGCAAAGCTCAGCCAGCAGCCCCATCCCTTCCCAGGAAGGCCAGTGGCCAGCTTGGAGCACGCTGCAGATGCCACCAGGGCCAGCTGAGGCCACTTGCCTGTCACAACTTACCCGGCTTGGGGTGTGCTCTGGAGCCAGGCAGGAGGCAGCAGGGAGAGCATCCCAGGTCCGTGTCAGAGCAGAGGGGAGGACAGGGAGAGGTTGTTAATGCCGAGCCTGTGCCCCACAAACCCAGGCAGGAAGGAGAGGGGGGCACAGCAAGGCAAGGCAGGAAACAGGTTTGGAGGAAGAAGAGAAAGAGAAGAGAAGGAGAAGGGGAAGAGAAGGGGAAGAGAAGGGGAAGAGAAGGGGAAGAGAAGGGGAAGAGAAGGGGAAGAGAAGGGGAAGAGAAGAGAAGAGAAGGGGAAGAGAAGAGAAGAGAAGAGAAGAGAAGAGAAGAGAAGAGAAGAGAAGAGAAGAGAAGAGAAGAGAAGAGAAGAGAAGAGAAGAGAAGAGAAGAGAAGAGAAGAGAAGAGAAGGGGAAGGGAAGAGAAAGAGAGCAGCAAAAGAAAAAAATCCCAGAGAGCGAGAGAGTATCCAAGAGAGAGTTTCCTGTTACATTACAGTTTCCTGTTACATTACATTTTATCCCTTTCCATGCTGAATATTCCAGTCAGCACCAACCAACCAGTACAGGATACAAAACCTACAGAATCTACACACAGCCTATGAGAAACTACTACCTTACCATACTACTCTACATACCAAAAACCTAGAAAACCACCTTTTTCCTGCTACATGGCAAGGCCCAACCCCTTTTGCATCCCTTTTTCTGAAGAAGAGTATTGCTCAAACACTGGAGTCTTGGTCCTCAGCTAACTCAATCACCATCTTCCTGCTTAGCATTCTGTAGCTCAAATCTTGCTTTTAACTCTATCTCTCTTGCAAGTTTTACACTCTTAAAATCTTTCACCAATAAATCATCTCTGCAGGGCCTTCCTGTTTCACCCTCCCCAACACAGGTTTAGAAAAACAAACGAGCAAAAAAAAATTAAAAATAAAATCACACCTGATTTCCCACTTTGCCCACCTGAAACGTGTGGCTTCTGTTGTCTAATGGGAGGTCAGCACTTTGGTGTTCCTTGGGGGAGCGGAGGAATCTCCACCCACCCACCTCCTCCCACAAAACGATCCCAGCTTTGGAATCTCTTCCCTAGACACGACAACAGCTCTGAAGCCACCAGGAGGGGACGAGCTGGCCGTGTCCCCTGAATCCTACCCCTCCCATTTCCTTAGGAAGCCGTGCCTAAAAGCCCTGCTTGGAAACTCTCTGAGGCTTCTGTCCATGCACAGCAAAGCAGGTTCCACTTCCCCGAGCCCAGGGAAGAAGTGCCAGGCATTTACTGCAAATCCAAGCACAGGGTTGTGGGCTGGGGTTCAGCAGCCTTCCCTGGCTGATTTCTGCTCCTAAAGCTCCACCAGCATTTGGAGAGAATGAGTCCAGGTCCCTGCTGGCTCAAAGAGGCAGGCAGGGATGGGAAGCTGAGGGATTCCTGCAGGCACTGCTCCAAGGCCGTGGTCTGGAGTGGGACCAGATGTCTGCCACCCCTGGCTCAGCCTGACTCACACCAGCTCTGGCTAACTATGGCAGAACACTGAGGATTAACCCTGGACAGATGGAGCATTTCAACCTTTTTTTTTTTTCCTTTTTTTTTTTATTTTTTCCCTTTTTTTTTTTTCTTTTTTTTGTTAATAAGGAAGGGCCCTCACCACAGCCAGACAGCCAGGCTGAGAGAACTCCTGGCTGGAGGCACGGGCTGCCCAGGCTCTGAGGGTTAAGCAGGCTCAGCACAGCACAGCCTTGCTTTTATTCTCTCTCTCTCTCTCTCTCTGGACTTTGTTTTCCTCCTTTGTGGAAGCCACCCTTAAAGAAACACGGCCAGGATTTCAGCTGCAGACAGCTGTGTGCAGGGAGGGTGGGGGCAGAACTGCCACCGACAGCCTCCTGCTGCTCCTTTCACCACTCTGAAATCCCACAGGCCAAAGCAGAGCAGGAGAAGCTGCAGCAAAGCCCACCCAGTGCCCGGCTCCACCGCTGCTGACCCCAAGTGCATTTCAGCCAGCACCTTTCCCCAGGGGGAATCTGCAGGGAAACATCACTCCTGCTCTGTGGGGAGACAAAAGGAGATGCTGCTGAAGGCAGTCTCCCTCCTGATACATTACACCCGTGTTAATTATCCTAGAGTAGAAACGGCCTTGCCCTCACAGCTATGGGCCTGATAAAGAGTGAGTTAGTTGGAGTTGAAGTCAGTTGGAGTCTGCTCACCGTGCTGTGAAGACCTAGGGACAGGAGATTGTGCAAGGACCAGAAAAGGTAAGATGCTGTACGTAGGACAGACAGGGTTAGGCGGCCGTGCCAGGGTCAGGAAGGAGCAAGCCAGAGCAGGACAGACAGAGCCAGAGCAGAAGGACAGACAGAGCCAGAGCAGGACAGACAGAGCCAGAGCTGTGTGGAGCTGCTCTGAGAAGATACAGAGAGGATACAGAGGAAAGGTGTGGGAGACTTTTTGAATATCAAGATACTGATACTTGAAGCCTTCTGATGATTCTGAAGAAGCACCTCAAGTGCAAGTGCAGTGTCCATGTCGAGTACCACACATACATCGACTGCGACACTGCTCCATCTGGCCGCCTGTTCCCAGCCCACAGAGCTGCCCAGAGCCTCTCTCCTCGCCACAGCCTCCTCTCAGCCCAACCTGCGCTTTCCCTGATGTCCTGGGTTGTGCAGCCGGGTTTTGTGTATTCTATTTCCAATCTGTTTGAATCTAGGGAAGAGATTCCAAAGCTGGGATCATAGTGTATTCTATTTCCATCTCTTTGAAGGTCTGACGCCTCATCTTAATAGGTCATTAACACCTCCCCAGCCTGTATCTTCCCTCCCAGAGCGGTGCATCTGCATTTCCATCACCCCATTGTGAGATACATCTCATCCCCTGGCAGTGCAGGGGGGAGCAGGCAGTTTGTCTGGATAAACAGAGACACACAGACAGGAGAGCTGCCGGTTTTTCACCCGATTTTTCCTGGGAGGAAGACCGGACCTCATCTCACCATTCCTGGACCCCCTCCTCATCATCACCAGACCCCCCCCTCCTCACCACCCCTGGATCTGCTTTTCCACAGAATCATCCCTGCTCCAACAGAATCACGTCTGCCACGTCAGAAGGACTCACTGCTGGACTGCTTTTCATCACCCTGAATCACAGGGTCAGGTTGCAGCTCTGGGTCTGTCAGAGTTTTTTCCAAAATTGTTGTTTATTTGTTTATTCACTTGTTTGGTTGGGTGCTTTTGTTTCCTATTACATTTGTATTGTTAATATTCCTAGTAAAAAAAAACCCTGTTATTCCTATCCCCAAAATCTTTGCCTGAGAGCCCTTGATTGCAAATTTTATAATTGGGCAGGGGGGGTGAGGGGACTGCATTCTCCATTCTAGGGGAACCCCTGGCAGAAACCTGTCTTTCCAAACCAAGACACATGAAAAAGGTGACTTGAGCTCAGAGCAGCTTCTCCTTTGCACAGCCCCCTCAGCAGCAACAGGCCTGGAGCAAAGCTGGACAAGCCTCACTCACTCGGGCCGGGCCTGCCAGCAGCATTCAGAGCACTGATTTAACAACGATTAAATATTGATGATGTTTGTAAGGCACTCGGGGTGATCCTGACAGGAGGAGGCACCCATATGGACCAGGAATGAGTGTAATTTACAGGGCACAACACAGGCAATGAGGCTCTGCTTGCTAAATTTCCTTGCCCCGGGCCCTGTGGCTGTCTACCACAGGGGCTGTCTTCTCTACCAGGGGCTTGCAACAGCGTTTTCCCCTAAAAGTCTCGTCTTTAAGTATCAGCTCTTTGCTTGGCCTCGACCGTGGAGTAAAACAGAGAGGGTTTCTTTGTGGTGGGGACCTCCCTGCTGCCTCAGGGAAGGGGGAGACCCTCAGGCAGTGGAAAACCCCCCCAGGGGAGCAGGGAGAGCTCTGTGTGTGTGTGTGTGAGTGCACAAACACCTGCACAGAGCCAGGGCTGCACACACACAGAGCCACAGAGCATTTGCACACACACAGAACCACAGAGCATTTGCACACACACAGAGCCACAGATCATTTGCACACACAGAGCCACAGAGCATCTGCACACACAGAGCCACAGAGCATCTGCACACACACACACACCCCCAGCCACAGAGCATTTGCACACACAGAGCCACAGAGCATTTGCACACACACACAGAGAGCCACAGGGCATCTGCACACACACAGAGCCACAGAGCATCTGCACACACACACAGCCACAGAGCATTTGCACACACACACAGCCACAGAGCATTTGCACACACAGAGCCACAGAGCATTTACACACACACCCAGCCACAGAGCATTTGCACACACCCAGCCACAGAGCATTTGCACACACCCAGCCACAGGGCATTTGCACACACACAGAGCCACAGGGCATTTACACACACACACAGAGCCACAGAGCATTTACACACACACCCAGCCACAGAGCATTTGCACACACCCAGCCACAGAGCATTTGCACACACCCAGCCACAGGGCATTTGCACACACCCAGCCACAGGGCATTTACACACACACCCAGCCACAGAGCATCTGCACACACCCAGCCACAGAGCATCTGCACACACCCAGCCACAGGGCATTTGCACACACACCCAGCCACAGAGCATTTGCACACACACCCAGCCACAGAGCATCTGCACACACACACACCCAGCCACAGGGCATTTGCACACACACACACAGCCACAGGGCATTTGCACACACACACAGAGCCACAGAGCATCTGCGCACACACACAGCCACAGGGCATTTGCGCACACACACCCGGCCACAGGGCATCTGCACACACACAGAGCCACAGGGCATTTGCACACACACAGAGCCACAGAGCATTTGCACACACACAGAGCCACAGGGCATCTGCACACACACACAGCCACAGAGCATCTGCACACACACAGAGCCACAGAGCATTTGCACACACACCCAGCCACAGAGCATTTGCACACACACACAGAGCCACAGAGCATCTGCACACACACACAGCCACAGAGCATTTACACACACACCCAGCCACAGGGCATCTGCACACACACAGCCACAGGGCATTTGCACACACACACAGAGCCACAGAGCATCTGCACACACACACCCAGCCACAGAGCATCTGCACACACACAGCCACAGAGCATTTGCACACACACACCCAGCCACAGAGCATTTGCACACACACAGAGAGCCACAGAGCGTCTGCACACACACACAGCCACAGGGCATTTGCACACACACAGAGCCACAGAGCATTTGCACACACACACAGCCAGAGAGCATCGCTGCAGAGCAGCAGTTCCCGGGTCAGAAACAGAGCCGGCCTTCTGGGGCTGCAGGCATTCCACCAGCTGGATTTGCCCTCCCCGGGGATGCAGCAGCCAGGAGGCTCAAAGCAAAGCAGGCAGAGCCACAGCAGGATCCCTGCACACGCTGCCTGGGCCGGCCTTTAAAGGGTTAACCCAGCTGTTAACCCTTCTTCTTCCCCTTACCTCTGTTCTCCCCATCCTGGGCCACTCTGTCCTCCTTGGTGGCCAGCTGAGCCTGTGCCACCAGTGCCCCCGAGAGGGCCAGGAGCCCCGAGGTGGCGCTGGCCCCGCTCAGGCCGGGGGGCTGCATGCCGGAGGGGTGGGCTGCCAGCGGGAGGGGGGATGCGTGCTGGGAGAGGTGCTGAAGCTGCTGCTGCTGAAAAGAGAAAGAGGCAAACGGGGTCGTGGATGTGGAGGAGGCAGCCACAGCCGTGCCCGGGCCCCCCTCCCCTGGCCGCAGGGCAAAGCGATGGGATGAGACCGGGACGAGGAGGAGGGGGCGTCGGGGCTGCCCAGGCTGGGTCACACCCCTGCCCCTTCCCCCTCCCTGGGCTCTGAGGGCTCAGCAGGCTCAGCACAGGCACAGCCTCTTGTATTCTCTCCCTGCACTTTCTTTTTCTCCTGTGCCCTTTTTCCACCCACTGCCCCTTTCCCACCCTGCTGCAGACATGACCCCAACCGCTCTGCAGAGCCCAAGCCACGGCTCTGCCCCAGCCTGCTGAGATCAGCGGGTACCCCAGAGAGCATCCAACGCCTTCAGGGCACCGTGGCAAATCCCTTAGCAAAGCAGTAAAAACCCTGCCTTGTTGTATTCCTTTTGGTATCCCCTCCCCTGTGAAACCTTACCTGTCCCTTGACTCTGACCTATAGCCTTTGGCCATAGGTAACCCCGCCCCTTACCCTGAAAGGCATAAAACCCCCTTTCCCTTCGGAGTCAGCCTCTTTTGGCCTCGAGATCCCTTCAGGGAATAAACCTTAGAACAACATCTCGGGGTAAAAGCCTCCTTTGGTTTTATGTCCCTATCTTAAAGTTTCCCCCCACCCTAACCTCCCTAAATCTAAACTAGCAACGAGTCTCGGGAAGCTGAGAGAAAAGGGTTAACTTCACTGCCTCTCCCCCCACATCGCTGCAGGCCCCGAACCCCCAGGCAGGAAGGAGCCTTTGCCCACAGCCAGGCAGTGAAACTCACCCCGACGATGCTGTTGAGCTCCCCCATGGTCACCTGCTTGGCCCGTTCCACCGCCTGCAGGACCTGCTGCTGGTGCTGGGCAGGGAGAGCACGGGGGTGGTCACACCCTGCTTCTGGCAGGAGGCTCCTCATTGCCCCCCCACAACCCCTTCTCCCCACCCCTCCAGCCCAGGCACGGAGGTTTTCTTCCCCAAAACCTCCCAGGTTGTTCAGGCTGGACTTTGATGTGCCCTTTCCCCGAGAAGCCAGAGCAATCTGATTGCACACCCCCCACCCGGGCCTCCTCCTCACCTCCTGCGTCAGGAAGGGAATAATCTGGGCACAAATGGCACTCAGTCTCTTGACGATCTCTGCCTGAAAGAGGAAGCAGGTATCAGCAGAGAGGGAGGGCTCTGAGCCCCATCCTGTCCCCCTCCAGCAGCCAAGCATCCCGCTCAGCCTTGGCGGAGGAGTTAAACTCTCCCCACCCACGCCCTCCTGGCGGAAATTCTCCTGCTGCCTCTGCATCCCTGCTGGGATTTCCCAGGCTGCTGCCAAGGGAGGGCTCTGCCCGGGGCTGCTGGACCCCCTTAGGCTGCCAGGCACATGGGAGGGAACCCACGCCTAAATCCTAAATCCCTCTGTGGCTGCAGGCCAAGGCAAGCTCCAAGCTGTCAGTCCTTTCTCAGCCCAGCTGGCTTTGCTCAGCCCAAAACCCACCCTGGCTTTGCTCAGCCCCAAAACCCACCCTGGCTTTGCTCAGCCCCAAACCCCACCCTGGCTTTGCTCAGCCCCAAACCCCACCCTGGCATTGCTCAGCCCCAAAACCCAGCCTGGCTTTGCTCAGCCCCAAACCCAGCCTGGCTTTGCTCAGCCCCAAACCCAGCCTGGCTTTGCTCGGCCCCAAACCCACCCTGGCTTTGCTCGGCCCAAAACCCACCCTGGCTTTGCTCAGCCCCAAACCCAGCCTGGCTTTGCTCAGCCCCAAACCCAGCCTGGCTTTGCTCAGCCCCAAACCCAGCCTGGCTTTGCTCAGCCCAAAATCCATCCTGGCTTTGCTCAGCCCAAAATCCATCCTGGCTTTGCTCAGCCCCAAACCCACCCTGGCTTTGCTCAGCCCCAAACCCACCCTGGCTTTGCTCGGCCCCAAAACCCATCCTGGCTTTGCTCAGCCCAAATCCAGCCCAGTTTTGCTCAGCCCAAAACCCCCAAACCCAGCCTGGCTTTGCTCAGCCCCAAACCCAGCCTGGCTTTGCTCAGCCCAAAACCCACCCTGGCTTTGCTCAGCCCCAAACCCAGCCTGGCTTTGCTCAGCCCCAAACCCCACCCTGGCTTTGCTCAGCCCCAAACCCAGCCTGGCTTTGCTCAGCCCCAAACCCAGCCTGGCTTTGCTCAGCCCCAAAACCCACCCTGCCTTTGCTCAGCCCCAAAACCCACCCTGCCTTTGCTCAGCCCCAAAACCCACCCTGCCTTTGCTCAGCCCCAAAACCCACCCTGGCTTTGCTCAGCCCCAAAACCCACCCTGGCTTTGCTCAGCCCTAAAACCCACCCTGGCTTTGCTCAGCCCAAAACCCCACGCTGGCTTTGCTCAGCCCAAAACCCCACGCTGGCTTTGCTCAGCCCCAAAATCCATCCTGGCTTTGCTCAGCCCCAAAATCCATCCTGGCTTTGCTCAGCCCCAAAATCCATCCTGGCTTTGCTCAGCCCCAAAATCCATCCTGGCTTTGCTCAGCCCCAAAATCCATCCTGGCTTTGCTCAGCCCCAAAACCCACCCTGGCTTTGCTCAGCCCCAAAACCCATCCTGGCTTTGCTCAGCCCAAAACCCAGCCTGGCTTTGCTCAGCCCAAAATCCACCCTGGCTTTGCTCAGCCCCAAAACCCACCCTGGCTTTGCTCAGCCCCAAACCCACCCTGGCTTTGCTCACTCAAAACCCACCCTGCCTTTGCTCACCCAAAACCCAGCCTGGCTTTGCTCAGCCCAAACCCAGCCTGGCTTTGCTCACCCAAAACCCACCCTGGCTTTGCTCACCCAAAACCCACCCTGGCTTTGCTCACCCAAAACCCACCCTGGCTTTGCTCAGCCCAAAATCCAGCCTGGCTTTCCTCAGCCCCAAAATCCATCCTGGCTTTGCTCAGCCCCAAAATCCATCCTGGCTTTGCTCAGCCCAAAACCCCCAAAACCCAGCCTGGCTTTGCTCAGCCCCAAACCCACCCTGGCTTTGCTCAGCCCAAAATCCAGCCTGGCTTTCCTCAGCCCCAAAATCCATCCTGGCTTTCCTCAGCCCCAAAATCCACCCTGGCTTTGCTCAGCCCCAAAACCACCCTGGCTTTGCTCAGCCCCAAACCAAGCCTGGCTTTGCTCAGCCCAAAATCCATCCTGGCTTTGCAGGCTGCCGTGGCCAGCAGACAGGGATGGAGGGGAGCCGAGCCACGGGCGCTGGCAGCCGGCTCTCCCTGTGCTTTCCCTTCCCAAACATCCAACTCCAAGCCAGGGCAGACCAACCAGGATGCAGAGCTGCCCGGATTCGGCTCTCTTGGCGTGGCACCGGCAAATCCCCCAAGGCTCTGCCGGTTGTACCTGCCCTGACCCGGAGCAGGGACTCCACTCCCATCTCCATCAACCCCTGGGACAGCCCCAACCCCGCTCCTTCAGCCCCCCCAGCCCTGCCCCTGCCCACAAGGGAATGCAGAAAACCCGGTGCATCCTCTGAGGAGCGGCTCTGTGGTTGCAGACAAACCCACAGCCTCGTGGGTTTGTTTTTTTTTCATTCCCACCAGGGCGAGCGGCACTTCCGAGGAAAGGGGCTGCAACTCTCAGCGAGAAAACCCCCTCATCTCCTGGGGAAAACTGGATTCCCCTCCTGCTGTAAATCCACCCCGCGACTGGCTGCTCTGAAGGGTTTTATCAGCTCAGGTTTCTGACAATCCCCCGCCGGTGTCGCAGAGGTCAAACCAGGCTGGGAGCCAAGGGAGAACAAAGGGAACATTTACCTGCTGGCCTCAGAGGCTGCTGTGCCCCACACCCAACCAGCACCCTCTGCTTTCCTGCAGCTCCCAGACGCTCTCTCAGCCACTGCCACAGAGCCACAGAGCCTCTCCTCCAGCCCTCTCCTGCCCAGGCTTCCCATTTCTCAACCACTGGCCCATCCCCTCTATCACCTCGTGGGCAGAGTTCCCAGCCCCACTTGGCCTGAGCCACCCCTGGCTCCCAGTCCCACGGGATCCTGGAGCATGTCAGGGTGGCAGGAATGTGCTCGTGGTCTTCATCACGGCTCCCTGCTAACAAAAGGAGCAAAACTCGGAGGGGCTGAGCCAGCTGGAGGGATATGGCAGTTGACTTGCCACTTTGTCAGGCATTGGTCCAAACTAATTTCCCTGGCAGAGAGCCCACGATGACTAGATTGATAAATCTGAAGAGGGAAAGCAAATTAACGCTGGAACAAAAGGGGAACCAGGGAAGGGTGAAAACACTCCTCTGGCTTTGGGAAAGGAAAAGGGGATTAAGAGAAAAAGAAAAGAAAGACAATCCATTTGCCTCTGGGCTCTAGCTCCTGCTGTTTCCTCCACAGCTCTCCTTCAAGTGGGGCCCCAGGGAAGCACAGCAGGGAGGCAGCAGGGCTCACAGCAGGGCTCTGAGCGGTTCATCTTTGGGATGGGGAACTCAATAACACATCCTGACAACTGCTGGATTCCCTTTGCAAGCCAGCCCCTCGCACAGAGCTGTGTCACATCCCCCATGCCATTAGAGCCACACGGGCTCAAGGGAGATCATTTTCCAACAAAGTCTCCAACCTCCCCCCTCCTCCACCCCGCTGCTGGCCCGGCCCCCACTGCACTCACCTGCTTGTGCATTTCGATGTTCAGGCCGTAGGACATCTCGTAGTACTGAGAGGAAAAAAAAACCACGACAGCCTGCTCAGGAGCTGTCCAGAGCAACTGGCCCGGGACCAGGCTGGGGTTTGAATAGCTCCAGCCCACCAGGAACGGCTGGGATGCCGTGCCAGGAGCTTGGGACAAGGTGGGGAGCAGCCACGGGCTGTTAACATCTGCAAATTTCTGCACTGGTTTAAGCCAGGGCAAGCCAACCCTGCTGCCCCCAATCCCCAGATCCTGCCCCGGGGCTCGTCCCACCCCACTTAGAACCTGTTTGCACAGCCTGGCACTGCTGCCCACCCACCCTCCACAGTCACCAGTGGGCTCTGCCAGGGGTGCTGACCCTAACCCCTCACACCTGGGGAGAAAAGGGGATCAGAGGAGCTGCTTTCCTCCAGCAAAGCCGATTCCAAACGCAGCCCATTCCACTTCTGGAAATCCCTGAGCCTCCAGGACGTGGGGAGGGATCCCAGCTGATGCTGAGAGGAACAGCCCGGGCTCACAGACAGAGCTGGATTCACCCCCAGGTGGGGCTTGCCCAAGCTCACATCCTTTTTGCCTCTTGGGTGGTGTCACTTGGGTTCCCCCTTTCCCCAGAGGGCTCAGTAAGGTCAGATGCTGAAGGAGAAGGAGCTGCTCTGCTGTCCCCATCCTCCTTCCCTTTCCCCAGCAGCTCCCCTGCTCCTGCCAGGCTCTGGCTGGTGCCCAGCTCAGTCTGTCTTGGCACCTGTTAACCCCTCATTGGCAACTGTGGAGGGCCCTTCCCCTTCTCCCCAAACCACGAGCCTTGGAGCATCAGTTCTTCAATACCCACCCCTCGGGAGAGAGAGAGAGAGAGAGAGAGGGAGGAGTGGGGAGCTCTCTTAAAAGGCCAGATAGAAAAAGGTAAAAAAAAAAAAAAAAAAAAAAAAAAAGAAAAAAAAAGAAAAAACACCCCCCGCCCCCCCCCCCCAAAAAAAAAAGAGACAAAACCTATGGCAGGATTCCCGGGCTCAAGCAGCACTGAGCAGCGAGAGAGCAGCAAAAGAGCCAGCGTTGCTACAAACGGTGATTAACTCCTTCCTCCCTCACATCTCCCCAGCCCCAAGGTCAGCACCGGGCAGGGCAGGGGCTGAGAGGAGCCCCAGCAGCCAGATCTGTCAGCCCTTCGGGGACACGGCAGGGGCAGCTCACCATGACATAATGCCTCTGCATCTCTGTCTTCTCGCTCACCAGCTTCTCGCATTCCAGCTTCAGGCTGCAAAGGGGAGCCAGGGCTTCCGCTCACGGACCCGCAGCTCCTGCCCGATCCCGCCCGTCCCCATCCCCATCCCTCGGCCAGCTCAGCACATCTGAGCGGGCTCAGGGGGCTGCAAGGGTGTCACAGACCCTCTCCCCGGGGCACCTGCAGCCCGCGGCCGTGCTGTGCACGCACCTGTAGCTCTGTCCCCTCCCTGCCCCTCCACCGCAGGAAACGCGGCTGATCCTCCCCCTTGGCACCCCGATCAAGACCCGGCGCCCACACCGATGGTTTCACGCTGTCCCTCAGCCCAAACCCTTCTCCCCTTTCCCCGCAGGCGCTCCCCTCCCCAGGCACCTTTCCCGCACCTCTCCTTCCCCACTTTCCCCGCTGCTGGAGCGCTCCAGCCTCCCCTGTCCCAGTGCACCTCTGCCCGCCCGGCGCTCCCCATCACCGCCCGCCCCACCTGTGGTACTGCGCCTGCAGGAACTGAAATTCCTCCTTGATGCGGTCGCAGATTTCCAGCACCGAGAACTTGAAGGGCTGCCCGGGCTGGAGCGGGGGCTGCGGAGAGACAGCCCGGCTGGAAGCTGCGCCTCGGCCCCCCGGGCCCGGCTCGGCCCGGCCCCGCAGCCCCCGCGGCACTTACCGGGTGCCGTCCCTGCGGGAACATCCTGAGCGCCCGGTCCCCCCCCCCGCCCGTTTCCCGTTCCCGGGGCTCTGCCGCCCGCCTCTCCCGCGGGGGCCGCCCCTGTCAGGGCACGGGATTGATTGCCTCGGCCCGGCGGGGATCCGGGGTTTGGGCCGGTGGGTCCGCGGGGGCGCGGGCGGCGCTCCCGGGGTCTCCGCGGGCCCCCGGCGGGGCCGGGGCGGGGCTGGGGCGGCCCCGGTGCGGGGGAGCGGCCGCCCGGCCCCGCGCGCGCCCCGGCTGCCCGCGCCCGCTTAAGGAGGCGCGTTCCCGCCGCTCTCGGGACCACGCCAGCGCGGCCCCGGAGCTCCCGCGCCGGCCCCGTGCCCGCGCTCGCACAGCGATGCCGGGGAACCGGGGCAGCCCGGGGAAGGCGCCCGCCCCGGAGCTGCCGCTCCAGTCCCCAAGGGAGCCGCTCGGGAGGTGCCTGCCCGCGCGGCTGCCCCGGACCGGGGCTCACCGGGCGCTTCCCCCGGCCCCAGCACAGTGCCACTCGCTCTGGCGACCCGGAGCTTCCCCCGGCCCCAAGGCAGGCTGGACCCCGGGGAGCGACGCCGGGCATTGCCGCCGCCCCCGATGATGCACCGGCCGCGGTGGGGCAGCGCGCGGGGAGGGACATCACAAACGAGTGCAAGCGGACAGCGCCCGCAGGGGCAGCGGGACCCAGTGCACAGTCGGGCGGGCCGGGGTCCCTCGGGACCAGCCCTCGGTGTGCCCGGGGCAGCCCCGCCGGGAGGGCGGGGGCGCGGCAGAGCGGCCCCATCCCGTCCCCTCCGCCCGCTCCACCTTAACCGCTCCCACTGCCCGCAGCGGCGGCGCTCGCACCGGCCATTGGCCGTCGCTGCGGGAGCGCCAGCCAATCGCGCTGCGCAGTTCCCACATGGGCTCGTGACGCCAGAGAGCGGAACGACCAATGAGAAGTGAGCGGGCGGGCGGAGCCCCGCCGGAGGCGCCGCGGAGCACGCTGGGAGTTGTAGTCAGCCCTTGGTTACGCCCTCGCTGTGGCGACGCCCGGGGCCGCTCCGTCCCGTCCCTGCCGCCGCCGCGGGCCCGGGATGCGGCCCGGCCCGGCTCTGCCGCGGGGCCCGGCCCAGCGCCGGCAGCGGGCGGGGCTCCTGACGCGGGCTGCCCGGGCAGGCAGACTGCGCGGCCCACGAGGCCTTGCGGCTGCCGCTGGCTGCCACTCAAAGTAACGTGGGGCGGCTGAGGCGGGAGGGCCGCGGGGCTCTGTGGGGCTGCCCCGGCCCGGGAGCGCTCGGCTCTGCCGCGGAGGCTCCCGGAGGAAAACCCACCAAAAGTCCCTTCCCGGTCCCCCGCGACCCTTCCAGCTGCGGCTGCTGTGAAGCCACCGCGCTCGGGGGTGGTAAAAGCGAGTGAGGAGCAACCTTTAAATATTGCAGGAACCCAGCTGTACCTGGGCACTGCGCAGGCAGGCACGAGGTTAAATATTTAATGCCTCACATTTCAGTCTGATATTTTATTCATTGTGTTATTTACGGTGCTGCGTGCTGGCAGTGGCCAGGGCAGGGACAAGGCGCTGGAGGCTCTCCCTCTCCTTGCCGCCTGTGCCATCATCATCATCATCATCATCATCATCATCATCATCATCATCCATCCCCTGATGTCCCTGCAGCCAGGACCCAGACCCAGCCGGTCCCAAGCAAAGAGCCAACACTTTCCCATTTACCTTTCCCTGGCCACAGGTGTTCCCTGGGCAGAACCCACTGGCTCAGGACACCAGTTTCGAGCCCTTCTATGCAGGCACGCAGATGTTCTCTCTGTGTGTGTGTACATCATATATCTCCACATATATCTGCATGTTTTAATCCAAATGTAAAGTTTTGAAGGTTTTCTTCTCTGTGGGCGTGTTGCTTTACTGGGAGAGTTGAGGTTTGTTTTTTTGGGGGCTTTTTTTTTTGTTTTTTTTTTTTTAAGGAAAGTATATTTTCAAAGGCTGGAAACATTTCAGATCGTGTTTCAAGGGAAGGATAGACTTGAGGAGGTGTTCTGCAGCCTTTTCCAAAAGCCCTTCCCGAGGATTGCCAGTTTTCCTTAGGCAGTCTCTGTGCTCCCCTGTCTCAGGAGAGTGACAGGAGTCACCCGTGTCCTGCTCAGCCCCCACCAGTGACTGACACCAGCCCTGGAGCAGCACAGCCTGGAACCCAGAGGTTCATTTGTGTTTTCCGATGGGAGAAAACGACGGCAGTTAACCCCTGGCACGCCCAGCAGCAGGAGGAGGTGCTCCTGCTGCTGCCCCGGGTGTGCTGGGCAGTGGCCACGGCCCTGCCCTGGCTGTCAGCACTGCAGGATGCTCAGCCAGCCCCTGCAGCAGCCACACGCTTCGTGCTCGGCAGGGTCTGGGGAAGAGAGTTTGGGGTTGGCTCTGCAGGGCCTGGGGAAGGAGTTTGGGGTTTTCTTAGCAGGATTTGGGAAGGGAGGTTTGGGGCTGTTTCTGCCGTGTCTGGGCAGGGAGTTTTGGGGCTGGCTCTGAAGATTTGGGGAAGGAGTTTGGGGTTGGTTTCGCAGAATTTGGGTGAGTCTGGGGTTGGCTCTTGGAGAGGCAGGGCCTGGAAGAGCCCCAAAGGATGAGGCTGTTGGAAATCCATGCTGGGATCAAGAGGCAAAGCCTCTGAACACCTTTGAACCCTCTGAAGAACCCTTTGTTTCTCAGCAGCACAGGAATCAAACTGAGCCGGCCTTTGGGACCCTCGGGAGCTGCATTTGAAGCTGGATCCCGGCAGAAGAGGCTGCTGCTGCTGCTGGAATTACCCCCAAGGATTTTACCTTTCAGCTCCCTCCCTGAATGCCAGCCTGGGACAGGGGGACACAGGGCAGGAGGGGCAGCCCCAGCCCTGTCCTGCTCCCTGCCGTGGATCCCGTTGTTCCCACACGCAGCCTCCGGCGTCCAGCACATCTCCAGAGTGGATGGTCAAGGGCAGAGCCCACCAGGTCTTGCAGGGACACCGAGGGTGGCCCTGGCTCACCAAACCATCCCATTTTCAGCTGCTCAGCTTGCCTACTTGAACGAGGAGGCATGAACTCAAGCAGAGAGTACCTCCTGGCACCCTCAGACAGTGCGAATTTCCCAGGGCAGCTGGCACAAGCAGGGACCTCATCCTGGCTGGAGTCAGCTCTGGAATTGAGCATGAGATGGGAGGTGGAACTGAGGAAAGGATCTGGCAGCAAACCAGCGAGATCCAAGCCAAAGCTGTGCTGGAAATCAAGGTCCCCCAGCTCCCTGAGCTACCCTTCCAGGACCAAACTGCAGCTCCCCCGTCCCCAAAGCCCCGGTGCTGGTCTCCACTCTCCAAAGCCACATTTCCCCAGAGCCCCTGGGGACAGGCATCCCCTCCGGGTGTCCCTGATCCCAGGGACTGCAAAAGAGGAGTGGGAGCCCTCCGAGCAACCCAGCCGCTGACAGGCTCTGCTCTCTGCCTTCGATCTGTGTGTTGGCTCCTGTTTGCACTTACCAGCTCTGAGTGGTTTTTAATTATTGATGCCTCCTTTAGCTTTTATCTGGTGCTGGCTGCAGCCAGGAAGAGCTCGGCATTCCTGCATTTAGCGGTGAGCTGGGAAGGAAGCCTGCTCCATCCCCTGGCACGAAGGCTGTGCCATTGTTCCAGGCTGTAAAATGAGGAGGGTGGGGAGCCGCAGGGCGGGGGGGGGGACGTGGCAGAGGCGACTCCGACTCCTTCAGGGGGTGAGAGCCTTGGGGGGGTTCTGTCCTACGGGGATGGATCCGAAGGGGATGGACCCAAACAGCGGGAAACTGGTGACAGCGTGGAGGAGGGAGGAGGCTGGGGTTTGACCCTCCGGTGACAGGCAGGTGGAAGGGAGGAGGAGGAGGTGGGTGACAGCAGAGTTTTGTCAAAGCCCTGGCAGCTGTGAGCAGGAATTAACCCGTGCCAAGCCTGGGTTAATGATGGGCTGGTGGTCAGGACATGGGGCACTTGCCAGGTGGGGTTCCTGCCCCTGCCCTCTGTGCCCAGCACAGCCTCTGTGGGCAGCAGAGTCACTGCATCTCTCTCTCTCTCTACCCACCCTTAACGAGCCAGGGCTCTGCTGAGTTTTCCCAAGGATCCTGAGGCAGCAGAGCTGGCTCTCAGACCTGTACCCTCTGTCCCACTCTGTCACCTGGGCCTCTGGAACACCAGGAGAAGGAGCCTCTCTGCCAGGAGCCAGTCTGAAATCATCCCTGAGCAGCTTTGGGGGCCCCTCCTCAGCTGTGTCCTTGCAAGTGCTGAGCTGTCCTGCAGGGCCTGAGAGGGGCTCCTGCCTTCCCAGAGGTTTAAAGCCTGTTAAGGAAGGAGAGAAGCTGTTTTCTTCAAGTCTACAGCTGCTGGGACACTCACAAGAGAGGTCGGGGGAGGTATTTTAACCCTTTTCTTTGCTGTGGGTGTGGGTCAGATTTGCAGATGTTGTTACAAAGCTGAGATTTGAGCCCAAATCTGGGAAGGTGCCCTGTGAAATGATTCCCTTTGGAGAGGCTGGAAGCACGGGGGACAGCACTGCTCCTCAGCAGGGTGGGATATCAGGGTGCTGATATCCCAACCTGCAGAGAAATGGTTTGGGAATGGAACATCACGGGAAGCAGGAGCGGAGCAAAAGGTTCAGCTCGAGGTTCAGCTCAGCATCTGCTGGAAGGTGCTGGAAGGGGATTTGGAGGGCACAGAACTTCTCTCTTTGTGCTTTAGCAGAGGGTTCGTCTCCCACAGGGAGCCAGGAGATCCCCACAGCCCAGTGCAGAGCAGCTCCCCAGCCCCAGCAGCCTCGTCGTTTGTCCAACCTCCTTGCCCACTGAACCGAGGCCGCTGATTAGCTCCAACAAAAGGGACCTCTGTTCCTGAAAGCAGCCCGGAACAATTTCTCCTAAATCCCCCTCCCTTGCCTATCCATAGGGAGTAACATCCCCTTACCCCAGGGATGAATCTGAGCCGGTGACCTCCAGGTGAAAACCCTGGGGAAGCACCCGCGGGTTCCGGGGGCTGCCCGGGCAGGGCTGCCTTCAATAACTGCTCCTTGCAGCAGCCCGGGCTGGCCCTTCCCAGCAGGGACCTGCTGGCTGTCAGCAGATGTTGGAGAGGATGAAGTAGCTCGGCCCTGCAGAGATGATTTATTAGTAAAAGATTCTAAGAGTATGAAACCTGCGAGAGGAATAGAATTGAAAGCAAGATTTGAACTGTAAGGTGCTGGGCAGGAAGAAGGTGATGAGGTTAGCTGAAAAGACTGGGCTGGGTGTTTCAGTGACACCCCTGCCAGGACAAAAGGATGAATAAGGGGTTGGACCTTCTCAGGTAGCAGGAGAAAGGTGGGTTTCACAGGTTTTTGGTATGTAGAGTAGTATGGTGATGTAATAGTTTTCATAGGCTGTATGTAGATTCTGTAGGGTTTGTAGCTTGAGGTGATTGGTTGATGCTCATTAGAATATTCACGATAGAAAGGGTTCAAATGGAATGGAACAGGGAACTCGCTCTCTTGCTCCTGGATCCCTGTCCCCTTAGACCTCTGGACTCTTCCCCAGTCAGTCTGCCTCCCCACCACCAATAAACCACGTGTCCCAAAAAGTATCCTGCTCTGCAGATCATCTCTCTCATCGGACACAACCAGACCCCCGGAGCAGCTGCAGGGCCGCGGGGTGGGATGGGCAGCGTTCCAGCAGCTCCGGAGCAGCGGGAGCCCTCGGGGCTTGGGTGGGTTTGCCCAGGGCTGCAGCCCCCCAAGGGCTCTGGGGTCAGGGCACTGTTGCCTGCCGTGTTTTGGTTTTAGGAAATTCTGTTCCCAGGGACCTAAACTGGTAAACAAGGTCACACTTGGTAAACTATCTTGTTTTCCACACGCTTTCCCAGAGGAGGGACTTGGCGTGGTGGTCTCTGTGAGTGACCAATGGTTCCAGAAGTCCCACCGCTAAGGTGGGCACATTTATAAAAGGTATAAAAGAGGTTTAGAAAACAAACCCAGGTCTCCTCCTTTGAGGAGTCCACGCAGCAGCCTTTTGATGACTCCACATCTCCTCATTGTGCCCCACAGCAACAGGGCACAGGGCAGCTGTGCTCTCCCCGTGGGCTCTGCACCCCGGGGAGCAGCGGGTGCTTGGTTTGGGGGGAGGCAGAGTGGGGACCCCCACCCTGCAGAGGCTGAGCCACCAGCCAGGGTCACCACTGAACCGTCTCCTGCACAGACCCCCCTGCCTCTTGCACTGGGCATCCTGCCCCAGCCCTGCCCAGGTTTTAACCAACCTTCTTATTTCTTTCTTTGAAAGGCACAGCTTGTACGTCCTTGATACAGCATTTTCAGTTCCTCTTATTATAGGTCAAGTGATTAGGCTGAGCAGGCAGGGAACAGGAGCTTTCTCAAGCCCTGGTGCTGCCCACAGGCTCTGGAACCCAGCAGCCTCTCCACACCTGGGTGCACCAGGACCCCCCCAGCACAGCTTCCTCCCCAGAGGAAGGAGATTTTCCCTGCTCTCAACTGGCCTAAGAGATACCGAGGGGGAAGATGTTATCGGGGGTGGAGCAGGCTCTGAAGCCAGAGGACGGCTCTAATTATCGAGAGCCAATTCCATTACAGCAATCTCAGCCCCAGGGCAACGCGGGCCCGATTTTCCAGAGGGGCCTGAGAGCCACAGAAGTAGCTTATCCTCTGTGCCCACAGGAAAAAAATGAATTATGCACACAGAGAGCAGACCTGTGGCAGCCCCGAGGGGACCTCCACATGTGTTACCAAACCAGCACAGAGCTGATAGACCTCGGGGGCACTTCACTGCTTGCTTTTCTTCTGGCAGCAGAGTCTTCTGGCAGTTTTTCTGCTTTTTCTTCTCTCCCTTTTCACCACCCACCGGCTTTCACCTCGAGCTCGTTTGTTCTGGCTTTGCCCGGGCATCCTCTTGGCCCTGGCTCCAGCAGATTTCAGCTGGAGCACAGCCCCCACCTCTGCAGGGGAGTCCCAGAGCCACAAAGGCCACAGGAAGCCCATTCCCCCAGCCCCTGCAAGAGTGGGAGAGAAGCCAGAGCCAGAGGTGTGAACGTTAACCCTGCTGGCCCTGGCTCCCAGAGAAACCTCCAGAGAGGGAGAGCAGCACATCCAGCAAGAAAGGGACTGTAGTCACTGCTTGTCATGTTTGGGTTTTCTCAAGTTCTTTCCCAGGGACCTAAACTGGTAAACAAAGTCACACTTTTTAAACTCTCTTGTTTTTCACATTTCTCTCCTAAGGAGGGAATTTGCTTGTTGACCCTTGGTGTGACCAATGGTTCAAAGGATCCCACCTCTTAGGTGGGCACGTTGTAAAAAGGTATAAAAATAGGTTCTGAGAATAAACCAGCCCCTTTTTTGGAGCATCAGCCTTCTGAAATCACGAGTCCGTGTCTTTCCTTCGTGTCCAACAGCGACAAGGGCCCATCTGGGATCTGCTAGCACCTGAAGGAAGGAGGGCTGCACCTCCAGCCACCTCCCACAGCACAGCTGAACCAGGAAAAACCGATCCCCTCATCTGAAGGGACAGGAGACACCGGGAAGCATTTTAAAGTCGTCCCATAAGGCAGCAAGAAAGCGGCAGCAAGTCACGATTTTAACCAACCTTCTTATTTCTTTATTTGAAAGGCACAGCTTGTACGTCCTTGATACAGCATTTTCAGTTCCTCTTATTATAGGTCAAGTGATTAAACACAAAAAGCAAAACGAGATCTTTATTCTAAAGAACTATATACAAACACCAGATTATTATTTATTATTCTTTTTTTTTTTTCCCTTTTTTTTTTTTTGTTTTTTCTCCCATTTTTTTCTTTTTTAAGAAGACACGCTAGCGCACGGAGATAAAGAACAGAGAAAGCTGCTGTATCCTCTACACAGGGCAGGGGCCACGGGGAGGGAGGGAGGGGAGGCCGGGGAAGGCTCTCGGCTCTGCCTGCCCCCCACCTCTGCCCAGCCACCTGAGCTCCTGAGGGGGAGCAGGTGGCACCAGGCTCTCCCCCCCTCTTCTCCAGCTCAGGGTGAAGCCCCTGGCAGCCAGAGCTGGTTGAGAACAGGTACATGCAGAACAGCCAAGGCGCCGGCCTGGTTTGATTAGTGCAGGACAGGGATGGGACACGGGGCCAGGGCGATGCGACAAAGAGACCAAGAGTGCCTGGGGGAAGGGAGGAGATTGTTTTCCGGGCCAGGGATCCTAGCAGGGAGTTGTGCAGAACCGTTAGGATCGAGGAGAGGGGGCAATCTTTTAAATACCGAGGGTGGAGCAGCAGGTGGAGGGAGAAGCCACGTGGCACCGAGGAAGCCAAAGGGAGGGAGGGGGGGGACAAAGCAGCCCCCCAGAGCGGCCCGAGGCAGGGCTGGGCTCAGGGAGGAGGGCACAGGGAAGGCAGGCTGGGCACAGGGAGAGCAGGATTGGCCACAGGGGGTAAGGCTGTGGCGCTTTGCAGTGCTGTGCAGCAGCCGGGGACGGTGCTGGGGTCACACCCGCCCACCCCGAGGCCCTGCCACCCACCCACCCGTGGGGACAGCCAGCACAGGTCACCACGGCCCTGCTGCACAGCAGAGAGAGAGAGGAGAGAGAGAGAAACTGCATTTTGCACTAACCCACCCCCTCCCTCCCTCCCTCCCACCCCCAGACAGCCCCTCCCTCCTTCCCCCAGCCCCCCAACCCCCGGGGGTGCTCTAATCTGATTTCTCCCCGTCATCATCTTGGTGGGCATCCCCGTCGTGGCCGTTCTTGTCCTCCTTGGAGAGGTGAGCCTGCGAGCCCAGGGCCGAGAGCGACAGGAGCCCGGTGCCGGCGCTGACGGCGGGGAGGGAGGGGGGCTGCAGCCCCACGGGCAGCGGGGTCAGAGGCAGAGCGAGGGCTTGGAGCTGCGACAGCTGGTGAGCTTGAAGCTGCTGCTGTAGGGGAAGGACGGACAGACACACAGACAGAACGGGGCTATTGTCATTTTGGGAGCGCACTCGGGGAGCTCAAAGCAAGGGTGTGGACTGGCCAGAGCTGTGCCAGCAATCAGATGTAAATCAGGGAGCTCAAGGAGGCTGGAGAGCATTGCAGCTTCAGGGTTGGGTGGGGAAAAAAGGTTCTCGAGCCCTGCTGCTGTGAGAACCTCAAGAGAAGGCTCAATGGTGTGTCCCCAGCAGGACACACAGCCCCTTCCCCACAGGACATCTGGCCTCAGGCTCTGGCATGCCCCAAGGCTGCAGTTTAAAGCCCTGGCTCACAACTCGGACCAAGAGCAGATGGTGTTTTCATGCCCAGTGCCTACTGTGGCTCCTGCTGAAAACCACAGCTCCTCTCCTTGCACCCTGGTGAGACAGAGCAGGGATCCCTGCAAACACCACAGCCAGCCTGGCTGGAACCAACGCTGGCCCAGCACCAGAGCAGGGGTCCCCTGACCTCCCCAGGTCAAGAAGCCCAGCCCAGCTCTGTGTCCAGAGCATTCCCACCTCTCCCAACCCCAAGGAAAGGTGCATCACGTACACGGATGATGGAGTTCAGTTCCGGCGCCGTCACCTGCTTGGCTCGTTCAATGGCTCCCAGGACTTGCTGCTGATGCTGGCGTGGAGAAAACAAAGAGGAATTTGGGGTTACTTCTAGTGAACAAGAGAAATTTGGGGTCACTTCTAGTGAACAAGAGGAATTTGGGGTCACTCCTAGTGCCACCAGGAAGCAGAACAGCGACCCAGCCCACACGACCAGGCTGGTTACCCCACAGATGGAGACACCTGCACACACTTCACCTGAGACCAGGGCCTAGAGCAGCAAGGAGCAGGGAAGGAAGCACGTTTTGTCTCATTCATTTCCTCACCAGAGGCTTAGGCAGGCCCCCTCTTACTCCCACCCTCATCCTGCTCTCCACGCACCCAGAGATCCTTGGCCAGAAGGCTCTGACGTGGGCAGCGTCTCTCACCCTGCCACCCTTCATCTACACAGACCCTCTAACTAAACAAAACAAGCCCTAAAATCAGAAGCTCTTGGGAAACTCCTTGGGACACATCCTGGATACCCAACTGCAAAAAAAAAAAAAGGCAGAAAAAAAAATGGAGGTATCACATACTTTAAAAAATATAAAGGAGAACTGTACTTGCTCCTTGCAGAGCACAAGGTCTCTGAAACACCAGGCCTGCCCACTGCACTTCAGCAAGGGGATTTTTCTTTTCATTCTGGCAGCAGGACAGGGTTAAGGATTGCATTAAGATGCAAAAGATTTAGCTGGGGCTTAGCTATTAGGCAGCTCTGATCTGATCAGCAAGCGACTTTGTCCATCCCTAAGAACAGGTGGGTGGGAAAAACAGAACCTGTGCCCCAAGCCCAGCACTGACCCCCAAGCAAGAAGCCCCCAAGGGGCCAGGAGAACTGCTCAGGGCTCAGCCTCCATGGGGAGACAGAAAATGCAGCTCTGGAAGTCCTTAATCCTCCCTCGCCTCAGACAGCAACTCCAAATACCCCCCTCCCCCAATTAATTTCTCAGGGGAGTGGGAGGAGCCCATCAGCTGCATTAATTAATGAGGCAGAGGAGCCAGATCTCCAACAGGAGCCATCTGGAGGTATTTTTTTAAGTGTCCTCCCTGGACGAGCACCCAAAGCTCCCACTGTGGACATGGCTGAGGGCTCAGGAGCTCCACCAGAGAGCAGGACCAGCAGGACACCAGCAGTGTCCCCAGGACCAGCAGGACCAGCAGGACACCAGCAGTGTCCCCAAGACCAGCAGGACACCAGCAGGACACCAGCAGTGTCCCCAGGACCAGCAGGACACCAGCAGGACACCAGCAATGTCCCCAGGACCAGCAGGACACCAGCAGGACACCAGCAGTGTCCCCAGGACCAGCAGGACACCAGCAGTGTCCCCAGAACCAGCAGGACACCAGCAGGACACCAGCAGTGTCCCCAGGACCAGCAGGACACCAGCAGGACACCAGCAGTGTCCCCAGGACCAGCAGGACACCAGCAGTGTCCCCAGCTGCCACAAAAAGGGATGGAGGGGCACACTGCCCACCACCCAGTGCTCCAGGAGCCACCACGGCCTCGCAGGGCTGGTCCCCATGCAAGGGCTGAGAGCAGGGAAGGGTTTCCCTGGCCAGGGCTGTGACACCTCGCTGGCTGCAGAGGGACAGCCACCTCCAGGCCAGCAGACCCCCAGGCTGGGGGGACTCACCTCTTGTGAAAGGTAGGGCAGGACCTGGGCACAAATCCCATTTAGCCTCTTGACGATTTCAGCCTAAAAGGTGGAGGAAACAGAAAGGAGAAGTCAGGAAGGTCAGGACTGAGCACCCACAGCAGCATCAGCTCCACCTTCCCCCTTCTGTGGCCAGGCCTGAACCCACAAATGGCTCTGAGAAAACCCACTGTCCTGGCAGCATCTTGGTGCTGTGGGGATCACCCTGCCCTGCTGAGGCTCCTCCCTGCATGGCTAAATAAAAGGATGCTTTACTGACTGCAAAGAGCCAAGTTTCATTATTATTCCTCTTCGTCTCCAGGTCCCCAAAGTTCATTTAACAAACTGGGAGCAACCAGAGAGCGAAGTTACTGCAGGAGCAGGTGGGGATGTGCTGAGTGACGTTTGCCACGTGGACACAGACAATGCACAGCCCACTCAGGCTCCCCCTCCCCAGCTGAGCTGCTGCACTGGGGCTACTGGGGGAGACCAGAGGGGCTGGGCAGCTTCCTCACTACAAATTCTGGGGTGTTAAATGCTTCTCTCCTGGCAAACGGTGAAGCTGCCAGTCCTCTGCAAATAATTTTCCAAAGGATGTCAAAAGAAATACAAAGTGTACAGGCACACACCCAAAGCAGCTGGGGGGGACCCCCAACAGCAGCACAGGGAAGCAGATGAGGCTGGGAGCCATTCGTGGGGCAGCAGTGAGGATTTGTGGCTCAGATTCTTCTACGAGATCCAGGTTTTTTTTCCCAGGGAAGCCAGTCTCACGGGCTTAGCAACAAGGGCAATGGGATCAGAAGCACCAAGTGCCTTTGTGAGGAACAGAACTGTGCTAAGAGGCTTAAAACTGAGCCACGACATGCAGCCGACTTTGTGACTGGAGCTGGAGCCAGATAGAGACAGGCTCAGAGGAGGCTCATGTTGTTAACACCACAGGTAATTAGTCACTGGGGATAATTAACAACTAAACCACCAGTGAGGGTAACGAGCAAACTTATCCAGGCTTGCCACGGAGTCTCCAAGCCACAGCTGCAGACCCTTCCTGTGCTCTGTCCAGGCCCTGGGGAGAACCACAGGGAGCCCAGAGCCCAGGATGGGGGCTCACAGGCCAGCACTGTGATCCTGAGAGGTAGGGGAGCCCTGGATTTCAAAGGCAGCTCTGACATTTTACAGGCTGATGGCATTTCTAGCTCCTGAAATGCAACTGAAGTGACAGAGGGCAACACAGAGCAGACAAGGCACCTTCCCCAGGAATTACAGCACTTGGAGATGTTTTTCCCCCCCTACCTGTTTGTGCATTTCGATATTCAGCCCGTAGGACATCTCATAGTACTGCAGAGCAGGAGAGAAGAGAACAAAACCAATTGTAAGTCAAGTCTCTGCCAGGTAAGTGCTGGGAAGCACCACTGCCTTCCTGGCAGGGCTCTCTGCAAAGGCTGGGCAAGGCAGAGAGCAGAGGCAAGCCCCAGGAAACAAACACAGCAGGAGGCAGGCACAGAGAACACCTCCAGGTGCTCCCTGCCCACCCTGCTCCAGACCTGGAGACCTGCCTCTCACCTTTCCACAGCCTGCACCAAGGTGAGACAAACCTGGACAAAGGCTCAGGGTTCCAGACTTCCCTGAGCACAGCCCTGAGCGAGGCAGCCCAGCTCTGGGAGCTTTGCCAGGCTGGTATCTCACAGCCCACAGGACTGCTTCAGCAGCAAATGGGAGAGATCAACTGGACTCCCCCTAGCAAGCAGCACATCCAGCTGCACACAGCTCCAGCTGTTTGGGAAGGAGCTGTGTGGAAACCTCCCCCTCCTCTACAGACAAAAACAATCCACTCAGAAAACCCCTGCACAGCAGCAACAGGCAGCTACAGACAATCTACTGGCAGAAGCAGCTAATTCCTAACCCCTGCAAGAAGCTGCTACAAGGCTGATGGCTTGGAGAGTTTAGAAACCTCCTCCTGCAGCCTGCAGGCTGCAAATCCTGATCCTTCCCAAAGGGAAAAGAACAATCCACATCTGTGCTCGTTTAACTGAAGATCACTGGCACCCTGGTACCGACGCCACAAGGCGACGAAGCGCCCGGCGTTCTCTGGGAATGATCTCAGCCTGCTGCGGGCTCTCCAGGCTCCTTTGCATTCTGAGAGACCGAGCAGGAAGCAGGAGCCCGTCCCCCAAGCTTGCCAATTTTGACTTATTCAAAAAAAAAAAAAAAAAATCAGAGCAGCTGTAGAGGCTTTGCACATTCACAGGAGCCCTCCTCTTGGCTCCCTGCGACGGGGGAGCGGCAGCAGCAGCAGCAGCAGCAGCAGCTCCGTGGCTCAGCCACGCAGACAAGGCAGGAGCTGCTGCGCCTGCAGAGCCTCCAGCGCTGTGCCACGAGGAGCAAGCCCTTCCCCTCTGCTGCTGACAGCAACCTGAATCAATTCTGGTGACTGCCAGCATTAAAAAAAAAAATAAAAAAATAAATGTATCTTGGCCGCTGCTGGAGATGAGGGTTTCCATGCAGACTGCGAGGCACAGGAAGGAATTGTTTACCAGTGAGAACGGGGCAGGTTTGCCCATTAATACACCAGGAAAGCTGTGACCTCTTCTCCTTGTCCCCAGCTCCAAGCACACCTTGCTCCCCATAGCCTCAAAGGGCAGTAGAGAAAGATGAAGGGGCCAGCTAGCTCCCTTATTTCTGATTTTTTTTAAGTCTTAA
Source organism: Phylloscopus trochilus trochilus (assembly GCA_016584745.2). Classification (NCBI taxonomy): domain Eukaryota; kingdom Metazoa; phylum Chordata; class Aves; order Passeriformes; family Phylloscopidae; genus Phylloscopus; species Phylloscopus trochilus. Next base: position 169,541 of record WQNJ02000044.1, on the reverse strand, counting down.
CTCCGCTCTGAAGAGCTGCTCTATTAATTTCTACACCTTATCTCTTCTTTCCAGGGCAGGTGCAGCAGCTGGCAAACAGGAACCAGCTCATCTTCATGGACAGTACTGCAGCCTCCCATTAACTCCAGGACAGGAAAGGAGGAGACCAGAGCCTTACCTGGCACCCCTCCCCTCTGCTACAGGGGCATCACCTGGCAGGCAAAAAACCCTGACCCTGCTCACCAGATCGTGGCTGTTTTCCCTGGCAGATTTCTCCTTGGAAAGGCCCAGCTAAGCCTGCAGCCCACACGTGGCACCATTTCTCACTCCTTCAGCAGGCACTGCCCCGGGGCTGGCACGCCCTGTGCTGGGACACACGCGCCACCACTCAGCACCAGGGCTCAGCAGGGCTGCGGGGTCACCAGAAGGTGCACAGGCTTCAGCCCTTGATTTCCCCTTCCAAATCACACCTGGCTTGTGGGGTTTCCCAGTTTCATGACTTCTCAGAGCACTGCTTTGGCTCTCACTGGCCATGACCCTCGCAGAGCCCCCCCAAATACCTGCACGCCAGCACCTTGCAGCACCTTCTCAGGTGTGCAGGAGCTGTCACCTCCTTCAGGCACAGGGAGCCAGGCCAAGGAGCCACCAAGGAATCACCCACCACTTTCTAACATCAAAAACCTCCCTGCCACCGTGCGTTTCGACAACCCCCCTGCAGGCAGCCGACACAAAACAGCCCCGTTTTCAGAGGAAAAAAAAACCAAAAAAAAAGCCAATTCCAGCCCTGCTGAGAGCCCTGGAGCTCTGTGGGGCACGGGCTCCCTGCCAGGCAGAGCCCAGGCACAGGCACCTGCTGGTGTTGCCACCCACACACCCTGCTCCGGGCTGCCAGGCCGCTCCTTACCATGACGTAGTGACGCTGCATCTCCGATTTCTCGCTGGCTAGTTTGTCACATTCCAACTTCAAGCTGAAAAGCCAGAAAACAGTGAAGAAAAACCACAAACAGGAGGTGAGAGAGTTGATGGCCGCAGAGCAGCTGCTTCCTGCACGGCCTCGTCCCAGCCTAGGCTGGGATTCTTGGACATCGCTATCTGGATTTCCAAGGGGTGGGCAGAGCCCAGACAGGCTGTGCTGGCGCAGCAGTGACCACACAGAGCCTGCTCCCCACACTTTCTCAGCTGGAGTTCCCCCCAACACACACTCAGGAAAAGGACACGAGGCTATCCACCAGCAGAACACTGACCTCCCTCAGGCAAAAACCCATCCCACAGGAAGCAGAACGCTGGGGAGAAGCAGAGTTGGCTGCCCAGGGAGGGGTTTGCCTTTCCTCAACAGATCGCTGGCAGCTGGGGACGGATTCTGGCACAGAACCTGTCTGCAGCACTCAAGAGATGTTCCAGCACAACATCGAAACCAAAGCCAGACCCGCTTCTGGATGGGGGCGAGGGGGGGGAGGCCCAAGTGCAGCACATCCCTCCAGAAGCAAGGATTTTTTTCCTCTCTCCTAGATTCTTCACACCCTTCAAGAGAAAGTGCCGCTGCTCCCAGCGTTTTATGAGACTCCAACTCACCAGCCGAGCAACTGCAGCCAGCATGTGCCGTGGTTTTATGTTTCAAACAAGAAACAGCTTCACCTACACAAAACCTGCTCCTTCTTGAGCAGATTAAGTCCAAGGGGGTGGAGTGGCGTGGGAGGGGGGGGGAAAAGCTTCCCCTTTCAGCAGGAACATTCCTTGGGCTGCCCTGCTCCCCCGATGGCACTGCCAAGGCACAGAGACACCAGGAAATGGCCACTTCCCAGCAGGGTTTTTTTTTTTTTCTGAATGACACCACCACAAACTTGAGACCCCAGAGCCCAGGCTGGGGGACGCTGCAGCCACATGGCACCAATGCCCAGACCAAAACCAGCGCCAGGCTGCGGCAGAGGACATCGCCCGGACAATTTAAACCAAAGGGCTTCATGTTTATGTCACACAGACACACACATGCAAAGCAACAGACTGTCTTAAGCCAGCTTTTGGGTCAGCAGCACTGTTTCCACACACACACAGAAAAGTAGAAGCTTTTGGATTTAAGAGCTCCCTGCAGCATTTGCAGTCCAGGAATGGCAGCCAGCAAGAAAAACTGAGGAAAACTCCCAGCCAGAGGCAGGAGGCCTGGCAAGTGTCTGTGCAGTCCTGGCTGAGCAGCACTTGGAGGAAAGACCTTGGCTGGAGAAGGGAATGGGCGTTCTCCTCGCTGGGCTCCCATGTGGACACCACCAACGCCGTGCCCGAGGTTCTCCTCCAGCCAAAGGTGTCCCAAGCGACGCCACCGGGTCCCCTTCCCCGGATTCTCACCCGGTCCCCGGCAGCGAAGCAACGAGCAGAAGAATCGGAACGATTCCCGTGCATCGGCCGGGCCCGGGGGGGGGGAGCACCTACCTGTGGTACTGGGCCTGCAGCAGCTGGAACTCGTCCTTGATGCGGTCGCAGGAGTCGGAGGTCGTGAACTTCAGCTGCTGAGGCAGGTGAGAGGAGCCCTTGAACAACAGGAGACAGCGCTGGGGCCGGAGCCGGCGGCCGCCGAGCCCCCCCCGCCCCGAGCCCGCCCCGCTCTCACCGCCCCGGTGGCCGAGCCCCTACCGGGGGCACCCCCGGGGCCCGGGACGCGCCCAAGGTCACCCGTGGGGCCCCTTCCCCGGCTGCCGCCTGCGGCCCCGCCGCCCCTCGGCAGCGGCCGCGGCTGCCGGCGGCGGGAGGCGCTCGATCCCCCCGAGCCCGCGGGGCCGAGGGCGGCCGGGCCGGGCAGCCCCCGCACCGTCCCGCGGCCCCCGGCCCCGCCCCGCCGCCGCTCCGGCCCCGGAGCCGCGCCGTACCGAGTGCCGGCTTTGTGGAAACATCATGTCAGGTTGCGGCTCGGTCCCCGCACGGAGCGGCCCGCTGCCGCCTGCCCGCCCCCGCCGCGGCTCTCCCCGCTCCGCCGCCGCCGCCGCCTTTGTCCCCGCCGGGTCCGGCCGCCCCGGCCCCGCGGCCGCCCCGCCCCGGCCGCGCCGCTCGCCCCGCGCCGCTCCCGCCGCCGGCGCCTATTGTCTAATGGCGGCTGCGGCTCCGGCTCCGTCCTGCGGCTGCTCGGCACCACCTGCCGCCGCCGCCGCCTCCCCGGCCCGGGCGGGCCCACGGCCGCGCCCGCCCCCGCCGGTCCCCGCCCCCGCCGCGCGGCGCTGCCGGCCGCGGGCACCGGGCCCCGCTGTGCTCCGGGCCCCGCTCCGTGTCCCGCTCCTCGCTCCCTGCCTCGCTCCCTGCCCCGCTCCGTGCCCCGCTCGCTGCGGCGGGGCCCGGCAGGACGCGGCCCCGCGGTCGGGACGGGCCTTGCCCCGCCGGCCTCTGCTCCCCGCGCCCCGGCCGGGGCTGCCCGTGCCTCCCCCGCAGCCTCCCGGTGCCTCCCGTGCCTCCCCCGCAGCCTCCCGGTGCCTCCCGTGCCTCCCCCGCAGCCTCCCGGTGCCGCTGCCCGGCGGGTGTCACTGCCCGGGCCCGGCCCGGCCGAGGCCGCGGGGTTTGCCCGGGCCGGGGTGGAACCCGCGGGGCAGGCCCAGGGTCCGGCTGGCCTGAAGCAAGGCCGGAGAGCCCCGGAGCGGCCCTGGCCGGGCAGTGAGGCTCCTCGCCCTTCGCAGTTTATTTTCACGCCCTTCCCCAAGCACAACAGGCTTCTTTTTTTTTTTTTTATTCTTTTTTTTTTTTTTTTTTTTTTTTTAACCCACAGTTTCGTTTTGCTTTTATTTCAGCGTTGCCCTTGGCTGAGCGTGAGGGAAGGCAAAGGAAAAAAAAAAAAAAAAAAAAAAGGTAATTCACCTACAGCTGGCCCCCAGACAAACCTCTGATCTCCAGACGATGGGATATTCTGCTCTGGAAAGCAAACTTTGGTTCCTAAACCTGCTGCCCGAGAGGAGCAGACCCTGCAGTTCGTGTCCTGTGTGCCCCCGGAGAGCAGTGGGCTGGGGAATTCGGCCAGAGATTTTATTTCTGGAAGGACTTTGTTGCCGTGGGGCTTCTTGCAAAGCCACAGCACAGATGTCCCCGTGCTGAGGCAGGATCAGGTCCTTGGAAGCCATTCGGGGAATCACAGGCAGGAAGGAACACGGCGGGCACGTGTGAGCCCACAGGCAGCTTTCATAAATTTCGGATGTTGCTCCGTGTCTATCTTTAAAAATCAGTACGTTTTCTGATTAAAAATAAAACATAACTACACTCATGACTCCCAGCTAATGTGGGCTGGCCTGTTGTGGTATTTATTTTTAAAAAAAAGAACAATATAGCAGCTGAGTTATTGTGACACCTCCTGCGTATTGTGCAGTGGCTTTTTTTTTTTTTTTCACTTCAACATCTCCATATTAGTGGAAACTGTGACAGCTTCATGCCAAGGATTATTAATAGTGCAGGCAGGCTTTGTGTCCCTGCAGAATAAGGGTTGGAAAACAGGGCAGACACTCTTCCCCCAGTGGGGCTGGCATCCTGGTCCCCCTTTTTTACACGGAGAGAAACTGAGTCACCCCAGCTTAGGCTCTGCTCAAGGGCAGAGAAATGCAGTTTATTGTCAGCGTGTGCAGGCAGCCAGAGCAGGTCCCTGTTGTCCCCTGGTCCTGGAGCAGCACAGGCACCCTGCCCTACCCTTGCAACAGCTTGCACTCACTCCTTTCCAAGTGGGAAATGAAATACTCCTTTATTGGCATTTCTGTTGGCTACAGAATGTTCCATTTTATCTTTTTTTTTTTCTTTTTCTTTTTTTTTTTTCCCCTCTCTCTCTCTCTCTCTCCTTACATTCTTCCAGGAAACACTCTAATTTATGGTATAATCTTGGCAAATCCCAATCCAGGGGAACACAAACTCGCTTGTGCCTGGTAAATGACTTTTTAATGGGCCGGTTTCTAGCCAGGCAGTGCACCTGCATCTTGAAGAAGGGGGGGATTTTAGCCTGGCCCAGGCTGTGTGAGTCAGTGGGGCTGAATGTGGCCTGGGCACTGAGGAGCTGGCCCCAAACACAGCCTGGTGGGTTCCCACCTCAGACCTGGCTTGAGAAATGAAGGTTTTTCCAGCACAGAGTTCTGTGAAGGAGCTCTCCAAGTCAACCCACATTTGTCTGCTGCAAAGCTGTTTGAAGGCAACGTGCGGAAGCCCCCCACTCCCTCTTGGCCAGGAATAAATTCTGCTGGACTCTTGCTACAGCCAGGGTTGGGCATGCAGGTGGGTTTCCAGAAAGCCACGGGGGACAGAGAGAGGGCAGAAACATTTTTGCATTTCTAATGGAGCAAGAAGCTGTCCCAGTCCCTGGCCCCACTGGAACAATTCATACAGGGGTGTCCTAATGAAACCAGAGAAACTTCCTATTAGTTCCTAAAAGGAACAGTCTAACAAAGCTGCCAAAAATAAATCTGTGTAATGAAGAGCCTTTGTAAATTATTCAGATATTATATCCCACTCCAGCACTGGTTCAAGGAGAGAGGTTGTACAGACATTTTCTGCTCTAAGCTCTGGACACAAGGTGAAAGCCACGCTGTCATCATTATCAAAATGTAGGCTCTGAGGTCCTGCTTTTACCCTGAGAATACTTTCTCTTTTACCTGGAATTAAAGAGGAAGAAATAAAAAAAGGCACAGCAGCAACTCAGGTGCTGAGACAAGGAAGGTTTTTGGGTTTTTTTCCTTTCTCCACAGCCTCAGGATCTGTCTTGGGTCCCACCACCTCAAGCTGAGCACAGACAGAGGTTCTTTGCAGGATCAGGGAGGAACGTGGGGCACTGCACAGCTCAGGGGGGCCCAGCAGGACCCCACTGAGTGTGGGGTGCCTCAGCCAGCGACTCCTTTGCTTCTCGCTTGTGGTTTGAATGCTGTGGCCTCCTTCCAGCAGAAACAGGGCTGAGACCCACCAAACCCATTAAACTTCAACTGCCCTTGATGCCCCCACCTGCCAAGAAACCCCAATCCCTCCCCAGGCTGCAATCTTCCACTTCCACCCCGCATTCAGACATCTGCATAAGGGCCAGTGGTGGCAGGTTTTGGGCTATTAGCCACAGCCAGCCCTATGCCACGCTGCTGGGGCTTACAGAGTTCTCCCCTTCCTCCTTCCCTGCTTCCCCAGCCCCTCTTTGCCAGCAGCAGGGCTGGTTCCTGCTTTGTTTTTTTTTTTTTTTAGGTTTTGCCCAGCCCTGCCAGGTTTGTGCCACCTGGGATGGGATGGGGAGGCCAGGACTGGTAGGGGGGAGGCTGGGCACTGGACCTTGGCCCCGTGCCACATCCAGGCCAGACTGTCTCCCTTATCAGTCTTCTTATCACGAGGAGTATTGGCTTTTTATATGAAACTTTCTCTAGATAGCATAACACAATCAGACACGAGGCAAGGGCCCGGCAGTGATTTACACCAGGTCCCTCTTTCACGTCAGGGGCTGTTTTCCTTCTCTCCCTCAGCAGCTCCCCAGCTCTCCTGCTGCTGTTAGGAGCCGTGCAGGTCTCCCCGCTGCAGCAAAAGGCTGGGATGAGCACTGGGGCTGCACTGCTGGGGATCCCAGGGCGCTGAGGCAGCCAGAAGTGCAGCACTCTTCTCCCCACGAACCTCCAGGGATGATGCAGGGCACGGATGCCTCCAGAAGCTCAATCCCTCAGCCCCCTTCACCACCCAGCCCCCAAAACTGCTGCACCCCCTGGGACACCCAGGTGCCCCTGATGGGACAGAGCAGAGCCCCAGCACCTCAGTGCCCACAGGGGCAGCACACAGAGCACTTGCTCTGCACCACAGTGCCCGTGGTTCCGTGCTCACTCCCCGCTGAAACCATCCTGCTGCTCGCTCTCGGAGGCAGAAATGAGCACCAGCCCAAATTCCTCACCTACACCGAGAGGAAAAACGAGAAACTGTCCTGGGATGTGCATAAGGTCCCAGCCAGGAAAGGCCTGTAGGCAGAAAGGGCCTTTCTCCAAGAGCAGCCTTGGTCCAGGCAGGCTTTTTCCAGCTGGTGAAACAATCCTACCCTCTTTGATCCCGTTTTATCAGTGACTTGGAATAATTGGGTTCCATTCCTTGTGGTGGCTGCCCCCCCCCACCCCTCCCTTCTGCTGTGGCCTGTGTTTTTGCTGCAGACTGATTAGGGGTAATTATCATCCTTTTTACCAGCCAAAGTGCAAGGAACAGTTCACACTCCTTGCAGGAAGCAGGAAAGGGATTTTGCAGCTGAGCCGTGATTAGGAAGCACATGGCAAGGATGCCTGAACCTGCTTGCTCCCTGGGTGGTGTCCCTGAGGCATTTGGTGGGAGATAAGCAGGAAATTTGGAGCTGTGAGACAGTCAGGGGAATCCACTGACCCTTTTGGTCATGAGAAGCTTCCCAGCACGATCAGCTTGCAGAAGCAGCTGAAACCCAGGCTGAGCCTGAAGGGAGTGACCCACAGGGGCTGGGATGGGCAGAGGAGCAGCTTCTTGACCAGGCCCACCTGTGCTGTGGGCATGGCCAGGGCTCAGGATTCTCCCCCTCTCTCCTCTGGCTCCCTTGCTGGACAAAGGGAGGAGCAAGATCCCGACTTTAGGATCAGCCAGGCTTTCCTCCTGCCTCATGTGAGGCAGATTCCTCCTGCCCCTGGGCAGGATCAGTGTTCACCTACTGCACCGGAGCTTCACCAAATGCATATTTGCAGCAGTTTCTGGGATTTGCACAGGGAAGACAGATTAAGAGTCTTTTTGTACTCGGCTAGTTCAGCAGCACTCCTCCAGGTAGGGAGAACATTTCTTCCTGACCTCAATTTATGACAAACACTGAAGCATGAGGCTGGATTGATTGCAGAAGGAGATTGTGCCTTAGTAACTTGTGTGAATGCTGCGGCAGCTATGCTAATTCATCATTCCTTTATTTATGAAATCTGCGTGCAGGTTGAGTGCAATTAAATGATGCGCTTTGGGATGGTAGGGGATGAAAGGATCACAGAAAATGTAGGTTTGTTATCCTAGTTTACTGTGCGCTGAGCCCACCTACAACACCATGACAAACCAGATGTGAAACATAAGGTTTAAAAAAAAAAAAAACTAAAATCCAGCAATTGCTGTCACGGACTGCATTTGTCAGCGTTGTTTGATCTCGGTGCCTTTCCTCCTCTTTTTCAGAGAGCTCAAATCTCGTGGCATCTTCCTGTGACAGGCAATTGAAGAACTTGTAAAATTAATTTTGGGGGGAGGCCGAAACGTTTGACACGTGCTCTGCAGCTGGGTCCCTGGTCCCCATCAGCACCCAGAGAGAGTCCAGACACATTCCTCCTTTGAATATCACGATGGGAAGGAGGCTCTGCAGCCCCTCTGGGCAACCTGTGCTCTGTCATCAGCACAGGAAAGTTCTTCCTCATGTTCAAGGTGGAAATTCCTTGTGCATCAGTTTCTGCCCATTGTCCTATTGCTCAACAGCTGAGCAGAAACTGCTCCATCCCCTGGCACCTCCCTGCAGATACTCGTGGATATTGACAAAATCCTCTCTTGGTCTTCTCCAGGCTGAACACACCCAGCTCCTTCAACCCTGGCAGGATCCCCTCCCTGACCTGCTGGCAATGCCTGCTCCCCCTCTGCTCTCAAACATCTGGAACTCACCAGCAGCTCAGAAATGGGGCCAGGATGGAGAAAAGGGGTGATAACTCTGAAATGTCTGCAGTGCTGCCCAGCACGACGTGCCTGCATCTCCGTGGGCCTTGGGATTTTCCTCTCTGTAAACAAATGGGGTTCATCTTTGGGCTCAGCATCGACTGCTGCAAATGTGGAACAGTTGCTCTGGAAGTGGCCTGACACATTCAGGATCAGCTTTCTGCAGGAACAGGGGCACGGAGCCCAGGGAATTGCACAGCAGGCTGGTGACAGAGCTGAGGGAAATCCCAGCTCTCCTGGGAACTCTCCGAGCACCAAAACTTTTCCATTAGGGCAGAAAGGGAGGGAGTGGACGGGCTGTTGTTGCTTGGGGACTGGCAGTTCTGTCATTTTAAAATCAACACTTTGATCAGCGTTGTACCCCTCTGTTGCCACGCTTCGTGCCTGCCACGTTTTGGTTTTGGGAAATTCTGTTCCCAGGCACTCTTTCTGGTAAGCAAAATCACATATTGTAAACTGCCTTGTTTTGCACAATTTTCCCAGAGGAGGGATTTTCACGTGGTGGTCTCTGGAACTGACCAATGGTTCCCAAAGGTCTCACCTCTAAGGTGGGCACATCTGTAAATGCATAAAAGAAGCCCGAGAAATAAAGCAGTGGCTCCTCCTTGGATGAGGGGTCCACTGCAGCCTTCTGTCCACTCCCTGCCTCCATTTATTGTGTCCAACAGTGACATCCCTCTGGGGATGCTTTACCCCAAAAGGACACCCCAAAACCTGTAACTATGGAGTTTGACCCTACCTTCCCCCCTATCTCTGACCAATTGGCTCAGTGCCAGCTTATCTGTCCTAGGACAGGGGGTCTGGATAAACCCCTGCTCTTCCTTGCTCTTCTCTTTGCCCCTGGAACTCCTTCAAGAACAAAGCCTTGGAACATCCTGAGGTAAGGAACCTCTTTTGGGTCTCTTCCCCTATCCTGAAGAGCCCAAAGCCCCCCAGAATCTGAGCTAGCAGCCCAGCCAGGAGGGAGGGATTACCTGGGATCAGGATCCATCAAAGCTCAACATCTGTGGACCCAAGCTTCCCATCAGCAGGAAGCAAGCAAGCAGTCCAGAGGCTGGGTGCAAATCTCATTGCTCCTTTTCTTTTTGGCAAGCTGCAGGAATCTCTTCGGGACCTGCTGGCCTTTAGATTTTTGATCCTGCCCAGGAGAAGGCAACCAAAAACCACGGCTTCCAACACGCAGCACTTTGTGTGCTTCAGAGCAGCCCAGCAATCCCGGCTTGGTAACTCTCCAGCAGCCCCAGACACGTTCCCTGTGTTACCTGAGTACCTGAGGACAGGTAAAGAGGTCAGGTGGCTTTCCCAGCCAGGACACTGCTGCAGGGCTTGCAGGAACCTCAGTCTCCTCCAGGACTGTCCAGACATGGGAGTTCCAAAGGGCAACAGGTCACAGGGAGCAGTGGCTTTGATCCTGGGTGTGCTGAGCACTTCTGTCTGCTGAATAATTGTCAGCTGCTGAAGCAAAAACGACTGTGGGACACACTGAAAGCAAAAGAAGATTTTTAGGAGCTGAAAAAGCAGGCCTCAAACAGTGAAAATACAGAAAGTATCTTACAAAAGTAATAGATGCAAGTATAAACATAGATGAAGGTTTTGAATTGAGACCCTAAAAAAGAGGAAACTTGTTAAAGTCATAAATAGCAATTTATGCTGTATCTGATATAAAACCTTGAGTTAAAACTAAATTTTTATAGCACTAGCTGCCGTGCTTTAAAATTGCAATGCTTAAAACAAAGTGCCTTAAATAAGTCAAGAAAAATGCAGCGACCACGTTGCCTTTGCCAGAGGCCTGTGATGAGGGGGAGGAAGAGTCCTCCTGGCTGTGGGGCACACCTGGGAGGGAAAGCAAGAGAAAGTAACAAAGGGAGGTGAGTATTAAAGGCCAAACTATGGAGAGACCATCAGAAAAAATACCAAAACAAAACCTTAGAAACTTATTTTAATTGAGGCAAAGAACTCACGGGAACAGCACAGGTGTAAGAGAGAACTTAAGTGGTAAACAGAAGCTGTGGTTTGCGAGTTATCTTGTGTTTCTGTCTCAGCCAAACCTCCAAGAGGTAAGGACTGGCAAACCACTGCGTGAGCCAGGCTGGTAACAAGGCAGGCAGGTATGTAACAGCTCTATTGTGGGTTTTTTTTTTTTTTTTTTTTGGACCTTCCATAAGACTGTTTAGATACAGACCCCAGGCAAGGCAGGGTAAGAGGCATGTGTGTGTGTTTGTGTGTGTGTGTGTGTGTGTTTGTGTGTGTGTGTGTGTGTTTGTGTGTGTGTGTCTGTGTGTGTGTGTCTGTGTGTGTGTGTGTGTGTGTGTGTGTGTTTTTGAGTGTGTGTGTGTGTTTGTGTGTGTGTTTGTGTGTGTGTGTGTTTGTGTGTGTGTGTGTTTGTGTGTGTGTGTTTGTGTGTGTGTGTGTTTGTGTGTGTGTGTTTGTGTTTGTGTGTGTGTGTGTGTTTTTGAGTGTGTGTGTGTGTTTGTGTGTGTGTTTGTGTGTGTCTGTGTGTGTGTGTTTGTGTGTGTTTGTGTCTGTGTGTGTTTGTGTGTGTGTGTGTTTGTGTGTGTCTGTGTGTGTGTGTGTTTGTGTGTGTGTGTGTTTGTGTGTGTGTGTTTGTGTTTGTGTGTGTGTGTGTTTTTGAGTGTGTGTGTGTTTGTGTGTGTGTCTGTGTGTGTTTGTGTGTGTGTGTGTTTGTGTGTGTGTCTGTGTGTGTTTGTGTGTGTGTTTGTGTGTGTTTGTGTGTGTGTGTGTTTGTGTGTGTGTGAGTGTGTTTGTGTGTGTGTGTTTGTGTGTGTTTGTGTGTGTTTGTGTGTGTGTTTGTGTGTGTGAGTGTGTGTTTTTGTGTGTGTGTGTGTGTGTGTTTGTGTGTGTGTGTGTGTGTGTTTGTGTGTGTGTTTGTGTGTGTGTGTGTGTTTGTGTGTGTGTTTGTGTGTGTGTGTGTTTGTGTGTGTGTGTCTCTGTGTGTGTGTGTGTGTGTGTCTGTGTGTGTGTGTGTGTCTGTGTGTGTTTGTGTGTGTGTTTGTGTGTGTGTGTGTTTTTGTGTGTTTGTGTGTAAGAGTCCAGGGGGCACGCACTCTGCTCGGGGCAGGTCCCCAGAGAGCACAGGGCTGCTGCTCTGACAGGTAAAAGCTGCACTGGCAGCAAAAGAACCCAACACAAGGCTGTGTGGCACGGACGGGATGCAGGACCTGTTACAGCTCAGCAGGCACCTGGCAGGGAGCAATGAGGAAAGCTGGGATAAAATCAGCTTTAAGACCCCCGGTGTGGAGAAACGGAGAGCTCGGAGGTGGCACCCAGAGGGCTCAGCTGGCAGGCTCGGTGTGGCCAGGGCAGCAGCCGGAGCCTGGAGCACAGGGCCGGCACGGCGAGGCCTCAGCATCTCCCTCCCCGGCACCGAGGTCGGGGCTGGCGGGGCTGGCGGGGTCTGTGGGCCGAACCGGGCCCGTCCCACACAGGCTCGGGCCTGGCCCTCTCCGAGCGCTGCGGGACAAACCGCAACGTCCGGGGCCCAGGCCCGCCCTGTGCCGCCATCCCAAGGCCCTGCCCGCCCGGCGTGGCCCAACCGCGGGCCCGTAGAGGGCGAGGGGAGGCGGCGGCTCCGCGCTCGGCCCGGTCACGGGAGGGTTCAGCCCCATCCCGGCCCGCCCCGCCATGGGCGCCCGGTCCGCCACCTTCCCACAATGCCCGGCGGCCCCGCCCCGCTCCAGGAACGCGCGTCCGTGCGCCCTCCCCCCCCCCACCCCCCGCGACCGGCCAACCAAACTCTGCGCTCCGATTGGTGGCGGCGCCTCATCCCGCCCATCCGGGCCCGCCCCGCTGGGCGCCGCGCTCTTCCATTGGCCCCGGCCGTTGTCAGTCAGCGCTTGTTTTCGGCGGCAGCGGGTTGGGTTGCGCCGGCTCGTCGGTGTCTCGGCGGAGCCGTGCGGAGGGAGCGGCGGCGCAGCCGGGCGAGAGAGGCGCGGGGGCGGCGGCGGCGGCGGCGCTGGCGCTGGGCCCGGCCGCAGCACTCGGGGCCGGGGCGAGGCCGGGCCGGGCCGGGCCGGCGCCGCGCAGGGCGGGAGGGTGGGGAGGGAAGGGGGCGCGGGACGCGGGACCGGGCCGGGCCGGGCTCCCGGCCGTGCGGAGGACGGTGGTGGTCGGTGCCGGGGGGGGTGGGGGGGTGGGCGGGGGCGTCCCGGCCGCGACGCGACCATGACTCTGGAGTCCATGATGGCCTGTTGCCTGAGCGACGAGGTGAAGGAGTCGAAGCGCATCAACGCCGAGATCGAGAAGCAGCTGCGGAGGGACAAGCGCGACGCGCGCCGCGAGCTGAAGCTGCTGCTGCTGGGTGAGGAGAACGGCGCCGGTCCGGCCGCAGGGGCCGCCGCGGGGCCCGGCCCGGGGCTTGGCAGGTCCGGGTGGCCGGGCCGGGCGGGGAGCGGGTGTGGCGGGGAAGCGGCGGGAGCCATCCCCGCCTCAGCCCGGCGCTCGGGGCCGCTCCCGAGCCGTGCGGGCCGGCCGCCTCATTGGCTGCCCTTTGTTTGATTTTTTTTTTTTTTTTTTTTTTTTTTTTTTTTTTTTTTTTGGGTGATGCGTTCGCTGTCAAAAATGGGTTTTGACACAACCAGGAACTAAAAAGTGGCTGAAATTCCTGGTGGGGAAAGGCGGGCGCAGTGAAATTTTGTCTGGAGGAAACGGTTCTCGGCAGTGTGCCTTGGCCCTTGGTTAGCGTGTGGAGTTGGTGCTTTTTCGGGGATTGTCGGTGAACTCCTGGCCCTTTGGGTGAACGTCTGTGGAAGAAAAAAAAAAACCAAAAAAACCCCCAAAAAACCGGCCTCCAGCTCCTAAAGCACAGAGTTTCCCCTGGGGCTGGGGAGCAGGGTGTGGGGATTCCGGAGGGGGCCGGGGCGCTGGGGATGGGTGAGGGTTTTGGGCTGGGTGAGGGGGATGCCCGCGGTGTTTCGGAGGTGCCGGATCACCTGTGCAAAGCCCTGAGAATCTGGGTCTTAGGAGTGGAAACACGGATGGGTAACTGTGCCGCGTTTGGATGAGTTTTTGGATGGGTTAAGCGGTTGCAAACTGCGACTTTGCAGGCGTGTGTGTCCCCTCCTCCTTCAGCCGTGAGCTTGGTGTTCCTGCCGAGGTAGCCCCCGAATTTAAACTCAGGTTTCGGTTTTGGTGCGTGCTGTGATTTAGCGTTGCTTCTGTCTCAGGTAGATAGATCCTGCTTTGTGTCTTGAGCACTGTGTCATCATCTTGAGATGGGATCTGAAGCAGATCTGGTGGATCTGTTGACAGGCCATTAAAGTCCATCTAAAGAGGGAGGCTGACCCTTGTGAAAAAAAAAAAAAAAATAAAAATACAACCTCCACTTTGCCGAAGTGGGGGCAGGCTGTGTGTGCCCAGCCCCTCGGAGGGCTGCAATACCAACACTGGTGCCTGGTGATAGCTGTCAGGGCTTTCCTTCTCACCCTGAATCCTTCACAATTAACGCATTGCTGTTCTTCCTGTGAAAGGTAAAATCAAGGGCCTCGCCTTTCTGCCCTTTGGAGATGCTGTGGCAGTTTCTGTAAAGGCTTCTCGGGGAGGAGGGAAGGTGTCCCTCACTCTCATGCTTCCCTAAAAGCAGTCCCACAAGAAGCAGCTGTGTCAAAATAGGTTGTCGCTATAGGATAGATCTGGGTTAAGAAGATCCCACCGGATCTAAAGATTTCGCTTTAGAAATAATTCAGATTGCTCAAGAATCCTTTCCGCTTTTCTAAAAGATACAGGTTCAGCATCAGGTAAAAAAAAAAAAAAAACAACAAAACCCATACAGAAGGTGGTTATTGTTGGATAAGCAACACTCCTAGGTGTAAACAGTGTTTGCAGGATGCTTTTCACTGGACACGTTGCCCACCTTCAGCTGGCACAGGTAGCCTCTGTTCTCTCTCCTTGGTGTAACTGCTGCTTGCAGGGATTTCTTCTGTGTTACTCCTGTTCTGTGGAGTTCTTATATTCACACTTAGTGACTTAGTGAGAGGGCTTTCCCAAAATCTCCAGAATTTTGGGGGAGTTGCCACCTTGTAGAAACTTGTTATTTTTTTTTTCTTGTCACTACATCTGGTGACAGTTACTTCGGTGAAGCCTAAAACAGAGAATTGAGGTGAAGAATAACAGTGCTAATCAATGATGAACCCGTTAATAAGAAATTCAAGGTGTTGGACCTTGCCACCTGGTACAAGGGTAGTAATTTGTCTTTTTACTGGGTGGGGAGGATATTTAGTACAAAAATTACTTGTGATTAAGCATGGGACACTGTTGACTGAGCAATGTATTTATACAAGAGCCCTGGAGGTGCTGGGGGATCATTAGGAAGTTACTGTAAACTCTGCTGCTTTCACGTGTTGGCAGAAGTGGTGAATTCAGATCACCTCTCATCATATTAAAAAAAGGGGTTTGTGCCCTGAGAGTTGTAGATCTTGCCCACCAGAGCTTGTAACCTGCTGATGCAGTGCTGTGCCTCAGAGAAAGCAACAGGCACCTTTAAGGGAAAAAAAAAAAAACAAACCAAAAACCCACCACCAATAACCAAAACCAACCCCCAAACCAAAAAAAAAAGGGCAGTGATGGAGTGACAGGAAGAATCTGTGTTTGAACTTCTAAGTTCTGAAGCAAGCAAAGGTCTGGTGTTGAGGTTTCTCTTACATTTTCAGAGTTGAAATGCTTTGAAGCACCGCCCTTTTTTTTTTTTTTTTCCCCCTCTCAGTTTTGGTCGCTGTGGTAAAAGACAAGGAAGTATTTCTCACCACACTGAGAGAAACCACAAAAGATCTCAGTTACCAGGTTTTTTTGCCCACTTAGGGTGCACCTTTGTATTCAAGATGGAGATAGTTTGCTGCATGTTGGTGGTGTCTACAGAGTTAATTTCTGGCTGTGCTGACGTGATTCCTGTCACTTCTTGCTGTTCATTTCAAACGTTCTGCTTCTAGTTAGGTGCTGGTTGCTTTTATCTGGGCATTTTTTATTTGTTTGCCTTTTAGCCTAACGAGATAAAATGAGTAACTGAGTATCTACATATGGAGTAGTAATTGTGTGTTGGGATGAATGAGATCCTGTCTGAATCCATCTCTCTCCCCTGCTGGGAGGAGGATCTGGTGGTGCCTGTGGGGAGAGCCAGGGCTCTGCCAGCCTTTTAACTACAGGTCAAAAAGATTTGTATCGTTGACATTTTGAGTCGTTGGTTGCTGATACATTTTGAGTTTTTTGGTCTGGGGGTGAGCGAGCTGGGCCGCTGGGTTAGAGAGGTGTGGGGTTTTAATCGATATCCTGCATGATGATAGCAAATCTTAGAAGATTGAACAGAAGCGATCCACAGCAATGTAGGGTGATGAGGCAAGCCCATCCCAGGTGAGACCTGGCCCCTGTGTCCCCTCCACAAAGGACTGTGTGCACGAGGCAGACGTCACCGGGGACGTCCCAGCTGAATGATGAATTTAGCAAAGCTCTGGAACTGCCTGGATGCCGTCTGACGGCGTTTTTTTTGTTGGTTTTTTTTTTTTCCCCCTCTCCTACTCACTCTGTTAGCAAGTTCCCCACTGTCCTTTGGTATCATCTGGGTGGCCTTCACACGCCGAGTGACACTCCTGTGGGGGCCATAAACGTAGGAGTGGAAGGACCTGCCCGAGTGACGGTGCAGGAAGCCGAGCGCTGCCCCTGTGCCGCCTCCTGCCCTCCCATCTGCTCCCGGCAGTAAAACCTGGGAGAGAAGGAAGAGAAGGAAGCAGAGTTGGCCTTGCTGAGCAGACTGCAGCCCGTGGGGACCCAGGCACGGCACCGACAGCTGGGAGCAGTGGCCTACTCTGCTCTCCCTGCCAGACGCCATTGTTAACTCCCTCGCACCCAGAGCGCCGATGGCAGGAACGCTGCCACAGCGTTCAGCAAACCTTGGCGAGCAAACCTGGTGGGATACCAGGCAGATGTGCTGCCTGGGCTGTTCATCTCAGATGGATGAGCAAAGAGTTTCTTGATTTATTTTATTTTATTTTTTTTTTCTTCCCTGTTGCGTTTGGTTCTTTCCTGTGAAAAGACACGTCGCGTGTAAGGCGAAAAGAGCGTTTTGTGCCAAATCGGAGCAAAAGAAAATCAGCTGTTTGCTGGGCTTCTCCTGGCCACTCACTGCTGTCTGAGTCTGTAGCACTTTCCTGCCTTGAGAGTGTGTCCAGGCCCTTCCTGGCTGGTTGTAGCATCTTGCTGGAGTGTCTGGGAATAGGTCAGGTGTGACGGGCAAGGGCCTCTTGACGCAGGACGTGTGGGAGTGGCTGTAACGTGAGATTTGGAATAAGTACCAGAGCTACTTTTTGAAGGCTGCTGCAAAGGACAAGGTGTCTTCCTTCCAAGCTGCCGGGTTCGTATCCAGGCTGTCTTTTACCAGTCTGGGAAGTGACAAAAAAAATGGGGATTGGGAGCAGTGTGTGCTTGGGTGGAGCGATAGGAGCTTTCATCTGTCGTGGGCTTTGCTCCTGGTGGCTCCTAACTCACTCTCTTGCATCCTGCAGGCACTGGGGAGAGTGGGAAAAGCACGTTCATTAAGCAAATGCGTATAATTCATGGCTCAGGCTACTCTGAAGAGGACAAAAAAGGCTTCACCAAGCTGGTGTACCAAAACATCTTCACTGCCATGCAGTCTATGATAAGAGCCATGGAAACCCTGAAGATCCTGTACAAATACGAACAGAACAAGGTAAGTTTCTCAGGTTTTGCACAAGTCTTTAGTCAGTGTTTAGGATTTTGAGTTCTTGTTTGCTTGTGTCTTTCTGCATTGCAACCTCAACCTGCCTGAACTCTTTTCCATAAACTTCTTGTGACATTTCCTTGATACCCAACTCCTTTTTACTTGGTTGCGTTAAGGGATAGAGCAACTTTGCGTGGTTGGTGCACTGGCGTGCCTAGTGAGTGGTGGGGGCAAGGGATTGGGCTGTGATGGAAGGGATGTTCTTTATGGAAGGTTATTTTTACTCATTTCAAGGATTCAGGGTTGTTAAGTGTGTCGGCATTTTCTTTGCATGTGTGGCTGTTCTTAATGGAATTTGGAGCTGGCAAAATACATGCTGGACCCAAAAGACACAGACCTATGCTGGTAGTTAAAACCCCTGGTTTTTCACCCCTTCTGTTCTTCTGATAGCTGCTGACCAAGGGTACAAACCTTTCTTGAAGAATTTTGGTCTCAACCACAGAAGCGTACTGATCTTGGGACCAGGAATTAATTTTAGACAGATCTGATCTAAATTATTTTGTCTTCTTGAGGGGGAGGACAGTGAGAGTGAGGGCATGCCAGGAAAATAGATTTTTTTTTTTAGCATATTTTGCTTTTTTTAATGCTTGGTATCCTTAAGATTTTGAAGTTGTGTTTTATCTGTCCTGTCACACGGTGTCTCAGAGCTGGTTTTGAATAATTATCTGTAGGGACTGGATGGTGCCCCTTTTCCTGTCCGTGGTGAGAACAGGCAGAGTGTGAGAAAGCTTTGCCTGTGCTTTATGTGAGCCATGGTGGAGGGGTTCTGATAAATAAAATCTGCCAACTTTTGCTTGCTGTAACTTGTGCAGAACATCACTTTGGTTTTTATTTATTGGGGTAAAAGCCCCTTGGTGTGGATAATCACCTCAGAGGCTGTGGTAGTTACTGTAGTCCTTCCTTTGCTTAGACATTGTAGGGTGGGTGTTTTTATGCCCCCCCCCCCCAGCTTTATTCATTTTTTTTTACTTTTTCTCCCTTTTCCTCTTCTTTTCAACCTGCAGGCCAATGCAGTGCTGATCCGAGAAGTGGATGTAGAAAAGGTCATGACATTTGAGCAGCCATATGTAAGTGCAATTAAAACATTGTGGAACGACCCTGGAATACAAGAGTGTTATGACAGGAGAAGAGAATATCAACTTTCTGACTCAGCTAAATAGTAAGTGTACAGTCACTGGCACGCTTGTGGTGGGAGTGATGGTCTAACTAATTATACCTGTCCACATTTTAATTTTTTTTATTGAAGTCCAGAGTCTGTTTCCTTATCCTTTGCTGTTTTTCCTGAGAGTATGAGGTGTTCTGGTGGGGGTTAAAAGGTGTTCATACATCTGCTTCAGGATATACCTGAGGCCAGAATCTTCCACGTTATTCCATCTGTGTTGATCCTGGAGTGCTGCTCTTTCTCTTCAGGTTTGTCTTTGGCCTACAGGTGCACATGGATGTGCAACTCGGATTTTATTAATTATAAATCCATTGAGTTTGACAACGTACAGAGGATGTTTTACATCTTAAGTTAATAAATGTATGTTTCTACATTTATAAGTAGAGAACCTCAGATGAGACTTGATCCTGGAACATAAAGCATCTGCTGTGCTTGAACTTCCTCTGTACTAAAGATTGTCTTCCCCACTCCTATACAGAGTTGATAAAGTTGTTTTGAGTGTATCTGTTTATCCTCCAAGGGGACTGGCTGGTGAATTACTGCTCCCCAAAAATATTTTCTGTTCCTTTTCCACACTGCATTTAAAACAATTCAGACAACTTCCCGCCTTTCCCATCACGCTGCAGAAAGACTTGGCGCAGCACTTTTGACATCTCTACATTTACGTGCTGCAACCTAAGGCAGCATTTTCCTTTTCTCTTGGTAATTTATTTTTTTTTGTTTCTTTTCCTTTCCTTTCCCACTGTCCTGCTTGCAGCTATCTCAGCGATGTGGATCGTATCGCTACCCCAGGATATCTACCAACTCAGCAAGATGTGCTACGGGTTCGAGTCCCTACAACCGGGATCATCGAGTACCCCTTTGACCTAGAGAATATTATCTTCAGGTACTGGAGGTGTCTTCATGTTACAGCTGCACTCAGGCTGCAGGGAGGTGGTTTTCAGGAAGGATTGTGGAGCTCTGGGTTGTGTCAGTGTGTTCCTGCTGGTTTGGAGTGGATCTGTGTGGTGGGTGCTGCTCTGATTGGGGTGATGTGACGTTTTGGCCGTCAGAAAACTGAACCTGCTTTGGAATCGGTGACACTTCAACCCCAGGGAACCATCCTGGTGTCCAAAGATTCCATCTCAGGCTGAAATTGTGGCTTGTGAGGCAGCTGAGGGATGTGTTGAGAGCTGAAGCCACCAAGGGGTGATGCTTTTTGTACAGAAATACTTCCCTGTAGCCAGCACCTGCCTTGAGAGCTGGTTTCCTATGCCTACCTCGTGCTCTCAGGGTGGCACCAAAACTTGCTGCAGCAACAGATGGTCTTGCAGGCTTAAGCCAACAACTGAGCCTGGCATGACCAGGCTGAGCACAGCAATATTCCTGTGTTTCTCTCTGGTGCTTGGGGTGCTCTCTGCCCTTCCCCACCAGCGTGGCATTGCCACAGAGGAATAAGGGGAACCTGCATCCTCTCTCTCTTAAACCATTTGGTTATAGAAATGCAGAAGGGTCCTCTCCCTGCTCTGTTTTGCTGACCTAGGGAATAGGTGCAGGATTTTATCAAAGGTGAGCCACGTGTGTGGCACTTCAGGTGAGTGCCAGAACAACTTTAGTGTACTGTACAGGTGGGACCTAAAACTGAAGTGTGTGACTGTTAAACAGCACATTCCAACGAAAGTATAACAACTAAAGAAAGATTTGGGTGGGGGAGAAGCTTTGAGGCAAGCAGGTGCTTTAACTAAAAAGAAAAATAGTTTGCTCATGTGACAGAGCGTAGTTTTGAAGGACTTGTCTTTTCAGTCTTTTCAAACTCAAAGCTGCTCCTGAGCAAACCTCAGCAGAATGCAACAAAAATGGTAAAGGGTGAATTTGGCAGCACTCACCTGTGGCCATTCTTTCAGTTTTTGGTGTATTTCTGGACCAGGGTGTTTTGTAAATTTGCTGGTTTTGTTAACAGGCAGATCCTATCACATCCCCCGTGCCAGGTTAGCTGGAATGGTAAAGAATTAATCCTCGTTGTTTGCTGGTCCTTTGCATTCAGAGAAACTGCAGCTGCCTCTGTGATACCCTATGTGCTTCTCTTCCTTAGAATGGTGGATGTTGGAGGTCAAAGATCAGAACGAAGGAAGTGGATCCATTGCTTTGAAAATGTGACTTCCATCATGTTTTTAGTAGCACTTAGTGAATATGACCAAGTTCTGGTGGAATCGGATAACGAGGTGAGCCAAACAGTGGGAGCTCTGCAGAAGGGAGGAAAGGAGAGAAGGAAAAAAAAAAAAAGGAAAAGAGGGAGGGATGTTTCTGTAGTTTCTTGAAGGCTGGTACCCAGGTGCTTGGTGCCAAGTTGGATTAGCTACTGTTATTGGTTTTGGCCTTCAGTTCTTGTTGTGAGGGGAACATGAGCCCTCCAAGGGTCACGATGTCCCTGAGGATGGAAAAAGGCAGAGGGCGTTCAAATCATCTGGACTCTTCTCAAGTGAAAAAATGAAATTACCTGAAGCTGCAGAGTCCTTTGTGCCGTGGAAGGCACTGTGCAAGTGCTCCCAAATCACCCCTTCCCCTTCTGGGTTACTTCAGGCTTTGGTGTCTTGTGAGGTGGTGGCTGCACTCTGTGAAGGTGCAAATCTGAATTTTGGCACTTGCTGATAGATTAAAAACGTGCTGTTAGGTAACAGTGGTTGCTCTTTTTCTGGTAGACATAATATGCTCACAAAGTATCATTGGACAGTCCTCTCACACAACTGTTAAAGCATAAAATGACTTTTAAGTCTTTTGATGTGAAAGGCTTGGCAAATAAATGAAGGTGAAGTCCCTCAGATTTTGCATTTCCTTTCCATTTACTGATCCAGCCTGAACCAGAATCAACCTGGGGCCAAAGTACTTTGTGTTGAATGTTTGAGATGCTGAATTACTACAGATCTGAGTGCATGTGCAGGCAGCAGAAAGGCATTTGAGTGCTCCTCTGTGCAAACAGGGCTTTCTTTTTTCTGATTTCAGAACCGGATGGAAGAGAGTAAAGCTCTCTTTCGAACCATTATAACTTACCCATGGTTCCAAAACTCTTCTGTTATCCTCTTTCTCAACAAGAAAGATTTGTTGGAAGACAAGATCCTGTATTCCCACCTTGTTGACTATTTCCCAGAGTTTGATGGTGAGTGGCTTTTAAGAGGGAGCACTTGATGGGGCGGAGGGGATTTGGTTAAAACTTGCTTGTGTTTTAAAGAACACTCAGATCTAGAGGCAGAGAAAAACATTAATTGGAGGAAGAATGCCTACAGCAATAAGAACACGTCACAAAAATACCTTAATCATGCATAGACAACTGGAATCTGATAGGATTATCAAATAATGAGCCTCTCCTAGATGAAGAATTACCCCCCTCCAATATGCACTGCAAAGTATTAAACAGTGGAAATCTAACTTGTACATGTAACCAGTTTCATAAGCATGGCAGTTTACTGGTCCAGTTTATTCTGGACCTTTTAACCCCTCTAGTCAAGAGGTGACTTGAGTCTTTGTTTTGAGAAACTGGCTGGTCAAATACCCAAGTTTTTCAAACGATGGTGTTAAAAAAAAAACCCTTCCTGCAGCTTGAAATCCTTATTAGCGTGCCATCTGCTGTTGTGGGAAAATAATATCCAAGTGAAACACAATTTCCCATCTGAGACAAAACTCCTTAGCCAAAATATTATTGATTTCAGGCTCTTCAGCTGAGTGCATTTAAAGCTGGCTGGTTACACACCTGTGCAGGGCTGACAGTAAAATCAGAGTAGGGGAAAACCAGATCAGGCAAAAAAAAAAAGACTTTGTGCCACGCTCTCGTGTATTAATTCTGTCATTATTGGCTTAAAAACATGAGGTAAAAGAAGAGCTGCCATTTTGCAAACAGCTTTTATAGAGGAGCCATGAAATTGCTCCTGGTGAGTTGTCCTCCCACATCTGGAGTTCCTGCTTAGAGCTCTGGTGGGAACACCAAGTTTTTCCAGCAGGCTGGGAATGGCTAAAGAGCTGCTGCCCCAACAGTGCCTACTTCAAATGGAGCTCAACAGCTGGAGACAGATCCCAGCTTCAGGGGCACTTGTGCACTTCCATTTTTTTTCCTGCAAGCAGCTCCTTCAGGGATGCTGCATGGCCTGCAAGTGGGGAGGTTGCTCATCAAATTTCCTCTCAAGAGATGCAGCAACAGCAGTCATGTGAAAGGAATTGCAGTAGGTGACTATTTTCTGGGGTGCTGTCAGCACTGTGAATTAAAAACTGGTCAAATTTCCCATTTTTAGCTCCTGGTGAGGTCACCAGCTGGAGCAGAGTGCCTGTACTTTGGGCTGGCAATAACCCTTGTTTCCAAAAACACCACACGCTTGTGTCTTTCAGCCTGTGTGATCCACCTGTGTTTTAGGAAGAAATTTCCACCCCATTTCCATGGGGGGAGAGCATTTAGGGGTGTCTGTCCAGCATCTGCCAGTGGATGCTCCTACCCAGAGTTGTTCCAAGGTCTGAATTCAAGGTCTGAACTGACCCTTGTGGTGATTTGGAAGCATAAGGCACTTCAGCTCTTGGAACTTCCATCCCATAAATAATCTTAATTTCTCCTTTAAAGCTCTGTAACCCATAGGAAAAAAAAAAAAATTGCTGATGGATGTGGGGGATTCAAGGGAGTGAATCCATTCACTGGTGTCTCTGTTTGCTGCAGGCCCACAGAGGGATGCACAGGCAGCCCGTGAGTTCATCCTCAAGATGTTTGTGGATTTAAATCCCGACAGTGATAAAATCATCTATTCCCATTTCACATGTGCCACAGACACAGAAAACATCCGTTTCGTCTTTGCAGCTGTCAAGGACACCATCCTACAGCTCAACCTGAAGGAGTACAATCTGGTTTGACCCGCTCTGCTCTTGCCCCTTGAGAGGCTTCTTTGTGAAGAAAAGACAAAAAAAAAAAAGAAAAAAAAAAAAAAAAAAAAGAAATTTTAAATATGACAGGAAAAAAAAAAAAAAGTTTTAATTTTTCATGATGTAATGATTGCAAATTGTCTGATCTGTGGAGTGGCAAGTGCTCGGTGTTACCCTGGAGTCTCATGTCTCTGTCCACAGAGTAGTTGATTTCATATTTTTAACAAATTGCTTTTATGTCACAGTTAACGGGGATATGCCTCATTTCTTCAGCACCTTGCTTACTTCTTAATTTTTGCCAAGCAGCTAAGGCAGCCTCATCTTGATCTTTCCTTTGTTGCTAAGCCACTTTTTTTTTTTTTTTTTCCCCTTTCATTCCCGTGGTATATGTAGAAAAAAAAAAACAACAAAACCACAAAAATCCCCAACACTTTCCAGCTGAGATTGTGAATTCACTGGACTGTGGGAGTGCAGAATGCTACTGGTCCCTTTGCCTTGTGCTAGAGGGTGCCTCTGGTGTCATTTGCTAATCCTGCTTCCTTCCCCTCCTCCTTCTTTTCCCTTCCCTTCCCCAGGACACGCTCCATGGTTCACTGTGATGAAACGTTGGGGAGGAGCAATTGCTCTCCAACTATTGTGCAAAAAAAAAAAAAAAAAAAGGAAAAAGAAAAAGGCAAAACAAACAAACAGAAAAGCCATCACTTTTCCATTCTTTATATGTTCTGGGTAATTTTTTTTTTTTTGTTATCAATTATAAAAGGTATGGAGACTGTGATTTTTTTTTTCTTTTTTTTTTCTTTTTAAATTATTGATGTTCTATACATAGTTTGCTATGTGTTGCTGTATTTTGTTCGTGGACTACAAATGATGGAAGCTCTTGGAGCAGTAGCTGCTGAGCCTGGGGAAGTGCCTGACTGTAATTGTGGTTTTTTTTTAATTTTATTTTTATTTCTTTTTTTTTTTTTATCTCCTCCACACACACAAACACATCCAACCCACACCACTGTGTGTGCACAGCCTGCAGAGAGGAACTGTCCTGTTGGGGAGAGTTTTTGACATTTTTGACACCAGTCAGGAACTTCTCTCTGCAGCAGTTCCCAAAAAGCACGCTGAGCGATTGTGGCGTTCCCAACATCAGACTTTTTTTGCCTGAAAACTTTGAGTCTGTGCCATCCTCTAGGTCTTTTCTTGCTGCCTACTAAGCAACCAAGCCTTGTTTTATTGCGTCTTGTGCCAGTGTGTGAATGACTCTGTAAGAATTCCTCAGCCTTGCAGAGAGGACCAGAGCTGGAGGGTGACAGGCTCTGCTGGGATTCTTACTTGGAGATTGAGGAGAACTCTTGGAGAGGGGAAAGCAGCACTTCTGTCTCTCCTGTTCATGCATTCCCCCGAGGCAGATGCTGCTGTGTCCCTCTTTGGAGGAGTGTGGGATCCCCTTTGGAAGGCTTGCACACATCCTTGCTCCAGGGATCTCTGTGTTAGCAGTGCAGAATCCAGCCCTGCCCTGCTGCAGGTGCAGCAGGAGAGGAGCAGAGAGGCAGCAGCACTTGCTGAAAGAGGCAGGATGGATGTAATTCTGGATTCTGAATCTCCACACTGAGCAGGAGGAGATGAAGCTTTTGCACATAGGAGAGCTTTTTTTTTGTTTTTTTTTCTTTATTCCCCAGAGCTGAGGCAAGTCAAGGTGCTGAAGGGCTGCTGCCAGCCTGGGAGGATGAAATTCTTTGTCAAGGCAGGGAGAGAGTGAGTGGGAAGCAGGAGGGTGTGACCCACGTCTGGACGTGTGTCAGTCAGCCATCACTGATGCTTCTGTTTCAATTCCAACAAAAGTAGCATTGGGTCCAAAATTCTCTGGATCGACCAGATTGCCCCCTTGAAGGCTGCCAGTAGAAAAAAAAAAAAAAAAAGACTAAAAGAGCTGCACTGTTTGAAGGGGGCTGTTGATATTTTTGTCTCTTTTGTAGACAGAGCACTACATCAGTGTTTTGCACAACCTTGTAAGAGTAAATCTAACTTGTCTGAGATGCTTAAGATGCTTTGATCTAGAACACTAAAATAGGGAGGGACGGAATTTTGAATAATTCAGTTGATAGGTCCCTCGTTTTCCAGAGTAGCCTCTGCGTGCTCAGAGCACTACATAGCAAAGCAAGCTCTGCTCCAAGTGATTGCAGAGCTACAAGTTGGAACAGTAGCCACGGGACCAACAGTTGTAGAGCCAGTCTGAGTGGTGATGCTGAGGGAAACGTAGCATCTCTCTAGACTAGCCATGCTCTGGACTGCATCATTTAACCCTTGGGAGGAATGAGAGGGATTTCCCATGTGTCAGACAGCTTTGCATCAATTTTACTGCTTCTTTTTTTTTTTTTTTTCTTTTTTTTTTTTTTCTCCTCCATCTTTATGCCAAAATGATGATGATCCAGTTTGTAGAAAATTGTCTTATAAAGAGGAATTTATAATCATGTATTCTAAAAGTGCTGTCCCTCCGAAGCAGACGGCAGCACCAGCCTCTTCCGCTTCTGTGATCCTTTTTGTAAATGGTTCACACTACAGCTGTTGCCAGCAAGGAGCCTGGCACTGAGATAACACAGCTTCTTGGAAAATAACTTCCCAGAAGTTTTCTCTTTTTCCAAGGTGAATGATGGTGGTACTTCCACTTGAATCAGAATTTTTTTTTTTTTTTTCCCCCCGTCTCGTTTTGTTCCTTCCCCTCTCTTTAAGAGCTGCTGCCCTGGCACAGGAGGAGGGGGATCTTGGCATCTGCCTCTTGCAGAGTGACTCTGCAGCGTGGCAGGCAACCGTGGGAGGGCTGTGGGCACGAGGATTTTTAGGGAATGTGCTGCACCTTGTGGGGCACCTGCTTGGGGGGGGTAGCTGTTGGCCTGAGAGCTGGCTCGGGGAGGGAAGGGCCCAGCAAAACCTGAAGTTTTCAGAGTCCCTGAAACCTCCTCCTCCTGGACTGGGGTAGGAATGGGTCAGACCTGTAGACGTCACCTGGAGCTGTCTGTGGCTGTATCGTGTGTGAGAAGACAGTGTTAGCACGTGCTTTCCTTAGTAAGCAGCTGCTTGTGTGCCTCCAGCTTGGCCAGCAAAGCGTTCCTGCTGAGCTGGCTCCTGTCTCTGTTGGCTGGCAAACACGCCTGCCCCTAGCAAAAAGTGCCAAACCTTCAAACCAAATTTGCCTGTTATCAACCTCTCTGAAAGCCAGGCCTGTCAGGATTTCTCTGCAGGTTTGAGAGTGACTTTCAGAGGAGAGAGGTGAAATTGGGGTTGTTGTAGGGAAATCTGGAGTCTGAGGAGTTAGCCTTGCTATAACCTCTGCTCCTTGTGCACTTTGTTCTGTCGAAGAAACCCAACACACTTTGAACTATCAGTTTGAAACTTGAAGTCAGTGAGCAGAGGACCATCCCTTTTCCTTGCACCATTCCATGTGGATTGGCTACCTGGTGAGCAAAAGCCCCTTCCAGCTGCAGCGTGTCAGCTCCTGCCCTTCCTGCCTTCCCCCTCCTTCTCCTCGAGTTGGATTCTTTGGTCTCTTGTTGTTGCTTCCTAGCAATGTTGGCCTTGCGTTCAACTACGGTTTTCTCTTCATGTGTTTTATTGGTTTAAAAAAAAAAAAAAAAAAAAAGACAAAAAATATATAAAAAGAAAAAAAAAAAAGAGAAAAAAAAAAAAAAAAAGTACTTCCAGAGTGTGCTGACCATTGTATTGTCCTGTACAGAGCCCAGGTCGTTAGAGTCCAGCAGAGATAAAGTGTGTTATGCAGCACCCAGTTTTTTAAGAGTATGGTTTGTGCCAATGCCCCTTCTTTAGTAGTGCCAGAGACTCTTTACAAGTGCCAATGTGGTGGAAATTATTTGGTTATACTTGTATATTATAGGATCCTGATTTAAGACAATTTAAACATTATCCTATTTAAAAAGAATACTATATAAAATGCTGTTTTTAAACCTTGTCATTTGCAATGCATGTATTGTTGTGCGTGTTGGGGGGCGGGGAGGGAAGAGGGTAGGGTAAAGGAGTTTCTGAATAAGATGCCCAGTGTCAGGATCTATTCAGACTCCAAACTGTCTCATTCCAGTCCAGGAGTGTGATTGTTTCTTGGAATGATCCCACTCTGACTGCTGGGCAACACGCTTATTACAGAAATATCTGATGGAAATTGATTTTCATATCTTTCTCCTGAAATAAACTCTCTGTTTGAAATTGGAATAAATTTTGTTCCTAAAAGCCGTGGTGGTTGTGTGTGGTGTTTCTTCTCTCCTGTCTTCTCCTCCTCCTCCTCCTCCTCCCTGGTACCCTGTGGGACCTGCAGCTCTGCCTCCTGTCAGAAAATCAGGACTCTGAAGCATAGAAACAAAGCATGTTTTGGTAAATAAAAGGTTTAATCCACCAAAATGATACATAATTCACTGTACCAATAATTCTGAAGTAGGAGCAGTGTCTGACTGGAGGTTTGATGTGCAGGGATGCAATGGTTGCATCTTAATTTGAAGTTTTCCAGGATTTTTGGAAAGGGATTGCTAAGGGAAGTTGTTGGTGTTTGCTGCTGCCTCTTGCTGTGGTGTCAGCCCATTGCAGGCACAATTCCAAGCAGGATATCTGTTGCCAGTAGCAGGAATGTTGGTGGGACCAGAACTGCTTCCAGTCTCGTCTGTTAGAAATGTGGACTGAAATATGAAACGGCTTTAAAATCGTCCCTTAAGGAGTCCGGGGCTGGATGACTGTGAAAACTTCCACAAAGCCATTTCCTGAGATGGAGTTTATAGAGCTTAATTCCTTTTCTCTGGGCTCATTCTCCAGGAATGTTGCATTAAATCAGCTGGGAGTGGGTAGAGATGGCCAATTTCCTCTAGGCAAAGGTTTCCTGTGTTTTCAGGAAGCTGCAGCTGAGGATGTTCTGCTCCCTTTTCCAGGTCACTCAGCACAGGTGAAGCTGCAGCTCCTGGGCAGCCTGAAACATTTTGGACCCAGAACACTGGCAAGGGTTTAAATTATCACTTTTGTGAGGTTTTTTTTTTGCTTTTCTCAGTGGCTCTGTCCCCTCAGCAGCTCAGAGTGTCAGCGCTCCCTGCCCGTGTCCTCAGCTCCCTGGGAGTCACCCCAGTGTTGTGCTGTTCTTTGCAAAGAGCCAAACGTGCTCTGCTTGAACAAAGCAAAGCAACAAGTCGAGGCTCTTCCAAGGAAAAAGGTGAAGCCTTTCACACCCAGCGTCTCCAGCTTTGGCCTTTTGCAGCCTCCAGGCGTGCGTGGGGCTGTCCCTGCAGCATGGCACTGGAGGAGCAGCAGCTTTGGGGCAGCCCAGGGAAGGAGGCAGCTGCTGGCAGCAGCTGAGGGAACAGCCCTTGCAGCAGCTCACAGTTGCTGCTTTCCCAAGGACCACTCCAGCCCAGGCTGGATATAAATTGTTCCAGCAGCACAGAGAGCTGCTGCTTCACCTCACCTCTGTTGGGGAAGGTGAAAAAGGAAAACCTTATAAATATGACTGCTTAGGTTTTGAGAATATGAAACCTATGGGTGAAATAGAATTGAAAGCGAGTTTTGATGTTTAGAGTTTTAGTTACTGGACAACTGGACAACAACAGTGTGGCTGCTGCAGGTAATCAATCCCCTTTGGATTAAACAACGCCCTACTCCTCACCAAGAGCCCAAGGGTCAGAGCAGACCCCACCAGCTTGGCAGAAGGGGTCCAAAGAGTCGTTTTTAGGGTTTAAAATATAACACAGCATAGTAATGTAATGATTCTTATAGGCTGTATGTAAATGCTGTAGGATTTGTATTTTGTATTAGATTGGTCAGTGTCAGAATATTCAGTAGAGAAGAAGATTTAATGTATTGTAATGGGAACTTCGCTCTCTTACTGCTCTCACTGCTCTTACTGCTCTTTAGCCTCTCTCTCTTGCTCTTCTCTCTCCCAGCTCTGCCCCGAGCTGCAGCTGGCAGCTCTCAGCAGGGCCCTTTCACCCACGCCCTGTGCAATAAACCCCTGCTCCAAGAGCAGCCTTGACTCCAGGGATCTCTCATCACCGTCCCCCCCTCCAGTTCCCAAACCTCCTGCTCTGCAGCTGGGGCCAGGGGCTCCTCCCATCCTCCCGTGCCCATCCTGCAAGGAGAGGTCTTGGGGACACCTTGAGTGTCTTGAGGCCACCTGCCACCGCCTGGAGAATTCCTCTGGCTTGCAGCCTGCTCCCGAGGGCTGGGCTGTGGGCCAGGGGAGTGTCCTGATAAGGTGAGCTGGCCCTGGGGTTGTGGCAGTGCTGCAAATCAACTTTCAACCTGGCCACTGGACATCCCTGCCAACGCCAAAGCAGGCCCTTGGGGTTGTGCACATGGGTAAACCAGACATGAAGGAAATCAATTTTCCGTATTTTTCATATTAAAAAAAAAAATAAAAATCCCATGTGCAAGAAAAGGGCTAGAAAGAGAGAGTTTGGGATTTGCCTTGTCCTTGGACAACTATCATCCTCCCAGCAGAAGGAAGCTCTTTCCTTTGAGCATTCCCTTTGCCCTCTTGGGAAGAGAGGGAAGAATCTGTCCAACATAAAACTAAAATGTCACGTGGGGTTTATAAAGCAGGAGTATAAAGCCTCCCTCCCCTACTTCAGGTTTCTCCCCTGTGTTATCCTGATCCCACGAGGGACTCTGAACTTGCTATGCAGCTCAGGAGCTCGGGGCCAGCTTGCCCTGAGGAATGGCAGCTGCTGCTGAAACATTTCTGTCGAGAGCTTCTTCAGCCCTGGGCTCAGCTGGGAGGGCTTGCTCTGACCCAGGCTGTTTCCTGTGGGCTCTCCCAGTGACACCAGTTTGGTATAATTGTCCTTGAGCTGCTTTATCTCCTGCCACGCAGCCTGAGCAGGAAGTTCAGGCCTCCATGAGCAATTTTTATAACTTCTCCACAGAGTTCGTGGCTTTTGAAGAGTTTTTTTTTTTGTGGCTGGACTGTGTGACAAAGGCCCCCACACTTGGGCTGTGTGAAGCTTCTGGGTAACCCCAGTTGCTGAGCTGGGTGAGGATGTGGCTCCTCAGGGAGCTCAGGGCTCTTCTACCCCTGGTCCAAGTGCTGTCATTTGTCCCTGGCATTCCTCCTGCAGCTGCCCCTCCCTTCATCTCAGGTGAGGATCTGTAGCTCCTGGCCATGGATTTAAATGGTGTTTTCATGGAGCTGCCCAAAGACAGACAGGTCTCTCCTGCTCTGCTGGTCCCCACCCTCCCTCCCAGTGACTCAGGCCTGCAGGCTCCAGCTCTCCAAGAGAATGAGGACTGGGGGAATCTTCTGGGCAGGATTTGGCAGCCTCAATAGAAAAGAAGCCTCTGCTCAATGTCAGCTTTGCAAACCCTTGATTCAGAGCAGATTAAACGATGTAAAGAACCCTGGGGGGAAAGAGGTGCCTTTCCTCAGCTCAGCCACGGATTTGCTTCCAAACTGCAAGAGGTGATGGGGTTTTTTTTGGATCAGCTGTTTAGAGAGAGGACCTTGAAGCACACACCCTGTTGCCAACCCAAAGAGGGCACTCTGGGCATGGAAAACTCGGCAGAAACGTGTGAGAGGTGCTTCCCCTCGTGCAGCATCACCCACAGCAAAAACCACCGACAGCTCTGCTCAGCTGCAGCTTCTCTCAGTCAGGTGAGCGACCTGGGGACTTTTAGACATTTTGAATGATAAAGTTCGGAAAATATTTGGAGTCTTCACATCTTTGGCCTTGTGTTTCTCATCCAGTGCTGCCACAGATGTTGGAATGGCCCCTGACGAGTCACCTTTGGGCAGAGGTGAGCGTGAGGAAAGGCAAACACTCCCCAGAAGTGCCGTTCTGTCAATGAGATCCTAAACATCTGACGGAAGTGTCTGAGCTCCTCGTGCTCTGTCTCTTGCCAAACCTCCAGATTCGTTTCCTCAGCTTGCAATATTTTTTAAGCTCTGTTGTAGAAGAGGTGGGGGTGTGGGGTTTTTTGTGGGGTTTTTTTTTGTTTTGGTTTTTTTTGTGGTTTTTTGGGGTTTTTTTTGGTTTTTTTTGGGTTTTTTTTGGTTTTGTTTTGTTTTGGTTTTGTTTTTGTTTTGTTCTGTTTTTTCTTTTTTTCTTTTTTCCTTTTTCTTTTTTCTTTTTTCTTTTTTCTTTTTTCTTTTTTCTTTTTTCTTTTTTCTTTTTTCTTGTCTTAAACCATGGCATGTAGAAATAAAATATTTACAGCCCATCAGGCCGTGGTGGGGCTGTGTGGTTCCTCTCTCTGCTGCCAGCTTCACTAAAAAGGTGACTCAGTGTGCCTTGATGAATACCTGGGAGTGACAGGTGTTCATACCTGTGTGGGGGGGAGAAGATGCTGGTTTTGTGTGGAATGGCAGCCAGAGGTGGGATGGGGTAGAACCGAGAGGGGAAGAGGATGTGATGGAGCGAGGAAATCCCCCAAAGTACCAGCTTGGAAGGAGTGAGGAGAGCCCCTGCCCTGGAATCCAGACTGCAAATCCATTCTGGAGGTTTGGATGGCGCAGAAAATGGAGGAAAATCCCTCCAGTGTGGGATTCACCTCCTCGAGCTGTGGCTTTCTCCTGAGCTGCTCAGGACTGCAGCCAGAGAAATCCAAAGGGCACCAGGTGAAAGGCTCTCAGATGCTGATGAGATTTATTGTTTTTTACGTGTTCTTACAAAGGCTGGAGCTACACAAGAGGGGAGACAGTGGCAGGAGGGTTCAGAGGTAGGGACAGCAGTAGTGAAGCAGGAACTGGAAATGCCCTCCTTGGCAACCCCAGGCTTGGGCAGAGGACACCCGGACAGGCGGGGTCACAAATGACAGAGCTGGGAGGAGGCTGCTCCTGGGATCCCTCTGAGCTCCTTGTGCAGCCTCACATCCCCCGAGGGGGCTACAAACACCCCCCCGAGGGCTACAAACATCCCCTGAGGGCTACAAACACCCCCGAGGGGGCTACAGACATCCCCCCGAGGGCTACAGACACCCCCCGAGGGCTACAAACATCCCCCGAGGGCTACAAACATCCCCCCGAGGGCTACAAACACCCCCCGAGGGCTACAGACACCCCCCGAGGGCTACAGACACCCCCCGAGGGCTACAAACACCCCCCGAGGGCTACAAACATCCCCCGAGGGCTACAGACACCCCCTGAGGGCTACAGACACCCCCTGAGGGCTACAAACATCCCCCCCGAGGGCTACAGACACCCCCTGAGGGCTACAAACACCCCCCCGAGGGCTACAGACACCCCCCTGAGGGCTACAAACACAGCCCGGGGGGGGACAAACACAGCCCCGGGGTGGGGGGACAAACACAGCCCCGGGGGGGACAAACACAGCCCCCGGAGGGGACAAACACAGCCCCGGGGGGGGACAAACACAGCCCCGGGGGGACAAACACAGCCCCGGGGAGGGACAAACACAGCCCCGGGGGGACAAACACAGCCCCGGGGGGGACAAACACAGCCCCGGGGGGGACAAACACAGCCCCCGGGGGGGGACAAACACAGCCCCGGGGGGGGGACAAACACAGCCCCGGGGGGACAAACACAGCCCCCGAGGGGGACAAACACAGCCCCGGGGGGGACAAACACAGCCCCGGGGGGACAAACACAGCCCCTGGGGGGGGACAAACACAGCCCCGGGGGGGACAAACACAGCCCCTGGGGGGGGACAAACACAGCCCCGGGGGGGGGACAAACACAGCCCCGAGGGGACAAACACAGCCCCCGAGGGGACAAACACAGCCCCCGAGGGGGACAAACACAGCCCTGGGGGGGGGACAAACACAGCTCCGGGGGGACAAACACGACCCCTGTGCCAGCCCCACCGTGCAGAGCCCGGAGAAGTCCTTTTGCCACATCCATGCGAGAATTGACGTTTTAATAAAATCACACCGGGAGCAGCGGGAGGTGTTCCCCGGGGGGAAAGGGGAAGGAAAGCTGGTGAGGATGGGGGGCTCTGGGGGGTGAGAGGCTGCAGGGGGAGCGGGGTCACGCTGATTTCATGACGCTGGTGACCCAGGGGAGGAAAGGAGCGATGTGTGTGTAGAAGCCGGGCCAGTTGTTGTGCCTGTAGGAGAAGATGCCGTAGGCTTTGTTGTTGCAGACCAGCGGATCGCCAGCATCGCCCTGCGGAAAGGAGGAGGGAGATCAGTGCTGGCCTGGGGGCAGCTCCAGGGCAGCAGTGCCCCTGTGGGAAGCTGCAAACCTCAGGACAGAATTTCCCCAGCAGAAGCCTGGACTGGCTTGGGCACCCAGTGGTGGGTGGGGATAACTCTGCCTCCACAAGGGACTGGTGGCAGCTTTGTTTGGGAACACTGGAGCTTCATTTCTTGTTGGAGAGGATGAAGTAGCTCGGCCGTGCAGAGATGATTTATTAGTAAAAGATTTTAAGAGTAGGAAACCTACGGGAGGAATGGAATTGAAAGCAAGATTTGAACTGTAGGGTGCTGGGCAGGAAGAGGGTGATGAGGTTAGCTGAAAAGACTGGGCTGGGTGAGTCAGTGACACCCCTGCCAGGACAAAAGGATGAATAAGGGGTTGGAGCTTCTCAGGTAGCAGGAAAAAGGTGGGTTTCACAGGTTTTTGGTATGTAGAGTAGTATGGTAATGTAATAGTTTTCATAGGCTGTGTGTAGATTCTGTAGGGTTTGTATCTTGAGGTGATTGGTTGATGCTCATTAGAATATTCACGATAGAAAGGGTTAAAATGGAATGTAACAGGTAAAATCTCTCTCTTGCCCTGCTGGATTCCTGTCCCCTCAGACCTATGGACTCTTCCCCGGTCAGGCTGCCTTCCCACCACCAATAAACCAAAGAGTCCCAAAAAGTATCCTGCTCTTCAGATCATCCCTCTCATCGGACACCACCAGCACGTTCCCAATAATTTCTGCCCTTCTGCTGGCTTCAGATACACTCAGACCAACAATGAGGTTCGGGGTGATCCCCTCTGGCCAGGCCGTTGTCCCCCTGTGCTGCTGCCAGCTCCCAGGACCTGTACCACGGGAAGGCAAGGATCCTCTCCTCCCTTGTGTGCCTTACCCCCCTGGCTAAAACCTCCCCTGCCCTGGAATCCAGACTGGAAATCCATTCTGGAGGTTTGGATGGCAGAGAAAATGGAGGAAAATTGGTTGGGGTAGAAACCTCCAGTGTGGGATTCACCTCTTTGAGCTGTGGCTTTCTCCTGAGCTGCTCAGGACTGCAGCCAGAGAAATCCAAAGGGCACCAGGAAAAGGAGATCCTCCTCCCCAACCAGAGACTGACTGTTGCCATGCTTGGTGCCTGCCATGTTTTGGTTTTGGGAAATTTTGTTCCCAGGCACTTTCTTGGTACACAAGGCCACACAATGTAAACTACCTCGTTTTCCCACATTTGTTCCCAAAGGAGGGATTTTCGTGTGGTGGTCTCTGGAACTGACCAAAGGTTCCCAAAGGTCCCACCTCTAAGGTGGGCACATCTGAAAAAGCATAAAAGTAGCTGGAGAAATAAAACCGTGGTCTCCTTCCTGCAAGGGGACCACGCAGCTTTCTCTGAAAAACTATCACTCCCTGCCTCTCCTTTATTGTGTCCCACAGCCACAACTGACCTTTTCAGGTACCCCCGAGGATCTGCTGCGGCCACAGATGAGGTTGTCAGCGAGTCCTGGGTAGTGGCTGAGGCAGTCCCTTTGTTTGATGATGGTGACAGCGGCTGTCCTGTCACCCCAGCCGGCCACGCTGCACTCGGTGCCACCACGAACTTTGGATTTCTCGAAGGAGATGGGCCTGACGTGGCCGTTGCTGGTGGCGTTGCCGTTCAGCTGGGGCGAGGGGGACAGGAAACACGGAGCTGAGTGTTTGCCCTGCCCTGTCATCCACCCCCTCTCCCCTCCTGCTCTGCCCCTCAGGGCCACGCAGGAGCACCCAGCCAGCGTTGCTACGCTTCGTGCCTGCGTGTTTTAGTTTTGGGAAATTTCATTCCCAGGCACGGTTTTCGTACACAAAGCCACACAATGTAAACTGTTGTGTGTTTTCCACATCTGTTCTCAGAGGAGGGACTTTTGTGGTGGTCTCTAAACTAGCCAATGGTTCCCAAGGTGTGAGGTGGGCACACCTGAGAAAGTATAATAGGAATCAGAAAAATAAACTGAGGTCTCCTCCCTGCGAAAAGATCACCACAGCCTTCTAAATCCCTCCCTGCCTCGTCCCTGTGTGTCCCACACAGCCAGGGTTACCTTCAGCAAGAGGATGTCGTTTCCCTTCCTCGGGCTTGTGAACTCCGGGTGGCAGTGGTACTCCTTGACCTCGAAGGTTTGCCAGCTCTCCTCTCTCCTCTGGAGCGTGTGGGCTCCCAGGATGACAGTCAGAGGCTTGTGGCTGGTGAAATCGAGCACAGTGGGTGTCACCCAGCCTGTCCCTGCCTTGCCTGGGAACGCTGAGGCTCCTGTCCCATGGGCAGGGCCAGGAGAGCCCAAAGGCACGGATGCAGTGTGTATGGATATTCCCTGTACACAGAATGTATTGGACAGGCACTTCTGAAGAAGAACGGTGGGAGCAAGGAGCTCTGCCAGTGGATCTGCCCAGCCAAGGGGCAGAACGAGCTCCCACATGAAGAGCAGAGCTCTGCACGGGCTCCTTTATCACTTTATCCAAGTGTGCAAGGGCACACTCGGTCCAATTCTGCTGCTGTCCTTTTCTGGGCTTCACAGGCCCAGGGAAACCCAGGAATCTCAACATCAGGATGCTTCTCTGTCCTCTACATCACCTGCCTCAGGAAAAATTGGGAAGGGATGTGCAGGAGTCCCTCCCAATCTCCCCAGGTGAGTCCTGAGTCCCTCCACCATCAGCTGCCCAGGTGTGGGACTGTCCCTGAGCCTGTCCCTGGCACCAGGGCAGAGCTGTCAGCCCTGGGGTGCGTGGGAGCTACACCCACAGCTGTGCACAGCTGGAAAGGTCCTCCTGCCCCAGCTGGGGGGGTGGAAAAGGGGCTGGGCAAGCAGCTGGCTCGTGGGGGACCCTGCTGCCAGCAAACAGGTTGGTTTGGCAGAAAGGACAAAGCCTGACAGCAGGACAGTGCCAGCAAGGGAGGAAACTGCCCTGAGCTCCAGTTGTTGGCATCTGGGAAAAAAACAAAACGAGTCATGGAGGGGGAAAACAATCAGGGTCAACACCTGAGGGTGGAACGGGGAGGGAGATGGGGCTCAGAGCTGTGCCCTGCCCTGTGCTGCCTGCCAGGGAAAGAGCCTGGGCGTGAGCCCTGTCAGAACTCTGGAAACTGAGATTTTCAGATTTTAGTGCATGGTGACATGCATGAAGCAACAATTTGAGGCATTGTCAAGTCCTTCTTCACCTTCTTCCTTCCTTCTTCTTCATGGGTTTTCTGTTTATTGGATAAAAAACATCGTGGACCTTGTGGGTGTCCACACTGTGGGCTTTGTGGGTGAAAAAATCCTCACGTGGGCCTTGGGTGATCAATTATTGGGTCAGAAACACAAACTATGCCAGTGTTACCTCGTTATTGGGTAATTAACACTTAAATGACTTTGCAAAGAGTTAAAAGCACTCCATTTTACCTCACTGTGAGTCTGTTAAACAGATAAGAATTAATAAACATCCCCATCTCAGCTTGGAAAAGAAGCCAAAACCCCTGGACTGTGAGAGACCCTGCAGGCAGGAGATGTTCCCCAGGCCCTGGTGGGGCAGAGGCTGAAGCCCAGAGGTGGCAGAGAACTTACACCAGGCACTGGGCAGCCGTCATCACCCAGCCCGGGGCCACCAGGAAGCCCCCGCAGGAGTGGTTGTCCTTCCCCTGCAGAAAGGCCACGTAGGGCGTGGGGTGAGCCCTGGATGCTGCCTTGGCTTCTCCTCCTCCTCCTCCTCCTCCTCCTCCTCCTTCTCCTCTCTCCCTCCACTTCCAGGGATAACCTGCAAGTGAAAAAAAACCACCACGTTTTCACCTTTTTGTGTTAATTTATGAGCGTGATAAAAATAAAAACGAAATAAAACAGAATTAAAGTAGACAATGAAGGGGATGAAAAAGGTGGCTTGCTCAGCTGAGGGTGTAAAGCAACACGCCCTCCCACCCCCCATTCTAAATTTTTTTGGTATTTATCAGGGTTAATGTTGTTGTGTTAATGTTATAATGTTGTAATGTTAATGTTGTTATACATTATTATACATTCTTATACATTATTATACATTCTTATACATTCTTATCCATTCTTATACATTATTATACATTATTATACATTATTATACATTATTATAATGTTGCTACTTGATGTTACATATTCAAAAAAAAGAGACGAATGCATATTTAAACATCTGCTTTCTTCATCTGTTTCAAGGGTTCCCCCAAAATTTGCAGTTCCTTTATCTGTGCATGGCACCTTCTAGCCAGGTTAGGTGATCATCAAATCCTTCTGGACCGTAGAAGTTCCGTGTTCTTTATCTTTTCCCAGGAATGCAGGATGGGCCTTCTGGGTTTTTTATCTTGTTAAAAGCTACAAACCACCTCTACCTTGTTACCATTGAGAAACCCACCGTCGTTACATTTTTAAATTCCACAAATAAAAGGAAATACAGCACAAATTTCTCACATAATACGCAAAACGTTCATTCCAAAGTTTGCCAAAAGCTGACTCTAAAATGTGAATTTATAACATTTTGTTATATTGTGTCCCTGAGCACTGAGAATTTTAGGCTTTCTGTGCTGACCCCCCCAAAGAAAACCCTGCATTTCACCTGAGGCTGTGGAGGCTTCCAAAGCTGAGTGAGTGAAAGCTCTGGGGTTGTGGGTATGGAGTTTAATGGAGGTGTGTGATATTATATCTGTAATTATTATATAGTGATTTTTATATATATAGTAATTTATATATTGTATATAGTAATTTTTATATATGTATGTACTTTATGTATATATATAAAGCAATATTTATATATTGCTTTATATACATAAATTACTATTATATAGTAATTATTATATAGTATTATATAGTATATTATTATATAGTATTACATATAGTAATTACTATATAATAGTAATTTATATCTATCATTATTATATAGTAATTTATATCTATATAGTAATTTATATCTTATATATATAAAAATTACTATTATATAGTAATTACTATATTATATATAGTAATTTATAATTATTATATAGTAATTTTTATATATAGTAATTTATATCTATAATTATTATATAGTATTTTATATATATAGTAATTTATATATTATATATAGTAATTTTTATATATATACTTTATACATAAAGCAATATTTATATACTTTTTATATATATAAATTACTATTATATAGTAATTACTATATATAATATAGTAATTACTATATAATAGTAATTTATATTTATAATTATTATATAGTAATTTATATCTATATAGTAATTACTGTATTATATATAGTAATTTTTATATATATATACTTTATATATATACTTTATATATATAAAGCAATACTTACATATTGCTTTACATATATTAATTACTCTTATATAGTACTGACTATATTATATATAATAATTAATATCTATAAAGCAAGATGGAGGATTTAGGGCATAGGCTAAGCCCTTCTTTTTCACCTTCTTCTTCCTCCTTCGTCACGGGTTTGGGTAGAAAAACCCGCATTGTGGACCACGGGCGGTTGGTTATTGGGTTCAAAAAAATAAAAATAATCCGGTGCCATTCCTTAATTGGAGAATTTATGCTTAAAAGAACCTTGGAAAGAGTTAGAGACAGAGCCATTTTTAGCTAAAACTCCATTTGTGAGACCCTGCTATGGGTAAGAATTGAGAAACCTCTGAGTGAACACCAACTGCATCTCCCCAGCCTTTCACCCCCAACAGCAGAGAGAAGATAAGAAAAACCCGCCGGGTGGGGCTGAGCACGGGGGGTTTGGAGGGCACGGGGCTGAGATTTCCCCCTTCCCCAACCCTCTCCTCCAACCCACTCTACTCACTGCTGCAGGCTGGGGGGCACAGCACCATCAGGAGGGGCAGCAGGAGGCTCTGCAGGTGCTCCATCACAGCCTTCGGGGCTTCAGCAGCTCCCTCTGAGGTGTCTCTGGGGTCTCCTCCTGCTCCCAGCAAGGTTTTATAGCCTCAGCCCAGACTCCAGGAAAACCACAGAAGGCAGACTCATCGGAAGAATCTCTCCACGAGTTGCACGCCTCAGCAATGTCAGAGGGGAATTCAGTCGGGCTCGGCCTTGAGCATCGAGCCACCTCCATCATGGGTTTGGTCTGAGGGGGCTGACGTCCTTCAAAACCCAGAGCCGAGTTTAGAGCTTTGCTCTGAGGGCTGTGGGCAGCCCACCCTCCCTCATCCCTTTGGCTTCCACCGAGGCCTTCCCTCGCAGCTTCTGTTCTTTGTTGAGCACTTGCAAACCCTCTTGATTTTTATCACCAGCCCTACACGAGCATGATTTCTTCCACCTGCTGCCTCAGTTCCAAAGGCTGTGCAGTGGCAGGTGAGGAGGACCCTCCTGCTCTCCCTCAGCAGCTGCAGTCTTGGCCAATGGAGCAAAAATTGCCATCAGTGTGTTTATTACATGGCACTGATGATTCTTGGAAGAAATAATTCCCTGGGAGGGCAGTGAGGCCCTGGCACAGCTGTGGCTGCCCCTGGATCCCTGGAAGTGCCCAAGGCCAGGCTGGACAGGGCTTGGAGCAGCCTGGGACAGTGGGAGGTGTCCCTGCCCATGACAGGGGTGGAACAAGATTGTCCCCAAGGGGCTCTTCCAGCCCAAACCATTCTGGAATTTTACAGAAAGAGCAAAACCTGAACGTTCACCGTTCGGCTGTGACGAAACGGGGAGGATGCTTCCTTGCTGCCCTCACTGCCAGTAAATCTGCTTTCCCCTCTGCCCCCAGTGCCACTGGGTAAACCCCATTTTCGAGCTGCAAGTTGCCACTCTCGTGCAAAGCCTGCAGCAGCTGGAGCTTCAAGGAAAACCCTGATGTGACAAAGATTCATAATGCACAGATAAGCAGCTGCAGCCTGTTCACTTGCAGATTTCTGAGCTGATAGCAGCTGTGAGCAGAAGCCCAAACATGGACCCTTCTCAGTTTCCCCCGGGCAGGCTGGGTGCTGGAGGCAGAGGTGACGCAGTTTCCCTTCATCCCAGTCAAGCATGTGGAGGATTTCTGAACAGAAACCCAGGCTGGAGTCTGGAAACCTCCTCCCTCTGCTGGGGGTGACCAGTGGGAGACTGGGAAAGGCCACGAGAGCAGGGCAAGCACCCCCTTCCCCTGGGCTGCAGACAGTTTTCACGTATTTGTATTTCGTATTTCGTGTATTTAAAATTCCCCTCTGGTTTTCCCCGCTACAAACCGACTCCTGACATCATGGACATCTGTCACCCCCTTGCCAGGGAGTTCTGCCCTCACTCATTTACCAGAGCATCATCTCTGTCCCCCCCCAGGGAACTCTTGGCTCTCTCTGTGCACAAGAGGTGCCACCAGACTCGAGCTGGAGTGAAGGAGATGAGGGCTCAGAGAGCAGCCTGCTGCAGGCCGTGGAAGGAAGCTCAGACTCCAGTGCAGGAGCTGGCTGAGAACAGCACTCGAGCATCCTCTGTGGGGAGAATTTCTCCTTGGGCATCATTCTGAGGGGAGCTGAGGGGAGAGCTTTGGGCCATCACTGGAGCGCTCAGGGGGACAGGGATGTGCCAAGCAGGCACAGGAGTCACCTTTGCCTTCCCCAGCTGGGCCCCCTGCACTTATCATGGCAGGAAAGGAGGAAGTGGCTTTGGGGTCAGGCACTTTTGTGCACAGGCCCTTCACCAACCCTCTCAGTTCAAGCCTTTCTGTCCCTCCCTGCCCCGTGGCTTCATTCCTGCCCCACATCCCACCCGGGGGCTGAGCTGGGTCCCTGCCCCTGGGGCTGTGCAGGGACCCTGGGTGGGGTCAGGCCATCCAGAGAGCCAGTCCTCCTGCTGGGAACTGTGACCAGCTGCTTGTCCCCTGCCCTGGGGCCTGGCTGTGCCCGTGCCAGCAGCAGCTCCTGCCCCCAGGACATGGTGCAGGGATGGGGAGGGCTGTGGCTGCTGGGAGCAGGCAAAGCCTGGAGGCAGTGGGTGTGTAACAGCCGGGACCTGGGCTGTGCCTCCTCTCCGGGATCCTAAACCCTGAACCCGGTGTCTCAACAGCCACCTGCCTACGCCCCAAGGGCACAGTCCAGCTCTCTCCACCCAGTGAAGCCTCTCACCGCTCAGAGAGCTGGGGAGATAAGCCTGGCAGTGCCCTGGGACTGAGCTGTCACTGAGCTGTGTCCCTGCAGAGGGAGCAGCCTTTACTGCAGCTGCACAGAACCACAGCTTCGGGGTCCTGCTCACTGCTGCTGCCCCCACAGCCCTGCTGCCCATGCTCCCAGGAGGGTGACAACGATGCTGAAGCTGGTGAAGGGAGCCTGTGCCCATCATTGTCCCCAGAACATTTCTACCCGGGCTGTTTTCCCTCCTGGCAGCAGGCTCATCACCCCTGTGACCCCAGGAAGGGCCAGCACAGCTCTTGTTTCTGAGCCTGGCAGTGATTCAGGGTGCAGGGCTGTGATTGCTGCTGTCCCAGCAGCCAGAGCCTCCCCCCTGCACACCACAAGAAAGACAGCACAGCCTGGGAGGTGCAGCTGGGAGTTTACTGTGGGTGCTGCAGGTTCAAGCAGGAGCAGGGTTGTCTCTGAAGGAACTGCTGGTCTGCTGTGCCATCTTTTTGTGTCATCTGGGGCTATCCCTGCTTCTTCCAGGGTGATTCAACACAGTCCTGAGAGGGGCAGGGAATGGGGCAGGCAGCAGCCTGAGAGCAGAAGGAGGAGCGTTCTCAAGTCCACTTGGGTTCCCGAGGAGAGAGGAGGGAGCTGAGCCTCCAGCAGGGGCAGGAAGGAAGCTACTGCAGCCTCCAGGGCCACAGCAGAGCTGGGGAAAGTGCTGCCACTGCCCCTACTTCTTCATGACTTTTTTGATCCAGGGCAGGTAGTTGGAGATGAGGGTGTAGACCCCGGGTGGGGAGTCGTAGCCAAAGGAAACAATGCCTTGTGCCACTTTATTACACACCAGGGGCCCGCCAGAATCTCCCTGGGGAGAGATGAGATGGATTTTAGAGGCCTGTTCCCTGTGGTGACAGGTTTCTTTCTCCCTGCCCCGTGGCTCCATTCCTGCCCCATGTCCCACAAAGGGGCTGAGCTGGGTCCCTGCCCCTGGGGCTGTGCAGGGACCCTGGGTGGGGTCAGGCCATCCAGAGAGCCAGTCCTCCTGCTGGGAACTGTGACCAGCTGCTTGTCCCCTGCCCTGGGGCCTGGCTGTGCCCATGCCAGCAGCAGCTCCTGCCCCCAGAGAACCCCCCCCAGCCCACCCCCGTACCTGGCTGGAATCCTTCAGCTGGTGGAAGCTGCCCGCACAGACCATGCCAGAGTCGAGGTGTGGGTAGAAGAGGACACATTTCCTGCGGCTGTAGATGGAGACTTTGGTCTCAAAGAGCTTGTTGGTGGCCTTGTCCTCGTCGATCAGACCCCAGCCAGCGATCAGGCACTTGGTGCCCGTGGGGAGGTCACTGCTGGTCCTGGGCAGCGGGATGGTCTGGACGTAGGCATCGAGGGTGGCCTTGGATGTCAGCTGGGGGAAAGCAGGGGGTTGAGAGAGAGAGGGCTGTGAGCAGGACGCTTTCTTTGCAGGGGCAAGGAGGGTCTAGCAGGCTCTGCAAGCTCTGGGGAGCTGCTGTGTGCGGGGAGCCGGGGGGACGGTGATGAGAGATCCCTGGAGTCAAGGCTGCTCTTGGAGCAGGGGTTTATTGCACAGGGCGTGGGTGAAAGGGCCCTGCTGAGAGCTGCCAGCTGCAGCTCAGAGCAGAGCTGGGAGAGAGAGAAGAGCAAGAGAGAGAGGCTGAAGAGCAGTAAGAGCAGTGAGAGCAGTGAGAGCAGTAAGAGAGCGAAGTTCCCATTACAATACATTAAATCTTCTATACTGAATATTCTAACTGACACCAACCAATCTAATACAAGATACAAATCCTACAGCATTTACATACAGCTTATAAGAATCATCACATTACCATGCTGTGTTATGTTTTAAACTCTAAAAACGATTCTTTGGACCCCTTCTGCCAAGCTGGTAGGGTCTGCTCTGACCCTTGGGCTTTCGGTGAGGAGAAGGGCGTTGTTTAATCAAAAGGGGATTAATTACCTTTAGCAGCCACACTGTTGTTCTCCAGTTGTCCAGTAACTAAAGCTCTAAACATCCAAACTCGCTTTCAATTCTATTTCACCCATAGGTTTCATATTCTCAAAACCTAAGCAGTCATATTTATATTCTCAAAACCTAAGCAGTCATGAAAAAGGTTTTCCTTTTTCATCTTCCCCAACACTGTGAAAGCCACGAGAGGCTCCAAACCTTGCCCGTGGCTCCTTCCCAGCTCCCTGCCGGTCCTGCCAGGCTCCAGCACCTTGGGCAGGAGCAGCTGTGCAGAAGGAGCTGAGAGGCAGGAGGAGCCCTGCCCGGTGCCTGCCAGCCCCCCAGCCCCAGCCCACCCTCTGGCCCCTGCAGAGCTCCCTGCCTTGAGCAGCATGATGTCATTTTCCATCGTGTCGGGGTCGTACTCGGGGTGCTTGTGGTACTTGAGGACGCCCCGGACCTGTTGGGTTTTTTCTGGCTCGTGGATGTTGTGAGCTCCCAGGATGACTGTGATGTTCCTGGCCGTGGCAGCAGAGGGGACAAAGGGGAAATCAGGCTGGGTGTCACCCACCTCCCTCCTTTTGACAGGCGGGAGGAGAGAGCTGCTCAGCACGGGAGGAACCTGCTCCAGAATCCCTCCTGAGGAGGAGCTACCAGGCTAGGGGAGAAAGAAAGGGACAAAACCCCTTCATCCAGTACTCACCCCATGCAGTGTGCAGCTGACATCACCCACTCAGGGGCCACCAGGAAGCCCCCACAGCTGCCCAGCCCTGCGATCTTCAGGTAGGCCATGTAGGGGTGGGAGTGCGGCCGCGCCTCGTGGCCCCCCACGATCCCACCCCGCAGAGCACCTGCAAGACACCCCGGCATGGGATGAACCAGGAGCTGCTGAGACCCCCAAACTCACCCCCCAGCAAAGCCCTGACTCACTGGCCCACGGGCAGCAGAGCAGGAGCAGCAGGGCGGGCAGTGCCCAGGGTTGGCACATCTTCTCTGGGACTGGACTGGACGCTCCTCCCCAGCCCTGTGGAAGGCTGGAGTTTCCCCTCTGTGTGCAGGGGCTGGTTTTATAGCCTGGAGGCAGCTGTGCCCAGCAGGCAGGAAAGGGCGTGCAAGGGGCTGATTGTGCTAATCAGGGCATCGCTGGCCTGGCCCCGTGTGCCCGTGGTTGTGATGGAGGGGAGATAGCACAGGAAAGGCCAGGGCAGACCCAGCCTGGGGCACCACCAAGAGAGAGGTGTCCCAGTGGTGGTGCTTTGGAGGTGTGATTTAGCATTTTTCTCCCACACTTTCTGTCGAATGTTTTTGCCTTGAGGAAATGCAAGGTTCTTTAAAAAAAAACAAAAAAAAAAAACCAAAAAAACCCCCAAAAAACAAAACCAACCCCCAAAAAAACCAACCCCCCCCAAAAAAAACCAAAAAAACCAAAAAAAACCAAAAAAA
Organism: Phylloscopus trochilus trochilus; assembly: GCA_016584745.2. NCBI lineage: Eukaryota > Metazoa > Chordata > Aves > Passeriformes > Phylloscopidae > Phylloscopus > Phylloscopus trochilus. The sequence continues at coordinate 124,577 of WQNJ02000044.1, read as the reverse complement.
AACCCACAAAAAAAACCCACAAAAAAACCCCAAAAAAACCCAAAACACCAAAAAAAAAAAAAACCCAAAAAACAAACAAACAAACAAACAAACAAAACCAAAAAAAAAACCAAAAAAAAACCCAAAAAAAACCCCAGCCACTTAAAACCCAAACAGCAGAACTTTGCCATTTAAACTCATGAGTGTGGTCTAGAGGAGACAATCCTGAAACTTGCTGTTTCATATTCTTGTTTCCCTCCGAGACATGCGCTGCAGAGCCTCTTTCCCCACAGAGATGCAGCATCACCAGCACCAGATTTAAAGGGAAGAGCATCCAGGCAAAACATTTGAGCACTATGAGGAGTCAGATCTGCAGGGTTTGGTGTCAGCCCAGGTCAGAGGGGCCTTGCTGGTTCCTCTTGGCTCCTCAGGATGGGGGGCCAGAAGCCTCCTGCCAGCTTGGGAAGTGGGAAGAGCTGCTCTGCAGCAGAAGAGACCGAAGCAGGGAAGTGCAACCACCCAGCTGCCAGGAGCCACCAGTCATTTTTGAACCAGCCCTGCCCCACCCTTCCTGGCGCAGAAAAACACCTGCGGGCAAGTGGATGCCTTGGGCTGCGCTGGGGCCAGGCAGAGGGGACAGGATGGGCGGGTGGGGGTGATTGGGGGAGAGATGTGGGACAGAGATGGGGATGCCTGATGCCCGTGAGTCAGCCTGAGGGCTGCCTGACACAGAGCTCTCTGCAGAGCTTCACCCGGGTTTTGGTGTTTTTCTAATCATGAATGTGTGAAAAGACAAGCTCTAATCAGGGCTGTGCAACAGCACAGAAGGAAAACCTCAACAGGAATCACTGATATTTTGTCTTGTGTTCGTGTCTTGTGTTGCTGTCTTTCCCCTGCAGCTGCTTGTGGCCCCCTGCACACACACAATCTGTGGCTGGAAACCCTCCTGGGATCAGCAGCCCCAGGTCAGGAGGGACTGGGCAGGCCACAGGCCATGGGCACAGGGACCTGAGCTCCAGGCTGCTGCTCTCCTGGTGTTCCTCTGACTGCAGACAAGTTCCTCTTTCTGAGGTCAAGGTATTTTGGCCTTCCTGTTGACCTCTGGAGGGTTCCAGGGCTTCTCTGCCGGGGTGCCTCATCTCAGCATCCACCAGTACCAGCTTTAGCCATGGAACTGGAGCAGGTCCACAGGCTTCAGTTGCCCCCCATGCCTCCCCTGGCCCTTCCAAGCCCAGCACGTGGAGCCATCAGGCAGTTTCAGGCAGATTGTGCCTTTGATCTGAAAGGAAGAGATGAGAAACATTGCAGGGGGGGTTCTCCCTCCCCTGCCCCATTTCGCTCCAAAGAGAGAACGTCTGAACTGAGATGGCAGCAGAGGAGAAGTGCCAAGGTACAGCTCAGCCTGTGATTGTGGAGGGAGCAATGGGGACAAGAGAGAACAAGAACTCTCCCTCGTGTGGGGGCTCAGGCAAGAGGAGCCCCATTGGCCTCCAGTTACGAGCTATTTCTGGTTTTTTTTCTTTTCTCCCTTTTCCCTTTCTTCCCCCGCCCCGAAGATTTGGACCGGCTCCGGACCTGAGGACCTGACCTGAGGATCTCCGAGGATCTCCGAGCCCGCGGAAGAAGCTCTGTGCCCTCCCCCCACAGTAACTTGAGCCTTTTCCTTTTCTCTTGTGGGGGGAAGAGTTTTTGTCAATAAATCGGTTTTCTCCACTCGTCTCCTCCAAAGAATTTCCTTCCCAAACCCAGGGCTGGGGGCGGGGAGGGGTGGTGGAGGTTTGTCTTAGGGGACTTCCTCTCGGAGGGTCTTCTAATTTGCCCAAACCAATACAGGACTCCACACCTTGGAGGTGTTTGTGGAAGGGGCACAAGAGGAAGATCCTTTGATGTTTTGCTGGTCCAGAGAACCAGCACACCAAGGGTGAGGGGGTCAAGCTGCCCCAGCAGCTCACCTGCCTCCAGCCCTCCTGCCATCAAAAGGGTTTGCCTGCTCCCTGTCCCATCCTCTCCACAGAGGAACCCTCTCTCCTGTCAGGAACCTCTGAGACTCCTCACACATTGCCAGATCTTCGAGAGGCCACTTAGGGCCCCTGACAAGGCAAGTTTCTCCATCCTCTGCTCTTCCAGGAACATTCCACTGGTTCTGTCCCCAACAGACACATCAGCTGGAGGTTCACCCTGACACGGGAGCAAACCTCCAAGGGCTGATGTGTTGCCACGATTCGTGCCTGCCATGTTTTGGTTTTAGGAAATTCTGTTCCCAGGGACCTAAACTTGTAAACAAGGTCACAGTTGGTAAATTATCTTGTTTTCCACACGCTTTCCCAGAGGAGGGGCTTCACCTGGTGGTCTCTGTGAGTGACCAATGGTTCCAGGGGTCCCACCTCTAAGGTGGGCACATTTGTAAAAGGTATAAAAGAGGTTTGGAAAATAAACCTGCGGCTCCTTCTCAGGAGTCCACAGCAGCCTTCTGACGACTCCGCGTCTCCTCCTTTGTGTCCCACAGCGACAGTGATGTGCCAGGACCCCTTGGCTCTTGGATTCCGGTGATTTGTGGCCATCAGCCCAGAGGGTTTGGGAGTGAGCTCCTCGTGCTGCACGTGCAGCCCCGCTCTGCTCCGAGCACCCGGGGCCCGGCCTCGCTGCTGATTTCCGCCCCTGCAATCTCGGGGTCATCTGCTGACCTTATCAGCGCGAGTTTTCTTTCCACACTGCTGATAGAAAAGGCCAAAACCCCGGTTGAAAGGGTGAAGGTGGAGGATGGAGCCCTCAGCTTTTGATGGGAACCGCTCTTGCACGTGGCTTCCTTTGCGTTCCCCACGTGTCTGGGCTGCTGCCCGGGCTGGGATCCATCTGCTCATCCCACAGTGGCTCCCTGGACAGCTCCCTGCTGATGGAAGAACCCAGTGCTCTTTGCTCTCAGCCTGGGGACATCTTCATGACTTCCTGCCAGTCTGGAGTGAGAGCACAGGTGCAGCAGGGCACAGCTTCTGCTGTGACCCCGAGTTAACAGCTGCTCTGCTGTTCTTTTATCTCTGCCACTCTGCAGCTGATTTGGGTGGGGTCCACGCTGCACAGAGATGTGGTTGATGTTGTAACTTCCCCTTTTTTTTTCACTTTTGTAGGTAGAAGCCTCAATTATTTTGCTCAAGGAGCTGTCTCCTCCACCTGCTCCATGCTGGGCCTCAGACAAAGAGCTGGAGAGCACTGCTGAACCCCCCTTGGGCAGCAAGAGCCTCCCACAAGCCATGACAGGTGAGTCCTGAGGCAAATTCCCAGCCACAGTTGGGAATTGCTCGTGTCAAGGCTCTTCTGTGGAGTTGTGCAGACATAAGGAGTTAGGCCAGTGATGGAAATTAGCGTTGCAGCCACGTTCTCCTCCCATGGCTCTGGTCTCAGCACCTTGTGCCTCCTGCAAAGGTGAGAAGAAGCAGCTTTCAGCCTCCTTCCCTGCTGTGGGAAGGCAGGCAGTGGGAAGGTCCTGACCCATCTCTAGCAGGTGCTTGCTGAGTTGAAGGTGTAGGTGCAGTGTCAGGGCACCTGCTCAGCTGGGATCAGCTGGTTCCCTTCGAAGTGGAAAGGGCTGAGGCTCAGCTGCAGCCACACAGGTGCCTGGAGCTGCTGCACAGACAGTGCAGGACAGGGATGGATGTGCATGGATGGGATGGATGGGGATGGATGGGATGGATGGGATGGATGGGGATGGATGTGCATGGATGTGCATGGATGTGCATGGATGTGCATGGATGTGCATGGATGGATATGGATGGGATGGATGGGGATGGATGTGGATGGATGTGGATGGATGTATATGGATGGGATGGATGGGGATGGATGTGGATGGATGTGGATGGATGTGCATGGATGGGATGGATGTGGATGGATGTGGATGGATGTGCATGGATGGGGATGGATGGGATGGATGGGATGGATGGGATGGATGGGGATGGATGTGCATGGATGGGATGGATGTGCATTGATGTGGATGGATGTGGATGGATGGGGATGGATGTGGATGGATGTGCATGGATGGGGATGGATGTGCATGGATGGGGATGGATGGGGATGGATGGGGATGGATGTGGATGGATGTGGATGGATGGGGATGGATGGGGATGGATGTACATGGATGGGGATGGATGGGGATGGATGTGGATGGATGGGGATGGATGTGGATGGATGTGGATGGATGTGGATGGATGGGATGGATGGGGATGGATGTGGATGGATGGGGATGGATGGGAATGGATGTGGATGGATGGGGATGGATGGGAATGGATGTGGATGGATGGGGATGGATGGGAATGGATGTGGATGGATGTGGATGGATGTGGATGGATGGGGATGGATGGGGATGGATGTGGATGGATGTGGATGGATGGGAATGGATGTGGATGGATGGGGATGGATGGGATGGATGGGGATGGATGGGAATGGATGTGGATGGATGGGGATGGATGGGGATGGATGGGGATGGATGGGGATGGATGTGGATGGATGGGGATGGATGGGGATGGATGGGATGGATGCGGATGGATGGGGATGGATGGGAATGGATGTGGATGGATGGGGATGGATGGGGATGGATGGGAATGGATGTGGATGGATGGGGATGGATGGGGATGGATGGGGATGGATGTGGATGGATGGGGATGGATGGGGATGGATGGGGATGGATGGGGATGGATGTGGATGGATGGGGATGGATGGGGATGGATGGGGATGGATGGGGATGGATGTGGATGGATGTGGATGGATGTGGATGGATGGGATGGATGGGGATGGATGTGGATGGATGGGGATGGATGGGAATGGATGTGGATGGATGGGGATGGATGGGAATGGATGTGGATGGATGGGGATGGATGGGAATGGATGTGGATGGATGTGGATGGATGTGGATGGATGGGGATGGATGGGGATGGATGTGGATGGATGTGGATGGATGGGAATGGATGTGGATGGATGGGGATGGATGGGATGGATGGGGATGGATGGGAATGGATGTGGATGGATGGGGATGGATGGGGATGGATGGGGATGGATGGGGATGGATGTGGATGGATGTGGATGGATGGGGATGGATGGGGATGGATGGGATGGATGCGGATGGATGGGGATGGATGGGAATGGATGTGGATGGATGGGGATGGATGGGGATGGATGGGGATGGATGTGGATGGATGTGGATGGATGGGGATGGATGTGCATGGATGGGATGGATGCGGATGGATGGGGATGGATGGGAATGGATGTGGATGGATGGGGATGGATGGGGATGGATGTGGATGGATGGGGATGGATGGGGATGGATGGGGATGGATGGGGATGGATGTGGATGGATGTGGATGGATGGGGATGGATGTGCATGGATGGGATGGATGCGGATGGATGGGGATGGATGTGGATGGATGGGGATGGATGGGGATGGATGTGGATGGATGGGGATGGATGTGGATGGATGTGAATGGATGGGGATGGATGTGGATGGATGGGGATGGATGTGCATGGATGCGGATGGATGTGCATGGATGGGATGGATGTAGATGGATGGGAGGGATGTGGATGGATGTGTTCTGAGGGAGTGGCAGGAGCTGGGCCCGTGGAGGAGCCCTGAGGAGTGTCAGCATGGGCCTTCCTCCTGAAGAAGGGAGGGGATGTTTCTGAGCCTGGGTGGTGCACAGGGCAGCTGGGGAGGAGGCAGCGGCTCTCTGCCAGGCTCTGGGGTGCACTGAGCACCCACAGCAGGCAAAGCACTCTGTGTCTCAAGGTCTCTGGGTGCTTGGGTGCTCTTACCAGCACTCGGATCTGTTCAGCCCCGGACGCTCCACCCAGCAAGGTGTTGTCCCATTTGACACAGCCTGCTCCAACCCAAACAGTTACTTCATTCGTGTCACACCTTCACAACCACAGCAAAGCCACCAACAACCAAACCCTGACCAAGAAATGATATCAGCTGTCAGAAGAGGTGTCCATACTCTCAGTCACAACAGGAAACTTTATTAAACAACAGGAAGCCCACAACAGGGTGGACTTCTTACAAAATACCTCACCCTCCTCTCCCCTTGCTCTTTCAGTGCTGCAGGGCTGGCAGGCAGGGCTCTCACTCTCACCTCCACGCTGAGCAGGGCTGCTGGTTTCAGTCTCACAGCTGCTCCAACCCTCCAACAGAGGATCTTCTCTGCCCCAAGCCCTACCTGACCCCTTCCTCCATCGAGCATCCCTTGACTGCTGACCCAGGCTCAGAAGATGGACGCTCCAGCGCTGAGCTGGCTGCTGAATCGCTCCCTCCTCCTTCCCCCGGACTCTGCTCAACACCCCGAGCTCAGGCTCAACCTGCCGGGCACCAAAGCCTCCTGCCTGCAGCTGGCTGCCACGAGGAACGCGAACATCATCCTGCAGCACTACAACTTCTCGGGCAAGCTGGCCAACCGGCAGTCGGGGGACGAGGGCATGGGGCTGCTCCGCGCCGCCTTCGCCGTCATCAGCTGCGTCATCATCCTGGAGAACCTGCTGGTGCTGCTGGCCGTGCTGCGCTGCCTGCGGGGCCGGCGCTGGGTCTACTCCTGCATCGCCAGCATCACCCTCAGCGACCTGCTGGCCGGCGTCTCCTACCTCTGCAACCTCTGCCTCTCGGGCGGCAAGACCTTCCAGCTGTCCCCTCAGCTCTGGTTCCTGCGGGAGGGCGTCCTCTTCATCGCCTTGGCCGCCTCCACCTTCAGCCTGCTGGTGACGGCGGTGGAGCGCTACGGCGCCATGGTGAGGCCCATCGCCGAGAGCGAGGCCAGCAAGGCCCGGAGGCTGCGCGGCCTCATCGTGTCCTGCTGGCTGCTGGCCCTGGTCCTGGGGCTGCTGCCGCTGCTGGGCTGGAACTGCCTCTGCGACTTCCCTGCCTGCTCGGCGCTCCTGCCTCTCTACTCCAAGAGCTACATCCTCTTCTCCGTGGTCATGTTCAGCGTCATCCTGCTGGGCATCGTCGGCCTCTACATCTCCATCTTCCGCCTGGTGCAGGCCAGTTCCAGGCAGAGCAGCTCCCGGCACGGCCGCAAGCGCTCCCTGCGCTTGCTGAAGACGGTGCTGATGATCCTGGGGGCTTTCATCCTCTGCTGGAGTCCCCTCTTTGTCCTGCTGCTCTTCGATGTCTTCTGCGAGACGGGGGCTTGCGCCCACCTGCAGGGCCTGGAGTGGACCCTGGCCCTGGCCCTGCTGAACTCGGGGGTCAATCCCGTCATCTATTCCCTGCGGAGCGTGGAGGTTCGCCGCGCCGTGGGGAGCCTGCTGTGCTGCTGCTGGGTCAGGGCTGGGCTCTGCCAGCCCGGCAGCTGCCTGGTCATCTCGGACATCAACTCTGGCTCCTCCACGGAGAGCTCCCTGCGCCACCGCGACAGCCTGCGCAGCCCGGCGCCGCGGAGCACCCGGCCCAGGGCGCCTCTGTCCAGCAACTCCAGCATGATGAGCAATCTCCCCAGCCTGTGAGGGGCTACGGGGACAGCCAGAGGTGCCAGGCAGCCCCCAGGAACTCGTGGTGCTGGTCCTGGCCTGGCAGGGCTGTAGGCTGAGCGGTTGTGGGCTGTGGATGGTCCCACCAGGCTGGGGTTGTGCCTCAGTGTGGGTGCAGCACGGGGGCAGGAATGGCTCCTGGGCTGGGAGTGAAGGATACAGGCACATTTTGGAATGGATGCTCTGCTGGGGGACAGCTGCAGCGCTCAGGTTCTGTGTGCGTGCCTTGGCTGTGCAGAGGTGCTGTGCCTGCCCACCTGAGGGTGCTTTGCCCCAGGGGACAGTGGCAAATGGGGTGGATTTCCCCAACCAGGTGGCCCTCCCCAGCCTTTGGAGTGCTTTTGGAGCTTCTGTGACGAGCAGAGCTGCTGGGCAGGAATGCAGGCTTGATGTCTTGTCCAGCCCGAGGATGACCAGGGGCTGCAGCCACAGCCCAGACCCTCCCCGGGGTGCAGAGCCTGGGCACTGAGCCAGGGCAAATGCTGTGACAGTGCTCAGAGCTGCAGTGACAGGGCTGGCACTGCATAGGCAGAAGGAGGTGCCCAGAGAGACTCAGGAGCCTGGTGCCATCCTGGGCCTGAAGACGCGGCCAGCTTGTGCCCCAGATCCCTGCTCTTTGTTCTCTCATGTAAGGAATAATCAGAGCAGCACCCAAATGCCTCCTCTCACTGTGCCAGAAGGCCACCAAAGCACTGGGGACTCACAAAACCTGCTGGCCCAGCCCTTCTGCAGGAGCTGAGTGTGCAGCCCATTTGTTTTGCAATAAATCGAGGAGATCAGAAAGCCTTGGGTTGATTTGCTTCGACTTTTTTTTCCTCTGGAGGCCAGGTACTGTCTGGGAGATGTTTTTGTGGTCTGGGGACAACGGGACCTGCCCTCCTGCTCCCCGGACAGGGGGATCACCCTGCTCAGGGGGCAGCAGGAGCCTCTTGTCTGGTCCTGTTCATCACATCCTGTCCTGTCCCATCCATCCATCCATCCATCCATCCATCCATCCATCCATCCCATCCTACCCCATCCTGCTCCATCCTGCTCATCCCATTCTGTTCATCCCATCCCAGCTCAGCCCAGTGCAGCCCATGGATCCCATCCCATGGATCCTGTCCCGTCCTGTCCCAATCCCCCATTCCCATCCCATCCCATCCCATCCCATCCCATCCCAATCCCCCATTCCCATCCTGTCCCATCCCATCCCATCCCATCCCATCCCATCCCATCCCATCCCATCCCAATCCCCCATTCCCATCCCATCCCATCCCATCCCATCCCATCCCATCCCATCCCATCCCATCCCATCCCATCCCATCCCATCCCAATCCCCCATTCCCATCCCATCCCATCCCATCCCATCCCATCCCATCCCATCCCATCCCATCCCATCCCATCCCATCCCATCCCATCCGCTGGGGGGCGCTCGGCACCGCCAGGCAGCGGGGGGAGGGGGTGCGCCCCCTGCAGGCCAAGACGGGGCGGTACCGCCGGCTGCCGCGACTACAACTCCCAGCGCCCCTAGCGGCGGCGCCAGAACTACAGCTCCCGGCATGCCGTGCGTGCCGAGCAGGCGCAGTGCGGGCCGGGGCCGCGGCGATGCTGGAGGAGGTGGGTGAGGTGCTGGGGTCGGTGCTCAGTGTTAAGAATGGGCCAGGAGAGCAGCTCCTTTGGAAAGGCCTTTATTAAAAGATAGCTCTGGGTAGGGGGCTCGAGGGGCTGCGAGTTAGGTTTTGGCGAGAAGGTGGGAAACCATCTGCAGATGGCTGGATGTCTCTCATAGGTGCAGATTTTATGTTGGCTCGTTGTTTTTAGGGGCTTTTTTGGCGTTAATTGGACTTCCGCTTGTAGCAGAGCATCGTGGGAGTCCCTTGATTTCCCTGTTAGGCGGTGTCAGCAGTTTGACAGGCAGGTGGGGAGCAGCGGAGGCTTTACCCGATGGAAGGTAAAGGGGAATTCGGGATTCGGGGAAAGGGAACGCACAACTTGGAACACAGGAAACTGAGATTCCAGGGTGCAGATCCAACACGAACCGTTTGGAATGACAGGCGAGTAACAGCGCAACCTTTTTTTAACTTCACGGCAAACAGTGTAACAATACAACACACAGTGCATCACTTGGAGTTACTCATCCCATCCCATCCCTGCTCAGTCCAGTCCGGCCCAACCATCCCATCCCATCCCATCCCATCCTATCCCATCCCATCCCATCCCATCCCATCCCATCCCATCCCATCCCATCCCATCCCATCCCATCCCATCCCATCCCATTGATCCCATCCCATCCCGTCCCCATCCCATTGATCCCATCCCATTGATCCCATCCCATCCCATCCCATCCCATCCCGTGCTGTCCCAATCCCCCATTCCCATCCCATCCCATCCCATCCCATCCCATCCCATCCCGTCCCATCCCGTCCCGTCCTGTCCCAATCCCCCGTTCCCATCCCATCCGCTGGGGGGCGCTCGGCACCGCCAGGCCGCGGGGAGGGCGCCCCCTGCAGGCCAAGACGGGGCGGTACCTCCGGCTGCCGCGACTACAACTCCCAGCGCCCCTAGCGGCGGCGCCAGAACTACAGCTCCCGGCATGCCGTGCGTGCCGAGCAGGCCGCAGTGCGGGCCGGGGCCGCGGCAGCGATGCTGGAGGAGGCGAGCGAGGTGCTGGAGTCGGTGCTCAAGGCCTCGTGCCTCCCGCTCAGCGTCCTGCTCTTCGTGCCCGCCGTGCTCCTGCTCCTGGGGCCGCCGCACGAGTTCGCGGTCTGCCGCATGCAGCAGTATGAGCTGGGCGGGCAGCCCTACGGTGAGGAACCGCACGGGCCGGCCGGGCTTGGGCCCTTCAGGGGTGGTGGGGCCGTGGGGAGGGAGCCCCGAGCCCGGGGAGGAGCCCAGGGTAGGCCGGGAAGCCTGCCATGGAGGGCGGCCCGACCCAGGGGAGCCGCGGGAGGGCTCGGGGGGCTCTGGGGGGCGGCAGCAGCCGGGCCCGGGGCCTGTCCCGGGGGCAGCAGCCGGGCACGGGGCCTGTCCCGGGGGCAGCAGCCGGGCACGGGGCCTGTCCCGGGGGCAGCAGCCGGGCCCGGGGCCTGTCCCGGGGGCAGGGGAGGCCGCTGGAGGGCCCCGTCTGGCTGGGTTTCACTGCCCGGGCTCGGCACGGGGAGGAGAGGGGCTGGGAGCTCCACCCTGGTGATCTAAATGAAGTGTGCTGCTTTTGGAGCAAATCGTTGTTGTCCCCTGCTGGGTCTTTTGCGCCTCGAGATCACTGGAACCATCACGAACCTGTAGTCAATGACCTCGTCACTGACTAGACGAGACCTGCTCGTCATGTTTGGGTTTTCTGAAGTTCTGTCCCAGGGACCTAAACTGCTAAACAAAGTCACACTTTTTAAACTCTCTTGTTTTTCACATTTCTCTCCTGAGGAGGGACTTTGGTGTGACCAACGGTTCAAAGGATCCCACCTCTTAGGTGGGCACGTTGTAAAAAAGTGTAAAAATAGCTTCTGAGAATAAACCAGCCCCTTTTTAGAGCATCAGCCTTCTGAAATCACGACTCCGTGTCTTCCCTTCGTGTCCAACAGCGACAGAAAGTGACACGAACCCGCCTGCATTAGCGGGGTCGCGACAGGGGGGGGGACACAGAGCCCCGCGGTTGGGGACACACGGACACCTCAGGGCTCAGCGAGGTCACCTCGCCTTGTCCCCGCGGCCGGGCACAGCGCCCTGTCCCTTCTCCAGCACAAAAAACCCAAAACCTATTCCGGGCTCTGAGCTCGGCCCACGCGCGGCAATTACAGCGCGGCCGGAAAAGCCAGCGGCACCTCCCGGCACCGCCTGTCCCCCTGCTGTCCCCTGCTGTCCCCTCCAGCATGGACCCCGCGGTGCCCAGGGCCACGCTGAAGGTGCTGGCGCTCTGCGCGGCGCTGCTGCTGTTGGTGGCGGCGGGGACAGCGGCGGTGGCGCTGCTGCTGCGGCGCTCCGAGGCGCTGGGGAAGCTGCGCGGCTGCCGGGAGCGAGCGCTGAACGAGAGCCGGGAGCTCGGGGATCGCCTGCGGGAGCTGGAGCGGCAGCGGGAGCGGCTGCGGAGGGACGGGGAGGCGCTGCGGCGGCAGCTGGCACGGGCGCGAGGGGACAGCGACAGGGACAATGCCAGCCTGGCGTCCTGCCGGCAGCGGGCGGTAGGTGGCCCGCTCGGAGGGACGGGGACAGGGTGATTTTGGGTCATTTTGGGATGGGGACAGCACTCCCTGTGCCCTCACTGCCATCCTCTGTCCCCCGTGGGTGGCCGGGAGATGGGGACAAAGGCGATGTTGGGTCACTTTGGGATGGGGACAGCACTCCCTGTGCCCTCAGTGCCATCGCCTGTCCCTGCGGGTGGTCAGGAGATGGGGACAGGGCGATGTTGGGTCACTTTAGGACCTCCTGTCCCCTCCCTGCCATCCCCTGTCCCCGTGGGTGGCCGGGAGATGAGGACGAGGTGATGTTGGGTCACTCAGAGATGGGGACAGCACCTCCTGTCCCCTCCCTGCCATCGCCTGTCCCCGTGGGTGGCCGGAGGGTGGGGACAGGGCGTTCCCTGGCCATTTTGGGATGGAAAACGGGGTGGGGACAGCACCCCCTGTCCCCTCACCCAGTCCCTCGGGCCATCCCTTGTCCCCGTGAGTGGCCGGGAGATGGGGACAAGGCGATGTTGGGTCACTTTGGGACCTCCTGTCCCCTCCCTGCCATCCCCTGTCCCCGTGGGTGGCCAGAGGGTGGGGACAGGGCGTTCCCTTGGGATGGAAAACGGGGTGGGGACAACACCCCCTGTCCCCTCACTGCCATCCCCTGTCCCCGCGGGTGGCCGGAGGGTGGGGACGAGGCGATGTTGGGTCACTTTGAGATGGGGACAGCACCTCCTGTCCCCTCACCCAGTCCCTCGGGCCATCCCCTGTCCCCGTGGGTGGCCGGGAGATGGGGACAAAGCGATGTTGGGTCACTCTGGGATGGGGACAGCACCCCCTGTCCCCTCAGTGCCATCCCCTGTCCCTCCCTGCCCAGCGGGGACCAGGGGGCTGCTCCGTCCCTGGGCGGGGGGGTCCCAACAGGAAACTCCAGGAAATTCCAGCCGGGGGCGGGGTGGGGGATGAGCTGGGAAAGGGGCAGAGCCGCCGGGGGAGGGGGCAGAGCTGCCACGGCCCTGCAGGGAACACCCCAAAAACGGAGGAACCCAAAAACGGAGCACCCAAAAAAACGGAGCACCCAAAAAACGGAGCACCCAAAAAAACGGAGCACCCAAAAAACGGAGCACTCAAAAAAACGGAGCACCCAAAACAGAGCACCCCAAAAACGGAGCACCCCAAAAACGGAGTGCCCACAAAAACGGAGCACCCAAAAAAACGGAGCACCCAAAAAAACGGAGCATCCAAAAAAACGGAGCGCCCCAAGAACAGAGCACCCCAAAAACGGAGCACCCAAAAAAACGGAGCACCCAAAAAAACGGAGCACCCCAAAAACGGAGCACCCAAAGAAACGGAGCACCCAAAAAAAACGGAGCACCCAAAAAACGGAGCACTAAAAAAAACGGAGCACCCAAAACAGAGCACCCCAAGAACGGAGCACCCCAAAAACGGAGTGCCCACAAAAACGGAGCACCCCAAAAACGGAGTGCCCACAAAAACGGAGCACCCAAACAAACGGAGCACCCAAAAAAACGGAGCACCCAAAAAAACAGGGCACTCCAAAACAGAGCGCCCCAAAAACGGAGTGCCCCAAAAACGGAGCACCCAAAAACAACGGAGCGCCCCAAGAAGATGCTCCCGGCTCCATCCCGGGGGGCACAGCCGCTGCACCCCCGCAGGGTTCACCCCAAACCCCGAGCCCGGGGCGCTCCCGCTGCTCCCGGCCGTGCCCCGGTGCCTCCGCCGCTCCCGTTTCCCCGTCCCGGCGGCCGCAGCTCCCGGGTTTGTCCTTCCCGGGTATTTTTAGCTGCGGTTCCAGCCGGGAAAGAGCCCGCAGGAGGAAGAGCCGGGTCCCGCCGCCCCTCTCGGGCCCATCCGGCTGAACAATGGCCCGGGGAGGCTGCGAAGTGTCCCCGTTTCCCGGGGCTGGCGCCGCGGGCCGGGCAGGGCTCCCCGAGAGCCGCTGTCCCCTCCCTGGCACCAGCGGTGTCACCCGCGGGGTGACCTCGGCCTCACGCCTCCCCCGGGATGAGCGCCACCTCAGGGAGAGGGATTGTCCCCAAATCGCTGTCCCCAAGCCAGGGAGGAACATGAGGGGAGGGGGGACAGGCACCCAAAGCCACCAGGGGCGTGGGGACAGCGAGGGGACACGGGGGACACGGGGCTCTGCTGGGCTCCCCACGCTCAGCACGAGCCACCCCTCCGGGAAAGGGGGATTGTCCCCAAATCCACGAAATCCGTGTCCCCGCCCTTTGGAGGACGGTGAGAGGGGCACCCAAAGCCACCAGGGGCGTGGGGACAGCGTGGGGACACGGGGTGACAGCGAGGCAGAGGAGCAGGAGGGCTCTGGGCAGCAGAGGCTGGGGGAGGGGGGTGTGACACTGCCCAGCGCTGTCCCCACGGGTCCCCTGTCCCCAGGCCGAGCTGGAGGCCAATGTCACCGCGCTGGGGGACGAGCTGGTGGCGCTGCGGCGCGAGCGGGCCGGGCTGGCCGGTGACAAAGTGGCCCTGCAAGGTGAGCGCTGTCCCCCCCCCCCGACCCCGCGGGGCGCTGAGCTCCACCCGGGGGCGGGGGTGACACTGGTGTCGCCGCTGTCCCACCCCAGAGGAGGCGCGGGGGCTGCGGCGGCGGCTGCAGGAGGCGCTGGAGGAGCAGCGGGAGCTGCGGGAGCGCCGGCAGCGCTGCGAGGGGCGACAGCGGGAGCTGCAGGACACCCTGTAAGGGCCCTGTCCCCCGGGGACACCCCCCTGACCCCGGGGACACCCCCCTGTCCCCCGGGGACACCCCCCTGTAAGGTCCCTGTCCCTTGGGGTCCCTCAGGGACACCCCCCTGTAAGGTCCCTGTCACCTCCGCAGGGTGGGCCACCCCCAGAGCAGCCACCCCTCACCCCTTGTGACATCCTGCCCTGTCCCTCCCTCCCCATGGGGACCCCTCATGTGTCCCCCAGTCCCCTCCTCCCTGTCCCTGTCCCTGTCCCTGTCCCTGTCCCCTGTCCCTGTCCCCTGTCCCTGTCCCTGTCCCCTGTCCCTGTCCCTGTCCCCTGTCCCCTGTCCCCTGTCCCTGTCCCCTGTCCCTGTCCCTGTCCCTGTCCCTGTCCCTGTCCCTGTCCCTGTACCCTGTCCCTGTCCCCTGTCCCTGTCACCTGTCCCTCCTCCCCCTGGGGACCCCCGTGGTGACAAGGCCACCCTCCCCACGTGGCTCCGCTGTCCCCACAGCCGGGACTACGCGGCCGAGCTGGAGGCGCTGCGGCGGCGCGGCCGGGACAGAAGCGGCGGGCGCAGGTGTCCCCCGAACCGGTACCGCCGGGGGGACCGGGGACAGCCCCGGGAGAGGGGACAGCGCCGGGAGAGGGGACAGCTCTGGGAGAGGGGACAGTCCCGGGAGATGGGACAGTCCCGGGAGAGGGGACAGATCGGGAGAGGGGACATCCGGAGAGGGGACAGCGCCGGGAGAGGGGACAGTCCCGGGAGAGGGGACAGCCCTGGGGAGAGGGGACATCCCGAGTAGGGGGGACATCAGGGGGAGGTGGCACAGCCCAGGGACTGGGAAACCCTGCAAGGGGGGACATCCCGGGAATCGGGGACATCCAGGAGGGGACATCACGGGAGAGGGGACACCCCAAGGAGAGGGCACAGCAAGGGCCGTGTCACCCGTGTCCCCAGGGCAGCGGGGCACTCACCCCCTGTCCCCAACCCCCGCAGGAAGGGCTGAGGCCCCGCAGCGCCCCCGGTGACCGCAGCGCTGCCACCAGCGGGGGCTCGGCCCCGGAGCCGCCAGCGCAGCCCGGGGAGCGAGCGACGGGGGTGGGAGACGGGTCCTGACCCCACCGTGACCTCTGACCCCACCGTGACCCCGATCCGACCGTGACCTATGACCCCATTGTGACCTCTGATCCCACCGTGACCCCGATCCCACCGCGATCCCTGACCCCCTCTCCTGTCCCGATCCCACACCCTGTCCCGGTCCCTCCGTGTCCCGATGCTGCTGTGTCCCGATGCCACCGTGTGGCGATCCTGACCCCGATCCCCCCGTGTCGCGATCCCCCCGTGTCGCGATCCCCCCGTGTCGCGATCCCCCCGTGTCGCGATGCCACCACGCCCCAGTCGCTCTCTGATGCCATCGCGTGTCCCGCTCCCGCGGTGTCAGGGACAGGGACAGAGACAGGGACAGAAGACAGGGGACAGGGATGGGGACAGGGACAGGGGACAGGGGACAGGGGACAGGGATGGGGACAGGGACAGGGGACAGGGGACAGGGGACAGGGATGGGGACAGGGACAGGGGACAGGGGACAGGGGACAGGGGACAGGGACAGGGATGGGGACAGGGACAGGGACAGGGATGGGGACAGGGACAAGGACAGGGACAGAAGACAGGGGACAGGGATGGGGACAGGGACAAGGACAGGGACAGGGACAGGGGACAAGGACAGGGACAGGGACACAGGGACAGGGACAAGGACAGGGGACAGGGACAGGGATGGGGACAGGGACAGGGGACAGGGACAGGGACAAGGACAGGGACAGGGACAGGGGACAAGGACAGGGACAGGGACAGGGACAAGGACAGGGGACAGGGACAGGGATGGGGACAGGGACAGGGGACAGGGACAGAGACACAGGGACAGGGACAGGGACAGGGGGGTCCCTTTCCCGCTCTTGGGGCAGCTCCAGCCCGTTCCAGTTTTCCCCGGGGTGCGCCCCTGGAGTCACCGCCCCACCCGCAGCGCTCCGGGAGCTCCGGGATTTGGGGAAGAATTTTGGGCATTAAAGTGCGCTGGGACACCGCCCCGTGCCCCCCGTGCCCTCTGTGCCCCCCGTGCCACCCGTGCCCCCCGTGTCCCCCGTGCCCCCTGTGCCCCCCCCGTGCCCCCTGTGCCCCCCGTGCCCCCCGTGCCCCCTGTGCCCCCCGTGCCCCCCGTGCCCCCTGTGCCCCCCCCGTGCCCCCTGTGCCCCCCGTGCCCCCTGTGCCCCCCGGGCCCCCCGTGCCACCTGTGCCCCCCGTGCCCCCCGTGCCCCCCGTGCCCCCCGTGTCACCTGTGCCCCCCGTGCCCCCTGTGCCCCCCGTGCCCCCTGTGCCCCCTGTGCCCCCCGTGCCCCCTGTGCCCCCCGGGCCCCCCGTGCCACCTGTGCCCCCCGTGCCCCCCGTGCCCCCCGTGCCCCCCGTGTCACCTGTGCCCCCCGTGCCCTCTGTGCCCCCCGGGCCCCCCGTGCCCTCTGTGCCCCCCGTGCCCCCCGTGCCCTCTGTGCCCCCCGTGTCCCCTGTGCCCCCCGTGCCCCCGGTGCCACCAGCCCCGCTGTCCCCTGAGCCCGCTGTCCCCTCCCCAGCCCCAAATGTCCCCAAACCCTCCAGGGATTTCTCCCGCCCCCGATCCCAGCGGCTCTGCCGGGGACCCCAAATCAGCCCGAGGGGGGACCTGGGGACACGGAGCCACCCCCCCGCCCCCGCCCCCCCGTGTCGTGGGGCCACCCTCGGTGTCCCTTGGCGGTGGCTCCGCCCGGCCGGGATCAGCAGAGCCGGGGCTGGCACCGCGTCCCCACCGCGGTCCCTGGGGGTGGCGGCGGCTTGGGGACACCTTGGGGACACCTTGGGGACACCTCGGGAATACCTTGGGGACACCTTGGGGACACCTGGGGACACCTTGGGGACACTTCGGGGACACCTCGGGGACACCTCGGGGACACCTTGGGGGCACCTTGGGGACACCTTGGGGACACCTCGGGGACACCTTGGGGACACCTTGGGGGCACCTTGGGGACACTTCGGGGACACCTTGGGGACACCTCGGGGACACCTCGGGGACACCTCGGGGACACCTTGGGGACACCTTGGGGACACCTCGGCGACACCTCGGGGACACCTCGGGGACACCTTGGGGGCATCTTGAGGACACCTCGGGGACACCTCGGGGACACCTCGGGGACTCAGCGCAGGGGACAGGGCGGCGCTCGGGGTGGGATGGCGGACGGGGGGGAGGGGACAGTGTCCCTTTGTCCCTCGGTGCCACCTCGAACCGGCTCTCTGGGCGTGTCCAGCTCCTGCCACCGCCGCTGTCACCTTGTCCTCACCCCGCGGAGAGGGGACCGGCTGTGCCACCCCCCCAGACCCGCAGGATGCCCGGGGGGCTCCGGGGGGCTCGGGGAGACTCCAGGGGGCTCCGGGAGGGGGTGTGGGGGGTTCCAGGGGCTGCGGGGGATCTGGGGGGCTCGGGGGGGGCTTCGGGGGCCTCCGGAGGGGCTCCAGGGGGTGCGGGGGAGGGGGCTCCGGGGGGCTCCGGCGGGGTGTAGGGGGCTCTGAGGGGTGCGGGGGGGCTCCGGGGGGACTTCGGGGGTTGTGGGGGGCTCCGGGGGCTCTGGGGGGTCGGGGGGGCTCTGGGGGGCTCCGGGAGGACTTCAGGGGGTGCGGGGGGCTCCGGGGGTGATCCGGGGGGGCTCTGGGGGGGCGGGCGGCGGGCCCCGGCGGGCGCTGACCCCTGCCCGGTGGCTGTTTCCTGCCCTGGCTGCTCCGCGTCCCTCGGGGACCGGGAAGTGTCTGCGGTGGCCGGGCCGGTGTCGCTGCCGGAGCCGTTCTCAGCTACCGCCGCTTCCTTTTCCTGAGCTGCAAATAACAGTGAGTCAGCCGCGGCCCCCCCGAGGGGACAGTGCCACCCACCCCGAGGGGACAGTGCCACCCTCGAGGGGACAGTGCCACCCCTCCCCGGCCAAGGGGACAGTGCCACCCACCCCGAGGGGACAGTGCCACCCACCCCGAGGGGACAGTGCCACCCACCTCGAGGGGACAGTGCCACCCTCGAGGGGACAGTGCCACCCACCCCGAGAGGACAGTGCCACCCCCCACCGAGGGGACAGTGCCACCCCCCCGCGAGGGGACAGTGACACCCCCCCCGAGGGGACAGTGACACCCTCGAGGGGACAGTGCCACCAACCCCGAGGGGACATTGCCACCCCTGAAGGGACACTGCCCCCCCCCCCCCCGAGGGGACAGTGCCACCCCTCCTGAGGGGACAGTGCCACCCCCCCCCGACGGGACACTGCCACCCCGCCGAGGGGACGCTGCCACCCCCTAGGGGACAGTGCCACCCCTCCCCGGCCAAGGGGACAGTGCCACCCCCGAGCCCCGCCCGCTGTCGCCGCTGGCTGCTCCATCCCGGATCCCATCCCAAGGACTCCCCGCAGCCTCGCGGGATCCCCACAGAGCCCGCGCTCCCAAATTAACCCCGCAATTAACCCCCCATCCCCTTAATTAACCCATCCCCACACCGTGGGAACTCAGTTCCCAGTTCGGGAATTCCGCTCCCAGTTCGGGAACTCCGCTCCCAGTTCCCCTCCCCACCCCAAACTTTCGCGGGGCTCCGGACCCACCGGGATTTGGGGTTTGGGATCCCCCGTTCCCGGGGAGCCGCGTTCCCGCTGGGAGCGCCTCACCGCCACCCTGGGATGTCACCCCTGCTGTCACCCCTGCTGTCCCCTCTGTCCCCCTCGGTGGGCTCGGGGGGCTCAGCCCCGGGGGGGGCCCGGATGCGCCGCTGCCCTCGGCACAGGATGCGGCCGCAGGAAAATCCAACTTTTCCTGGAACCCGGCGCTTCAAAGTGGGTCCGAGGCTGCTGGGAAGCGGCTCCCGGGCCCGGCCCCGTCCCTCCCGCCGCCTTCCCACGGTGGCTTCGTCCCCGCGCCCCTCGGTGCCACCCCCCGGAGCTGTTCCCATCCCCGGGGGTCCCCTTCCGGCACCCGCACTCCCGGCGGGATCGCCCGCTGGAATCGCCCCGGGGAGGGAGGAAATTCTCCAGACAATTCCAGGAGAGCGCCCCCGGGCACCGAAATGGGATGGGAGGAATCGAATCCCCAAAAATTTGGGAATTCCAGGGACGTGCCGGGCACCGAAATGGGATGGGAGGAATCGAATCCCCAAAAATTTGGGAGTTCCAGCAGCACCGAGATGGGATGGAGGGAACGGAATCCCGGGGATTTTTTTCCCCTCTCTCCAGCCCAGGAACAGCAATCCCAGCACGCTGTGAACCCGGCATCATTCCCTGGAATTCCCGGGAATTCCAGACAGCTCCAAGGGCGCGCCGGGCACCGAAATGGGATCAAATCCCATTTTTTCCCCCCCCTCTCCACTCCAGCAACACCAATCCCAGCGCCAGCAGCAGCTGCGCCCTGATAACCCGGCGGGATCGAATTCCTTGGAATCTCCACGCCTGGGGCTGAGAATTTCGGGGTGGGAGAGAGAATTCCCGACAATTCCTGACAATTCCCGACAATCCCAGGGCACCGAAACGGGATGGAGGGAATGAAATCCCATTTGGTTTGGTTTTTTTTGTTTTTTTTCCTCCTTCTCCTACTCCAGCAACAACATCCCCAGCGCCCTGCTCGCCCGGCGGGATGGAATTCCCACACTGGGAGCCGGGAATTTCAGGGTGGGAGAGAGAATTCCCGACAATTCCCGACAATTCCTGCCAATCCCAGGGCACCGAAACAGGATGGAGGGAACGAAATCCCATTTTCTTCTTTTTTCCCTCCTTCTCCTACTCCAGCAACAACAACCCCAGCGCGGGATGGAATTCCCACGCCGCGAGCCGGGGATTTCGAGGCTGGAGACAATCCCAGACAATTCCAGACAATTCCAGGGGCACCCAGACGGGATCAAATCCCATTTTTTCCACACCCCCCCTCCCCTCCAGCCGGGCTCCAGCAGCAGAAGCTGCGCCCCTGCCGACCCCGCGGGTCCCCGGGAGCATCCGGCACGGCAGGAAGGAGCCCGACAGGAGGAAATATTAAATCCAGGGATGTAAACAGCGCGCCGGGAGCGGCCCCGCCCCGAGGGCCGACCCCTCCTCCCCTGAAAAGCGGGGTCCGGGCGGGGTGGGGCGGCCAGAGCCGCGGGCAAGGTGGGGATGGAGAAGAGCAGCTTCGCCATGGCCAAGTTCGGCCTGGAGCAGCACAAGGAGGCGATGCCCAAGCGCGACTGCGGCTTTTACCTGAAGTACATCTTCCTCTTCACCTCGCTGATCCAGTTCCTGATCATCCTGGGCCTGGTGCTGTTCATGGTGTACGGGAACGCGCGGGGCGGCACCGACACGCACCTGAGGCTGCTGGAGGAGCAGGTGCAGAGTCACTACCGCCGGGGCCTGGCCCTGGGCAGCGCCAACGCCAACCTGAGCCGGGCGCTGAACGCGTCGCTGAAGGAGAAGGAGAGGCTGCAGGGGCTGGCGCTGCGAGTGCAGAGGGAGCTGGACAAGTGCAACAGCAGCAGCCAGGCGGGCGGAGGAGTGCCGCAGGTCAGCCCCCGGAGCACGGGGAGAGCCGCGGGGTGCTCGGCTGCTTCTTCTGCCTCCTCCTCATCCTCCTCATCCTCCTCTTCTGCCTCCTCCTCATCCTCCTGATCCTCCTCATTCTCCTCATCCTCCCTTTCCTCCTCATTCTCCCCTTCCTCCTCATCTTCCTCTTCTGCCTCGTCCTCTTCGTCCTCCTCAATCTTCTCATTCTCCTCATTCTCCTCATCCTCCCTTTCCTCCTCATTCTTCTCATCCTCCTCGTCCTCCCCTCCTTCCTCATCCTCCTTATCTTCCTCTTCTTACTCTTCCTCTTAATTCTCCTCTTCTTCCCCGTCTTCCTCATCCTCCTCATCCTCCCCTTTTTCCTCATCCTCCTCTTCCTCTCCTTCCTCCCCTTCTTCCTCATCTTCCTCATCCTCCCCTTCCTCCTCATCCTCCTCTTCCTCTCCTTCCTCCCCTTCCTCTCCTTCTTCCTCATCCTCCTCATCCTCCCCTTCCTCCTCATCCTCCCGCTCTCCTGGAGCTCTCCCAGAGCCCGTGAGGGGGTGCCAGGGGATGCTTTTGGGATGTTCTGAGCCTCTTCCTTTTCCTCTTCCTCCTCCTCCTCATCCTCCCCAGCCCCTGGAGCTCTCCCACAGCCCACGAGGGGATGCCAGGGGGCTCTGACCCTTCTCCTCCTCTTCCTCCTCCTCTTCCTCCTCCTCTCCAACCCAGGGTCCTCATCCTTGAGGTGTTTTTGGGGGTGTTCAGAGCCCCTCCCTCTTCCTCTTCCTCTTCCTCCTGGAGCTCTCCCAGAGCCCATGAGGGGATGCCGGGGGATCCTTTGGGGATATGCTGACCCCCTTCTTCCTCCCCTTCCTCCTCCTCCTCCTCCCGCCCAGCTGCAGGAGCTCGTGTACCAGCAGGTGAGGCTGGCCAGGTGCCACATGACCACCACCCTCATCAACACCACCTGCAGCGGTAAGAGACCCCCCAGCCCCCCAAAAACCCCTGGGGACCCTCTCCCCACCCTCCTGGGACCCCCTGAGGATCCCAAGGGCTCCTTTCCCACCTTCCTGTGACCCCCTGAGGACCCCAAGGGACCCTTTCCCACCTTCCTGTGACCCCCTGAGGACCCCAAGGGCCCTTTTCCCACACTCCCAGGACCCCAAGGGCCCCTTTCCCACCCTCCTGAGGACCCCAAGGGCCCCTTTCCCACCTTCCTGGGACCCCCTGAGGACCCCAAGGGCCCTTTTCCCACACTCCCAGGACCCCAAGGGACCCTTTCCCACCCTCCTGGGCCACCCTGAGGATCCCAAGGGCCCCTTTCCCACCCCCTGAGGACCCCAAGGGCCCCTTTCCCACCCTCCTGGGCACCCCCAGCCCCCCAGGTGACCTGAACCCGGCAGAGCCACCACCCCAAACCACGGGGGTGACACCTGGGGGGGCACCCAACCCCCGCCAGCACCCCAACCCAGCCCCCCCGGATCCCCACCCCACCACAGCCGAGAAGCTGCAGCTGCAGCGGCAGCTGGACCAGGCCGGCTCCTCCAAGAGAAGCCTGGAGGAGAGCGGGCGGCAGAGCCAGGCCGAGCTGGCCAAAGCCACCCAGGAGAAGGAGCGGTGCCAGCAGGAGCTGCGCAGCGCCAGGACCGAGGGCGAGTTCAGCCGGGCCGAGCTGCAGCTGGCGCGGCACGAGTGCCGCTCGCTGCACAGCGACGTCAGCGAGAGGTTCTCGCGGATCTCGGAGCTGCTGAAGCAGTTCCACTGCGGGGCCGCCGAGGGCGAGCTGCGGCAGGCGCGGGAGAGAGCCGAGGGGCTGCTCCGGAGGCAGCAGGAGCGAGACGCGCACTACATCTGGAGGGACAGCTGCGAGCTGAGCCTGCAGCAGTGCCGCCTCAACTGCTCCCGGGACACGCAGCAGCTGGAGAGGCGCGTCCAGGCCCTGGAGAAGCGAGAGAAGGAGCTGCTGGAGGAGAGGAGGAAGCTGGAGGCCGAGAAGGAGAAGGTGGGGAAGGAGCTGGAGGAGAAGAGGAAGGCGGCGGCGGCGCAGGCGGAGGCGCTGAGGGAGCAGCTGGGGTTCTGCATGGGAGCCAAGGTGGGCGCACGGGGCGCCGGGGGCACGGGGATGGAGGGACACGGGGAATTGGGGAGTTGGGGACACGGGGCACTGGGGACATGGGGCACTGGGAACACGGGGCACTGGGGACACGGGGCATTGGGGACATGGGGCATTGGGTAATTGGGGACATGGGGACATGGGGCACCAGGGACATGGGGAATTGGGTAATTGGGGACACGGGGCACTGGGGACATGGGGCACTGGGGACATGGGGCACTGGGGACATGGGGAATTGGGTAATTGGGGACACGGGGCACTGGGGACACGGGGCACTGGGGACATGGGGCACTGGGGACATGGGGCACTGGGGACACGGGGAATTGGGTAATTGGGGACACAGGGCACTGGGGACACGGGGCACTGGGGACACGGGGCACTGGGGACATGGGGCACTGGGGACATGGGGAATTGGGTAATTGGGGACATGGGGCACTGGGGACACGGGGCACTGGGGACATGGGGAATTGGGTAATTGGGGACATGGGGCACTGGGGACACGGGGCACTGGGGACATGGGGAATTGGGTAATTGGGGACATGGGGCACTGGGGACATGGGGCATTGGGGACATGGGGAATTGGGTAATTGGGGACACGGGGCATTGGGGACATGGGGAACTGGGGACCTGGAGACACGGGCACTGGGGACACAGGCACTGGGGACATGGGGCATTGGGGACATGGGGAATTGGGGACATGGGGACACGGGGCACTGGGGATTCCCATGGGGACATGGGCACAGGCACCAGGATTTTCCCTCCTGACACCTGGATTTTGTTCATACGGGGAATTGCCCGCTGAGTGGTGCCACCTCCAACCTGTGCCACCCCTGAGCAATGCCACCCTGACCAGTGCCATCACTGACCCGTGCCTGACCCTCACTGGTGCCACCCTTGACCTCTGCCACCCCCAACCTGTGCCACCCTTGACCTCTGCCACCCCTGCCCAGTGCCCGGCCCTGCCCGGTGCCACCCCTCTGGCTTTGACCGGTGCCGGTGTCACCCAGCGTCACCGCTGAGCAGTGCCAGCAGTGGCTGGTGTGTGACTCCCAAGGGTGGCACCGCTGACCGCTGCCCCCCTGCCCGCTGCCCCCCAGGACCAGCCGGGCTCGCGGGGGCTGGGCAGCGCCGGCCGCTCGGGCCCCTTCCCTGGCGCGGGCTCCTACATGGAACTGCTGAGGAACCCGGCAGCGCTGGGCACCCTGGGTGAGTGCCCGGGGGGACGGGGGACACTCTGGGGGGGTCACCGTGTCCTGCTGGGTGCCATCCCATGGATCCCATCCCATCCCAATTCCATGGATCCCATCCCAACCCCATGGGTGCCATCCCATGGATCCCATCCTATCCCAATTCCATGGATCCCATCCTGTGGACCCCATCCCATGGATCCCATCCCATCTCAATTCCATGCATTCCATTCCAATCTCATGGATCCCACCCCATGGATCCCATCCCAATCCCATCCTGTCCCAACCTAACCCCATGGACCCCAACCCAACCCCATGGATCCCATCCCATCCCAATTCCATGGATCCCACCCCAATCCAATACAATCCAATCCAATCCCATGGATCCCATCCCATGGATCCCATCCCATCCCACAGATCCCCATTCCAATCCTCTGGATCCCAATCCCATTCCATGGATCCCATCCTCTCCCAATTCCATGGATCCCATCCCAATCCAATCCCATCCCATGGATCCCATCCCATCCCAATCCCATGGATCCCATCCCAGTCCCATGGATCTCACCCCTTGGATCCCACCCCATGGATTCCCCATTCCAATCCTGTGGATCCCAACCCCAATCCCATGGATCCCATCCCATCCCAATCCCATGGATCCCATCCCAACCCATCCCATGGATCCCATCCCATCCCATCCCGTGGATCCCCATTCCAACCCCGTGGATCCAAATCCCATGGATCCCAATCCCGTGGATCCCATCCCCACCAGGGAAGTGGAACCAGGAGGAGCTCCAGCAGATGCTGCAGCTGATGGAGCAGCTCACGGCCACCGCGAAGAGCCCCAGGTGAGGGGACACAGGTGACCCCGGGCCCCCCACCCCCGGTCCCCGGGCTGCCCCGGGCGCTGCGGGGCCCTGATCCCGTTTTCCCACAGCGGGTAACGCCGGGAGAACCCCGGGAGCAGCAGGAGCCGCCCGGGAGCCGCTTCCCGCAGCACGGATGGCAAACCCCGCCCCAGGGCCACCCCCGCCTCGGTCCCCGCGTCCCCAAGCCCGCCCCGCCTGTCCCCTCGGATGTACCCCCGGGACAACAGCCGGCCCCGAATTCGGGGACAACTCGCCGCTGGTGTGGCTGGAAATCCATGGGAAGGAGCGGGATGGGGGAGCGGGAATTCCGGGAATTCCGTCCCGGTTCGGCGCAGCGGGGTGGGAAACGCCCCGAGGACGAGGGCCAGGGATGTCCTTGTCACCAAGAGGACGAGGCACCGCGCCGGCCTTGTCCCCCCACCCCGCCCCCGGAGCGGGGCAGGGATTTATTGCCGGGATTTACGGCCGCCTTTCCTGTGGAAAATCCTTTTCCTGCCCCGCCGCCCCTGCCCGCACGCCAGGCGCCACCGGAGTGTCCCTTGTCCCCTGGCCGGTCCCCTGCGCCACCCCAGGTGTCCCCGGAGCCGCGCCGGGACCGGGACACCGCCACCTCCTGCCACCCCCCCCCCCCACCAAGGATGGCGATGCCACCGCGTGTGTCCCCCCCCCTCTCGCCACTCCCTGCCCGGCCGCAGGATGGGATGGCGGTGACAAAGGTGACAGAGGTGACAAACCCTCAGTGTCCCCCAGGGTCTGGGGGGCGGCTCAGGCACGGCCAGAGGATTTCCTGGAATTCCTCCGTGGATAATCTCGGAGCACCAGGCGCTTCCCGAGCCCGGCAGCGCCGGCCTGGGGGGGGTGGCACGCGACGGGGGTGGCACGGGGCTGTCCCCAGGAGATGCCACCATCCCTGTGGTGGCACAGCCCCACAGCCCCCAGGGCTTGAGGGTTGGGGTGGACCCCGGGAGGTCCCAAATCCCTCACGCTGAATCCCAGGGGTGTGCCCCATGTCACACTGGGGATGGGGACACCCCCGAGGTGGGGACAAACCTCCTCGTTTGTCCCCCCCCAGGAAGGAAATGGGGCTTTTTCCGGGGTTTTTTCCCCAAAAATTTGGGGCTTGGGGCACGCTCCCAAACACCAGCGAGGGGACAACACCAAAGCCATCAAAGCCATCAAAGCCACCAAAGCCACCAAAGCCACCAAAGGCACCGCGGTTTAATCGCGGTGACACCACGACAACAAAGGCGGGGTGGGGGGGGGCGACCCCGCAGCGCCGCCGTCACTTCCCGACACAAAAATCCCTAAAAATGATGTCCAGGACTTCCTCCGCCCCCACGTGCCCGGTGATCCTGCCCAGCTCCCGCCGCGCCACCCGCAGCTGCTCGGCTGCCACCGCCAGGTCCCCGAGGTCGCCGCTGTCCCCGCCGCGGCCGAACCGCGCCAGCGCCGCCGCGCACGCCCCGAGGTGGCGGCTGTGCCTGCTCTGGGTCAGGCTGGGGGAGTCCGAGAGGGGATCCCCGCACCTGGAAAAGGGGTCGGGAGTGGGAAAGGGATCGGGAAAGGGGATCCCCGCACCTGGAAAAGGGATCGGGAATGGGAAAGGGGATCCCCGCACCTGGAAAAGGGTCAGGAATGGGAAAGGGATCGGGAAAGGGGATCCCCGCACCCGGAAAAGGGGTAGGGAATGGGAAAGGGGATCCCCAGACCTGGAAAAGGGGTCGGGCATGGAAAGGGATCAGGAATGGGAAAGGGATCGGGGAAAGGGGATCCCCGCACCTGGAAAAGGGATCGGGAATGGGAAAGGGATCAGGCAGGGAAAAAACGGGATTGAGTATGGAGAAGAGAGATCAGCCACGGAAAAGCGGGATCAGCCCTCCCGGAGCGCCCCAAACCCCGGGACAAGCGCTGGGGATCCCCCCGGACTCACAGCTGTGCCAGCTGTCGCGTCAGCAGCTCCAGCAGCTCCGGCAGCCCCTGGCCCGTCTTGCAGGACAGCAGCGTGGCCGGGGGTCCCTGGGCACCGGGGGGTCCGGGGGGTCCCTGGGCGTTGGGGGGCCCCTGGGTGCCAGGGAGTCCGTGGGTGTCGGGGGTTCCGTGGGTGCCAGGGGGTCCCTGGGTGCTGGGGGGTCCCTGGGCGCCGGGGGGTCCCTGGGTGCCGGAGGGTCCCTGGGCGCCGGGGGGTCCGTGGGTGCCGGGGGGTCCCTGGGTGCTGGGGGACCCCCCGCGCCCCCCCAGCAGGTCGGCCTTGTTCAGCACCAGCAGGCAGGGCACGCCCGGGGGCGGCTCCAGCGCCGCCAGCGCCGCCCCCAGCGCCGCGGGCGTGGGGGACACGGAGGTGGCATCGAGCACCGCCAGCACCAGGTCAGCCTGGCACAGCCTGGGGGGGGGACACGGCGGGGACAAGGGTGACCGAGGTGACCAAGGTGACAAATCCTCACTGTCTTGTCCCCTCGCCGGTCCCCTGCGCCACCCCAGGTGTCCCCGGAGCCGCCGCCACCTCCTGCCACCCCCGCAAGGATGGCGATGCCACCGCGTGTCCCCTGCCCGGCCGCAGGATGGGATGGCGGTGACAAAGGTGACAGAGGTGACAAACCCTCACTGTCCCCCAAGGTCTGGGCGGGGTTCAGGCACCGCCAGAGGATTTCCCGGGATTCCCTCTGGAATTTGGGGCATTATCCCAGCCTGGGATGGCCTGGGGACACCGGCAATGGTTCCCGGCGGGATTTCGGGAATTGTCCCAACCTCTCCACGCCCAGTCCCCACCGTGGGTGACCGACAGCCGGGAATGATTCCCTCTGGAATTTGGGGAATCACCCCACCCTGGGTGACCTGGGGACTGTTCCCCGCCGGATTTTGGGAATGACCCCGACCCTTCCACACCCAATCCCCGCCCTGGGGACACCGGGAACGATCCCCTCCCCCGGGAATTGTCCCCACCCCCATTTTGGGGGGACAGCCCCCGAAGGCCCCCAGGCTCTCACCGTGCCCGTGCCCGTGCCACCCCCTCGCGCTCCACGGGGTGCGTGGCCCTGCGCAGCCCCGCGGTGTCACTGAGCACCAGCGGGTACCCCCCGATGTCCAGGGCCACCTCCAGCACGTCCCGCGTGGTGCCGGCCAGCGGGGACACGATGGCAGCGGGGCGCCGACCTGGGGACACGGCAACACGGGGGGTTTGGGGGGAATTGTCCCAGCCTGGGGCCCCACGGGATTTTGGGGAATTGTCCCCTGTCCTGTGCCCCATGGGTGACACAGCGGCTCCCCACGGGATTTTGGGAATTGTCCCTGTCCCTGCCCATGGGTGACACAGTGGCTCCCTGTGGGATTTTGGGAATTGTCCCCCGTCCTTCTATGCCCTGTGGGTGACACAGTGGCTCCCTGTGGGATTTTGGGAATTGTCCCCCGTCCTTCTATGCCCTGTGGGTGACACAGTGGCTCCCTGTGGGATTTTGGGAACTGTCCCCATCCCTCCCTGCCCGTGGGTGACACAGTGGCTCCCTGTGGGATTTTGGGAATTGTCCCTGTCCCTCCGTGCCCGTGGGTGACACAGCAGCTCCCCGTGGGATTTTGGGAATTGTCCCTGGTCCTTCTACACCCCATGGGTGACACTGTGGTTCCCTGTGGGATTTTGGGAATTGTCCCCAGTCCCTCCGTGCCCATGGGTGACACAGTGGTTTCCTGTGGGATTTTGTCCCCGGTCCTTCTGTGCCCCATGGGTGACACAGTGGCTCCCCGTGGGATTTTGGGAATTGTCCCCCTCCCTCCATGCCCGTGGGTGACACAGCAGCTCCCCGTGGGATTTTGGGAATTGTCCCTGTCCCTCTGTGCCCGTGGGTGACACTGTGGTTCCCTGTAGGATTTTGGGAATTGTCCCCCTCCCTCCATGCCTGTGGGTGACACAGTGGTTCCCCATGGGATTTTGGGAACTGTCCCCAGCCCTTCTATGCCCCATGGGTGACACAGTGGCTCCCTGTGGGATTTTGGGAATTGTCCCTGTCCCTCCGTGCCCGTGGGTGACACAGTGGCTCCCTGTGGGATTTTGGGGAATTGTCCCTGTCCCTCCGTGCCCGTGGGTGACACAGCGGCTCCCCACGGGATTTTGGGAATTGTCCCCGGTCCTTCCATGACCCATGGATGACACAGCGGCTCCCTGTGGGATTTTGGGGAATTGTCCCTGTCCCTCCCTGCCCATGCGTGACACAGTGGTTTCCTGTGGGATTTTGGGAATTGTCCCCCATCCTTCTATGCCCCGTGGGTGACACAGTGGCTCCCTGTGGGATTTTGGGAATTGTCTCCAGTCCTTCCATGACCCATGGGTGACACAGTGGTTTCCTGGGGGATTTTGGGAATTGTCCCTGTCCCTCCATGCCCGTGGGTGATACAGTGGTTTCCTGGGGGATTTTGGGAATTGTCCCCCTCCCTCCATGCCTGTGGGTGACACAGCAGCTCCCCGTGGGATTTTGGGAATTGTCCCTGGTCCTTCTACACCCCATGGGTGACACTGTGGTTCCCGGTGGGATTTTGGGAACTGTCCCCGTCCCTCCCTGCCCGTGGGTGACACTGTGGTTCCCTGTGGGATTTTGGGAATTGTCCCCGTCCCTCCCTGCCCGTGGGTGACTGGGGACAAGCAGGCACGATTCCCTCTGGAATTTTGGGAGCGTTATCCCAACCCCTCCGTGCCCTGCCCCCGGCAGGGGTGACACCGGGTGACACCGGGGACGCCTCCCGGTGGCGCTGTCGCTGTCGCTGTCGCTGTCGGGACGCTCCCTCACTCACAGAGCAGGTTGAGCAGGCTGCTCTTGCCCACGTTGGGGGCTCCGGCGATGACGGCCCGGACCCCGCCCCGCAGCAGCTCCCCCCGGCGCCCGTCCCGCAGGTGGGCCCGGATGTCCCGTTCCAGCTCCCGCACGGTGACAGCGACTGCGGGGACAGCACGGCCCGGGTCAGCCCCGGGGGGACAGCACGGCCCAGGGACAGCATGGCCCGGGTCAGCCCTGGGGGGACAGCACGGCCCGGGTCAGCCCCAAGGGGACATGGACCAGGTCAGCCCCGTGGGGACAGCACGGCCCAGGGACAGCATGGCCCGGGTCAGCCCCGTGGGGACAGCACGGCCCGGGTCAGCCCCGAGGGGACAGCACGGCCCGGGTCAGCCCTGCGAGGACAGCATGGCCCGGGTTAGGCCTGGGGGGGGACACAGCCCGGGTCAGCCCCGTGGGGACAGCACGGCCTGGGTCAGGCCCAGGGGGACACAGCCCGGGTCAGCCCTGGGGGGACACAGCCCGGGTCAGCCCTGAGGGGACATGGACCAGGTCAGCCCCGGGGGGACACAGCCCGGGTCAGCCCCGGAGGGACAGCACGGCCCGGGTCAGCCCCAGTGGGGACAGCATGGCCTGGGTCAGCCCCAGTGGGGACAGCACGGCCCGGGTCAGCCCTGAGGGGACATGGACCAGGTCAGCCCCGGGGGGACACAGCCCGGGTCAGCCCCGGAGGGACAGCACGGCCCGGGTCAGCCCTGAGGGGACATGGACCAGGTCAGCCCCGTGGGGACACAGCCCGGGTCAGCCCCGGGGTTGACACAGCCCGGGTCAGCCCTGGGGGGACAGCATGGCCCGGGTCAGCCCTGGGGGGACAGCATGGCCCGGGTCAGCCCAGGGGGACACAGCCCGGGTCAGCCCTGGGGGGACACAGCCCGGGTCAGCCCCAGGGGGGACACAGCACAACCCCTGAGCCCAGGGAAAGCAGCAGGAGACGATCTGGCTCCCGATCCCAAAATTTGGGACGAAAACACCGGCAGAGGCAGCAGCTCCTCCTGACCTTGCGCCAAAACCTCTTCCTCCACCTCCTCATCCTCGCCGAAATCGATGAAGGCCTCCAGGTGGGCCAGCGCCTGGGGGTTGGGGACATAAGGAGGATGTCCCCGAGGCACGGGAGGGCACCGCAGGAGGGCGGGGCGGCCCCGCAGGTGAGCCCCACCTGTGTCAGGGCGTGGCTCCAGCGCTGGTAGAGGCGGCCCAGCTCCCCCTGGCTCTGCCGCAGGGCCTGGCGCCGCTGCGCCTCCGTCTCGGCCGCGATCAGGTCCCGCAGGCCCTCGGCCGCCGTCAGGTCCAGCTTCCCGTGCCGGAAGGCCCGGAGAGTGAACTCGCCCGGCTCGGCCGGACGGAGCCCGGGCAGGCGGCCTGGAGAGACCCCCGGGGTGGGGAGAGACCCTTGGGATGGGAGGGACCCCCGGGGTGGGGAGAGACCCTCGGGATGGGAGAGACCCTTGGGATGGGAGAGACCCCCGGGGTGGGGAGAGACCCCCGGGATGGGAGGGACCCCCGGGATGGGAGGGACCCCCGGGATGGGAGAGACCCTTGGGATGGGAGGGACCCTTGGGATGGGAGGGACCCCCGGGGATGGGAGGGACCCCCGGGGATGGGGAGAGACCCTCGGGATGGCAAGGGACCCCCGGGAACAGGGTGAGAGAGAGACCCACAGGATCGCGAGAGGGAGAGACTCTTGGGAATGGGGAGAGACCCCCAGGATGGGATGAGGGAGAGACCCCCGGGAATGGGGAGAGACCCCCGGGATGGGAGAGACCCCCAGGATGGAGTGAGGGAGAGACCCCCGGGAAGGGCAGAGACCCCTGAGATGGGAGAGACCCTCGGGATGGAAGAGACCCCTGGGGATGGGAGAGACCCTTGGGATGGGAGAGACTCCCGGGATGGGGTGAGGGAGAGACCCCCAGGATGGGAAAGACCCCCGGGAAGGGGAGTGACCTCCAACAACGGGGTGAGGGAGAGACCCCCAGGAAGGGGAGAGACCCCCGGGAACAGGGTGAGGGAGGGTCATGAGGACCCCTCAGGATCACAGGGGGAAGGGGGGACAAAGGGATGTGGAAAGATCAGGATCTGATGGAAAAGGGGGGATCGGGGGTCTCACCCAGCACCCGCAGCACCCCAAGGATGAGGATGAGGAGGGGCTGGGAAAGGGGCAGGAAGGGCTTGGGGGTCTCACCCAGCACCCCGAGGGTGAGGAGGGGCTGGGAAAGGGGCAGGAGGGGCTCGGGGGTCTCACCCAGCGCCCGCAGCACCCCGAGGATGAGGATGAGGATGAGGAGGGGCTGGGAAAGGGGCAGGAGGGGCCGGGGGTCTCACCCAGCACCCCGAGGGTGAGGATGGTCTGGGAAAGGGGCAGGAGGGCTCGGGGGTCTCACCCAGCACCCCGAGGGTGAGGAGGGGCTGGGAAAGGGGCAGGAGGGGCCGGGGGTCTCACCCAGTGCCCGCAGCACCCCGCTGACCACGGCGGGCCCCCCGTGCACGTGCAGCTCGGCGCAATCCTCCCCGGTGAAGCTGCGGGGCCCTGCGGGCACACGGGGCTGGGCTGGGCACCCCAAAAACGGCACCGGGGGGGCCCCAGGACAGACCCCTCCCCAGGAGCAGCCCCACGGCACCGGCGGTGACCCCAACCCCGAAACGGTGCCGGGAAAGCCGAGGGGGCTGCGCCACTCCCCGAGACCCCCGTGGGGGCACTGAGCACCCCCAACCCAGCACTCAGAGCCCCCAAACGCCAGTTTGTGCCCCCCAAACCTGGGAATCAGACCACCAGAGCACTGATCCCCCCTAAATGCCCCGATCTGTGCCCCCAAACCCCAATCTGTGCCCCCCAACCCTTAATCTGTGCCCCCAAACCCCAATCTGTGCCCCCTAAACCCCAATCTATGCCCCCAAACCCCAATCTGTGCCCCCAAACCCCAATCTGTGCCCCCTAAACCCCAATCTATGCCCCCCAACCTCAATCTGTGCCCCCTAAACCCCAAATCCATGCCCCCCAAACCCCAACCTGTGCCCCCGAACCCTTAATCTGTGCCCCCAAACCCCAATCTGTGTCCCCTACACTCCAAATCCATGCCCCCAAACCCCAATCTATGCACCCCAAACCCCAATCTCTGCCCCCAAACCCCAATCTCTGCCCCTAAACCCCAATCTGTGCCCCCCAAACCCCAATCTGTGCCCCCCAAACCCCAATCTGTGCCCCCTACACCCCAAATCCATGCACCCCAAACCCCAATCTCTGCTCCCAAACCCCAATCCGTGCCCCCCAAACCCCAATCTGCGCCCCCAACCTGGGAACCAGACCACGAGCCCGCGGTCCAGGGTCTCGGCGCTCTGGGGGTCTCGGATGCGCCGCAGGGCCAGCAGCCGGGGCGGGGGGATCCTGGGGCTCCCGGTGAGGCTCTGCAGGGCCCCGCGGCTGCCCGGGCCGCTGGCGCGGATCACGGCCACGCCGCAGCGCCCCGGGGCCGAGGACAGCGCGAAGATGGTGTCACCTGTGACCCTGGTGTCACCTGTGCCCGCGGTGTCACCTGTGGCCCTGGTGTCACCTGTGCCCCTGGTGTCGCCTGTCCCCGCGGTGTCACCTGTGGCCCTGGTGTCACCTGTGCCCGCGGTGCCACCTGTGACCCTGGTGTCACCTGTGGCCCTGGTGTCACCTGTGCCCGCGGTGTCACCTGTGACCCTGGTGTCACCTGTGCCCCTGGTGTCACCTGTGGCCCTGGTGCCACCTGTGCCCCTGGTGTCACCTGTGGCCCTGGTGTCACCTGTGACCCTGGTGTCACCTGTGCCCCTGGTGTCACCTGTGGCCCTAGTGCCACCTGTGGCCCTGGTGTGTCCTGTGGCCCTGGTGCCACCTGTCCCCGCGGTGCCACCTGTCCCCGCGGTGTCACCTGTGCCCCTGGTGTCACCTGTGGCCCTGGTGTCACCTGTCCCCGTGGTGTCACCTGTCCCCGCCGGTGCCGCCGCGGAGCTGAATGGACGAGCCCACCTGGGGATGGATGGGGGGGTGCGGTCCTTAGGGGCACCCCTGGGTGGGGGGCAGAGGGGGCTGAGACCCCCGTGTGTAGGCAGGGAGCACCCCCCCCGCCAGGTGTGCGCTGTCCTCAGGTGTTCCCCTCTGCCCTCCCCAGGTGAGACCCTCCCTATGCACGCTGTCCCCAGGTGAGACCCCCCCCCCCGCCCCAGATACTCCCCCTCCTCACGGATCCCCTCCTCAGGTACCCCCATCCCCACGTGCGCCCCTTCCCCAGCTATTCCCTCTCCCCACGGCCCCCGGCTCCCCCATTCCCGTACCCCCGCCATCCCACAGGCACCCCCGGGGCTGTCCCCGTGTCCCTCCGTGTCCCCATGTCCCCGTGTCCCGCCGTGTCCCCGGTACCTGCCCCGCGCCGCCCTCACGGCCCCGCGCAGCGCCATCGCTGCCCTCAGCCTGGCCCCGCCCACCGCCGCAAGCCATTGGGCAAGACCCACCGAGGGGGCGCGGCTACCGCTGAGATCCCGCTTCTGATTGGTTAACGGGCAGGCATGGCGGCGCGCCGGCCTCAACGCCCCCTCTCATTAGCGGATGCTATTGGTCAATACACCATGGTAGGCGGGGCTAACTTTGAAATGCGGATTCTGATTGGTTACCAGGCGAAGATGGCGGCGCCCTGGGTGAAGCCATGCGGATCCGGCAGTTCCGCCCGGCCCGGCCCGGGGGTCCCCGCGGGTCCCCTCGGGGTCCCGCTGCCCGCAGCCGCCCCGGGCTTGTCCCGCACCCCGCGGGGGCAGCCGGGCTGCACCCCGCCCCTCCTCGCTCCCGTCCCGGCCCTGCGCGCCCGCTGTTCGCGGCTGTACCCTAAAAATCACCCCCAGAGCCGCACGGGTGTCCCCGTTTCCCCCCTGAGCTGGGGGGGGTCCCTGGGAGAATTGGGGGTGACCCCCCCTCCTCATGGCAGAGCCAAACCCCCGCCCCATCCTTTCTGCACCGCTGTCCCCGTGCGGGGCGGGGGGATGTCCCTTTGTCCCCACCCTGGGCTGTCCTGGAGCACCTGGGGGGTTTGGGGGACCCCTGCCCACCTTGGGGGTCTCTTCCCCTTGGCGCCCCCGCACCTCGAGGGGCTGAACCCCGGCTCCGCACCCGCCCGAGCCGGAGCTGCTCCTCCCCCGGGGAACCCCAATCCCAGCCCGTCCCGGGGGTCTGATCCCCCCGGAGGGGGTGGGCGCTGAGCGCTGGGTTTGGGGCGGGGGGGACCCCCAAAAGAGCCCCCCGCGGTGTGCGGGGTGGGAGCCGCGGCCGCCCGAGCCCGCAGCGCTCCGTGAACCAGAGAAATGATCCGGGAGCCGCGTCACGGCTCGGCTCGGCTCGGCTCGGCTCCTCGTGCTGCGAGCCATGGCTGTCCTGCATCCCACCCCGCATCCCGCACCCCATCCCGCATCCCAACCTGCATCCCGCACCCCAAACTGCATCCCAACCTGCATCCCGCACCCCATCCCGTACCCCATCTCGCACCCCATCCCGCACCCCAACCCGCATCCCGCACCCCAAACTGCATCCCAACCTGCATCCCGCACCCCATCCCGCTCCCATCCCGCACCCCACACCCCATCCCGCACCTCATCCCGCACCCCAACCTGCATCCCGCACCCCATCCCGCACCCCAACCTGCATCCCACCCCGCATCCCGCACCCCATCCCGCACCCCAACCTGCATCCCACCCCACATCCCGCACCCCAACCTGCATCCCGCACCCCATCCCACATCCCATCCCGCATCCCACCCCGCATTCCGCACCCCATCCCACATCCCATCCCGCACCCCATCCCGCACCCCATCCCGCACCCCATCCCGCACCCCATCCCGCACCCCAAACTGCATCCCGCACCCCATCCCGCATCCCAACCTGCATCCCACCCCACATCCCGCACCCCAACCCGCATCCCACACCCCATCCTACACCCCATCCCGCTCCCATCCCGCTCCCATCCCGCTCCCATCCCGCTCCCACCCCTCTCCCGTATCCCACATCCCGCTCCCCTCCCGTCCCTGCCCCGATCCCACTCCCTGTCCCAAATCCCACCCTGTATCCCCACCCTGTCCCCCTCCCCACCCCGTGCCCAACCTCCCCCGCGCCCCCCCCCAGCCCCAAACCCGCCATCCCCGGGCCTGGCAGAGTCCCCAGCCTGTCCCCAAACTGTCCCCAGCCGAGGTGACAGCGGCGGGGACATCTCCCGGTGGCACCAGGGAGCCGAGCTGGCACCGGCCCCTGCCCCGAAATAGCCGCGGGAGGGGGGGGCACGGGGGGGGCAGCGCCGGGCACAGCCGCGCCCCCCAACCCAATTCCCACCCTCCTGGGGGGGGGTCCCGGGCTGTCCGGACCCCGCAGGACCCTGGGGGTCTCTGGGGGGGGCTGCGGGATGGGGGGAGGGGGGGGGCGTTGGGTGGGGGGGAGGGGAGGGTGGGGGGGATCACCCGAAATGTCAACAGGGCAGCTCGGGTTACCGGGAACCGCCTCACCGCGCCGGGGGGGGCGCCGAGGGGGCACCGGGGGGCACCGGGGGGGGCACCTGGGGACAACACCGGGGACAGGCAGAACGGGGGGGTGGCGGTGGGGGGGGAGATAGAAGGAGAGGGGGATATCGGCGACACGGGGGATATCGGCGACACGGCGTGGGGGGGCCACAGCGGTGCCACCGCCGGGCACAGCCGCTCCCCCCGCTCCCCCCGGGACCCCCCCCCACACCCCCCAGCCCAGCACGGGGCGCGGCCGGACACGCGTGGCCGGTGCGGCGGGCGCTGGGGAGACGCGGCCAACCAGAGCATTAAAGGGGCCGGGAGCTCCGGGAGCTCCGCTGGCTCCGCTCCGCCGCCTTTTGTCCCCTCCTCCCTCCCTCCCTCACCTCCCTCCCTCCCGCCCGGCACCGGCGGCACCGGCGGCGGCCCCGGCGGCGGCGGCGGCCCCGATGCAGCGGCCCCGGCGCGGCCCCGCACCATGCCCGAGCCGCCGCCCGCAGCGCAGGACGAGCGGCCCCGGCGGGCCCCGGCCGCGGAGGAACGAGCGGAACCGGCGGCGCCCACCGGAGTGCTGGGTACGGAGCAGCGGCGGGAGGATTGCGGGAGAGCCGGGGCCGTGCCGGGGGAGGGGGGGCCGTGCCCGGGGTGGGGGGGCCGGGATGCGGCTCGCTGCGGATGCGGGCCGGGATGCGGCGCTTCTGCCTGGGGTGGGGGGGTTGGAGCTCTGAGCATCCCCCCGGTACCGGCACCGGCACCGGCACCGGCACCGGCACCGGCACGGCTCCGAGCCCCCCCTGCCCGTGGGGGCCTCATGTTGGGGGTGGGTCTGGGGGTCTCCGGGGGTCTCGGCTGTTTTTGTTGTGTTGTGTCTTCCCCTTCCCCCGCCCCGGGCAGCTCCGAACCCCCCCCTCCGTGTGTGGCTCCCCGGTGACATCGCCAGCCCCCCCCGTGTCACCCCCACCCCAGGAAGGTGTTTTTGGGCCACCCCCACTCCCCCCTTGCCAGGCCTGTGCCCCCCCCACCTCCCAGCCCGACGCGAGGGGGGGGGGGTGGCGCAACTCGCAGCCTTTGTGTCGCTGTCCCCACGCCGTGGTTGGGGTCCCCTCCCCCCCCCCCCCGCGTGGCGCTGGGCCAGGTGACATCCCCTGCCCGGGGCGGGGTGGCGGGGGGGTGGCCCGGTGGCTGCGGTGCCACCCGAGCGGGGCTCTGGCCGCGGGTGGGTGACCCACTTCGTGTCCCCCCGGGACGCCGCGGGGTGCCCGGGCAGTGTCCCCCCCCCACCCCCCCCCCGCCACGCCGCAGCTCCGGTGACCTCAGCCCGGGAGCCAAGGTGAGCGGGGACAAACGGGGACAGCGGGGGGGGGACACCCGGGGCTTGGCCCAGCCCGGTGGTGGCACCGCGTGTCCGGGGGGCTGAGGGGACAGCGAGGGACCGGAGCGCGGCGGTCACCCCCGGGGGGTGCTGGGGACCCCCCTTTCCCGTGACCTTGGGCAGGAAAATCCCCCCCCCTCCCCCCCCCCGGATCTGCGCCCCCCGGGCGGGCATTGCCCCGGTGGCACGGGAGGGTGGCAGTGTCGCCGGTGGCCGCCACCAGCGCCGGGTGGCACCGCTGTGGGCGGCAGATAAATAATGCAGGGGGGGGGGGTGAGCTCAGCCCGCCCGCCTCGCCCGCTGCCCGGCCTGGGGGGCACGGACACCCCCCCGCCAGGGCCAGGTGCCCACCGGGCACCCTGACAGCCCCGGAGCCTGATATCCCAATGGCCTGGCACCCTAAATACTGGCACCCTAAACATTGGCACCCTAAAATACTGGTACCCTTAAACATTGGCACCTAAAACACTGGCACCCTAAAAGCCTGGCACCCTAAAACACTGGCACCCTAAAACACTGGCAACCTAAACACTGGCACCCTAAAACACTGGCACCCTAACAGCCAGGCACCCTGGTAGCCCTGCAGCCTGATATCCCAATGGCCTGGCACCCCAACACCCTGGTACCCCAACACCCTGGTACCCCGGCACCCCAATACCCCAAACCCCTGGTACCCCTGCACCAGCACCCTGACAATACCAAGGGACCCCAACATCCTGGCACCCCAACGCCCTGATACCCCAACACCTCAGCCCCCCCCAGCACCCCTGCATCCTGGCACCCCGACATCCTGGCACCTTGATACCCCAGCACCCTGGCACCCCAATACCTCAGCACTCTGATACCCCAATGCTCTGTCACCCCAAAACCCTGAGACCCCAACACCCTGATATCCTGGCATCCCAACTCCCCAGCACCCCAGCACCCCAACACCCCAAAACCCTAACACCCCAACACCCCAGCACCCTGACACCTCAACACCCCAGCACCCTGACACCCTGACACCCCAACACCCCAGCACCCTGACACCCCAACACCTCAACACCCCAGCACCCGGACACCCCAATACCCCAGCACCCTTACACCCCAATACCCTGACACCCCGACACCCCAGCACCCCAACACCCCAGCATCCCAAAATCCTAACACCCCAATACCCTGACACCCCAGCACCCCAGCACCCCGGAGCAGGACCCGTCCGTGCCGTGCTGCCAGCGCGGTGCCCCAGCGGGGGTGGCAGCCTGGCGGCCTGGCCCTGTCCCCAAGTGCCACCCACGGCTCGGGGACAGCGCGGCCTTTCAGAGCCCATCGGGGCGCGGAGTCCGCGGGGTCCCTGCGGAGATTTCCGCGGGGTTCCGCTGGCCCGCATCCCCGGCATCAGCACCTCTGGCATTTCCTGTTTTCCCGGGCGGTTTCCGCACCCCGAGCCCTTCCCAGCCCCGGGGCACCTGGCCCAGGAGGGGACACTGAGGCAGGAGGGGACACTGAGGCGGGGAAGCCACAAACGGGGTCCCCCTGCTCCATCAGGGACCCCCATCCCTCCAGCCCCGGGTGCGTTTTTTTGGGCTGCCCTCTGTCCCCACCCTCCCCCGGGGGGCCACCCCTGGGGACACCGGGCACGGGCACAGCGCGTCCCCAGCGGTGCGGCCACCCCGGAGCGGGGCCAGCGGCCGCGTCCCTTGGCTGCCCCGCGCTCGGGGGGCGTTTGGGGACTGTCCCCACCGTCCCCACCGCCCCTCGGAGCGGCGGCCTCGCCGCGTTTCCATGGAGACCGGGCCGCCTCTTCCCCATCCCCGCTCCTCCTGCGCTTCTCCATCCATCCCCCCGGAGCCCGGCCCCGCCGAGGGGCGGCGGGAGGAGCTGAGAGCCTTTGGGGACGCTCCGAGGGGACATCCCGCGACATTCGGCCACCCCGCGGGGGTGCCGGGGCGCGCTGGCGGCTCCTCCCCGATTTTGGGAGCTGCCGCTGGAGGAATCCGACGCCGGGGCGGTGACACCGCGGTGACCCGTGGGGACAGCCCGGGGACGGGTCCCGCCGCCGCGCCGGGGCTCCGGGATCCGCGCCCGGGGGTTTCTGAGCCCTTCCCGGCTCTCCCCCCGCAGATAAACTCTTCGGGAAGCGGCTGCTCCAGGCCGGGCGCTACATCATGTCCCACAAGGCCTGGATGAAAACCGTGCCCACCGAGAACTGCGATGTGCTGATGACATTCCCGGGTAGGAACCGGGCCGGGGAAAAAACCGGGATTGGGGATTGATGGGGTGTGGCCGGGAAAACCGGGATTGGGGGGTGTGGATGGGAAAATCTGGGCAGGAGGGGGTGGGGATGGTGGGGAGAGGCTGGGATGGGGGATGGGGGGTGGGGGATGTTGGGAGGGATTTGGGATGTCGGGAGGGATTTGGGATGTCGGGAAGGATTTGGGATGTCGGGAGGGACGGGGACCTGGGATGTTGGGAGGGATGTGGGATGTCGGGAGTGATGGGGACCTGGGATGTTGGGAGGAATTTGGGATGTTGGGAGGGATTTGGGATGTCGGGAGGGATGTGGGATGGTAGGAGGAATTTGGGATGTCGGGAGGGATTTGGGATGTCGGGAGGGATGGGGATCTGGGATGTCGGGAGGAATTTGGGATGTTGGGAGGGATTTGGGATGTCGGGAGGGACGGGGATCTGGGATGTCGGGAGGAATTTGGGATGTCGGGAGGAATTTGGGATGTCGGGAGGGATGGGGACCTGGGATGTCGGGAGGAATTTGGGATGTTGGGAGGGATGGGGATGTCGGGAAGGATTTGGGATGTCAGGAGGAATTTGGGATGTCGGGAGGGATTTGGGATGTTGGGAGGGTTGTGGGGAGGGGATGGAGCCCCGGCTGAGGGACACAGGGAGGGACAGGGCCGGGCCGAGGGACAGGTGGCAGGGGACACAGAGGGACACAGAGGGACACAGAGGGACACAGAGGGACACTGAGGGACCCAGCGCTGCCCCCCGCAGACACCACGGATGACCACACGCTGCTGTGGCTGCTGAACCACATCCGCCTGGGCATCCCCGAGCTGATCGTGCAGGTGCGGCACCACAAGCACACGCGCGTCTACGCCTTCTTCGTCACCGCCACCTACGAGAGGTGCGTCCCCCGTCCCTGCCGGGCCCCCGGCGTGTCACCAGCCCTGTCCCCAGCCTGTCCCCAGCGCTGTCCCCAGTGCTGTCACCAGTGCTGTCCCCAGTGCTGTCCCCACCATGTCCCCACCGTGCCCCCAACATGTCCCCACCATGTCCTCAACACTGTCCCCACCGTGCCCCCAATGTGTCCCCAACACTGTCCCCATCATGTCACCAATGCTGTCCCCAACGCTGTCCCAACGCTGTCCCCACGCTGTCCCCAACACTGTCCCCAACGCTGTCCCAACGCTGTCCCCACGCTGTCCCCAACGCTGTCCCAACGCTGTCCCAACGCTGTCCCAACGCTGTCCCCACGCTGTCCCCAACACTGTCCCCAATGCTGTCCCAACGCTGTCCCCACGCTGTCCCCAATGCTGTCCCCACGCTGTCCCCATGCTGTCCCCACCATGTCCCAACACCGTCCCCACGGTGTCCCCACGCTGTCCCCACCGTGTCCCCATGCTGTCCCCACGCTGTCCCCGCAGTTTGCTGCGCGGGGCGGACGAGATCGGGCTGCGGAAGCCGGTGAAGGCGGAGTTCGGGGGTGGCATGCGCAGCTTCTCCTGCGAGGAGGATTACATCTACGAGAACATCGAGAACGAGCTCTTCTTCTTCACCTCACAGGTGGGCACGGGGCACGGGGTACGGAGTACGGGGTATGAGGTATAGGGTGTGGGGTGTGGGTTATGGGGTGTGGG
The DNA here is from genome assembly GCA_016584745.2 of Phylloscopus trochilus trochilus. Classification (NCBI taxonomy): domain Eukaryota; kingdom Metazoa; phylum Chordata; class Aves; order Passeriformes; family Phylloscopidae; genus Phylloscopus; species Phylloscopus trochilus. The sequence goes on along the minus strand of WQNJ02000044.1, from coordinate 82,998 downwards.
GTGTGGGGTATGGGGTATGGGTTATGGGGTACGGGGTACGGGGCACGGGGTACGGGGTGTGGGGTGTGGGTTATGGGGTACGGGGTGTGGGATATGGGGTACGGGGTATGTGTTATGGGGTACGGGGTATGGGGTACGGGGTACGGGGTGTGGGGTATGGAGTATGGAGTATGGGTTATGGGGTATGGGGTACGGGGTATGGGGTACAGGGTATGGGGTATGGGGTGTGGGTTATGGGTTAATATGGGATGTGGGTTATGAGTTATGGGTTATGGGATATGGGATATGGGATGTGGGATGTGGGGTATGGGATGTGGGATATGGGATATGGGATATGGGATATGGCATATGGGATATGGGATGTGGGTTATGGGTTATGGGATATGGGATATGGGTTATGGGTTATGGGTTATGGGATATGGGATATGGGATATGGGATATGGGATGTGGGTTATGGATTATGGGTTATGGGATGGGGACATGGGACATGGGATATGGGATGCAGGAAAATGGGGATGATGGGTTATGGCGTTATGGGGAAGCTGTGTGAGCACCCAGCCACCCTCAGTGCTGGGGACAAGGTGTGCCGAGGAGGGGACAGTGCCGGTGTCACCCGCAGGAGCGGCAGAACATCATCCGCTACTGGCTGGAGAACCTGCGGGCCAAGCAGGGCGAGTCCCTGCACAACATCCACTTCCTGGAGGGACAGCCCATCAGTGAGTGTGACACCCCGGCACCCGCTGGCACCCGGTGACACTGCCGTGACACCTGCTGGCACTGCCCCGACACCTGCTGGCACCTGGTGGCACTGCCCATGACACCTGGTGGCACTGCCCCGACACCTCGTGGCACTTCCCTGACACCTGGTGACACTGCCGTGACACCTGGTGGCACCTGGTGACACTGCCGTGACACCTGCGGGCACTGCCCCGACACCTGCTGGCACCTGGTGGCACTGCCCATGACACCTGGTGGCACCTGGTGGCACTGCCCATGACACCTGCTGGCACCCGGTGACACTGCCGTGACACCTGCGGGCACTGCCCCGACACCTGCTGGCACCTGCTGGCACTGCCCATGACACCTGGTGGCACCTGGTGGCACTGCCCATGACACCTGGTGGCACTGCCCCGACACCTGCTGGCACCTGGTGGCACTGCCGTGACACTTGCTGGCACCCGGTGACATTGCCCCGACCCCTGGTGGCACTGCCCATGACACCTGGTGGCACCTGCTGGCGCTGCCACCGTGGGATCGTGATGAGCACGGAGCTCCCCGTCCCCACCGTCCCTGTCCCTGCTCCCAGCACGTGAGGGGGGTGGCACAGTGGGGGTGCCAGCCCTGCCTTCCCGTGTCACTGACGCCGTGTCCCCGTGTCCCCTCTGTCTCCGTGTCCCGGTGTGGCTGACGCCGTGTCCCCATGTGTGTCCCGCTGTCCCCATGTCCCTGTGTCCCACTGTCTGTCCCCGTGTGTGTCCTGGTGTGTGTCCCACTGTCCCCATCTGTGTCTCGCTGTCCCCGTGTCTCTGTGTCCTGCTGTCTGTCCCCGTGTGTGTCCCGGTGTCCTGGTGTGTGTCTGGCTGTCCCTGTGTCCTGCTGTCCCCATCTGTGTCCTGCTGTCTGTCCCGTGTCTGTCCCGGTGTCCGTCCCGCTGTCTGTCCCGTGTCTGTCCCGTGTCTGTCCCGTGTCTGTCCCGTGTCTGTCCCTTGCTGTCCCGGTGTCCATCCCGCTGTCTGTCCCGCTGTCCGTCCCGCTGTCCCACTGTCCATCCCACTGTCCATCCCGCTGTCCCGGTGTCTGTCCCACTGTCCCGCTGTCTGTCCCGCTGTCTGTCCCCTGCTGTCCCGCTGTCCGTCCCGCTGTCCGTCCCGCTGTCCATCCGGCAGTCCCAGAGCTGGCCGCTCGGGGGGTGGTCCAGCAGCTCTTCCCGCTGCACGAGCAGAGGATCCTCAAGCGCCTGATGAAGTCCTGGGTGCAGGCGGTGTGCGAGGCGCAGCCGCTGGGTGAGCCCGGGCGCTTCGGGGCCACCCCGGCAGGGGGTTTGGGGTCCCAGGGGCTTTGGGGTCATCCCAGTAGGGTTTTTGGGGTCCCATTCAGGGTCACCCCAGCAGGGCTTTTGGGGTCACAGCCCCTTTGGCGAGGTTTGGGGTCACCCCGGGGTGGGGTTGGGGATCCCACAGGGTTTTTGGGGTCTCAGAGGCTTTGGGGCCACCCCGGCAGGGCTTTTGGGGTCCCATTCATGGTTACCCCAACAGGGCTTTTGGGGTCCCAGAGGTTTTGGGGTTACCTCAGCAGGGGTTTTGGGGTCCCATTCAGGGTGACCCCAGCAGGGCTTTTGGGGTCTCAGAGGCTTTGGGGTCACCCCAGCAGGGTTTTTGGGGTCCCATTCAGGGTGACCCCAGCAGGGTTTTTGGGGTCTCAGAGGCTTTGGGGTCACCCCAGCAGGGTTTTTGGGGTCTCATTCAGGGTGACCCCAGCAGGGCTTTTGGGGTCCTGTTCTCAGTGACCCCAGCAGGGTTTTTGGGGTCTCATTCAGGGTGACCCCAGCAGGGTTTTTGGGGTCGCAGCCCCTTTGGTGAGGTTTGGGATCACCCCGGGGCGGGGTTGGGGATCCCGCAGGGTTCGGGCTCACCCCAGCGGGGTTTTCCTGTGCCCTGACCCCGCTGAGCCCCCCTTTCCCCCGCCCAGACGAGATCTGTGACTATTTCGGGGTGAAGATCGCCATGTACTTCGCCTGGCTGGGCTTCTACACCTCGGCCATGGTCTACCCGGCCGTCTTCGGCTCCATCCTCTACACCTTCACCGACAGCGACCAGGTGAGCGCCCGCCGCTTTCCCACCTGCCCGGGGGGGGTTCGGTGTTCCTTGGGGGGCTTCCAAAAATCCTGGAGGGTCTTCAGCCCTTCTTGGTGTTTCCGTCCTTCCTGGAAGGTTCCCAAACTCCCTGAAGGGTTTTTGGTGTTCCTTGGGGGGGTTTCCAAAAATCCTGGAGGGTCTTCACCCCTTCTGGGAGTTTCCGTCCTTCCTGGAAGGTTCCCAAACTCCTTTTTAGGGTTTTCGTCCTTTCTTTGGGGTCCCCGGCCTCCCTCCAAACTTCCTGGAGGGTTTCCATCCTTCCTTTGGTGTTTTCATCCTTCTTTGGGGTTTTCATCATTTTTGGGGGTCCTCAGCCACCCTGGAGGGTTCCCAAACTTCCTGGAGGGTTTCCATCCTTCCTTTGGTGTTTTCATCCTTTTTTTGGGGTTTTCATTCTTTCTTTGGGGTCCCCAGCCTCCCTCCAAACTTCCTGGAGGGTTTCCATCCTTCCTTTGGGGTTTTCATCATTTTTGGGGGTCCTCAGCCTCCCTGGAGGGTTCCCAATCTCCTTGAAGGGTTTCCGTCCTTTCTTTGGGGTTTTCATCCTTTCTTTGGGGTTTTCATCGTTCTTTGGGGTTCCCAGCCTCCCTAGAGGGTTCCCCACCTTCCCGGGGGGGGTTCGGTGTTCCTTGGGGGGCTTCCAAAAATCATGGAGGGTCTTCAGCAACTTCTGGGAGTTTCTGTCCTTCCTGGAAGGTTCCCAAACTCCTTTTTAGGGTTTTCGTCCTTTCTTTGGGGACTCCAGCCTCCCTCCAAACTTCCTGGAGGGTTTTTGGTGTTCCTTGGGGGCGTTTCCAAAAATCCTGGAGGGTCTTCACCCCTTCTGGGAGTTTCTGTCCTTTCTGGAAGGTTCCCAACCTCCTTGAAGGGTTTCCATCCTTTCTTTGGGGTTTTCATTCTTTCTTTGGGGTCCCCAGCCTCCCTCCAAACTTCCTGGAGGGTTTCCATCCTTTCTTTGGGGTTTTCATCATTTTTGGGGGTCCTCAGCCTCCCTGGAGGATTTCCAATCTCCTTGAAGGGTTTCCATCCTTTCTTTGGGGTTTTCATCCTTTCTTTGGGGTCCCCAGCCTCCCTCCAAACTTCCTGGAGGGTTTCAATCCTTTCTTTGGGGTTTTCATCATTTTTGGGGGTCCTCAGCCTCCCTGGAGGATTTCCAATCTCCTTGAAGGGTTTCCATCCTTTCTTTGGGGTTTTCATTCTTTCTTTGGGGTGCCCAGCCTCCCTCCAAACTTCCTGGAGGGTTTCCATCCTTTCTTTGGGGTTTTCATCATTTTTGGGGGTCCTCAGCCTCCCTGGAGGATTTCCAATCTCCTTGAAGGGTTTCCATCCTTTCTTTGGGGTTTTCATCCTTTCTTTGGGGTCCCCAGCCTCCCTGGAGGGTTCCCCACCTTCCCGGGGGGTTTTTGGTGTTCCTTCGGGGTTTTCCAAAAATCCTGGAGGGTCTTCACTCCTTCTTGGTGTTTCCATCCTTCCCAGAAGGTTCTCTTGAAGGTTCCCAAACTCCTTGAAGGGTTTTCATCCTTTCTTTGGGGTTTCCATCCGTTTCTTTGGGGTTTTCATTCACTTCTTGGGGCTTCCACCTTTCCTTGTGCGTTCCCACCCCTCTGTCGGTGCCGTAATTCCCTCCACGGGGTTTTTCAGATTTCCTTGTGGGGTTTTCCATCCCTCCTTGTGGGGTTTCTGTCCCTCCTTGTGGGGTTTTCCACTGATCCTTGTGGGGTTTCTGTCTGTCCTTGTGGGGTTTTCCACCCCTCCTTGGTGGTTTCTGTCCATGCTTTTGGGGTTTCTGTCCCTCCTTGTGGGGTTTCTGTCCATCCTTTTGGGGTTTCTGTCCCTCCTTGGTGGTTTCTGTCCCTCCTTGTGGGGTTTCTGTCCCTCCTTGGTGGTTTCTGTCCCTCCTTGTGGGGTTTATGTCCCTCCTTGGTGGTTTCTGTCCCTCCTTGGTGGTTTCCATCCCTCCTTGGTGGTTTCTGTCCATCCTTGTGGGGTTTCTGTCCCTCCTTGTGGGGTTTCTGTCCCTCCTTGGTGGTTTCTGTCCGTCCTTGTGGGGTTTCTGTCCCTCCTTGGTGTTTTCTGTCCATCCTTGTGGGGTTTCTGTCCATCCTTGTGGGGTTTTCCATCCCTCCTTGGTGGCTTCTGTCCATTCTTTTGGGGTTTCTGTCCCTCCTTGGTGGTTTCTGTCCCTCCTTGGTGGTTTCTGTCCCTCCTTGTGGGCTTTCCCTCCTTCCCCGAGGGTTCCCTCCCTCTCCCTCCACCCGGGGCCGTTCCCAGCCGGGGCCGGGGGGTTTTGGGGCCGCCGGGGCCGGGAGGGACCAACCCCGGTGCAGTCGGTGCCGTGGCTCCCCCAGACCAGCCAGGACATCTCCTGCGTGGTCTTCGCCGTCTTCAACGTGGTCTGGGCCACGCTCTTCCTGGAGGAGTGGAAGCGCCGCGGCGCCGAGTTCGCCTACAAGTGGGGGACGCTGGACACGCCGGCAGAGTCCATCGAGGAGCCCCGGCCGCAGTTCCGGGTCAGACTGGGAATGGGAACGGGAATAATGGGAATGGGAATGGGAATAATGGGAATGGGAATGGGAATGGGAATGGGGATGGGAATGGGGATGGGAATGGGAATGGGGATGGGAATAATGGGAATGGGAATGGGAATGGGAATGGGAATGGGAATGGGAACGGGAATGGGAATGGGAATGGGAATCATGGGAATGGGAATGGGAATGGGAATGGGAATGGGAATGGGAACGGGAATGGGAACGGGAATGGGAATGGGAATGGGGATGGGGATGGGGATGGGGATGGGGATGGGAATGGGAATAATGGGAATGGGAATGGGAATGGGAATGGGGATGGGGATGGGAATGGGAATGGGGATGGGGATGGGAATGGGAATGGGAATGGGAATGGGAACGGGAATGGGAATGGGAACGGGAATGGGAACAGGAACAGGAAAGGGAACAGGAAAGGGAGAGGGAATGGGAACAGGAATGGAATGGGAATGGGAATGGGAATGGGAACGGGAACGGGAATGGGGATAATGGGAATGGGAATGGGGATAATGGGAATGGGAACGGGGCCTCACTCTGGGGAGGGCCCCACTCCACAGGGGGGGCATTCCATGGTGGGGATCCCATTCCTTCAGGGGGATCCCATCCCTCAGGGAGCCCCCAGGGCTGCGAGATCCCATCCTGAGGGGGTTCAGCTGCAGCACCGGGGTCAGGGAGGGATCCCCCCAAGCTGTGGGGTCAGGGAGCTGTGGGGTCAGGGAGCTGTGGGGTCAGGCAGCCGTGGGTCCCAGCGTGTCCCCTGAGCTGTGGGGTCAGGGAGCCGTGGGGTCAGGGAGCTGTGGGGTCAGGGAGCAGTGGGGTCAGGGAGCTGTTGGGCCAGGGAGCTGTGGGGTCGGGGAGCTGTGGGGTCCCAGCATGTCCTGGAGCTGTGGGATCAGGCAGCTGTGGGGTCGGGGAGCTGTGGGGTCAGGGAGCTGTGGGGTCAGGCAGCTGTGGGGTCAGGGAGCTGTGGGGTCAGGGAGCTGTGGGGCCAGGGAGCAGTGGGGTCAGGGAGCTGTGGGGTCAGGGAGCAGTGGGGTCAGGCAGCCGTGGGGTCAGGGAGCTGTGGGGTCAGGCAGCCGTGGGATCAGGGAGCTGTGGGGTCAGCAGCTGTGGGGTCAGGGAGCTGTGGGGTCGGGGAGCTGTGGGGTCAGGCAGCTGTGGGGTCAGGCAGCCGTGGGATCAGGGAGCTGTGGGGTCAGGGAGCTGTGGGGTCAGGGTGCTGTGGGGTCAGGCAGCTGTGGGGTCAGGGTGCTGTGGGGTCGGGGAGCTGTGGGGTCAGGCAGCTGTGGGGTCAGGCAGCCGTGGGATCAGGGAGCTGTGGGGTCAGGGAGCTGTGGGGTCAGGCAGCTGTGGGGTCAGGGAGCTGTGGGGTCAGGCAGCTGTGGGGTCAGGCAGCCGTGGGATCAGGGAGCTGTGGGGTCAGGGAGCTGTGGGGTCAGGGAGCCGTGGGGTCAGGAAGCTGTGGGTCAGGCAGCTGCAGGGTCAGGGAGCTGCGGGGTCAGGCAGCCGTGGGGTCAGGCAGCTGTGGGGTCAGGCAGCTGCGGGGTCAGGCAGCTGTGGGGTCAGGGAGCTGGGGTGTCAGGCAGCTGCGGGGTCAGGGAGCTGTGGGGACAGGCAGCTGTGGGGTCAGGCAGCTGTGGGGTCAGGGAGCTGTGGGGTCAGGGAGCTGTGGGGTCAGGAAGCTGTGGGGTCGGGCAGCTGTGGGGTCGGGGAGCTGTGGGGTCAGGCAGCCGTGGGTCCCAGCGCGTCCCCCGCAGGGCGTGAGGAGGATCAGCCCGGTCACCAGCGCTGAGGAGTTCTATTACCCGCCCTGGAAGCGGCTCCTGTTCCAGGGCCTCGTCAGCCTCCCCGTCTGCCTCACCTGCCTCATCCTCGTCTTCCTCCTCATGCTCGGCTGCTTCCAGCTCCAGGTGCGTCCCTGTCCCCGCGGGGATGGGCTGGCACCCGCTCCTGGGGACAGGGACAGTGGCACTGCTCCTGGGGACAGGGACAGTGACACTGCTCCTGCTCCTGATTCTGTTCCTAATCCTGCTCCTGGTCCTGTCCCTGATCCTGTCCCCTGTCCCCATCCCTGTCCCTGTCCCCAATGTCCCCATCCCCATCCCTGTCCCCATCCCTGTCCCCAATGTCCTGGTCCCTGTCCCCAATGCCCCTGTCCCCATCCCTGTCCCCAATGTCCCCATCCCCAATGTCCCTGTCCCTATCCCTGTCCCCATCCCCATCCCTGTCCCCAGTGTCCCCATCCCTGTCCCCATCCCTGTCCCCAATGTCCCTGTCCCCAATATCCCCATCCCCATCCCTGTCCCTATCCCTGATCCCATCCCCATCCCTGTCCCCAATGTCCCCATCCCTGTCCCCAATGTCCCCAATGTCCCCAATGTCCCCAATGTCCCCAATGTCCCCAGTGTCCCTGTCCCCACAGGAGCTGGTGCTCAGTGTCCCGGAGCTGCCGCGCGTTCTCCGTTTCCTGCCCAAGATCATCCTGGCCGTCATTGTCACCGCCTGTGACGAGCTCTACAAGAAGGTGGCCTTGTGGCTCAATGACATGGGTGCGTTGGGGACCCTGGGGTGGCCCCGGGGTGGCCCTGGCACCCCCCTGACCCCCCCACCCTGTGCCCTGCAGAAAATTATCGGCTGCAGAGCGCCTACGAGAAACACCTGATCATCAAAATGGTCCTGGTGAGGGGACACGGGGACATTGGGGACGTTGGGGGGACATGGGGACATGGGGACACTGAGGGGCACTGGGGGGACATGGAGACATGGGGACACTGGGGACATTGGAGACACGGGGACACGCGGGGGACATGGGGACACTGGGGACATGGGGACACTGAGGGGACATGGGGACACGGGGACACTGAGGGGACATTGGGGACATGGGGACACTGAGGGACACTGGGGGGACATGGAGACATGGGGACACTGGGGACATTGGGGACATGGGGACACAGGGACACTGGGGGGACATGGGGACACTGAGGGGACATAGGGGCATGGGGACAATGGGGACAATGGGGACACTGGGGACGTGGGGACAGTGGGGGCACGGGGACATGGGGACATGGGGACATTGGGGACACAGGGACATGGGGACATGGGGACACCAGGGACATGGGGACACTGGGGACATTGGGGACACTGAGGGACACTGGGGACATGGGGACAATGGGGACACAGGGACATGGGAACACTGGAGACATGGGGACAATGGGGACACAGGGGACATGGGGACACCAGGGACACAGGGACATTGGGGACACTGAGGGACACTGGGGACATGGGGACAATGGGGACACTGGGGACATGGGGACACTGGGGACATGGGGACACTGGGGACGTGGGGACAGAGGGACTGGAGGGGTCCCAATGGCTCTTGGTGAGGGGACCCAGGGGACAGAGGGGACCAGAAAAGCCCAGGAGGGACAGAGGTGACAGATGTGGCTGGAGATGTCACAGAGGGGACACAGAGGGGACCAGCAGGTCGCTGCTGCCGCTGAGGGGACAGCGGGGGTGACCGAGATGCCACCCCTGCTGTCACCGCCAGTTCCAGTTCGTCAACTCCTACCTGAGCCTCTTCTACATTGGCTTCTACCTCAAGGACATGGAGCGGCTCAAGGAGGTGAGGGGGGGCCGGATGTCCCCAGAGTGTCCCCAACGCCCCTTCACCCCCAACCCCCCTGTGCCACCACCATGTCCCACCCACATCCTCATCCCACCCGAGTGTCCCCATCCCACCCATGTCCCCATCCCACCCGAGTGTCCCCATCCCACCCAGGTGTCCCCATCCCACCTGAGTGTCCCCATCCCACCTGAGTGTCCCCATCCCACCCGAATGTCCCCATCGCACCCAGGTGTCCCCATCCCACCTGAGTGTCCCCATCCCACCCAGGTGTCCCCATCCCACCCAAGTGTCCCCATCCCATCCAGGTGTCCCCATCCCACCCAAGTGTCCCCATCCCACCCGAGTGTCCTGTCCCACCCAGGTGTCCCCATCCCACCCAAATGTCCCCATCCCACCCTGGTGTCCCCATCCCACCCAGGTGTCCCCATCCCACCCGGGTGTCCCCATCCCACCTGAGTGTCCCCATCCCACCCAGGTGTCCCCATCCCACCCAGGTGTCCCCATCCCACCCATGTCCTCATCCCACCTGAGTGACCCCATCCCACCCAAATGTCCCCATCCCACCCGAATGTCCCCATCCCACCCGGGTGTCCCCATCCCATCCAGGTGTCCCCACCCCACCCGTGTCCCCATCCCACCCGGGTGTCCCCATCCCACCTGAGTGTCCCCATCCCACCCGGGTGTCCCCATCCCACCTGAGTGTCCCCATCCCACCCAGGTGTCCCCATCCCACCCGTGTCCCCATCCCACCTGAGTGTCCCCATCCCACCTGAGTGTCCCCATCCCACCTGGGTGTCCCCGCGCGCTGTCCCCGCCGCGGGCGCTCCCGGCTCACGGCGCCTCTCCATGTCCCCGTCTGCTGTCCCCTCTCCGTGTCCCCGTCTGCTGTCACCTCTCTCCATGTCCCCATCTGATGTCACCTCTCTCCGTGTCTCCATCTGATGTCACCTCTCCGTGTCCCCGTCTGCTGTCACCTCTCTCGGTGTCGCCGTCCCTGTCCCCTCTCGGTGTCGCCGTCCCTGTCCCCTCTCGGTGTCGCCGTCCCTGTCCTCTCTCGGTGTCGCCGTCCCTGTCCCCTCTCGGTGTCGCCGTCCCTGTCCCCTCTCGGTGTCCCTTCGCAGCTCCTGTTCATCCTGTCCCTGTCGCAGAGCCTGGCGCGGCAGCTCCGGGAGGCTCTGCTCCCCTCCATCCTCCTCCACCTCCACCTCTCCCTCATCTTCCTCCGGCGCCTCCTGCGCCTCTGCTGGACGCGGGGAATGGCCAAAGTACGAGCGGGGCAGGGCCGGGCTGGGGGGACACCCAGGGGACAGCGGTGTCCCCAACACCCCCCCCGGGGACACCCAGGGGACAGCGGTGTCCCCAAAACCCCCCCGGGGACACCCAGGGGACAGTGGTGTCCCCAACAACCCCCAGGGACACCCAGGGGACAGCGGTGTCCCCAACATTCCCTCTGGGGACACCCAGGGGACAGCGGTGTCCCCAACACCCCCCCCGGGGACACCCAAGGGGACAGCGGTGTCCCCAACACCCCCCTGGGGACACCCAGGGGACAGTGGTGTCCCCAACACCCCCCCGGGGACACCCAGGGGACAGCAGTGTCCCCAAACCCCCCCCCCGGGGACACCCAGGGGGACAGCGGTGTCCCCAAACCCCCCCCCCCGGGGACACCCAGGGGACAGCGGTGTCCCCAAACCCCCCCCCCCGGGGACACCCAGGGGGACAGTGGTGTCCCCAATGCCCCCTCGGGGACACCCAGGGGGACAGCGGTGTCCCCAAGCCCCCCAGGGTGGCGGTGGTGGCCCTCGGGGGTGGTCAGCGATGGCGTGGGGTGGGGGGGCGGGGGTGGTCACAGGAGAGGGGACACTGCGGGGGTGGCATGGAGGAGCAGGGACACCAGAGAGAGGAGCAGGGAAGCTCTGGGGGTGGCGGGGAAGAGCAGGGACACCACAGGAGGGACGGGGACACCGCGGGGGACAAGAGAGAGGGGCAGGGACACCCCAAAGAGGGGCAGAGACCCCCTCAGGAACACCCCAAGTGGGGCAGAGACCCCCTCAGGGACACCCCAAGTGTGGCAGGGACCCCCTCGGGGACACCAGAAAGGGGCAGGGACCCCCCAAAGAGGGGCAGGGACCCCCTCGGGGACACCCCAAGTGGGGCAGAGATCCCCTCGGGGACACCAGAGAGGAGCGGGGACACCCCAAAGAGGGCAAAGACCCCCTCAGGGACACCAGAGAGGAAGGAGCAGGGACACCACGAGGCCACCAAAGCGCCCCGGCGGCGGGGTGGGCTCAGGCGGTGGGGACGTGAGGTGACCCCCGGCGGGGCGGGGCGGTGACCCTGTCCCCCCTCCCCGGTGTCCCCCCCCGTCCCCAGATGCTGGCCACGCTGCTGCTGACGCGGCAGTTCCTGCAGAACGTGCGCGAGGTGTCGCAGCCTCACCTGTACCGGCGCCTCCGCCGCGCCGACCTCACCTGGCGCAGCCTGGGCCAGCTGGGGCGGGCGCTGCTGCGGCTGCTGGCCCCGCGGAGCCCCCCGCAGCCCCCCGCGCAGGCCGGCCCGAGGAAATGCCTGAACGGCGGCTGCGGAGTGCCCGAGGAGGAGGAGGAGGAGGAGGAAGGCGAGGAAGGCGGCTCGGAGGAGCGGCGGGGCGCCGAGGCGGAGGAGGAGAGCGCGCTGGACTGCGGGCTGAAGCTGCGCAAGGTGCGGAGGGGAGGGGGATGCGCGGGGGGTCCCCAAAATCTGGCGGGGGGGCTGGGGGGGGTCGGACCCCGAGATGAGAAAAAAAAACCCTAAATTCTGTTATTGTCACTGAAACGTCCAAGCTCTGTTATTTTCCCTAAAACCCCTAAACTCCCATCTTTCCCTAAATCCCCCAAACTCTCATTTTTTTCTAATCCCCCTAAACTCTCATTTTCCCTAAACCCCCTAAACTCTGTTATTTTCCACTAAAACCCCTAAATTCCAGTTTTTCCCTAAACTCCCCAAATTCTCATTTTTTTCTAACCCCCCTAAACTCTCATTTTCCCTAAACCCCCAAAACTCCGTTATTTTCCCCAAACTCCCATTTTTCCCTAAACTCCTCTAAACTCTCATTTTCCCTAAACTCTCATTTTCCCTAAACCCCCTAAACTCTGTTATTTTCCCTAAAACCCCTAAACTCTCATTTTTCCTTAAACCCCCCAAACTCTCATTTTTTTCTAACCCCCCTAAACTCTCATTTTCCCCTAAACCCCCAAACTCTGATATTTTCCCTAAAACCCCTAAACTCTCATTTTCCACCAAACTCCCAAAACTTTGTTATTTTCCACTAAACCCCCTAAATTCCAGTTTTTCCCTAAACTCCCCAAACTCTCATTTTTTTCTAACGCCCCTAAACTCTCATTTTCCCTAAACCCCCAAACTCTGATATTTTCCCTAACCCCCCTAAACTCCCATCTTTTCCTAAACTCCCCAAAACTCTGTTATTTTCCCTAAAACCCCTAAACTCCGTTTTTTCCCTAAACTCCCCAAAGTCTCATTTTTCCCTAAACACTCATTTTCCACCAAACTCCCAAAACTCTTGTTTTCCACTAAACCCCCCTAAATTCCAGTTTTTCCCTTAACCTCCCTAAACTCTCATTTTCCACTAAACCCCCAAACTCTGGGGTTTTCCCCCCAATCTCTGGGGTGTTTTTCCCCCAAATTCTGGGGTTTTTTTCCCCCAAATTCTGGGTTTTCCCCCCAAACTCTGAGGTGTTTTCCCCCAAAACTCTGGTGTGTTTTTCCCCCAAACTCTGGGGTTTTTCCCCCAAATTCTGGGTTTTCCTCCTAAACTCTGGGTTTTTTCCCCCAAATTCTGGGGTTTTTCCCCCAAACTCTGGGGTTTTTCCCCCCAAACCCTGGTGTGTTTTCCCCCCAATCTCTGGTGTGTTTTTTCCCCCAATCTCTATTTTTTTCCCCCAAAACTCGTATTTTTCTCTCTCCCCTCCCCGGGGCTCCCCCAGGTGAGCTTCATCGAGCGCGGCGAGCGCCGGGCCGAGCCCGCGGGCCCCGAGGACGAGCCCTTCCTGGAGGAGGGCAGCCCCACCATGGTGGAGAAGGGCATGGACCCCGCCGCCGTCTTCCAGCTCTGCGAGGAGGAGGAGGACGATGAGGCCGAAGGGCAGCCCGGGGGAGCCCCCCCGGAGCCGGCGGTGCCGCTCAGCAGGAGGAGGAGGAGGGAGGAGGAGGAGGAAGGGGAGGAGGAAGGGAGGAAGCGCAACCGCGCCTCCTGGATTGACCCCCCCGAGGAGGATTGCTCCACGCAGCTGACCCAGGCCGAGCTGGAGAGCTGCATGAAGAAGTACGAGGTGGGTGGCCTCTGTCCCCTTTGTCACCCTTTGTCACCTTTGGTCCCCTTTGTCCCCTTTGTCCCCCTTGGTCCCCTTTGTCCCCTATGTCCCCTCTGTCCTTCTTGGTCCCCTTTGTCCCCCTTGGTCCCCCTTGGTCCCCTTTGTCCCCCTTGGTCCCCTTTTTCCCCCTTGGTCCCCTTTGGTCCCCCTTGATCCCCTTTGTCCCCTTCTCCATGGACCTGGTGGGCTCCTCGAGGTGTTCCTGGGGCTCCCTGAGGTGTCCCTGTGGCCACCAGGATCCCTGAGGTGCCCCTAGGACTCCCTGAGGTGGCCCCAGATCTCCCCAAGATGTCCCCATGGCCACCAGGATCCCCAAAGTGTCCCCAGGGCTCCCTGAGGTGTCTCCATGGCCACCAGGATCCCTGAGGTGTCCCCAGGATCCCTGAGGTGTCCCCATGGCCACCAAGATCCCCGAGGTGTCCCCATGGCCACCAGGATCCCCAAGGTGTCCCCAGGATCCCCCAGGATCCCCGAGGTGTCCCCAGGGCTCCCCGAGGTGTCCCCAAGGCTCCCTGAGGTGTCCCCACGATCCCCCAGGATCCCCGAGGTGTCCCCAAGGCTCCCTGGGGTGTCCCCAGGATCCCCCAGGATCCCTGAGGTGTCCCCAGGGCTCCCCGAGGTGTCCCCATGGCCGGTGGCCTCCCCGGTGTCCCCAGGGCCATCAGTGCCCAGCCTGGCACTGTCCCCGAGCGTGGCCGTGCTCCTCTGTCCCCCCCAGGACACCTTCCAGGACTACCAGGAGATGTTCATCCAGTTCGGGTACGTGGTGCTCTTCTCCTCGGCCTTCCCGCTGGCCGCCGCCTGCGCCCTGCTCAACAACCTGATCGAGATCCGCAGCGACGCCTTCAAGCTCTGCTCGGGCCTGCAGAGACCCTTCGGCCAGCGCGTGGGCAGCATCGGCCAGTGGCAGGTCCGGGACACCGGGGACAGCGGGGACACTGGGGACAGTGGGGACACCGGGGACAGTGGGGACAGTGGGGACAGTGGGGACAGCGGGGGCTGTGGGGACACCAGGGACAGCGGGGGCAGTGGGGACAGCAGGGACACTGGGGACACTGGGGACAGCGGGGACAGTGGGGACACTGGGGGCAGTGGGGACACTGGGGGCAGTGGGGGACAGAGGGGACAGTAGGGACAGTGGGGACACCAGGGACAGTGGGGGCAGTGGGGACAGTGGGGACAGTGGGGACAGCGGGGACAGTGGGGACACTGGGGACAGTGGGGACAGTGGGGACACCAGGGACAGTGGGGACAGTGAGGACAGTGGGGGCAGTGGGGACATTGGGGACACTGGGGACACTGGGGACACCGGGGACAGTGGGGGCAGTGGGGACACTGGGGACAGTGGGGACACCAGGGACAGTGGGGACAGTGGGGACACCAGGGACAGTGGGGACACTGGGGACACTGGGGACAGTGGGGACAGTGGGGACAGCGGGGGCAGTGGGGACACCGGGGACAGCGGGGACAGCAGGGACAGCGGGGGCAGTGGGGACAGCGGGGGCAGTGGGGACACTGGGGGCAGTGGGGACAGTGGGGACAGTGGGGACAGTGGGGACAGTGGGGACACCAGGGACAGTGGGGACAGTGGGGACAGTGGGGACAGTGGGGACCCCGGGGCGGAGCTGGGCTGGGCTGGGCCGAGCCGAGCCGAGCCGAGCCGAGCCGATCTGTGTCCCGGCCCTGCAGAAGGTGATGGAGGCCATGGGCGTCCTGGCCATCGTGGTCAATTGTTACCTGCTGGCGCAGTGCGGGCAGCTGCAGCGCCTCTGCCCCTGGCTCAGCCCGCAGGGCGCCATCGTCTCCGTGGTGGTGCTGGAGGTACCGGGGGGAGCGGGGGGGATCGGGGAGGGATCGGGATGGGATCGGGGACGGATCGGGGAGGGATCGGGATGGGATCGGGATGGGATCGGGATGGGATCGGGGAGGGATCGGGGCGGGATCGGGGGAGGGATCGGGGGGGGATCCGAGCAGGATCGGGATGGGATCGGGGAGGAATCAGGGAGGAATCGGGGCGGGATCGCGGCGGGATGGGGATGGGATGGGATGGGATGGGATGGGATGGGATGGGATGGGATGGGATGGGATGGGATGGGATGGGATGGGATGGGATGGGATGGGATGGGATGGGATGGGATGGGGGGGATCGGGGCGGCCTCAGGGCACTCCCTGGACGCCCCTCTGGCCATTCACACCCACGGGCAGCCCCGCCTCTGGACAATCCCCTCCCCGGGCAGTGAATGAACCCCCCGGGCACTCCCGTTCCACCGGCACATCCCGGGACACGGCCGGGTCCTGGGATGGACGGGGGCGGATTTGGGGATGGAAGGCGGGGTTTTGGGGATGGAAGGCGGGGTTTTGGGAATGCCGGGAATGCTGAGCGTGTCCCCGCGGTGTCCCCGCGTCCCCAGCACTTCGCGCTGCTGCTCAAGTACGTCATCCAGGTGGCCATCCCCGACATCCCCGCCTGGGTGGCCGAGGAGATGGCCAAGCTGGAGTACCAGCGCCGCGAGGCCTTCAAGGTGGGTCCCCAAGGTGTCCCCAAAGTGTCCCTGGAGGGACGGGGGGGGGGGGGCGGTGGCCTCCCTGAGGTGTCCCCGCGACCCCCGGCCACCCCAGGCTGTCCCCACGCCCAATGTCCCTTCAGTGTCTCCCACTATGTCCCTGCTGTTCCCCGACACTCCCCCCTCGAGGTGTCCCCGGTGTCCCCACTGGCCGATGTCCCCTCATTGTCCCCACGACGTCCCTGTCCCCGCTGCTCCCCGGGGTGTCCCTGGTGTCCCCACGCCCGATGTCCCCTCAGTGTCCCCCACGACATCCCCATCCCTGCTGTTTCCCAACGCCCCCCTCCCCGAGATGTCCCCACTCCCGATGTCCCTTCAGTGTCCCCCACGATATCCCCGTTCCCGCTGTTCCCCACCGCATCCCCGATGTCCCCATGCCCGATGTCCCCTCATTGTCCCCCACAACGTCCCCATCCCCACTGCTCCCCTCCGTGTCCCCACTGGCCGGTGTCCCCTCAGTGTCCCCCACAACGTCCCCATCCCCGCTGCTCCCCGCCGGTGTCCCCGTGGCCGGTGTCCCCTCGATGTCCCCTTCGCTGTCCCCAGAAGCACGAGCGGCAGGCTCAGCACCACTTCCAGCAGCAGCAGCGCCGCAAACGCGAGGAGGAGGAGCGGCAGCGCCAGGCGGAGCTGCAGGCGCGCAAGGAGCGCGACAGCGGCGGCGCCCACGAGGCCGCCAAGGCCGGCGGCGACCCCGGGCAGGACCCGGCGCACCCGGACAAGGGCCCGGCCAAGGGGAAAAGCTCCGGCGGAGGCTCCTCCTCGCACGGCTCCGACAAACCCAAGCGGCCCAGCTCGCTGCTGGCCACCAACAACGTGATGAAGCTGAAGCAGATCATCCCCCTGCAGGGCAAGTTCCTGTCGGCCGGAGCCGCCGCGGGCGGCACCGCTGCCGCCGCCAGGTCGCCGCAGTCGCCGACGGCGAGCAGCGAGAACAAACTGCCCGGCTTCCTCAGCTTCAAGTTCCTCAAATCGCCCGAGACCAAGCGGGAGGCGAGCACCGAGAAGGTGCAGTCGCCCACCAAGCCCTTCAACCCCGGCAAGCTCTTCAATTTCGGCAAGTCCGAGGGGCTCGGTGCTAACGGCGGCGGCGGCGCGGCCCCGCAGCCCCGAGCCGGGCCCTCGGCGGACGCGGGGGCCGGGAGGGCTCATCTCAACGAGGATGGAGCGAGGGAGGAAGCGGAGAACCGGGCGGAGGAGGAGGGCGGCGGTGCCCGGCTCTGACCGCGGCTCCCGGGGGCACGGGAGGAACCGGGCGGAGCGGGAGGGCGGCGGTGCCCGGCTCTCCCCGGGGCTCCGGGAGCTCGGGGAGCCGCAGAACCGGGCGGAGCGGGAGCGGGAGCTGGAGGAGGGCGCTGCCCGGCTCTCCCCGGGGCTCCGGGGGCTCGGGGAGCTGCAGAACCGGGAGGAGGAGGAGGAGGAGGAGGGCGCTGCCCGGCTCTCCCGGGAGCTCGGGGAGCCGCAGAACCGGGAGGAGGAGGAGGGCGCTGCCCGGCTCTCCCGGGGGCTCGGGGAGCCGCAGAACCGGGCGGAGCGGGAGGAGGAGGAGGAGGGCGCTGCCCGGTTCTCCCCGGGGCTCCGGGGGCTCGGGGGTCCGCAGAACCGGGCGGAGCGGGAGGAGGAGGAGGAGGGCGCTGCCCGGCTCTCCCCGGGGTTCCGGCGGTTCCGGGAGCCGCTCGCTCTCTGCTCCGAGCCGCCGTGGCCGTCGGGAGCCTCTCGCCGCCTCTCGCCCGCGGGGCCGGGCCGGGCCCGAGCGCCGCGCTCCGCTCCGGTGCCCTGTGCTGTGTCCCGCCGTGTCCCCCCGGTGCTCTGAGCTGTGTCTCCCCCGCTCCCCCGGGCTGTGTCCCCCCGTGTGCCCCCGGCTGTGTCCCCGCGGCTCCACCGCGGAGCCGCCGCCACCGCCCCGGGGGAGCAGCGGGGGAGGCCTGAGAGCGGAACGGGAGCCCCGGGAGCGGCGGGCACGGAGCGGATCAGCCCGGTGCGGCGCGGAAATCCCGGCGGGAGCGATCCCGGGGTGAGCGGGGGGAGCATCCCGAAGTTTTCCGCTGTCCCGGTTTGGCTGGAAGATCCCGGAGCTTTCCAAGGGGAGTTATCCCGGTTTCCACGGACACCGGAGGGCCTCGGCCCGGTCTGGCCGCACCGAATCCCGGAGCTCCCCGTGCTCGCAGCTGGGAGCCAGCCCGGGTTTGTTTCGGGATAACTCCCGAAGTTCTCCGTGCTCCCGCTTCGGCTGGAGCGTCCCGAACCTTTCCGTGCTGCCCGGGGGGAGTTATCCCGGGTGATTGGGATTTATCCCGGGTGATCGGGGTTATCCCGGGTGATCGGGGTTATCCCGGTTTCCGTGGGCACGGCTGGGATTTATCCCGGGTGATCGATCGGAGCGTCCCGAACCTTTCCCGTGCTCCCCGGGAGGAGTTATCCCGGGTGATCGGGGTTATCCCGGTTTCCATGGACACGGCTGGGATTTATCCCGGGTGATCGGAGCATCCCGAACCTTTCCGTGCTCCCGGTTTATCCCGGTTTATCCCGGTTTATCCCGGTTTATCCACGCTCCAGCCTTCGGATCCTCCGGGAGCGCCCGCAGCCGCATTCCCCCGCTCCGGGAATTCCCGGGATTCCCGGGACGAGCCCGACTCAGCCGTGCCTCCACCCGGATCCCAAAATCCCGGATCCCCAAAAAAAATCCCCCAATCGCGGGTTTCCAGGCCCATCCCGGGCGTTTCCCGGGAATGCCGTGCATGGGCAGCGTTTCTTGCACTGAGCCCCGGCCCCGCCGCCGCCGCTTCCCCCAAATCCCAAATCCCGGCGGGAAATTCCCGGCTCCAGCTCCGAATTCCCTGGAATTCTGTCGCAATAAAAAAGGGGGCGGGGCAAGGAAGGGGGACAATGGGGGAGGGGGTGGGAGCCGCTTCGCTGCTGCCGCGGGAAGGAATTCCTGGAATTATCCCTGGAATTCCTGGATTTCCCTGGAATTATCCCTGGAATTCCTGGATTCCCTGGAATTATCCCTGGAATTCCTGAAATTATCCCTGGAATTCCTGGATTTCCCTGGAATTATCCCTGGAATTCCTGGATTCCCTGGAATTATCCCTGGAATTCCTGAAATTATCCCTGGAATTATCCCTGGAATCCTGGATCCCCTGGAGTTATCCCTGGAATTATTCCTGGAATTCCTGGATTCCCTGGAATTATTCCTGGATTCCCTGGAATTCCCGGATTCCCTGGAATTATCCCTGGAATTATCCCTGGAATTCCTGGATTCCCTGGAATTATCCCTGGAATTCTTGAATTTCCTGGAATTCCTGAATTCCCTGGATTCCCTGGAATTATCCCTGGAATTCCCTGGATTCCCTGGAATTATCCCTGGAATTCCTGAATTCCCTGGATTCCCTGGAATTATTCCTGGATTCCCTGGAATTATCCCTGGAATTCCTGGATCCCCTGGATTCGCTGGAATTCCTGGATTCCCTGGACTGGCTTTTTATTTTTTTTTCCCAGCGGGATCCACGCCGGGAACGCTCTCCCGCCTTTCCCTGCTTCGCTTCGCGGGGTTGGTGGCGCTTGGGGACATCAATTCCCAAAGGGAAAAATCTGGGAAAAATCTGGGAAAAAACTGGGAAAAACTGGGAAAAGGGGGGAGGGGGGGAGTCCCCTCCTGTGCCCGCTTCCCAAAAATCAGGTTGGAATTTTTGGGGGGGTTCCCCCCTCCCCTCCTCTTTTGAAGAATCCATTGGATTTTAGGAGAATCCTTGGGATTTTGGGGAGAATCCATGGGATTTTAGGAGAATCCATGAGATTTGGGGAGAATCCATGGGATTTTGGGAGAATCCATTGGATTTTGGAGAGATCCGTGGGATTTTGGGGAGAATCCTTGGGATTTTAGGAGAATCCATGGGATTTGGGGAGAATCCTTGGGATTTTGGGAGAATCCTTGGGATTTTAGGAGAATCCATGGGATTTTGGGGAGAATCCATGGGATTTTAGGGAGAATCCATGGGATTTTAGGAGAATCCATGGGATTTGGGGAGAATCCATGGGATTTTGGGAGAATCCATGAGATTTTGGGGAGAATCCTTGGGATTTTGGGAGAATCCTTGGGATTTTGGGGAGAATCCATGGGATTTTGGGAGAATCCATGGGATTTTAGGAGAATCCATGGGATTTTGGGGTGGTTTTTTTTTGGGATCCCAACTCGAAGCCATTTTCCGGAGCAATAAAGGGCGGGAAAGGCTCCGGGTGGGAAAAATCCGGGGAAGGAGATTTGGGAAATGTGGGAATTTGGGGATGGAGTTTGGGATTGCGGGGGCGGGGGGGGGTGGAGCTTCGGAACGTGGAGAGAGGATTTGGGATGGGAGACGGAGATTTGGGATGGAGGAGGAGATTTGGGAATTGGAGATGGAATTTTGGGACTGGGAGAGCCAAGATTTGGGATTGGGGATGGAGATTTTGGGATTGGGGACAAATTTTGGGATTGGGGATGGAGATTTTGGGAATTGGAGATGGAATTTTGGGATGGGAGAGCCAAGATTTGGGATTGGGGACCCAGGAGGATCCCAATTTCCCCCCCACCTGCCCCGGCCTCACCTGGAACATCCCGGAGAGATCCTGGGAAAGTTGGGAATTCCTGGAGCTCCTGCTCCTCTTCCCTCGGGATTTTCCCGCTCTGCCCATCCCAAAAAAAAAACCCCGGGAATGGTTTTGATCCCATTTCCCTCTGGAGCAGAGAATTCCCAGAATTCCCATCCGGGAATCCCAGAGGGAAAAACCCCAAATCCGAGGAATTCTCATCCCTTTTCCCAAAAAAAAAAAAAAAAACCAACCCAAAACCCCAAAGCAACCCCAAGAAAAATCTCTGGAATTTCGGAGGAGGGGAAAATTCGGGAATGGGTTTTTCCCTTTTTTTTTTTCCCTTTGGAACGGGAATTCCGTGGGAATTCCAGGAAAGGAAAGGGAAAGGGGAGGGGGAGGGGGGGGGGAGGGGATTTAATTTATTTCTTTTTAATTTATTTTTGTAAAATCCGCAAATAAAAAAAAGGAATTTATTTCGACAGCTGGTTTCGCGTCTCGTTTGCATATGCAAATATGCTAATGAGGCCCCCCAGGATGCAGAGCGGCATTCCCAACCCTCTGGAAAATGGGATCCAAGGATTCCCAGGAGCGAGGGAAGGATGGGGAAAATTCCGGGAAAATCCTTGGAATTGCATCAATTCCTTCTTTGTGAAGAGGTGGAATTGTTGGAAAAGAAATTCCCGGGGGAAAAAAAAGGAATTCTGGGATTCCAGGAAAAGCCGGGAATGAGCTGGAGGAGGAGGAGGGGGAAGGGGGATCCCAAATCCAGGGGTGGGGGGAGAATTCCAACCCCAAAGCCCGGGGTGGGATCGGGACAGGATCCCAAAGAAATCCATGGATGAGAGAGAGTCCCAAACCCGGGATCCCAAACCCAGGGAATCCCAAATCCAGGGAATCCCAAACCCAGGGATCCCAAATCCAGGGAATCCCAAACCCAGGGATCCCAAATCCAGGGAATCCCAAACCCAGGGAATCCCAAACCCAGGGAATCCCAAACCCAGGGATCCCAAATCCAGGGAATCCCAAACCCAGGGAATCCCAAACCCAGGGAATCCCAAACCTGGGATCCCAAACCCAGGGAATCCCAAATCCAGGGAATCCCAAACCTGGGATCCCAAACCCAGGAAATCCCAAACCCAGGAAATCCCAAACCCAGGAAATCCCAAACCCAGGGAATCCCAAACCCGGGATCCCAAATCCAGGGATCCCAAAATCCACGGATGGGATGAGAATTCCAACCCCAAACCCGGGGATCCCAAACCCTCCTGCCCCTGCCCCAATCCCGACCTTTCCCCACCCCCGGAATTCCCCATTCCCGGTTTTTTTTCCCCATTCCCTTTTTATTTTTTTTCCCCATTCCCGGGTTTTTGTTTCTTTTTTTCCCATTCCCGGGTTTTTGTTTCTTTTTTCCCATTCCCGGGTTTTTGTTTCTTTTTTCCCATTCCCGGGTTTTTGTTCCTTTTTTCCCATTCCCTTCCCATTCCCATTTTTTTTCCCCATTCCCAGGGTTTTTTTTCCATTCCCGTGTTGGTTTTTGGTGTTTTTTGTTGTTGTTGTTGTTGTTTTTTTTTTTTTCCCATTCCCGCTTTTTTTTTCCCCCATTCCCGGGTTTTTGTTTCTTCTTTCCCATTCCCAGTTTTTTCTTTCCCATTTCCGTTTTTTTTTTCTTTCCCATTCCCAGTTTTATTTTTCCCATTCCCGGTTGGGGTTTTTTTTGTTTTTTGGTTTTTTTTTCCCATCCCCGGTTTTTTTTTCCCCCCCCTCCCTCCCTCCCTCCCTGAGCGGGGGAAGCAGCACAGCGGCAATTCCAGCAGGAAGCTCCAAACTCTTTAATGGATCAACATTCCCGAGCCATCCCGGAACCCCGGGAATTCCTCCCCAGGGCCCCCGGAATCCTCCGGCTCCTCCCGGGGTTCTCCGGCTGGAAACCTCCCCCCGACCCCCCCCCGACAAAAAAAAATAAAAATAAAATTAAAAAAAAAAGAAAAAAAAAATCCCGGGAATTCCGCTTTTCCTCCCCCTCCCCCTCCCCCCCCCAGCATTCCAGGAATTCCAAAGTCGCTTCCATTAAAAAAAAAAATTAAAAATCACAAATCAAATTTAAAAAAAAAAAAAAAAATTCGGGAAAAGCCAGGCAGAGCCAAAAGTTCCGGATGGAATTCCAGTCCCGGGTTCCGGGAATTCCGAGGGAGCCGCGTCCCGCTCCGCCCCAGCTGCTGCTGCTCCCGGATTTTCCCGGGATTTCCCGGCGTTTCCCAGGATTTTCCGAGGTTTTCCGGGACAAGGGGGAGGCCGGAATCCTCCCAGAGTCAGAGCCGGGCATTTGGAGCTGTTGTGGTTGTTTGTTTTTTTTTTTTGGGAATCTCCTGGAAAACCCCAAATCCCTGCGGATTTCCCAGCCGGGGGAGGGCGAAGGCTCCGAGTTCCGGGATCCGTGCTGGAGAAGGCGCCGGAATTCCGGGAATCGTCCCGAGGGGTCCTGAGGGGAGCGCTGGGCCGGCTCCGCATTCCCGGCTTCCGGCTGGGATTCTTGGATTCCGAGCCAGGATTCCCAAATTTCGAGCTGGGATTCCCGAATTCCGCCCCGAATTCCATCCAGGAGTCCCAGATTTTGTCCCGGGATTCCTGAATTCTGTCCGGGATTCCCATATTCCAACCAGGATTCCTGAATTCCGTCCCGAGATTCCTGGATTTCCACCTGGGATTCCCGAATTCCGAGCCAGGATTCCCAGATTTTGTCCCAGGATTCCCGGATTCCAAGCTGGGATTCCCGAATTCTGAGCCAGGATTCCCGAATTCTGAGCCAGGATTCCCAGATTTCCGCCCAAAATTCCCGGATTCCATCCCGGGATTCTCGGATTTCTTCCCAGGATTCCCAGATTTCCGCTCGGGATTCCCAGATTCCATCCCAGGATTCCTGAACTCCATCTTGGGATTCCTGGATTCCATCCCGGGATTCCCGAATTCCGAGCCAGGATTCCCAGATTTTGTCCCAGGATTCCCGGATTTCCACCCGGGATTCCCAGATTCCGCATTCCCGGATTCTGCTCGGGATTCCCAGATTTCCATCCCGGGATTCTCCCCGGGCCGAGCCCGCAGCCGCTCCCGCTCCGTCCCTGGAATTCCCGGCGATTCCCGGGGGACGGGGAAATTCGGGATCGCAGGAGCGACGGATCCCGGAAAACAAATCCCACGGATTCAGCTCCTCCCCCCACCCCCCTCCCAAAAGAAACAAACCCCGGGATCCAAATTCCTGGGAATGGGGCTCGGGAATCCTCTGGGAAAACGGGAAAGGCCTCAGATCCAAAGGATTCCCGGGAATTTTTATCCAGGGAAAGGGGGGGGGAAAAAAAATCCTGGAATTTTACAAGGAAGGGGATTTGGGGAACGGCGGGAAAAGGGGATTTTTGGGGGGAAGGGAGGGGATCCCAGAAAAAGTGGAATTTTTGGGGAGGAGTTGTGGGATGGCAGGCGGAGCAGACGGCGAGAATTCCCAAAAAAAAAAATGGAATTTTGAGGGGGGAAAACAAAACGAAACGAAACAAAACAAGGAAAAAAGAGTTCTCCTGGAATTTCGTAAGGAGGAGAGGCAAGGAAATCCCAGGGCAAAGGGGAATTTTGGGAATAAGGAATCCCCCTGGGAAATGTCGAGGAGGAAACGCGAGGAATCCCATTAAAAAAACGGGAATTTTGGGAATAAATCCCAGGTACAAAGTGAAATTTTTTTCGGGAAGAAGGAATTCTCCTGGCGGATCTCAGGAGCAGATCCAGGGGATCCCAGGAAAATTTTGGGAATTTTAGGAAGGGAGGAGATCCCAGAAAAAAAAGGGGAATTCGGGGAAGATCTCAAGGAGTAAACGCAAGGAATCCCCCCCCCCCCAAAAAAAAGCGGATTTTTGGGAATGACTTCCCCTGGGAGATCTCAGGAGCAAATCCCAGGGAAAAAAAAAAAAATGGGGAATTTGTGGGGAGATCAGAAATTCTGGGATACCACAGGGGAGTAGAACCCAGGAATCCCAGGAAAAACTGGGAATTCGGGGAAGGAGGAGCAAGGATTCTCCCTCTCCCGGGAAAGGAGGCAAATCCCGAATAAATAGGGCAGGATCCCGGGAATCGCCGGGAATTCCGGAATTCCCGGATTCCCGCTGCTGCTCCTTAAGTGTCCTCGGTCATGTCCTGGCTGCCGGTCCGGGCGATTTTCCGGGGGGGAGCGGAATTCTCCCCCTCCAGCTCCCCCTGCTCCTGGTCCCGCTTCTTGGCCGCATTCTGGGGAGGGAGGGAATTCCAGAGGGATCCCAATTGAAATCCCATTGAAATCCTCATTGAAATCCCATTGAAATCCTCATTAAAATCCCAATTGAAATCCCATTGAAATCCTCATTGAAATCCCCATTGAAATCCCACTGAAATCCCCATTGAAATCCCCATTGAAATCCACATTGAAATCCCATTGAAATCCCATTGATATCCCATTGAAATCCCCATTGAAATCCTCATTGAAACCCCCATTGAAATCCACATTGAAATCCTCATTGAAATCCCATTGAAATCCCATTGAAATCCCATTGAAACCGAACTGAAATCCCATTGAAATCCTCATTGGAATCCCATTGAAATCCCATTGAAATCCCCATTGAAATCCCATTGAAACCGAACTGAAATCCCATTGAAATCCTCATTGGAATCCCATTGAAATCCCATTGAAATCCCCATTGAAATCCCATGGAAATCCACATTGAAATCCCCATTGAAATCCCATGGAAATCCCATGGAAATCCCATGGAAATCCTCATTTAAACCCCATTGAAATCCCCAATGAAATCCCATTGAAATTCCATTGAAATCCCCATTGAAATCCCCATTGAAATCCCATTGAAATCCCATTGAAATCCTCATTGAAATCCCATTGAAATCCCATTGAAATCCCATTGAAATCCCCATTGAAATCCACATTGAAATCCCATTGAAATCCTCATTGAAATCCCATTGAAATCCCACTGAAATCCCATTGAAATCCCATTGAAATCCCATTGAAATCCCATTGAAATCACCAATGAAATCCTCATTGAAATCCCCATTGAAATCCCATTGAAATCCCATTGAAATCCTCATTGGAATCCCCATTGAAATCCCATTGAAATCCCCATTGAAATCCCATTGAAATCCCATTGAAATCCCCATTGAAATCCCCATTGAAATCCCATTGAAATCCCATTGAAATCCCATTGAAATCCCATTGAAATCCCCATTGAAATCCCCATTGAAATCCCATTGAAATCCCATTGAAATCCCATTGAAATCCCATTGAAATCCCATTGAAATCCCATTGAAATCCCATTGAAATCCCCATTGAAATCCCATTGAAATCCCATTGAAATCCCATTGAAATCCCATTGAAATCCCCATTGAAATCCCATTGAAATCCCATTGAAATCCCATTGAAATCCCATTGAAATCCCATTGAAATCCCCATTAAAATCCCCATTGAAATCCTCATTGAAATCCCATTGAAATCCCATTGAAAACCTCATTGAAATCCCATTGAAATCCCATTGAAAACCTCATCGAAATCCCATTGAAATCCCATAGAAATCCCCATAGAAATCCCATTGAAATCCCCATTGAAATCCCACTGAAATCCCACTGAAATCCCCATTGAAATCCCCATTGAAATCCCATTGAAATCCCATTGAAATCCTCATTGAAATCCCATTGAAATCCCATTGAAATCCCCATTGAAATCCTCATTGAAATCCCATTGAAATCCCATTGAAATCCCCATTGAAATCCCATTGAAATCCCCATTGAAATCCCCATTGAAATCCCATTGAAATCCCATTGAAATCCCATTGAAATCCCATTAATCCCAAGGGGAATTCCAGGGGGAATCCCCCAGAGAAAGGGGAGATTCCCAGGATGGGGATTGCCAGTGTTCCCACGCCCTGGGGTTCCCAAATCCCAACATTCCCAATCCCAACATTCCCAATCCCAACGTTCCCAAATCCAACGTTCCCAAATCCCAACGCTCCCAAATCCAACGTTCCCAAATCCCAACGTTCCCAATCCCAACGTTCCCAAATCCCAACGTTCCCAAATCCCAACGTTCCCAAATCCCAACGTTCCCAAATCCCAACGTTCCCAATCCCAACGTTCCCAAATCCCAACGTTCCCAAATCCCAACGTTCCCAAATCCCAACGTTCCCAATCCCAACGTTCCCAAATCCCAACGTTCCCAAATCCCAACGTTCCCAAATCCCAATGTTCCCAATCCCAACGTTCCCAAATCCCAACGTTCCCAAATCCCAATGTTCCCAATCCCAATGTTCCCAATCCCAGTGTTCCCAATCCCAGTGTTCCCACATTCCCCAATCCCAGGTGTTCCTAAATCCCAGTGTCCCACAGCCCGGTATTCCCAACTGTGATGGTTCCCAAACCCAAACATTCCCCAATCCCAACATTCCCAAATTCCCAACCCAATCCCAGCTCTCCCCACCCCAATCCCTGCTCCCTCATTTCCAGAGGCAGAACCAGCCCGGGATTTCCCAAATCCCAAATCCCTGGATGGATTGATCCCAAATCCCCAGACAGGTTGATCCCAAACCCCGGCTGGATCAATCCCAAACCCCCAGATGGATCAATCCCAAATCCCAAACCCCAGATGGATCAATCCCAAACCCCTGGATGGATCAATCCCAAACCCCTGGATGGATCAATCCCAAACCCCTGGATGGATCAATCCCAAATCCCAACCCCCCGGATGGATCAATCCCAAATCCCAAATCCCCGGATGGATCAATCCCAAATCCCCGGATGGATCAATCCCAAATCCCAAACCCCTGGATGGATCAATCCCAAATCCCAAACCCTGGATGGATCAATCCCAAATCCCAAATCCCAGATGGATCAATCCCAAATCCCAAACCCTGGATGGATCAATCCCAAATCCCAACCCCCCGGATGGATCAATCCCAAATCCCAAATCCCCGGATGGATCAATCCCAAACCCCCAGATGGATCAATCCCAAATCCCAAACCCTGGATGGATCAATCCCAAATCCCAAACCCTGGATGGATCAATCCCAAACCCCTGGATGGATCAATCCCAAACCCCGGATGGATCCATCCCAAATCCCAAACCCCTGGATGGATCAATCCCAAACCCCGGATGGATCAATCCCAAATCCCAAACCCTGGATGGATCAATCCCACATCCCAAACCCTGGATGGATCAATCCCAAATCCGAAATCCCAAACCCCGGATGGATCAATCCCAAACCCCAAATCCCAAACCCCAGACCCCGCTGTCACCTTCTTGTCCCACTGCTGGTGCAGGTAGCGCAGCAGGATGTTCGTCTTCTCTGTCACGATAACTGCGGGGAGAGCCCGGGGGAAAAACGGGAAAAACCCCGGGATCGGGGAAACCGGGAATGAGGGAAAGGGAGAAAAAACAGGAACAGATAAATGGGAATGTTGGGGAGAAATGGGGAGAAAAATGGGGAGAAATAGAGGGAATATTTGGGGATAAATAGGGAGAAAAATGGGAATAAATTAACAGAATGTTTGGGATAAATAGGGGAAAAATGGGAATAAATAAAGGGAATATTGGAGATAAAAATGGGAATAAATAATGGGGATGTTGGGGAGAAATAGGGAGAAAAATGGGGAGAAATAGAGGGAATGTTTGGGGAAAAATAAGGGGAAAATGGGAATAAATAGAGAGAACGTTAGGAATAAATAGGGAGAAAAGTTGGGATAAATAAACGGAATATTTGGGGATAAATAGGGAGAAAAATGGGAATAAATGAAGGGATTGTTGGGGATAAATACAGGAAAAAATGGGAATAAATAGAGGAAATGTTTGGAATAAATAGGGGAAAAATGGGAATAAATAAAGGGATTGTTGGGGAGAAAAACAGGAATAAATAAAAGGAATATTGGGGATAAACAGAAGGAAGTTGGGATAAATAAAGGGAATGTTGGGGATTAGAATAGGAATAAAAAAAGGGAATATTTGGGGATAAATAGGGAGAAAAGTTGGGAGAAATAAAGGGAGAAAAATAGAAATAAATAAAGGGGATAATTGGGAATAAACAGAAGAGAGTTGGGATAAATGGAATATTTGGAATAAATAGGGGAAAAAATGGGAATAAATGAAGGGAATGTTGGGAATAAATAGAGAGAAAAATGGGAATAAATACAGGGAATAATTGGGGATAAATAAAGAAGAAATCAGGAATAAATAAAGGGAATGTTGGGATAAACAAGGAGAAAAATGGCAATAAATAAAAAGAATATTTGGGGATAAATAGGGAGAAAAATGGGAATAAATAAAGGGAAAAATTGGGAATAAACAGAAGACAGTTGGAAGAAATAAAAGGAATGTTGGGGAGAAATGAGGAGAAAAATGGGAATAAATAAAGAGAATAATTTGGAGTAAACAGAAGAAAGTTGGGATAAATAAAGGGAATGTTGGGAATAAATAGAGAGAAAAATAAGTGAAGGGAATATTGGGGATAAATAGGAAAAAAAATGGGAATAAATACAGGGAATAATTTGGGATAAATAAAGAGGAAATCGGGAATAAATAAAGGGAATGTTGGGATAAACAAGGGGAAATTTGGGAGTGAATGGAAGGAAAACGGGAATTAAGAAAGGGAAAATCGAGGATAAAGGAGGAATTTGGGATAAACACGGGGAATGTTGGGGGGAAAGGAGGGGAAAGCTGGGAATCAATGCAGGGAATGCTGGGAGCAAAGGGGGGAGGTTGGGATTTGGGGTTGGGATTTGAGGTTGGGATTTGGGGTTGGGATGGGGCCGGGGTTTTCCCGGGGGAACTCACTCTGCTCCGAGGGGAATTCTCTGGTGGGCAAATACACCGAGGGCCGGCGGTTCTGCAACGGGAACGGCGGAGATCAGTTGGGAATGGGAACGGGGATGGGGTGGGAATGGGAACGGGAACGGGAATGGGAACGGGAACGGGAACGGGAATGGGAATGGGAACAGGAATGGGAACAGGGGGTTGGGATTTGGGATACTGGAGTATGGGAACACTGGGATCTGGGAATGCCGGGATTTGGGGATGTTGGGATTCGGGGATGTTGGGATTCAGGGATTCGAGGACTCGGGAATTCCAGGATTTGGGGATTCCAGGATTCAGGAACACCAAAATTCGGGAATTCTGGGATTCAGGGATTCCAGGACTCAGGAATATTGGGATTCAGGGACTCCAGGACTCGGGAATGCCGGGATTCAGGGACTCCAGGACCTGGGAATTCTGGGATTTGGGAATTCCAGGACTCAGGATTGTTGGGATTCAGGAATTTCAGGATTCAGGAACACCAAGACTCAGGAATTCTGGGATTCAGGAATTCCTGAACGCGGGAATTCCAGGATTCCAGGACTCGGGAATTCTGGGATTCAAAGACTTGAGAATTCCGGAATTCAGGGATTCCAGGACTCCGGAATTCTGGGATTCAGGAATTCCAGGACTCAGGAATGTTGGGATTCAGGAATTTCAGGATTCAGGAATTCCAGAACTCAGGAATGTTGGGATTCAGGGATTCCAGGATTCGGGAATTAAGGGATTCAAGATATCCAGGACTCGGGATTCAGGGATTCAGGGATGTTGGGATTCAAGGATTCCAGAACTTGGGAATTCTGGAATTCCAGGACTCAGGGATTCCAGGATTTGGGGATTCCAGGACTCGAGAATTCTGGGATTCAGGAATTCCAGGACTCAGGAATGCTGGGATTCAGGGACTCCAGGATTCGGGAATGTTGGGATTCAGGGACTCCAGGACTCGAGAATTCCGGGATTTGGGAATTCCAGGATTCGGGAGCACTCACGGAAGCCTTGCAGACGGAATCCGCATGGAACCGGCTGAAGTTGCTCTTGTTGTAGACCGGGAGCCCCTTCAGGAAATCTGCCTGGGGAGCCGGGACCCCAAAAACCCCTCAGGGCCAGGGCAGGGAGAGCCCGGGGGTTCCTGCCCATCCCACCAACCCCGCCCCACATTCCAGAGGAAAAACCCCCGGGATTCGGGCAGCTCCGGGATTCGGGCAGCTCCGGGTTTTCCTTTCCCAGATACAATTCCCAAGGCCGCGATTCCCAAGCCCTGGGGATGTTCCCGATCCAAGCTCATGGAGCAATTCCCACCCCCCCCACCCCACCCCAAAATTCCCAAGGGATCGTCCTGGGGATGGGGAGGCTCCGATTCCCGAATTCCCAAAAAATCTGAGGGTGCAGGAGCTGCCCAACCCCCCCCTCCCCAAAAAAACCTGAAGGGTGGGGAAGCCCCCAAATCCCAGGGGGGGATCCCAAATATCTCAACCCCCCCCAAAATATTCTGGGGGGAACACCCAGCACCCCTGAACCCCCCCCCCAATAAAACAAATGGTTCAGCCCCGCCTTAGGGTGCCCCCTAAACCCCCACAACACAAATGGTTCAGCCCAATTTTAGGGTGACTGCTCACCTTAGGGTGCCCCCTGAACCCCCCACCCAAAGAAATGGTTCAGCCCCATTTTAGGGTGCCCCCTACGCCCCCCCCCATAACACAAATGGTTTAACCCAGCTTAGGGTGCCCCCCACCCAAAACAAACGGTTCAGCCCCCCCTTAGGGTGCCCCCTAAACCCCCCCTGTAACACAAATGGTTCAGCCCAACTTTAGGGTGTCCCCTACCCAAAGAAATGGTTCAGCCCCCCCTTAGGGTGCCCCCTGAACCCCTCCCCCATAACACAAATGGTTTAACCCAGCTTTAGGGTGTCACCCACCCAAACAAATGGTTCAGCCCCCACTTAGGGTGCCCCCTACACCCCCGTAACACAAATAGTTCAGCCCAATTTTAGGGTGTCCCCCACCCAAAACAAATGGTTCAGCCCCCCCCTTAAGGTGCCCCCTAAACTCCCCCATAACACAAATGGTTTAACCCAACGTTAGGGTGCCCCCCACCCAAAGAAATGGTTCAGCCCCCCCTTAGGGTGCCCCCTAAACCCCCCTTGTAACACAAATGGTTCAACCCAACTTTAGGGTGTCCCCCACCCAAAGAAATGGTTCAGCCCCCCCTCAGGGTGCCCCCTACACCCCCACAACACAAATGGTTCAGCCCAATTTTAGGGTGCCCACTCACCTTAGGGTGCCCCCTGAACCCCCCCCATAACACAAATGGTTCAGCCCCACTTTAGGGTGCCCCCACACCCCCCCCATAACACAAATGGTTTAACCCAGCTTTAGGGTGCCCCCCACCCAAAGAAATGGTTCAGCCCCACTTTAGGGTGCCCCCTACACCCCCACAACACAAATGGTTCAGCCCAATTTTAGGGTGTCCCCCACCCAAAACAAATGGTTCAGCCCCACTTTAGGGTGGCCCCTAAACCCCCCCCCAACACAAATGGTTTAACCCAGCTTTAGGGTGCCCCCCACCCAAAGAAATGGTTCAGCCCCCCCTTAGGGTGCCCCTAAAGCCCCCTTGTGACACAAATGGTTCAGCCCAATTTTAGGGTGCCCGCTCAACTTAGGGTGCCCCCTGAACCCCCCCACCAAACAAATGGTTCAGCCCAACTTTAGGGTGTCCCCCACCCAAAACAAATGGTTCAGCCCCCCCCTTAGGGTGCCCCCTAAACCCCCCTTGTAACACAAATGGTTCAACCCAACTTTAGGGTGCCCCCCACCCAAAGAAATGGTTCAGCCCCCACTTAGGGTGCCCCTAAAGTCCCCCCATAACACAAATGGTTCAGCCCAATTTTAGGGTGCCCACTCACCTTAGGGTCCCCCTAACCCCACCCCCCCATAACACAAATGGTTCAACCCCACCTCAGAGCGCTCCCCTCATCTCCCCCCCACCAAACAAATGGTTCAGCCCCCCCCCTCAGGGTGCCCCCCACCCCAAACAAACGCCTCATCCCCCCCCTTTGCGCTGCCCCCACCCACCCCGGGGTGCTCCAACCCCACCCCGAGCCCGCGGCACCCCCGGGAGCCCCCGCAGCCGCAACCCCCGGCGGCCGCAAACGCTCCGGAGCCGCCGAGGCCGCCCCGAGGCTCCCCCTGCCCCTCATCCCCACCACCCCCGCCCAGGCCGCGGCGGGCGCGGGCCCTACAGGCCGCGGGAGGCCGCGGTTCCGCCCTGGCGGTACCGGGAAGGCCGCAGCCGGTGCGGCGGGGCCCGGGAGCCGCGGGCGGGCCGCTGAGGCCGGGCCGGGGGCGCCATTGCGGCGGGGGGCTCACGTACCATCTTCGCCGCCGCCAGCCGGGAGGAGCCGCCCCGGCCCGCCCACTGTCATGGCCGCCCGGCTCGTGGGCGCCGATTGGGCCGCGCCGCGAAACGCCGCGTCGCTATTGGGCGCGGCGCGCGTCAATCAGCGGCGGGAAGGTTGGGCTGAGGGCAGGACGGGCCCGCCCGGAAGGGTGGGGCGGGAGGGACCCGGATGGAGCGCGGCGCGGGGCATGCTGGGAACTGTAGTTTGGGCGGCGAGTTCGCCCTTTAATTAAGGGGCGGCTCATTAACGGCGCGGAGGAGAATTCCTTCCCTTTATCCCATCCCAGAGGTGATGCTGGAATCAGGATCCCGCGGGACGCAGCTGCCGGGTGAAGCCAACCTGAGTTCCACCCCTAAATCCGCACCCCGAGTCCTTCCCCCGCTTCCCAAACACCGGAGCCTGGACACGCCAAATTCCCCCTCCTCGCTGACTTTCTCCTCCTAATTAGCGCAGGAAGCTCCAGGCGAGACACGCTGGGATTTAACCACACTCCGCATTCCCACGTTTATAAACAAAACACTCGGAATAAACACACGGAAAAAAACCCCCGAGGATTAATTTAACAACTGAAGCAGCGAGCGCGTCCCCAAAACCCCTCAGAGGCCAGGCGGGTGACGAGGACAGCAGGGCTGGGCAGCAGCTCCCGGGCTCGGCGGGGCGATCCCGAATTCCCGGAGAATTCCAGAGGGTCGGTCCCTCAGTGGCTGAGGGATTTCCTGCCCTTGAGCATTCGCCGCAGGATCACGGCGATGCCGCCGGGAGTTCTGATCCGTTTGATCCAGCCGTGCGTCTTCTTCCGCTTCCAGTTGTTGGGCTGGTACTCGTTCCCTCGGGTTCTTCCACGGATCTGTTGGGAATTCCACGGCGGAAACGGGAAGCGGCAGAGAACGGAGGGGTTGGAAGTTCCGGGAAGCGGCTCCAGACGGTTTGAGAGCGGCGGGAAGGGAAAACCTCGCAGCAGGGAAAAGCTTGGGGGAAATTAAAGCAAGAACAAGGAGTGAGGAGAGGGAAATTTGGGATAAATTTGGAATTCTAAGGTTGGAATTCCCCCTCCCGGTACCTGCGGCCCCCAGCCCGCGCCCACAGCGGGCTCAGCGCCGCCATTTTGCTCCGCCCGCCAACAACGCCGCTTCCCATTGGCTCCGTCCTCCCAGCCAATCACAGCCAGCGCCGTGCCGAGGGGCTGATGGGAGTTGTAGTCCCCCGGGGGGTCGTGGCGGAGTTACCATGGCAACGGCAGCACTGCGGCCTTGTCGCCTCGGGGGCTGTCATTGTCGCCTCAAAGCCACTCTCGGTGCCTAAAAGGGAATTGCAGGGGGCTGGAGAGGGACTCGGGGTGAGGGCTGGAGGGGCAGGACACGGGGAGCGGCTTCCAGCCGGGAAACTGGGGCAGGAATTCCCGGCTGGGAGCGTGGGGAGGGAACGGGCCGGGAGCGCCGGGGAAGCCGTGGCTGCTCCACCCCTGGAAGTGCCCATGGAGAGGTTGGAGCAAGCCGGGAAGGTCCAAGGTGGGGCTGGATGGGATTTAAGGTCCTTCTAAGTGTAAGACCAAACAATTTTAGAATTTTCCCTTTCTGGATCTATGCCAGCCCTGTCCCAAGAGCAGGAACAGCTCCGGGGTTGTCCCTCCTGGATTTGTGTCCCCAGCAGGGGTGAGGCTCGACCCTCCCAGAGCCCAAAATCTGGGAAAAACAAACCCAAAAGTCAGCCCTGGTTTGGTGTTAGTCCTGTCCTGGTGCCGTGAGCTGGGACACGCTGGTGGCACTGCCACACCTGGGGCACCTTCCTGGCACTGCCACACTCACGGCACTGCCACGTGTGACACGGCTGTGGCACTGCCACCCCCATGGCACTGCCACCCCCATGGCACTGTCACACTCATGTCACTGCCACGTGTGACACAGCTGTGGCACTGCCACCCCCATGGCACTGCCACACTCACGGCACTGCCACGTGTGACACAGCTGTGGCACTGCCACCCCCATGGCATTGCCACCCCCATGGCACTGTCACACTCATGGCACTGCCACCCCCACGGCACTGCCACCCCCATGGCACTGTCACACTCATGGCACTGCCACCCCCACGGCACTGCCACCCCCATGGCACTGTCACACTCACGGCACTGACACACCTGTGACATGTTTGTGGCACTGCCACCCCCATGGCACTGCCCATACCACTGCCACACTCGTGCCCTTTGCCACCCCACAACCACCACCATGCTGTCACCACCCCATCCCAAACGCCACCTCTGTCCCTGTCCCCCATCCCTGTTCCCACCCCCCTGTCCTTATCCCTGTCCCCATCCCTGTCCCCCTGTCCCCATCCCTGTCCCTGTCCTTGTCCCTGTTCCCCTGTCCCCATCCCTGTCCCCCTTTCCCCTGTCCCCGTCCCTGTCCCCCTGTCCCCGTCCCCATCCCCATCCCTGTCCCTGTCCCCATCCTTTTCCCTTTCCTTGTCCCTGTCCCCATCCCCATCTCTGTCCCCATCCCCCTGTCCCTGTTCCCCTGTCCCCATCCCTGTCCCTGTCCCCCTGCCCCCTGTCCCTGTCCCCTGTCCTCCTGTCCCCATCCCTGTCCCTGTGTCCCTGTCCCTGTCCCTGTCCCCTGTCCCTGTCCCCATCCCCTGTCCCCATCCCTGTCCCTGTCCCTGTCCCCGCGCTGTCACTGGCCCATCCCGGTGTCCATCAGCCGCCGGTCCCGCCTCCTGAGGAGGGATTTCGGGGCTTTCCATGGCGACAGCTCCAAGGACAAACCCCCCCCGGGTCCCCACCGAGCGGGGGACGAGCGGCCGCCGCCGCCATGGGGGCGATCCGGGGGATTTGGGGGATTTTTCCGGGGGGCGTTGAGCGCAGCTGAAGAGGTTTCCTCCCCTCCCGCTCTTCCAAAACGCCTGGAAAAAAAAAAAAGAAAAAAAGAAAAAAAAATCTGGATTTTACCCACCCTGCTCCCCCCCGCCTGCGCTGCTTTTCCCATCGGGAATTCTGCGGGATTCCAGGATTTTTTTTTTTTTTTCGTCCCCATCCCCATCTCCGGCAACCCTCGGCAATAAATGAGGTGAGCGGCGATTTATTTATTTTATTTTTTTCCCCCCCTCTCTCTCTGCGGTGCTGCGGGAATGTCCTGACGCCAAAGGGAGGGCGGGAAACGACCCAAAAATGCGGGAATTTTTTCCATCGGGGGTGAGGAAAAAAAAAATATTCGGGATGCGAGGTGGGGGTTTGGATGTTGCAGAGGTTTGGAATAACCTGGATTTGTCCAGGTGCGCCCGGGGAGGGAGGAGGGGAAGGAGGAGGAGGAGGAGGAGGAGGAGGGGGTTGGGGGGGGATTTATCCTGGAAATCCAACTTAAGGGAGCGCTTCCCTCGTGATGCAACGGCGGGGAAGGATTGCGGCGGGAGGGTCCCGGAGCCCCTCGGGATCCCGGCTGGAATTTCGGGAAGAGCTGCCCGTGCCTGGCGGGGGGGGGCTGGGCTGCGTCCACAGGCTGATTCCAGTGCCTGATCCCAAAGGCTGATCCCAAACCCTGCTCCCAGTCCTTGATCCCAAACCCTGCTCCCAATCCTTGATCCCAAACTCAGATCCCAAAACCCTGAATCCAAAGGCTCTTTCGTGTCCCGAGGTGTTTGTGCTTCCCCAAAGCGGCGAAAGGGGGCCTTGGGGATTATTCCCTTTTCCCCATCCCTTTTCCTGTTCCCTTTTCCTGATCCCTTTTCCCGATCCCTTTTCCCGTTCCCTTTTCCTGTTCCCTTTTCCTGATCCCTTTTCCTGATCCCTTTTCCTGTTCCCTTTTCCTGATCCCTTTTCCTGATCCCTTTTCCTGTTCCCTTTTCCTGATCCCTTTTCCTGTTCCCTTTTCCTGTTCCCCTTTCCTGATCCCTTTTCCTGTTCCCCTTTCCCGATCCCTTTTCCCAGCCCTGTGCCATTCCCACGTCTCCCGAGTCACTCCACGTCCCCTGTGCCAGCCCCGTTGTCAAGATCCCGATGGAAGGATCCTCACAGCAGGATCCCTCAGGCAGGATCCAGAGCTCAGATCCCTCCGCTGGGTCCCTCTGGCAGATCCCTCGGCTGGATCCCTTTGGCTCCAGGATCCCTGCGCTGGATCCCTCTGCTGGATCTTGGGATCCTGGATCCCTGTGTCTGGATCCCTGGGCCAGATCCCTGGGTGGATCCCTGGGTGGATCCCTGTCCGGATCCCTGGGCTGCATCCCTGGGTGGATCCAGGTGGGCCGGGTCCCCGGGATCTCCCGATCCCGCCGGGATTTATCCCCGGGAACGCCGGATCTGGTGAAGCCCGAGGGATTTTGCAGCCGGAATTCCGGGATTTCAGGGGGATTTCCCCGGGAAAAGGCAGATCCTGGACCAGGTCGGGGGGATCCAAGTGGATCCGGCTGTTCCAGGGGGATCCTGCTGATCCCACAGCTGGAATCATTCACTTCCCAGCCCTGGGAGTGAGGCCTGGGATGGGGCTGGATCCCTGGGATCTCCGATCTCTGGGGTCCCACAGGGGTGGGATCTGGGATCCCATGGGGATGGGATTTGGGATCCTACAGGGATGGGATCTGGGATCCTGCAGGGATGGGATCTGGGATCCTGCAGGGATGGGAACTGGGATCCCATGGGAATGGGAACTGGGATCCTGCAAGGATGGGATCTGGGATCCCACAGTAATGGGATCTGGGATCCTGATTCTTCAGGGATGGGATCTGGGATCCTGCAGGAATGGGATCCTGCAGGAGTGGGAACTGGGATCCTGCAGGGATGGGATCTGGGATCCTACAGGGATGGGATCTGGGATCCCGTGGGGATGGGAACTGGGATCCCATGGGTGGGATCTGGGATCCCGTGGGGATGGGATCTGGGGTCCTGACCCCCCAAGCAGCCCCTGGCTCCGCTCTCTTTTCCCGCTGCCATCAATAATTCACCTCCTCCCTTTCCCCGCAGCCGGAGTTAACCCCTTCCCCGCCTCTGTGCCCCCATTCCCAGCCGCTTTCCCTGAAAAATCCCAACGGCCAAAGACCCCAGTCCCGGGGAGGAGCTTTGGGAACAGCCAGAAGGAGCCCACCTCCCTCCCATTCCGTATTTTATTTTATTTTATTTTATTTTTATTTTTATTTTTATTTTTATTTTTTATTATTATTTTTTATATTTTATTTTATTTTAAATTTTTTAATTTTTATTTATTTTATTTTATTTTATTTTATTTTATTTTATTTTATTTTATTTTATTTTATTTTATTTTATTTCATGGAAGGATTTATACTTAAATTTTAATTCAATCCTCTCCCTGACATTCCCACTGCTTCTGACCAGAGCTGTGTTTATATTTAATGGAATAAAGGCTTCCATTTAATGGGCTAAATATTTACATTTAATGGGCTAAATATTTACATTTAAAGGGATAAATATTTACATTTTGAGGGATAAATATTTGTATTTAATGGGATACATATTTACATTTAATGGAATAAATAATTACATTTAATGGGATAAATATGTGTATTTAATGGGATTAATATTTACATTTAATGGGATAAATATCTACATTTCATGGGATAAATATCTACATTTCATGGGATAAATATCTACATTTCATGGGATAAATATTTGTATTTACTGGGATAAATAATTACATTTAATGGGATAAATATTCACATTTTAAGGGATAAATATTTGTATTTACTGGGATAAATAATTACATTTAATGGGATAAATATTCACATTTTAAGGGATAAATATTTGTATTTATTGGGATAAATATTTACATTTAATGGGACAAATAACAAATTCCCAGGGCTGGAGCTTCCCCGCACTCCACATTCGTTGGGAAAAGGGGAATTTTTGATTCCAAAAGTGTTTTTTTTTCCCATCAATTGGAACAAATCCCCTCTCCAGGGGCTGTGCCTGACCCAGAAGCAGCGGGATGGGGAACGCCGGGCCCGGGCGGGCTCTGCTTTGGGGGGCACCCGCCCCTCACCGCCCCCAACGTCCCCCCTTTGTCCCCGGGGTCACAACGGCAGCTCCCCATTGCCACGACCACTTGGGGCTGAGGCCCTGTTTGCCCACATTTTCCCCGAGTTTTTCCACATTTTTCCCATTTTTTTCCCACATTTTTCCCATTTTTTTCCCATTTTTCCCATGCTTTCCCACATTTTTCCCGTGTTCTCCCACATTTTCCCCATGTTTTCCCACATTTTCCCCGTGTTTTCCCATTTTTTCCCATGTTTTCCCACACTTTTCCCATGTTTTCCCACATTTTTCCCGTGTTTTCCCACATTTTTCCCTCATTTTCCCACATTTTCCCTTATTTCCCCACACTTTCCCCTCATTTTCCCCCTAATTTTCCCATGGTTTTCCCCTCTTTTTCCCTCATTTTCCCACATTTTTCCCTCATTCTCCCACACTTTTCCCTCATTTTCTTTCCCACCCTTTTTTCCTCCTTTTCCCTCATTTCCCACACATTTTTTCCCTCCTTTTCCCATGTTTTTTTTCCTTTTTTCCCCTCATTTTCCCCCTAATTTTTCCATGTTTTTCTTCTCTTTTTCCCTTGTTTTCTCACTTCCTTTTCCCTCATTTTCCCATGGTTTTTCCCCTCTTCTCCCACATTTTTTTCCCCTCTTTTCCCCTCGTCTTCCCATTTTCCCCCCTCATTCTCCCACATTTTTTTCCCTCATTTTCCCACGGTTTTTTTCCCCTCTTTCCCCTCATTTTCCCCTAGTTTCCCCCCTCATTTTCCCACGTGTTTTTTTTTCCCTCATTTCCCCAAGTTTTCCCGACATTTCCCCCCTAATTTTCCCACGGTTTTTTTCCCCTCGTTTTCACACTTTTCCCCCCTCATTTTCCTCTGTTTTTTCTCTCATTCTCCCACGTTTTTTTTCCCCTCATTCTCCCACGGGTTTTTTTCCCTCATTTCCCCAAGTTTTCCCCCCATTTCCCCTTTCATTTTCCCTTTTTTCCTCCCCTTTTTCCCCTCATTTCCCCGCATTTTCCCCCTCATTCTCCCACGGTTTTCCCCCTCTTTTCCCCTTGTCTTCCCATTTTCCCCCCTCATTCTCCCACGCTTTTTCCCCCTCTTTTCCCCCTAATTTTCCCCCTAATTTCCCCCCATTCCCCCCCTCATTTCTCCCCTTAACTCCCCTTCCATCTCTCCCCCCCCCAGGCCTCACCATGCTGACCACCCTCACCGACGGCTTCCTCTGCTGCCTCCTGGGCAAGACCCCCAACGCCGTGGGGCCTCTGGACGACAGCAGCGTCGAGTCCCGCGACGGCTTCACCTTCCTGGAGGTGAAACCGGGCCGGGTGCTCCGGATCCGCCACAGCGTCCCCACCACCCGCCCGCCCCAGGAGGAGGAGGAGGAAGAGCGGCGGGATGAAGAACGCGGGGCCGTGCGCTGCCGCCGCCGCATCACCCTCTACCGCAACGGCCAGCTGCTGATCGAGAACCTCAACGGTGACACCACCACCAACAACACCGAACCGACAGAACCGGAGGCTCCTGAACCTGCCGGGGTGCCGGCGACGCCCGGGCGGCGTCGGAAGCGGCGCCCCAAGAAGGTGGTGACGGTGGATTGCCAGAAGCGCATCACCAGCTGCAAAGGGACGCACGGCGACGTGGTGCTCTTCTTCATCCACGGCGTGGGCGGCTCCTTGGACATCTGGAAGGAGCAGCTGGAGTTCTTCTCGCAGTTGGGCTACGAGGTGGTGGCGCCGGACCTGGCGGGGCACGGCTGCAGCTCGGCGCCGCCCGTGGCGGCTGCGTACACCTTCTACGCGCTGGCCGAGGACATGCGGGCCGTGTTCCAGCGCTACGCCAAGAGGAGGAACATCCTCATCGGACACTCCTACGGGTACGGGAATGACGGGAGTGGTGGGGATGGTGGGGATGATGGGAATGATGGGAATGGGAATGATGGGAATAATGGGAATAATGGGAATAATGGGGATAATGGGACTAATGGGAATGATGGGAATGGGAATGGGAATGGGAATGATGGGAATGGGAATAATGGGAGTGATGGGAATGATGGGAGTGATGGGAATGATGGGAAGAATGGGAATAATGGGAATAATGGGAATAATGGGAATAATGGGGATGGGGATAAGGGGAATGGGAATGGGAAGAATGGGAATGGGAATGGGGATAATGGGAATGGGAAGAATGGGAATAATGGGAATGGAGATGGGAATAATGGGAAGAATGGGGATGGGGATAATGGGAAGAATGGGAATGATGGGAAGAATGGGAATAATAGGGATAATGGGAATGGGAATAATGGGAATAATGGGAATAATGGGAATAATGGGGATAATGGGAAGAATGGGGATAATGGGAAGAATGGGAATGATGGGAAGAATGGGGATAATGGGAAGATGGGGGTAATGGGAATGATGGGGATGGGAACGGGAACGGGAATGGGACTGGAGATGGGAACGGGAATGAGGATGGGGATGGGAAGAATGGGAAGAATGGGAAGAATGGGAATAGTGGGAATAATGGGAAGAAGGGGAAGAATGGGAAGAATGGGAATGGGAATGATGGGAATGATGGGAATGGGAAGAATGGGAATGATGGGAAGAATGGGAATGGGAATAATGGGAATGATGGGAATAATGGGAATGGGGATGGGGATAATGGGAATGATGGGAATGATGGGAATGATGGGAATGGGAATGAGAACGGGAATGGGACTGGAGATGGGAACGGGAATGAGAATGGGGATGGGAAGAATGGGAATGGGAAGAATGGGAACAGGAAGAATGGGAATGATGGGAATGGTGGGAATGGGAATGGGAAGAATGGGAAGAATGGGAATAATGGGAATAATGGGAATAATTGGAGTGGGAATAATTGGAATGAGAATGGGAATGATAGGAACGGGAATGGGAATAATGGGAACGGGAATAATGGGAACGGGAATGGGAATGGGAATGGGAAAGGGAATGGGAAGAATGGGAATGGGAGTGGGATTGTCCTGGGATCAACCACAAACCCCATGTTTTAGGGCTGTGGGGTTCCCGTTCCGGGGGATTTGTCCCAGTTTTATCCCATTTTTATCCCAGTTTTACCCCAGTTTTATTCCATTATTATCCCATTTTTTTATCCCATTTTATACCTTTTTTATCCCATTTATCCCAGTTATTTATTCCATTTTATCCCATTTATCCCATTTTATCCCATTTTATCCCATTTTTATCCCATTTCCCCCCAGACTCTGAGCCCCTGAGCACCCCTGAGCGCCCCTGGGTGCCCCTGGGTGCCCCGCTGACCCCCGGCAGGGCGGCTGCAGGGCAGGGACAGAAATAACCGGGATAAACCCGGGATTAGGGCTAAAGAGGGAGAAGGAGACGGAGCTGGCTGGGATCCTCCAAGGATAATTAACGCAGTTAACATAATGAACACAATTAATAATCGATATAATTGTTAATTATTTAATAACAAAGCCAACGGCTGCGTTGTTTTTTAGGGCCGAGCCACGATTTTACAAAGCTTTTGTCTGTACGATTTTTACTTCCATGTAACCCCAAAAATCATTTGCAAAAGCTAATTATAACTATAACTAATATAATTAATACAATTAGCAATTATTTAATAATAGCAAACCCACCAACTGGATTGTTGTTTAGGTTCAAGATGGGACGATTTTACAAAGCTTTTCTTTTGTACGGTTTTTTACTTCCATGTAACCCCAAAATAATTGGTAAAAGCTAATTCTAAATGTAATTAGTGTAGTTAAAATAAGAATATAATTAATAATATTAATTTAATTAATATTATTAATATTATTAACAATTATTTCATAATAATAAAGCCAAAAACTGCATTGTTATTTAGGTCCGAGCCAGATTTTACAAAGCTTTTGTCTGTACAGTTTTTATTTCCATGTAACCCCCAAAATCATTTG
The DNA here is from genome assembly GCA_016584745.2 of Phylloscopus trochilus trochilus. Lineage (NCBI taxonomy): Eukaryota > Metazoa > Chordata > Aves > Passeriformes > Phylloscopidae > Phylloscopus > Phylloscopus trochilus. The sequence goes on along the minus strand of WQNJ02000044.1, from coordinate 40,315 downwards.
CAAAACCTCATTATAACTAATAAAATTAATATAATTACTGTAATTAATATAATAATTATTATAATACAACATATTATATAATGTATAATATATGATATATAATATATCCTATATCAATCATATATAATATATAATATATTTTATAATATATAATATGTGTATGTTATGAAACATATAATATAATATAATACAATATAATACAGTATAATACAGTACAATGCAATGTAATATAATATAATATAATATAATATAATTAATATAATATAGTTAATATAATATAATATAATATAATATAATATAATATAATATATATGGTTGATATGATGTGATATGATATGATATAGAATTACATATATAAAATATATAATATATACGATATATAATTATATATATATAATATATATAATCATATAATATGGGACATAATAATAACTAATTAACTATATCATTAACATAACTAACAATTACTCAATAACAGCCAGCACCCAACACCTGCACTGTTACTCAGCTCCAAGCCACCATCTCCCAAAGCTTTCCCTGGGTCCGGGTTTGAGCTCCACACCATTGAGCACTGTGCCAATCAATCAACCCCAGCTAATTAGGAAGGGCGTTAATGACTCTCCGCTAACGCCCCCCCGGGTCTCTGTCCCCCCAGGGTGTCCTTCTGCACCTTCCTGGCGCACGAGTACCCGCAGCTGGTGCACAAGGTGATCATGATCAACGGCGGCGGCCCCACGGCGCTGGAGCCCAGCCTCTGCTCCATCTTCAACCTCCCGCCCTGCGTGCTGCACTGCCTCAGCCCCTGCCTGGCCTGGAGCTTCCTCAAGTGAGCCTCGCCTGGGACACCTGGGGGCACCTGGGGCAGCCTGGGACAGCCTGGGACAGCCTGGGGGCACACCTGGGGCAGCCTGGGACAGCCTGGGGCACCTGGGGGCACCTGGGACAGCCTGGGGGCACCTGGGGGCACCTGGGGCAGCCCTGGGGACACCCCTGGGATGGCGTGGGGCAGCCTGGGGCAGCCTGGGACACCTGGGACAACCCTGGGGACACCTGGGACAACCCTGGGGACACCTGTGTCACCTTTGGGAACACCCTGGAGACACCCGTGACACCCCTGGGGACACCCGGGACACCCCTGGGGACACATGTGCCACCCTCGGGAACACCTGTGCCACCCCTGGGGACACCCCTGGGGACACCCTGGGGACACCTGTGCCACCTTTGAGGACACCCCTGCCACCCCTGGGGAAATCTGTGCCACCCCTGGAGACACCTGGGACAGCCCTGGGGACACCTGGGACACCCCTGGGGACACCCTGGGGACACCTGGGGCACCTGGGGACACCCTGAGGACACCCCTGCCACCCCTGGGGACACCTGTGCCACCCCTGGAGACACCTGGGACAGCCCTGGGGACACCTGTGACACCCCTGGGGACACCTTGGGGACACCTGTGCCACCCCTGCCACCCTCGGGGACACCCCTGCCACCCCTGGGGACACCTTGGGGACACCCCTGCAACCCCTGGGGACACCCTGGGGACACCTGGGACACCCCTGCCACCCTTGGGGACACCTGTGCCACCACTGGGGACACCCTGGGGACACCTGTGCCACCCTTGGGAACACCCCTGACACCCCTGGGAACATCCTGGCACCCCTGGGGACACCCTGGGGACACCCTTGGGAACACCTGGGATGGCCTGGGACAGCCTGGGGACACCTGGGACAGCCTGGGGACACCCTGGGGACACTTGGGGACACTTGGGGACACGGCACCGGGGTCTGACCGCGTTCCCCCCGCGTGCCAGGGCCGGCTTTGCCCGCCAAGGTGCCAAAGAGAAGCAGCTGCTGCGGGAGGGCAACGCCTTCAACGTCTCGTCCTTCGTGCTGCGCGCCACCATGAGCGGCCAGTACTGGCCCGAGGGCGACGAGCTCTACCACGCCGAGCTGGCCGTGCCCGTGCTGCTGGTGCACGGCATGCACGACAAGTTCGTGCCCGTCGAGGAGGACCAGAGGATGGCAGAGGTACCCTGGGGAAATCTGGGGTTTTGGATCCAGAGGGGCTGGAGGCTCTGCCCTCCCCAGAGAATTTAGGGTTTTGGATTCACAGAGGGGCTGGGGGCTCTGCCCTCCCTCCGTCCCCTTCTCTCCCTTCCCTCCCCCAGAGAATTTGGGGTTTTGGATTCACAGAGGGGCTGGAGGCTCTGCCCTCCCCCCGCTGAAGGATTTGGGGTTTTGGATCCACAGAAGGGCTGGGAGCTCTGCCCAACCCCACAAAGAGTTCGGGGTTTTGGATCCACGGAGAGGCTGGGGGCTCTGCCCTCCCTCACTCCCTCCCTTTCCTCCCCCAAAGAATTCGGGGTTTTGGATCCACAGAGGGGCTGGGGGCTCTGCCTTCGATCCCCCCCAAAAGAATTCGGGGTTTTGGATCCACAGAGGGGCTGGGGGCTCTGCCCTCCCCTCCCTGAAGGATTTGGGGTTTTGGATTCACAGAGGGGCTGGGGGTTCTGCCTTCGATCCCCCCCAAAAGAATTCGGGGTTTTGGATCCACAGAGGGGCTGGGGGTTCTGCCCCCCCCTCCCTGAAGGATTTGGGGTTTTGGATCCACAGAGGGGCTGGAGGCTCTGCCCTCCCCAAAGGATTTGGGGTTTTGGATCCATAGAGGGGCTGGGGGCTCTGCCCTCCCCCACAAAGAATTTGGGGTTTTGGATCCATAGAGGGGCTGGGGGCTCTGCCCGCCCTCCTTCCCTTCCCTCCCCGAAGGATTTGGGGTTTTGGATCCACAGAGGGGCTGGAGGCTCTGCCCGCCCTCACAAAGAATTTGGGGTTTTGGATCCCACAGCCGTGGGTGCTTGGGGTGGAGGAGAGAGGGAAAATCTGTTGGTGGTGTGGGCAGGGACGGTGTGGGGTGGGGCTGAGGGGACACTGCTAGGGCTGGGACATGGGACAGGGACAGGGACAGGGACAGGGACAGGGACAGGGGGGTGACGAGCTCTACCACGCCGAGCTGGCCGTGCCCGTGCTGCTGGTGCACGGCATGCACGACAAGTTCGTGCCCGTCGAGGAGGACCAGAGGATGGCAGAGGTACCCTGGGGGCTGCCCCTGCCCTCACTTCCCTGAGGGATTTGGGGTTTTGGATCCACAGAGGGGCTGGGGGCTCTGCCCTTCCCTCCCCCAAAGAATTTGGGGGTTTTGGATCCACAGAGGGGCCGGGGGCACTGCCTTCCCTCCCTCCCTCCCTCCCTTCCTTCCCTCCCCGAAAGATTTGGGGTTTTGGATCCACAGAGGGGCTGGAGGCTCTGCCTACCCCCACAAAGAATTTTGGGTTTTGGATCCCACAGCTGTGGGTGCTTGGGGTGGAGGAGAGAGGGAAAATCTGTTGGTGGTGTGGGCAGGGACGGTGTGGGGTGGGGCTGAGGGGACACTGCTAGGACAGGGACATGGGACAGGGACAGGGACAGGGACAGGGACAGGGGCAGGGATGGGGCAGGGACAGGGACATGGGACAGGGACAGGGACACCTTGGCATGGACATGAGACAGGGCCAGGGCCAGGGCCACCTCCAGCTGTCCCAGGGCGCTCCAGGGACACTTCCATGGAGAGGACAGATCGGCTTTGGGGACACGGCGATCCCGTGCCACCAAGCCGTGGGCTCCTTGTGGCGCTGCCACTCCGCGGGAGGGGACCCGGGGGTGGCTTTGGAAGGGGCTGGGCTCCCGCGGCGGCTGCCGGGGGGGCTCTGACGGCGCTGCCGCCCCCGCAGATCCTGCTGATCGCCTTCCTGAAGGTGATCGACGAGGGCAGCCACATGGTGATGCTGGAGTGCCCGGACACGGTCAACACGCTGCTGCACGAGTTCGTCCTCTGGGAGCCCGACACGCCACCCCAAGGCGGCGGCGACGGCGGCGACGGCGACACCAAATGAGAAGCCAGCGCCACCCGGGAGCCCGGGCCGCGCCACCCCGGGGAGAGGCGGAGCGCGCAGAGCCGCGGCCGCCGAGCCCGGTTTGTGTCCGTCCCTCCGGGCACGGAGCGAGGAGGCTCCGCCGGGGCTGGGACGTGCAGCGCCGGGAGAGAGAGCGAGCGAGCGCGGAGAGGCGGCACGGCCGGTCCGCGGGGCCGGGGACAGCGGGGACACGGCACGGCCGGTCCCCAACCATGGATATGTCACACACCTGGTCCCCAGGGCCAGAGGGACAGCGGGGACATGGCACGGCCGGTCCCCAAGGCCAGACATGTCACACTTGGTCCCCAAGGTCCGCAGGGACACGGCACGGCCGGTCCCCAACTCCGGACATGTCACACACTTGGTCCCCAACCCTGGACATGTCACACACCTGGTCCCCAACTCCGGACATGTCACACTTGGTCCCCAACCCTGGACATGTCACACACCTGGTCCCCACACCCCCGGACGCGCCACCCGCTGTCCCCACCCGCCGGCGCAGGAGCGGCTCCATCCCGGATTTTTTTTTTTTTTTTTTGTCGCCGTCGTTGTCGTCCCCGCAGGCAGCGACAGGAGGCGGTGACACGGGGGAGGACACGGAGGTGGCACCGGGCGACACGGGAGGGTCGGTTTTAAGGGGGGCGGTTTTTAAGGAGAATCCAGAGGCTCCTGCGCGTTGGGATCGGCCCGGATTTGGGGGTTCCCTGTGGGGTTCGGTACCTCCCGCGGGGAGGAGGAGGATGAAGAGGAGGATTCCCGGGGTGATGCTTTGGGACCATCCCAGCGTGTCCCCGCTGCCACCTCGGCCGTGTCCCCGCTGCCACCATCGCTCTCCGAGCCCCTCGGGGCCACCCCCGCGCGCCTTCCCGGGGATCCACCCTCGGGATCCACCCTCGGGATCCACCCTCGGGATTCCCGGGGATTCCCTCACGGGATCCCACCCCATCCCACGGGATCCCACCCCATCCCACCCCTCCTGTACAGATCCCGCCGTTCCCACGCTTCCCGCCCCCGCCCCCCCGGGATGTCCCCGGTGCCACCCGCGGTGCCAGCAGCTGTCACCCGTCACCCCCCCCAGCACCCCAAACCCCCGACATTTAAACCAAAGAAAGCGCCGACCCCACGGAAACCTCCCCCCGTGCCCCCCGTGCCCCCGGCGGGGCTGGCACCGCACCCAGGGGGGGTTGGGGGCACCCCGCGTTGTCCCCAAGGTGTCCCCAAGGTGTCCCCCCCCCGTGCCAGCGCTGCTGTCTCATAATGAGAATTTTACCCCGGGCCCAGACCATCCCCGGCACCCCCAAAGCGCCCCCAAAGCGCCCCCAAAGCGCAGGGTGGCTCTGGGGGGTCACAGCTGTGTCACCCCCGCCCCGCCCCGCTGTCCCCCCCGTGTCCCCAGTGTCCCCCCCAGTAAAGCCGTGCAGTGTCCCCGCCCGTGTCCGGTGCCGTCCCGCGGGGAGGAGCTCGAGGGTTTATTGAGGGAAAAGGGAACAACGGTCTGAAAAACAACGGGACGGGCACAGCCCGGGGCGCTCGGGGTCACCCTGGGGTGCTCGGTGTCACCCTGGGGTGCTCAGTGTCACCCTGGGGTGCTCAGTGTCGCCTCGAGGCACTCAGTGTCACCCTGGGACTCTTGGTGTCACCCTGGGGTGCTCAGGGTGGCCCCGGGGCGCTCGGTGTCACCCTGGGGCACTCTGTGTCACCTTGGGGTGCTTGGTGTCACCCCAGGGTGCTCGGTGTCACCTCGGGGCACTCAGTGTCACCCTTGGGTGCTCGGTGTCACCCTTGGGCACTCAGTGTCACCCTTGGGTGCTCGCTGTGACCCCAGGGCGCTCGCTGTCACTTTGGGGAGCTTGTTGTCACTCGAGGTGCTTGGTGTCACCCCAGGGTTCTCAGGGCGGCCCCGGATCTCTCGCTGTCACCCCAGGGTGCTCGGTGTCACCCCAGGGCACTCGCTGTCACCCTTGGGTGCTCGCTGTCACCCTTGGGCGCTCGGTGTCACCCCAGGGTGCTCAGTGTCACCTCGGGGCACTCACTGTCACCCTTGGGCACTCACTGTCACCCTTGGGCACTCACTGTCACCCTTGGGCGCTCGCTGTCACCCCAGGGCGCTCAGTGTCACCTCGGGGCACTCACTGTCACCCTTGGGTGCTCACTGTCACCCTTGGGGGCTCGGTGTCACCCTGGGGCTCTCAGTTTCACCTTGAGGTGCTCCGTGTCACCCCTGGGTGCTCACTGTCACCCTGGGGTGCTCGCTGTCACCCCGGGGCGCTCGGTGTCACCCCAGGGCACTCGCTGTCACCCCAGGGTGCTCGCTGCCACCCCAGGGTGCTCGCTGCCACCCCAGGGTGCTCAGGGCAGCCCCGGGATGTCCCCGGGGCGCAGCTGCTGCTCGCCCTCGCTCAGCAGGACGCCCAGGGCGCGGTGCAGCAGCAGCACCCCGAGGCGCCGGCGCCGCGGGGCCGCCCAGGCCGCAGCCTCCCCGAAACACGGCCCCCGGCGGGCGTTGGTCAGCGCCGGCAGGCCTGGGGGGCACCCGGGGGTCAGGGGGCACCCTCGGGGTCACCCTCGGGGTCAGGGGGCACCCTGGGGGGTCAGGGGGGCACCTTTGGGGGCAGGGGGGCACCTTTGGGGTCACCCTCGGGGTCAGGGGGGGCACCTTTGGGGTCACCCTCGGGGTCAGGGGGCACCCTGGGGGGTCAGGGAAGCACCCTTGGGGTCAGGGAGGCACCTTTGGGGGCAAGTGGCATCCTTGGGGTCACCCTGGGGGTCAAGGGGCACCTTTAGCGTCAGGGGGTCACCCTCGGGGTCAGGGGGGCACCCGGGGGTCAGGGAGGGCACCTTTGGGGGCAGGGGGCACCCTCAGGGTCAGGGGGGCACCCTTGGGGTCACTCTCGAGGTCAGGGGGGCACCTTTGGGGGCAAGGGGGGCACCCTTGGGGTCAGGGGGGGCACCCTGGGGGTCACCCTGGGGGTCAGGGGGGGCATTCTGGGGGTCAGGGAACACCCTCGGGGACAAGGGCAGGACCCCAGGGGTTGGGGGCAGTCCCGGGACCCCCCCAGCTGGGTCGGGAGGGTGGGAATGGGGGGGTTTGGGGTTTGGTAGAGGGGCTGCGGGATTTGGGATTGGGGATGGGAATGGGGTGGGAAATGGGGTCTGGACTCTGTGGGGTTGGGAATGGGGTCTGTGGGGTCAGGAATGGGGCTTTGGGGCTGTGGGGTTTGGGGCCGGTCTCTATGGGGTTTGGGGCTGTGGGGCTCTGTGGGGTTGGGGCCAGGCTCTGTGGGTTTGGGACCGGGCTCTGTGGGGTTTGGGGCCGGGCTCTGTGGGGTTGGGGCTGTGGGGCTCTGTGGGTTTGGGGCCGGGCTCTGTGGGGTTGGGGGCCGGACTCTATGGGGTTGGGGCTGTGGGGCTCTATGGGGTTGGGACCGGGCTCTATGGGGTTTGGGGCTGTGGGGCTCTGTGGGGTTTGGGGCTGAGGGGCACTGTGGGGTTGGGGCCAGGCTCTGTGGGGTTTGGGGCCGGGCTCTATGGGGTTGGGACCGGGCTCTATGGGGTTTGGGGCCGGGCTCTGTGGGGTTGGGGCCGGGCTCTGTGGGTTTGGGGCTCACCCAGCGCCTCCAGCATGCAGCTCTCCCGGCTCAGCGCCTCGGCGGGCGCGCGGTGCTGGAAGCACTGCAGGGGCACCACGCCCAGCCCGCTGGCCCAGATGGCCAGGATGCGCTGCACCTTGGGGCCACCCTGGGGACACGGCACTGTCACCCCAAACCCTGGGGACAGCCCCACAGCCCTGGGGACGGTGGCATGGTGACCCCAAACCCTGGGGGCAGCCCCAACGCCCTGGGGACAATGGGACTGTCACCCCAACGCCCCAGGGACAGCCCCACAGCCCTGGGGGCAGCCCCAAACCCTGGGACAGTGGCACTGTCACCCCATAGCCCTGGGGACAGCCCCAAAGTCCTTGGGACAGCCCCAAAGCCCTGGGGATAGTGGCATGGTGACCCTAAAGCCCTGGGGACAGCGGCACTGTCACCCCAAAGCCCTGGGGACAGCCCCACAGCCCTGGGGACAGCTCCGTGCCTCTCACCGCGGCCCCAAAACCCCGGCACGGCCCCAAAACCCCTCCCGAGGGCCCCACTCCCAATCCCTCCAGCCCCCCCCAGGGCAGCCCCTCATTGCCATCCACCCCAACGGACCCCAGCCCCACTGACATCCCCCCCAGCCCCGTTCCCGTTTCCCGTTCCCTTCCCCGTTCCCGTTCCCGTTCCCGTTCTCATCCCCGTTCCCATTCCCATTCCCGTTCCCGTTCCCATCCCCGTTCCCATTCCCATTCCCGTTCCCGTTCCCATTCCCATCCCCATCCCCGTCCCCGTGCCCACCCTCTGTGTCCCCCGGCGGTGCTGTGCCAGCGCCTGCTGCAGGTGCCACCAGGGCCGGGCGCGGGTCCCTTTGCCCACGTAGAACACGGCGGCGATGAAGGTGCGGAACAGGCGGGCGGGGCTGAGGCCGGGGCTGCGCCGGGGCAGGTCCCGAGTCACCCTGGGGGACAAACCCGGCGGGGTTTTTGGGGTCTGAGCCGCTCCCCCCAGCCCAGCCAGCCCCGGCCCGGGGGAGGCGGAGCCGAGCGCACACCTGGGGTCCAGCAGCAGGTAATTGAAGCTGGACTTGAGGCGCCCCCCGCGCCAGGGCCGGCCCCGCTCCGAGTCCCGGCTCAGGGCCAGCTCGTCCTGGCCGCAGTCGGGGATGCGGCCGGTCAGCAGCGCGGCCACCAGCTCCGGGCTGTGCCCTGCGGGGACACGGGCACAGCTGGGGACACCGAGGGGTCACAGCACCCAGAACCCATGGGCCATGGGCCCAAAACCCCAACAGCCCCAAAACCCCCAACGGCCCCAAAAACCCAATGGCTATGGCCCCAAAACCCCAACAGCCATGGCCCCAAAACCCCAATGCCCATGGCCCCAAAACCCAACAGCCCCAAAACCCCAATGGCCATGGCCCCAAAACGTCGATGGCCACGGTCCCAAAACTCCAGCACAGCTCCCCAAAACCCCAACAGCCATGGCCCTAAAACCCCAATGGCCCCAAAACCCCAATGGCCATGACCCCAAAACCCCAATGGCCCCAAAACCCCAACAGCCATGGCCCCCAAAACCCCAATGGCCGTGGCCCCAAAACCCCAATGTGCCCACGACCCCAACCCCCCCATTCCCATCCCCAGGACCCCAAACCCCCCCAACGCCCCCCCCCAGCTGACCCAGGTGGCACCCGAGGGTGGCCCCCCCCGCACTCACCCCGCTGCTCCCAGGCGGTGACAAGGTCGGGATTGTCCCCGAGCACCGCGGTGCCACCCCCGGGGCTGCTGGTGGCATCTGTGCCACCGCCGGGGCTGTGACACCCGCGGGCTGCGGGGTCCTGCGCCACCTCCTCTTGGTGGCCCTGGGAGCGGCAGGTGGCACAGCCGGGTGACAGCGGGGGTGTCCCCCGGTCCCCGCGGGGTGACAGCGGCACCGAGGGTGTCCCCAGGGCCCCGCGGGGTGACAGCGACACCGGGGGTGTCCCCAGGGCCCCGCGGGGTGACAGCGGCACCGGGGGTGTCCCCAGGCCCCCGCTGGCACCGCCGGTGGCCGCGGGGCGCGGAGGTGGCGCTGGCACCGCGATGTCCCCAAAGGGGAGCGGCGCTGCCACCCAGAGCCACCCCCAGGCTGGCGGCTGCTGTGGCACCGGGGGGACACCGAGGGACACACGGGGACTTCCGCGGGTGTCGCCGGAGCCCGGCGCTGGCTTTGGGGGCACCCCGGGAGAGTGACAGAGAGTTCTGGGGGTGTCCCTTGTCCCCAAGCCCCCGCAGGGCCCTGGGGCCGGGTTTGGGGACGCTGCCACCCTCTGGGGACAGCCCGGGGACGAGCTGGGTGTCACCCCGAGAATCCCTGTCCCTTGCGGTGACACAGCGGCCCGGGGGGGCGACAGCGACCCTGGGGACTCTCGGGGACATCGGGAGCGTCCCGGAGGAGGAGGAGGAAGATGAGGAGGAAGAGGAGCGGAGCCGCGCTGCCACCGCCCGCAGGCGGCTCCTGCTCCGGGGGGTGACGTGGCGGTCCCCAAGGTTGTCGCAGCCCCGGGGGGTGACGTGGCCGGTCCCCAAGGTTGTCGCAGCCCCGGGGGGTGACACCGCCGGGGCGGCCGGGACACGGCGGGGAGCGGCGCGGGGACCCCCCGGGCCGGGCAAGGAGCGCCCCAAGGTCCCGATGGGGAGCTCGGGGGTTTGGGGGGCGGCCCCGAGCCCTCCCGCCCCAACCCCAAATCCCGCCCCAAACTCTGCCCCGAATCTTCTCCAAACCCAAATCCTGACCCAATTCCCGCTCAAACCCCAAATCCCGCCCCAACCCCAAATCCCGCCCCAAATCTTGTCCCAACCCCAAATCCTGCCCCAATTCCGCCCCAACCCCAAATCCTGCCCCAATTCCCGCCCCAACCCCAAATCCTGCCCCGATTCCCGTGGGGTTGGGGCGGGGGCCGCGCCCCCCGGGGACTCGCGGGCGGTGACGAAGGTCCCGCTGCTGTCGCCATCCCCCGGCTCTGTCACCTCCGTGTCGGGGACAGCGGCCCGTCCCCCGGGGATGTCACCCCAGCTCCGCGGTGTCACCGAGCGGCTGCTGCTGAAGCCACCGCGGGGCTGGGGGACCTCGGGGACACCGCGTGTGTCCCCAAGACCCCCCCGCCTGGCGCTGCCTCGGGGACACAGCGCCAGCAGAGCGGGGACAGGGGACAGCGGCGTCGCCGAGGCTTGGCGCTGGGGACACCGCGTGTCCTTGTCCCCAAAAAGCGGCCGGGGGGTGGCTCCTGCGGTCCCAGAGCAGCGTGCTGCTGGCCAGGGGTGGCGGGCAGGGGACAGCGCTGTCCCCGCGGGGCTCCCGGGGACAGTCCGGCCACGGGCAGGGGACAGCGCTGTCCCCCGGCAGGGACGCGCGGGTGCTGCTGAGGGGCCCCAACTCGGGGATGTCCCCAAGGGCCACCCAGGAGCCGCTGCTGTCGCTGCCATCCTCGCTCAGGAAGGGACAGGGACCTCCGGGGCCACCCCGGCTCTGGGGACAGAGATGACGTCACCCGCCGGCTCAGCCCCCCCGGGGTTTGTCCCCGATGAGGAGGGGACACCTTGGGGACCTCACCCTGTGCGGGGCTCCGAGCCCTCGGCAGCGCCAGCGGCTCCTGCGGGGAGGGACAGCGCTGTCACCGCTGCCGGGGCCACCACCGGGGGGTGGCCACAGCTGTCCCCGCGCCCCGCCCCGCCCCGGGGCTGTCGCTGTCCCGTGTCCCCTCTCACCTGTGCCCGCAGCAGGTGACACCCGCGGGCCGCGGGCCACGTCCAGCGGTGGCAGCTCCCGGGCACAGCTGGGTGGTGGCACCGGGACAGGGTCACCCCCGGGGCGCGGCCACCCCTCGGGGACGCGCCGGTGCCACCCCCCCCGGGGCCGGGGTCCCTTCGGCAACGCTCCGGTGTCCCCGAGGTGGCGCTGTGTCCCTCCCCGTGTCCCCCGGTGTCCCCCTGGTGTTGGTGGCCCCGCCCCGCTCCCGTTGTCGCCGTGTGTCCCCCATGACCCCGCTGTCCCCTCCCGGTGCCCTCCTCCCGGGATGCCGGTGTTCCTATCGCGATACCTGATGGCAGTATCCCAACCCCGATATCCCGCTGTCCCCATCGCGATATCCGCTGTCCCAACCCCGATATCCCGCTGTCCCCATCGCGATATCCCGCTGTCCCCATCGCGATATCCCGCTGTCGCGATATCCCGCTCCCGGTTCCCCTCCCCCCGCTTACGCTCCGTTCATCTCGCCCGTTCAAACGAGCCCGCGCCGCCGCTGATTGGCTGAGAGCGAGCCAATAGGAGGCGGCCACGCCCATGAGGGCGGGTGACGTCAGACACAGCGGGACACTCAGCGCCCCCGTGTGGCCAGAGCTGGGATCGCCCCGGGCCACCAATGTCCCCAAACCGGAACTGCCCAGTGTCACCAGTGCCACCAATGTCCCCAAACCAGCACTGCCCAGTGCCACCAGTGCCACCCAGTGTCCCCAAACCGGAACTGCCCAGTGTCACCCAGTGCCCCCAAACCGGCACTGCCAGCGCCACCCAGTGCTCCCAGTGTCCCCAGACTGGCATTGCCCAGTGCCACCAGTGCCACCCAGTGTCCCCAGACTGGCATTGCCCACTGTCACCCAGTGCCACCCAGTGTCCCCAAACTGTCCTCCCACCCCCATAACCCGGGGGGTGACATCCGGGGCCGGGAGAGGCGACAGAGCCACCACGACACAGCAAACTCAGCACAACGGCTCTCTTTCTCCAGCCTCCCCAGGGTGTCCCCACAGTGTCCCCAGGATGTCCCAAGGTGTCCCGGGGTGCCCCAAGGTATTCCAGGGGTGTCTCAGGGGTGTCCCCAGGATATCCCAGGATGTCCCCAGGGTGTCCTTAGGGAGCCCTAGGCACCCCAAGATGTCCCCAGGATACCCCAGGGTGCCCCAAGGTATTCCAGGGGTGTCTCAGGGGTGTCCCCAGGGTGTCCCCAAGGTGCCCCAGGGTGTCCTTAGGGAGCCCTAGGTGCCCCAGAGTGCCCCAAGGTGTCCCAAAGGTGTCCCCACAGTGTCCCCAGAGTAACCCCAGGATGCCCCAGGCTGCCCCAAGGTGTCCCAGAGGTGTCCCTGGGGTATCCCCAGGTTGCCCCAGGACATCCCAAGGTGTCCCCAGGCTGTCCCAGGCTGTCCCCAGGGTGCCCTTAGGGAGCCCTAGGCGTCCCAGAGTGCCCCAAGGTGTCCCCGGGCTGTCCCTGGCTGCCTCAGGCTGCCCCAAGGTGTCCCAGGGGTGTCCCAGGGGTGTCCCCAGGATATCCCAGGATATTCCAGGATGTCCCCAGGGTGTCCTTAGGGAGCCCTAGGCACCCCAGAGTTTCCCAAGGTGTCCCCAGGATGTCCCAGGGATGTCCCCAAGATGTTCAAAGGGTGCCTCAGGATGTCCCATGATGCCCCAAGGTGTCCCCAAGGTGTCCCCAGGATGCCCTAGGATACCCCAGGCTGCCTCAGGATGTCCCCAGGCTGTCCCAGAGGTGTCCCTGGGGTATCCTCAGGCTGCCCCAGGACATCCCAAGGTGTCCCCAGGGTGCCCCAGGCTGTCCCCAGGCTGCCCAGGGGTGTCCCAGGGGTGTCCCAGGGGTGTCCCAAGGTGTCCCAGGACATCCCAAGGTGTCCCCAGGCTGTCCCAGGATGTCCCCAGGGTGTCCTTAGGGAGCCCTAGGCGCCCCAGAGTGCCCCAAGGTGTCCCCAGGATGTCCCAAGGTGTCCCCGGGCTGTCCCTGGCTGCCTCAGGCTGCCCCAAGGTGTCCCCACAGTGTCCCCAGGCTGCCCCAACGTGTCCCAAGGTGTCCCAGGGCTGTCCCAGGATGCCCCAAGGTGTCCCCAGGGTGCCCCAGGGTGACCCAGGCTGTCCCCAGGCTGTCCCCAGGCCATCCCCGGGCTGTCCCCAGGCTGTCCCTCAGACGGTGGCCTGTCCCTCGGGGCTGTCCCCGCTGTCCAGCAGGCCGTAGGCGGCGTGGCGCTGGCAGGGCCGCTGCAGCGGGTGTGCCAGCAGCTTGGCCATGCAGTTGTGCAGCTCCAGCGCCGGCCCCGCCAGCGCCACCGAGAACTTGTAACTGCTGCCCTTGGGGTCCAGGCTGCCCAGGAACAGGAACAGCTCCTGCCGGGACATGGGGACATTGGGGACATGGGGGGGACATTGGGGACATGGGGGGGACATTGGGGACATGGGGGGACATTGGGGGACACATTGGGGACACAGGGACAGACAGGGACACATTGGGGACACGGGGACACACGGGGACACGGGGGGACATGGGGGGACATGGGGGGACAGGGACACATTGGGGACAGATCGGGAGACACAGGGGACACATTGGAGACACACGGGGGACACGGGGACAGACAGGGACAGACAGGGGACGCATTGGGGACGCATTGGGAACACATTGGGGACAGAGACACACATTGGGGACAAAGGGACACGGGGGGACACAGGGGACACATTTGGGGACATGGGGACACATTGGGGACACAGGGGGACATGGGGGGACACACAGGGGGACACAGGGGGGACAGATGGGGGACATTGGAGATGCAGGGACACAGGGACACATTGGGGACACATTGGGGACATGGGGGACACACGGGGGACACAGGGGGGACAGATGGGGGACATTGGAGATGCAGGGACACAGGGACACATTGGGGACACATTGGAGATGAGTTGGGGACACATTGGGGACACACGGGGGACAGATGGGGGACACAGGGCCAGACAGGGACACAGGGGACACACAGGGACACATTGGGGACAGATTGGGAGACCCAGGGGACACATTGGGGATGCATTGGGACACATTGGGGACACATTGGGGACACACGGGGGACACGGGGACAGACAGGGACAGACACGGGACGCATTGGGGACGCATTGGGGACACAGGGACACATTGGGGACATTGGGAACACATTGGGGATACAGGGACAGACAGGGACACATTGGGGACACATTGGGGACATGGGGGGACATGGGGGGACACATTGGGGACACGGGGGACACATTGGGGACAGACAGGGACACATTGGGGACAAAGGGACACAGGGGGACACGGGGGACACATTGGGGACATGGGGGGACACATTGGGGACGCATTGGGGACACATTGGAGACACATTGGGACACAGGGACACACGGGGGACATACGGGGGACACAGGGAACAGACAGGGACACATTGGGGACACACAGGGACACACCTCAGTCACTCCGCTCCCCAAACCCACCGAGATCCACCCCGTCCTTTTTGCCCCCCAAATTCCCCGTTTCTCCCTTTTTCCAGCCATTCCCACCCCAACTCCCACCCCAAATCCCAAAATTTCCACCCCAAAATCCCCAAAATTCCCACCCAAAATCCCCAAAATTTCCACCCCAAATCCCGAAATTCCCACCCAAAATCCCCAAAATTTCCACCCAAAATCCTCCATTCCCACCCCAAATCCCAAAATTCCCACCCCAAATCCCAAAATTTCCACCCCAAATCCCAAAATTTCCCCTCCAAATCCCAAAATTCCCACTCCAAATCCCAAAATTCCCACTCCAAATCCCAAAATTTCCACCCCAAATCCCAAAATTTCCACCCCAAACCCCCAAACTTCCACCCCAAATCCCAAAATTTCCACCCCAAATCCCAAAATTCCCACCCCAAATCCCAAAATTTCCACCCCAAATCCCAAAATTTCCACCCCAAATCCCAAAACTTCCACCACAAATCCCAAAATTTCCCCTCCAAATCCCAAAATCTCCACCCCAAATCCTCCATCCCCACCTTTCCCCTCCCCATTTTCCCCTCTTTTTCCCATTTCCCCCTTTTTTTTCCCTTTAAATCCCCCCATTCCCACCCCATTTCCCCCAAATCCCCTCATGGGGGGGTTGCAAAGGGGGGAAATTTTGGGGGAAATTTTTGGAGGGAAAAAAAAACCCAAAAAATTTTAAAAAAAATTTTAAAAACTGAAAAAATTGAAAAAACGGGGACAAAAAAGGAAAAAAATGGGGGAATCTGGGAGGGGGAGGAAATCGGGGATTTGGGGTGGGAAAGGAGGGGCTTGGGGGGAAATTTTGGGGGGAATTTTGGGGGAATTTGGGGGATTTTTGTGCCTTTTTCACCTTCCAGCTGCTCTCGTCCTCCTTCTCGTCCAGCCCGTTGTGGATGTAAACGACGTCGAAGAAGAAATAGGGGCACTGCAGGAGCTTCTGGGGGGGAAATGGGGGATTTGGGGTGGGAATTTGGGGATTTGGGGTGGAAATTTTGGGATTTGGGGGGAAATTTGGGGATTTGGGGGGAGATTTGGGGCATTTGGGGGGGAATTTGAGGGAAAAAAAGGGAGGGAAAGGGAAGTTTGGGGGGAAAAAGGGGGATTTGGGGTGGAAATTTTGGGATTTGGGGGGATTTGGGGTGGGAATGAGGGGATTTGGGGGAGATTTGGGGGATTGTGGGGGGAATTTGAGGGAAAAAAAAGGGAGGGAAAGCGGGGGAAGGGGGATTTGGGGTGGAACTTCTGGGATTTGGGGTGGGAATTTTGGGATTTGGGGTGGGAATGGAAGATCTGGGGTGGGAATGGAGGATCTGGGGTGGGAATTTTGGGATTTGGGGGGTCAGTTTGGGGTGGCACAGACCTTGACCTGCTCGCCCCCCGAGAAGTGGGGCTGGCAGCCGGGGCGGCCGAACACCAGGATGGTCCTGACCACGTAGGGAGGGGGGATGGTCTGGACATTGTCAGTGACCGGCAGCTCCACCTTCTGCTGGCTGGGACGGGACAGGGACACGGGGACAGGGAGAGCTGGCACCCATGGGGACAGGGACACGGGGACAGGGAGAGCTGGCACCCATGGGGACAGGGACAGGGACACAGGGACAGGGACACGGGGACAGCTGGCACCCACAGGGACAGGGACAGGGACACGGGGACAGGGAGAGCTGGCACCCATGGGGACAGGGACAGGGACACGGGGACAGGGAGAGCTGGCACCCACGGGGACAGGGACAGGGACACAGGGACAGGGACAGCTGGCACCCACGGGGACAGGGACACAGGGACAGGGAGAGCTGGCACCCATGGGGACAGGGACAGGGACACAGGGACAGGGACACGGGGACAGGGACAGCTGGCACCCACGGGGACAGGGACAGGGACACAGGGACAGGGACACAGGGACAGGGACAGCTGGCACCCACGGGGACAGGGACACAGGGACAGGGAGAGCTGGCACCCATGGGGACAGGGACAGGGACACAGGGACAGGGACACGGGGACAGCTGGCACCCACGGGGACAGGGAGAGCTGGCACCCATGGGGATGGGGACAGGGACACGGGGACACAGGGACAGCTGGCACCCACGGGGACAGGGACACGGGGACAGCTGGCACCCATGGGCACAGGGACAGGCACAGGGACAGGGAGTGTGGCACCCACGGGCACAGGGACAGGGACACAGGGACAGGGAGAGCTGGCACCCACGGGGACAGGGCCAGTGTGGCACTCATGGGCACAGGGACAGGCACAGGGACAGGGACAGTTGGCACCCATGGGGACAGGGACAGCTGGCACCCACGGGGATGGGGACAGGGCCAATGTGGCACCACCGGGGTCAGGCTGGCACCAGCAGGGACAGGGGACAGGGTGGCCCCCCTGGGCTCAGGGTGCCACCCTCTTCTGGCCCCCTCCAGCCCCGCCCCCCCAGAACCTTCCGGAAGCTCCCCCAGCTGCGCTCACATGAGGTGAAGAGCCCGTCCAGGTCTGAGAGAGGGGTCAAGGGCAATGCTGGCACTGGGACACCTTGGGGACACCAGGAACACCCTGGGGACACCCTGGGGACACCAGGGACACCCAGGGGACACCCAGGGGACACCAGGGACACCCAAGGGACACCCAAGGGACACGCTGGGGACACCAGGGACACCCAGGGGACACCCAGGGGACATCCAGGGGACATCCAGGGGACACCCAAGGGACACGCTGGGGACACCAGGGACACCCAGGGGACACCAGGGACACCCAGGGAATACCCAGGACACCCTGGGGACACCCAGGGGACACCCGGGGACACCCGGGGACATGCTGGGGATACCTTGGGGACACCAGGAGCACCCTGGGGACACCAGGGACACCCCTGACCCCCCAGTGCCCCCCCCCGACCCCCCCATGACCCCCCCAGTGACCCCCCTGCCCCCCATGACCCCCCTGACTCCCCCAGTGACACCCCCACCCCCCCCAGTGCCCCCCAGGGGACACCCAGGGGACTCCAGGGACACCCTGGGGACCTCCCAGTGACACCCCCGTGCCCCCAGTGCCCCCCAGTGCCCCCCGTGCCCCCATTCCCGTGGCGGATACTGAAGGACTGGCACACCACGGTGTCCAGGTCGTACAGGCAGCTGCAAACCTCCGCGGGTCCGAGGTGAATCCCGACAGCTGGCACGGCACGGCATGGCATGGCACGGCATGGCACGGCACAGCACGGCACGGCACAGCATGGCACAGCATGGCACAGCATGGCACAGCATGGCACAGCATGGCACGGCACAGCATGGCACAGCATGGCACGGCATGGCACGGCATGGCACGGCACGGCACAGCATGGCACAGCATGGCACGGCATGGCACAGCATGGCACGGCATGGCACGGCACAGCATGGCACAGCATGGCACGGCATGGCACGGCACGGCACAGCATGGCACGGCACAGGCTGGCACCCAGCACGGCCACCTGGCCCTGGGCCCAGTCCCCCACCCAGCCCAGGCACCCCAAAAACCTCCTGGGGTCTGTGCCCACCCCCTCCTGGCACCCCCAGACCCTTCCAGCCCCTCCCTGTCCTCATCCCTGTGCCCACCCCAAACCCCCCCAGGCCCTTCCAGCCCCCACCCCTGTCCTGTGCCCCTCCCTGTCTCCTGAACCCCACCCCTGTGCCCACCTGCCCCCCAGGCACCCCAAATCCCTCCTGGGGTCTGTCCCCACCCCTGTCCCTGTCCCCACCCCCTGCTGACACCCCCAGACCCCCTCAGGCCCCCCCTGTCCCTGTCCCCACCCTGTGCCCACGCCCCCCCAGGCACCCCAAATCCCTCCTGGGGTCTGTCCCCATCCCCTCCTGGCACCCCCAGACCCCCCCAGCCCACCCCTGCCCCTGCCCCTGTGCCCCTCCCTGTCCCCTGAACCTGAACCCTGAACCTGCCCCCACCCCCTGCTGGCACCCCCAGACCCCTCAGGCCCCCCCTGTCCCCTGAACCCCCACCCCTGTGCCCACCCCCTCCTGGCACCCCCAGAACCCCCCAGTCCCTGTCCCTGTCCCCACCCTGTGCCCATGCCCCCCCAGGCACCCCAAACCCCTTCTGGGGTCTGTCCCCACCCCTGTCCCTGTCCCCATCCCCTCCTGGCACCCCCAGACCCCCCCAGTCCCTGTCCCTGTCCCCTGAACCTGTGCCCATCCCCCTCCAGGCACCCCAAACCCCCCCAGGCCCTTCCAGCCCCCCCGTCCCTGTCCCCACCCCCGTGCCCCTCCCCTCCTGGCACCCCCAGGCCCCCCCTGTCCCCGTCCCTGTCCCCGTCCCCATCCCTGTCCCTGTCCCCGTCCCTGTCCCCATCCCTGTCCCTGTCCCCATCCCCGTCCCTGTCCCCGTCCCTGTCCCCATCCCTGTCCCTGTCCCCATCCCTGTCCCTGTCCCCGTCCCTGTCCCCATCCCTGTCCCTGTCCCCATCCCCGTCCCTGTCCCCGTCCCTGTCCCCATCCCTGTCCCTGTCCCCATCCCTGTCCCCGTCCCTGTCCCCATCCCCGTCCCTGTCCCTGTCCCCATCCCCATCCCTGTCCCTGTCCCCCCCTCTCCCTGTCCCCATCCCTGTCCCATCCCCATCCCTGTCCCCGTCCCTGTCCCCATCCCTGTCCCCATCCCTGTCCCCATCCCTGTCCCTGTCCCCTGTCCCTACCCAGGTGGCGTCGTTGTTCACCACCACCAGGGCGAACTCGTGGCTTTTGTCGATTTTGTGCTTGGTCCTGACGAACATCTCGATCATCTTCTGTGCCACCGTCAGGGCATTGCTGCGGGTCCTGCCGCCCCAAAACAGCCCGAAACACAGCTGGCACCCCAAAAACACCCCAAACACCCCGAAAACACAGCTGGCACCCCAAAAACACCCCCAAACACCCCGAAACACAGCTGGTACCCCAAAAACACCCCCAAACACCCCAAAAACACAGCTGGTACCCCAAAAACACCCCCAAACACCCCGAAACACAGCTGGTACCCCAAAAACACCCCCAAACACCCCAAAACCACAGCTGGTACCCCAAAAACACCCCCAAACACCCCGAAACACAGCTGGTACCCCAAAAACACCCCCAAAACAGCCCAAAAACACAGCTGGCATCCCAAAAACACCCCCAAACACCCCAAAAACACAGCTGGTACCCCAAAACACCCCACAAACACCCTGAAATCATAGCTGGCACCCCAAAAATCACACCTGGTACCCCACAACACCCCAAAACCACCCCAAAATCATATCTGGCACCCAAAAAACACCCAAAGCCAGGAATGGAGATAGGCACAGGGACAGACACAGGAATAGGGACAGGGACAGCCACACCCCAGCCACTGTCCCCCTGTCCCCCCTGTCTCCTGTCCCTCTGTCCCCCCTGTCCCCTCTGTCCCCACTCTCCCCTGTCCCTCTGTCCCCCCTGTCCCCCTGTCCCCATTGTCCCCAGCACGGACCCATTGAAGGACTCCAGTTTGGGCAGCGCCATCTCCTCGGCCAGGTCCAGGCACAGGATCTGGGGGGGGCAGGGCTGAGACCCCCGGGGAGCCCCGGGAAACAGCCCAGTGCCCCCCCAGTGCCCCCCCAGTGCCCCCCAGTGCCCCCCCAGTACCCCCCAGTGCCCCCCAGTACCCCCCAGTACCCCCCAGTACCCCCCCAGTGCCCCCAGTACCCCCCCAGTACCCCCAGTGCCCCCCAGTACCCCCCAGTACCCCCAGTGCCCCCCAGTACCCCCCCAGTACCCCCAGTACCCCCCCAGTGCCCCCAGTACCCCCCCAGTGCCCCCCCAGTGCCCCCCAGTGCCCCCAGTGCCCCCCCAGTGCCCCCCCAGTATCGCCCCAGGATCCTCTGCAACAACCCTCCAGTTCCCCCAGTCCCTCCCAGTGTCCCCAAATCCTTTCCCAGTCCCCTCCCAGTTCCCTCCCAGTCCCTCCCACTCCCCCGGCATTCCCCCCCAATCCCTCCCAGTCCCCCCATTCCCCTCCCAGTGTCCCCCAGTGTCCCCAAATCTTTTTCCAATCCCCCCCAGTTCTCTCCCGCTCCCCCCAGTCCCTCCCAGTCCTCTCCCAGTTGCTCCCAGTGTCCTCAAATCCTTTCCCAGTCCCCACCCCAGTCCCCCCCATTCCCCCCTCCCAGTGTCCCCAAGTCCTTCCCACTCCCTCCCAATCCCCTCCCAGTCCCTCCCACTCCCCCCAAATCCTTTCCCACTCCCCCCCCAGTGTCCCTCAGTCCCCCCCACTCTCCCCCCAGTCCCCTCCCAGTCCCCCCAAATCCTTTCCCAATCCCCCCCAGTTCCCACCCAGTCCCCCCACCTCCCCCCAATCCCCTCCCAGTCCCTCCCAGTCCTCTCCCAGTGTCCCCAAATCCTTTCCCAGTCCCCCCATTCCCTCCCAGTCCCCTTCCAGTCCTTCCCTATCCCCCCCCACTCTCCCCCCAATCCCCTCCCACTCCCCCCAGTCCCCCCCACTCCCTCCCAGTCCCTCCAAATCCTTTCCCAATCCCCTCCCAGTCCCCCCAGTGTCCCCAAATCCCTTCCCACTCCCTCCCAGTCCCTCCCACTCCCCCCAGTGCCTCCAGTCCCCCCAAATCCTTTCCCAGTCCCCTTCCAGTCCCTCCCATTCCCCCCCACTCCCCCCAGTGTCCCCAAATCCTTTCCCAGTCCCCTCCCAGTCCCCCCAGTCCCCCTCCATTCCTCCCTATCCCCCCTTGCTCTCCCCTCAGTCCCCTCCCAGTCCCCTTCCAGTCCTTCCCTATCCCCCCCCACTCTCCCCCCAGTCCCCTCCCACTCCCCTCCAGTCCCCCCCAATCCCTCCCAGTCCCTCCCACTCCCCCCCAAATCCTTTCCCACTCCCCCCCCACTCCCTCCCACTCCCCCCAGTCCCCCCCGCAGTCACCCACCACCTTCTCGGGGCAGTTCACCCGCGGTGTTTTCACCGTCACCTCTCCGGTGCTGCCGGGGCTGCCGTGCCAGGCGGGCCCGGGGGTCCCGGCGGTGCCGGGGGGGCTGTGCCCGGCGCTGGCCGCCTCCCCCTCGCCCTCGCTGCGGCTGCCCACGCCCCCCCTGGCCCCCCGGGCCGCCCCCCGGTCCTCGGCACCCTCGGGGTTGGAGCGGGTGCGAGGCCGAAGCTCCGGCACCTTCTCCTCCTCATCCTCGGCGGCGCTGCCCGGCTCCGATGTGTCCATCTCCCCCTCCTCCCCCCCAAAAAAATAAATCGCAGACCAAAAACGGGGTGGGGGTGTTGGTGTGCTGGCAGCCGGAAAATGACAGCTGGGAGGCTAAAAACAAACCAAAATCACAGCTGGGACACTAAAAATACCCCAGAATCACACCTGGGACCCCAAAAATAGCCCAAAGTCACACCTGAGACCCCAAAAATAGCCCAAAGTCACACCTGGGACCCCAAAAATCACAGCTGGGAGCCTAAAAATGGCACAAAGTCACAGGTGGGATCCCAAAAATCACAGCTGGGAGCCTAAAAACAAAACAAAATCACAGCTGGGAGCCTAAAAATAGCCCAAAGTCACAGCTGGAGCCTAAAAATAGCCCAAAGTCACACCTGGCACCCTAAAAAACACACCTGGTACCCTAAAACAGCACAAAATCACAGCTGGGAGCCTAAAAATACCCCAAAAATCACACCTGGGACCCCAAAAATCACAGCTGGGACCCTAAAATCACAGCTGGGAGCCTAAAAATATCCCAAAGTCACAGGTGGGACCCCAAAAATCATACCTGGCACCCTAAAAACACACCTGATACCCTAAAATCACACAGGGACCCTAAAAATACCCAAAGTCACACCTGGGACCCTAAAAACACCCAAAAATCACACCCAGTACCCCAAAAATCATACCTGGTACCCTAAAACCACCCAAAATTCACACCTGGCACCCCAAAAATCACACTTGGTACCCTAAAAATACCCCAAAATCACACCTGGTATCCCAGAAACAAAGCAAAATCACACCTGGTACCCTAAAAATCACACCTGGTACCCTAAAAACAGCCCAAAATCACACCTGGCACCCCAAAAATCACACTTGGTACCCTAAAAATACCCCAAAATCACACCTGGCACCCCAAACACACCCTAAAAATCACACTTGGTACCCCAAAATCACACCTGGTACCCCAAAACCACCCCAATATCGCACCTGGCATCCTAAAAATCACACCCGACACCCCAAAAATCACACCTGGCATCCCCAAAAATCACACCTGATACCCTAAAAATACCCCAAAAATCACACCTGGCACCCCAAAAACACCCCCAAAATCACACCTCTGACCCCGAATTTGGGGGATCAGAGGGTCCCGGTGTGGCTGGGACCCCCCAAACCGAGCGGCTCAAGGGGGGATCCCACAGCCGGGGGATTCAAGGGATGCGACCCCAAAATCGGGGGGCTCAGGGGGTCCCGGTGTGGCTGTGACCCCAAAACCGGGGGGCTCGGGGGGTCCCGGTGTGGCCGTGACCCCAAAACCGGGGGGCTCCTGCTGCCTGGGAAGGGGCTCCACCGACAGTGGGGTCTGGGGGGTCCCCCCACCCCTGGGACCCCCTCCCCACCCATCCCCCACCCCCAGCACTCCCTGAAGCCCCCTCCCCACACATCCCCCGTTCCCCACCCCCCCCCCGCTTCCCTCGCACCTCCCCCTGCCCCCCACCCCCATCCCTTCACCCCCTCCCTTCCCCACGTCCCTCCCGGCTCGTGTTCGCCCCCCAAATCCCCCCAAATCTCCCCAAAATCCCCCCGAGCCCCCCGCGCTCACCGCCCGCTCGCCGCCGCTCTGGCCCCGCCCCGTCCCGCCGGAAGTGGTGCCGCGCGGAGGCTGCTGGGAGTTGTAGTCCCCCGGGTGACAGGCGGCCACAACTGGAGGAGCCCCCCCGAGCCCCGAACGCCGCCCCCCAGCCCCTCATTCACCCCTTTACCCACGTTTGCTCCCCTCGTGTTCGCCCCTCGAGCCCCCAAAACCCTCTAAACCCCCCCGAGCCCCCCACCCTCACCGCTGGCCGCCGCGCTGGCCCCGCCCTCTTCCGCCGGAAGTGGCGCCGCGCGGAGGCTGCTGGGAGTTGTAGTCCCTGACGACCACACTCCCCCTCCCCGAAGCCCCCCCAGTCCCACAAACGCTCCTCGAAAGTTCGCTGCGCCTCGCCCCCGCCCCAAATATCGAGTGCAGCCCCCGCAAACTCCTTCCCGCACCCCAAATCCGCGTGTGCGTCACCCTCCGCACCCCAAATATTCACCTGCACCCCAAATCCCCGCGTGCGCCCCCAGAACTGCGCCCCGCACCCCAAATCCCCGCTCAGCACCCCAAAACCATCCCCTCCCCTCTCAGCGCTCCCCCGCTCCTCACAGTCCCCCCGGGCCGCCTCCTCCCCAGCCCCAAATCCCCCCAAATCCCCCCAAATCCCCCAAATCCCCCCAAATCCTCCTGCGCACCCCAAAAGTGCTGTGGGGTCCCCGCCCCATTTCCAGGGGTGCTCTGTGGGGTGGGGGTGGCAGCGGCGGGGGGGGCAGGGGGCACACAGAGCGGGGGGATCGGGGGGTTTGGGGTGGGATTTGGGGGCGCAGAGCACCCCGAAAGGGCCCCGTGACCCCCCCACCCCCCCCGCACCCCCCCGGGCGGGGCAGCTCAGCAGTGAAAGGAAAAGGAAATCCCGGCAGGAGCGGGGCCGGAGGCGCAGCCGGAACGCGCCGGGAGGGGCCGGGGCCGGGCCGGGGGAGAACGGGAACCCCGAGGGCAACTGGGACAGACTGGGACCGACTGGGACCGACTGGGACTGACTGGGACCCTCGGTATGGGGCTGGGACTCACCGGGACCCACTGGGATGCACTGGGACCCACCGGGACCCACTGGGATCCACTGGGACCCACTGGGATGCACTGGGACCCACCGGGACCCACTGGGATCCACTGGGATGCACTGGGACCCTCGGTATGGGGCTGGGACCCACCGGGACCCACCGGGACCCACTGGGATGCACTGGGACCCTGGGTATGGGACTGGGATCCCAGGGATGGGAGCGGGAGAGAACGGGAACTGGGATGGAGCAGGGACCCCAGGGTGGGGGAAACCGGGATCCGCTGGGACCCCGGGGTGGGGCTGGGAGAGAACGGGGACCCCGGAATCGGGCTGGGACCCCGGGATGGGGCTGGGACCCCAGGGTGGGGCTGGGACCCCAGAATGGGGCTGGGACCCCGGGATGGGGCTGGGACCCCGGGACAGGGCTGGGACCCCAGGGTGGGGCTGGGACCCCGGGGTGGGGCTGGGACCCCGGGACGGGACTGGGACCCCGGGATGGGGCTGGGACCCCGGGGTGGGGCTGGGACCCCGGGGTGGGGCTGGGACCCCGGAATGGGGCCGGGACCCCGGAATGGGACAGGAACCCCGGGGTGGGACTGGGACCCCGGGATGGGGCTGGGACCCCGGGATGGGGATGGGACCCCGGGGTGGGACCGGGACCCCGGGATGGGGCTGGGACCCCGGGGTGGGGCTGGGACCCCGGAGTGGGGCCGGGACCCCGCGGTGGGACCGGGACACATCGGGAGCCCTGGCGGGAGCTGCCCCCCTGGTTTTTGGGACCCAGGAGATCCCGGAGCCGCAGGATGGAGCCGCGAGGTGCGGGGAGCCCCAGCACGGAACCGGGACGTGCTGGGAGCCCCGGGAGGCGCGGCCCGGGGGAGCTGAGCGGGGACAGCCCGGGCTGGGACAGCGCGGCCGCTGCCACCAGCGGTGTCCCCGGGGCTGGCCCGGGCACGGCCACCGCGGCGCGGTCACCGCGGGACGAGCAGGAGGAGGAGGAGGAGGAAGAGGAAGAGGAGGATGACCGGGATGAGGACGAGGACGGTGACATCGAGCGCTACGAGCTGGGGCTGCTGGCAGGGGTGGCCCCGCGACAGCAGCGGCGACAGCACCGCCCCGCCAGGTACGGGGACAGCGGGGACAGCGCGGGGACACCGCGGGGACACCTCTGGGGTCAGTGACACCGCCGGGATTGGTGACACCCCCGGGATCGGGGACACCCCCGGGATGGGTGACATCCCTGAGGCCGGTGACACCCCCGGGATGGGTGACACCCCTGGGGCCGGTGACATCTCTGGGGTCAGTGACACCCCCGAGATCGGTGACACCCCCGGGATCGGGGACACCTCTGGGGTCGGTGACACCCCCGAGATCGGTGACACCCCCGGGGCCGGTGACACCTCTGGGGTCAGTGACACCCCCGGGATCGGTGACACCGCGGGGACACCGCGGGACTCTGCCACCCCCTCCTCACCGTGCCCTTCATCACCCCGCAGGGAGGAGGATGATGATGATGAGGAGGAGGAGGACGGCTGGGAAGCCACCACCGCTGTCCCCACTGTCCCCGCCGCCAGCGGTGGCACCGGTGAGCGCCGCATTCCGCGCCACCCTGGGCCGTGTCGCTGTCGCTGTCGCTGTCCCCAGCGCTGGGGCGGTGTCGCTGTCGCTGTCCCCAGCCCCGGGGCGGGGCCGTGTCGCTGTCGCTGTCGCTGTCCCCAGCGCTGAGGCGGTGTCGCTGTCGCTGTCCCCAGCCCCGGATCTCTTCGAGCGCCTCCAGCACGCCGTCAGCTCCCTGGAACGCGCCGTCTTCTCCCGCCACCGGCGGCTCCCGGCGCGGCCGCTGCCGGCCCCGGCCTGGCTCCGAGCGCTGCAGGTGACCCCCGACACCCCCCCGGGGTGTCCCCTCAAAGTCCTCCCAGTACCACCCAGTGCCTCCCAGTGCCTCCCAGTACCACCCAGTGCCTCCCAGTACTGTCCGGTGTCCCTCGGGGAGATCCCCCAGTGACACCACGGGTACCTCCCGCATCTCCTCGGCGTCCTCCAGTGTCCCCCCAGCATCCTCCCAGTGTCCCTCCCAGTACCCCCAGTATCCCTCCCAGTGTCCCCAGTATCCCCAGTCAGTATCCCCAGTATCCCTCCCAGTATCCACAGCATCCTTCCAGTATCCCCACTACCCATTTCCAGTGTCCCCAGTATCCCTCCCAGTGTCCCCAGTATCCCCACTATCCATTTCTAGGACCCCCAGTCTCCCTCCCAGTACCCCCAGTACCCCTCCCAGTACCCCCAGTATCTGCAGTCAGTATTCCCAGTATCCCCAGCATCCTCCCAGTATCCCCACTATCCATTTCTAGGACCCCCAGTCTCCCTCCCAGTACCCCCAGTACCCCTCCCAGTACCCCCAGTATCTGCAGTCAGTATTCCCAGTATCCCCAGCATCCTCCCAGTATCCCCACTATCCATTTCTAGGACCCCCAGTCTCCCTCCCAGTACCCCCAGTACCCCTCCCAGTACCCCCAGTATCTGCAGTCAGTATTCCCAGTATCCCCAGCATCCTCCCAGTATGCCCACTATCCATTTCCAATACCCCCAGCATCTTCCCAGTGTCCCCAGTATCCCCACTATCCATTTCTAGGACCCCCAGTACCCCTCCCACTACTCCCAGTACCCCTCCCAGTACCCCCAGTCTCCCTCCCAGTGTCCCCAGTCTCCCTCCCAGTACCCCCAATATCCCTCCCAGTACCCCCAGTACCCCTCCCAGTACCCCCAGTACCCCTCCCAGTACCCCCAGTCTCCCCAGGCAGCCCCCCCGCGGGGGCACCCCTGGCTCACGGGGCGCTCGCAGGGGCTGGAGGAGCCGGGCTCACGGGGCTCCCCGGGCTCACGGGGCTCACCGGGCTCACCGGGCCGGGGGCCGCAGCCGGAGCCCCCCGGGGCCGCGGCGCTGCCGGAGGCGGCGGCCAGGAACGCGCGGCTGCGGGCGGAGCTGCGGGAGCGGCACCGGGAGCTGGGCCAGGCGGCGGCGGCGCTGCGGGCCCTGCGCGGGCAGCGGGACCGGCTGCGGGGCAAGGTGGGGACAGCGCGACAACCGAGGTGGCAGCGGTGGCACCGGAGCGGAGCCGCTGCTGAGCCCCCGTGTCCCGTTCAGGTGCGGGACCTGCGCGGGGCTCTGGCCGGGCTGGAGGAGCTGGCGGGGTTCGGCGGGGACAGCCCCGGGGCCGGTGACACCTTTGGGGTCAGTGACATCCCCGAGATCGGTGACACCCCCGGGACTGGTGACACCTCTGGCGTCAGTGACAGCCCCGGGGCCGGTGACACCTCTGGAGTCAGTGACACCTTTGGGGTCAGTGACATCCCCGGGGCCGGTGGCAGCCCTGGGATCGGTGACACCTCTGGGATCGGTGACACCCCCAGGACTGGTGACACCTCTGAGGTCAGTGACACCCTCGGGACTGGTGACATCCCCGGGGCCGGTGGCATTCCCGGGGCCGGTGACACCTCTGGGGTCAGTGACACCCCCGATATTGGTGACACCCCTGGAGTTGGTGACACCTCTGGGACCATTGACACCCCCGGGATAAGTGACACCCCCAGGATCGGTGACACCCCCAGGACTGATGACACCCCCAGGACTGATGACACCCCCAGGATCGGTGACACCCCCAGGATCGGTGACACCCCCAGGCTTGGTGACACCCCCGAGCCCAGCAGCCCCCCGGGCCCCCGGGTGAGTTTGGGGCTGGGGGCTCGGCTGGGTGCTGCCCTGGCACGGGGCCCTGGTGTCCCCTCCTCAGGATGTCACCTGGGGGGGGGCACGATGCAGTCCCCAGGCTCTGAACCCCACGGGATGCAGCTCTTTGGGATGGAGCCCCCCGGGCCGGAGCCCCTCGGGATGGAGCCCCCCGGGCCGGAGCCCCCCGGGATG
This sequence comes from Phylloscopus trochilus trochilus, assembly GCA_016584745.2. Classification (NCBI taxonomy): domain Eukaryota; kingdom Metazoa; phylum Chordata; class Aves; order Passeriformes; family Phylloscopidae; genus Phylloscopus; species Phylloscopus trochilus. The sequence goes on along the minus strand of WQNJ02000044.1, from coordinate 11,783 downwards.
GAGCCCCCCGGGTCGGAGCCCCCCGGGCCGCCCCCCGCGGCTGCCCAGCCCCACTCCCCGCTCTCCCCGCGGCGCTCGGCATTCCCCGGGCAGGAGCAGGAGCAGGAGCAGGAGGAGCGGCTGCGGCAGCTGCAGGGGTGAGTCCCGCGACCCCCCAATCCCCCGAGTTCCCCCGAGACCCCCGACCCCCCGAGACCCCCGAGTGTCCCCGAGTGCCCCCGAGTGCCCCCGAGTGCCCCCGAGCCCCCGAGTGCCCCCCGAGTGACCCCCGAGTGCCCCCGAGTGCCCCCGAGTGTCCCCCGAGTGCCCCCGAGTGCCCCCGAGTGCCCCCGAGTGTCCCCCGAGTGCCCCCGAGTGTCCCCCGAATGCCCCCGAGCCCCCGAGTGCCCCCGAGCCCCCTGAGCCCCCCGAGTGCCCCGAGTGCCCCCGAGTGCCCCCGAGTGCCCCCGACCCCCCGAGTGCCCCCCGAGTGCCCCCGAGCCCCCGCGCGGGGGTCGCTGAGGCCCGGCCCCGGTGCCGCAGGCTGCTGGCGCGGCTGCAGGACGCCAACCGGGAGCTGACGGCAGCGCTGGGCGAGTGCAAGGGCGAGGCGGAGCGGCTGAGCCACGAGCTGGGGCTGAGAGCGGCCCGGGACACCGCGCTGCGGCTGGCACTGCGCTGCAGGTGCGACAGGGACGGGGACAGGGACAGGGAGGGGACAGGGACAGAGTCAGGGACAGGACAGGGATGGGGACAGGGAGAGGGACAGGGACAGGGAGGGGACAGGGACGGGGACAGGGACAGGGACGGGGACAGCGACAGCGACAGCGACAGGGACAGGGATGGGACAGGGAGGGGACAGGGATGGGGACAGGGACAGGGACAGGGATGGGACAGGGATAGGGACAGCGACAGCGACAGGGACAGGGACGGGGAGGGGACAGGGATGGGGACAGGGAGGGGACAGGGACAGGGATGGGGACAAGATGGGGACAGGGAGGGGACAGGGAGGGGACAGGGACAGGGACAGGGAGGGGACAGGGACAGGGAGGGGACAAGATGGGGACAGGGAGGGGACAGGGAGGGGACAGGGACAGGGACAGGGACAGGGACAGAGAGGGGGACAGGGAGAGGGACAGGGAGAGGGACAGGGATGGGGACAGGGCTGGGGACAAGGTGGGGACAGTCCCCCCTGAGCCCCTCGCCCCCCCCAGCGAGCGTTGCGGGGGCGCCTACGCCGCCCTCCTGGAGCTGCTGCGGGCAAAGGTGGCACCGCAGGATGGCACCCGCGGGGGTGAGGGACAGCGGGGACAGCGGGGGGACTGGGGGATACTGGGGGGATCCTGGGTGGATATGGGGGGAATATGGGGGATACTGGGGGGACTGGGCAGGCTGGGAGGATATTTGGGATACTGGGGGGATACTGGGGGAACTGGAGGGACTGGGGATACTGGGGGGACTGGGGGGGCTGGGGGGGCTGGGGGGATATTTGGGATACTGGGGGAATTGGGGGGATATGGGGGGGGGGATATGGGAGATGCTGGGGGGACTGGGGATACTGGGAATACTGGGGAGACACTGGGAGCCGATCAGGGGCGATGCCCGAGGCACGCGTGGCGACACCGTGGGGGAAGGGAGGGGCTGCACGGGGCAGGCTGGGCGGTACTGGGCGGTACTGGGCGGTACTGGGAGGTACTGGGCGGTACTGGGAGGACCTCGAGGGGCAGGCGGGGGGAGCTGGCGGGGCGCCCCAGTGCCCCCCACACCCCCAGGAACCGCGGCGGAGCCGGCACCGAGCCCCGAAACCCCGCGGGCAGCGGAGCCCCAGACCCGCCGGGACCCCGCGGGCAGCCCGGGGGCTCACAGGTACCGGGGGGGGGGGTCCCGGGGGGTCCCGGGGGCTCACAGGTACCGGGGGGGGGGTCCCGGGGGCTCACAGGTACCGGGGGGGGTCCCGGGGGCTCACAGGTACCGGGGGGGGTCCCGGGGGCTCACAGGTACCGGGGGCGGCGGTCCCGGGGGGGGTCCCGGGGGGGGTCCCGGGGGCTCACAGGTACCGGGGGGGTCCCGGGGGCTCTCAGGTACCGGGGGGCTCGGGGGTCCCGGGGGCTCTCAGGTACCGGGGGGCTCGGGGGTCCCGGGGGCTCACAGGTACCGGGGGGGTCCCGGGGGCTCTCAGGTACCGGGGGGGCTCGCGGGGGGTCCCGGGGGCTCACAGGTACCGGGGGGGGTCCCGGGGGCTCTCAGGTCCCGGGGGGGTCCCGGCTCTGAGCCCCCCACCCTCGGGGAGCGGGGGGTAGCCCCGAGCCCACCGGCGCCGTGGCCGCCCCGCAGCTCCCCGGGCGCGGAGGAGGCAGCGCTGCGGGAGCACATCCGGCGGCTCCGCGCCGAGCAGGAGGCGGTGGAGGGGTCCCTGCTGGACACCCCCGAACCCCCCGGGACCCCCCCGGGCCGGGACCCCCGGGACAGGGTGGAGAGGGCGCTGAGGGAGGCGCGGGCGCTGCTGCCCGGCTGGAGGAGGCCGGAGAAGGAGGAGCTGCTGGAGGAGCTGGCGGAGCTCAAGGTGGGCTTGGGCTGCTGCCCTGGGCTCCTGCCTGGACCCTTCCCGGAATTCCTTCCCTGGGTTTCTCCCTGGATCCCTCCCTGAATCCTTCCCTGAATTCCCTCCCTGGATTCCTTCCTGGACCCTTCCCGGGATCCCTCCTTGGGTTTCTCTCTGGATCCCTCCTCGAATCTTTCCCTGAATCCCTCCGTGCGTTTCTTGCTGGATCCCTCCTTGAATTTTTCCCTGGATCCCTCCCTGGATTTCTCTCTGGATCTCTCCTTAAATCCTTCCCTGGATCCCTCCCTGTATCCCTCCTCGAATCCTTCCCTGAATCCCTCCGAGCGTTTCTTGCTGGATCCCTCCTTGAATTTTTCCCTGGATCCCTCCCTGGATCCCTCCCTGGACCTTTCCTGGGATCCTTCCCTGGGTTTCTCTCTGGATCCCTCCTCGGATCCTTCCCTGGATTCCTTCCTGGACCCTTCTCTGGATCCCTCCTTAAATCTTTCCCTGGATCCCTCACTGGGTTTTTCCCTGGATCCCTCCTTGAATCTTTCCCTGGATCCCTCCCTGGATCCCTCCTCGAATCCTTCCCTGGATCCCTCACTGGGTTTCTCCTCGAATCTTCCCCGGGATCCCTCCCTGGATTCCTTCCTGGACCCTTCCCTGAATTCCCTCCCTGGGTTTCTCCCTGGATCCCTCCCTGGCTCTCCCCCCCCTCCCCACGCTCCCGCCCGCCGTGCCTCAGTTTCCCCGCGGCGCTGCCGTGCGCAGGAGGCGCTGGCGGAGCTGCGGGCGCGGCTGCAGCTGGCGCAGCGGGAGAAGCGAGCGCTGGAGCTGCTGCTGGCCGAGCAGGGGCCGCGCCGGGCCGCGCTGCGCCTCCTGCTCCGCCACCGGCAACGGGAGCGCCGGCAACGGGACCGGGACACCGGCGGCAGCTCCGGGAGCAGCTCCGGCAGCAGCTCCGAGGAGGTGGGGACGGATCCCGAGGGGTGGGGATGGATCCCGGGGGGTGGGAGGGGGTGGGGATGGATCCTGGGGGGTGGGGATGGATCCCGAGGGGGTGGATCCCGGGGGGTGGGGATGGATCCCGGGGGGTGGGGATGGATCCCGAGGGGAGGGGATGGATCCCGGGGGCTGGGGATGGATCCCGAGGGGTGGGGATGGATCTGGGGGGTGGGGATGGATCCCGAGGGGTGGGGATGGATCTGGGGGGTGGGGGTGGATCCCGGGGGGTGGGGATGGATCCCGAGGGGTGGGGATGGATCTGGGGGGTGGGGATGGATCCCGGGGGGGAGGGGATGGATCCTGAGGGGTTGGGGATGGATCCCGGGGGGTGGGAGGGGGTGGGGATGGATCCTGGGGTGTGGGGATGGATCCTGAGGGGTGGGGATGGATCCCGGGGGGTGGGAGGGGGTGGGGATGGATCCTGGGGTGTGGGGATGGATCCCGAGGGGTGGGGATGGATCCTGAGGGGTGGGGATGGATCTCAGGGGGGTGGGGATGGATCCGGGGGGTGGGGATGGATCCTGAGGGGTGGGGATGGATCTCAGGGGGGTGGGGATGGATCCCGGGGGGTGGGGATGGATCCTGAGGGGGTGGGGATGGATCCCGGGGGGTGGGGATGGATCCGGGGGGTGGGGATGGATCCCGGGGGGTGGGGATGGATCCCGAGGGGTGGGGATGGATCCTGAGGGGGTGGGGATGGATCCCGGGGGGTGGGGATGGATCCGGGGGGTGGGGATGGATCCCGGGGGGTGGGGATGGATCCCGAGGGGTGGGGATGGATCCTGAGGGGGTGGGGATGGATCCCGGGGGGTGGGGATGGATCCGGGGGGTGGGGATGGATCCCGGGGGGTGGGGATGGATCCCGAGGGGTGGGGATGGATCCTGAGGGGGTGGGAGGGGGTGGGGATGGATCCTGAGGGGGTGGGGATGGATCCTGAGGGGTGGGGATGGATCCCGGGGGGTGGGGATGGATCCGGGGGGATCCCCGGGGTTTGGGGGTCCCCAGGGCTGGGTGACACCCCGGGGGCCCCCGCAGGAGCCGCGGCTCGGCCGCGGGGCAGCGCTGGCTCCGCAGAGCCGCCCGGAGCCCGAGCGGGGCAGAGAGGAACTGCTGCGGATCCGGGCCAGGCGAGGGCGGGAGCTGCGGGGCTGGGACGGGCACGGGGGACACGGGGGACACGGGGGTGACACGGGGGTGGCACGGGGGACACGGGTGGCACGGGGGTGCAATGGGCGCGGCACGGGGGTGACACGGGTGGCACGGGGGTGACGCGGGTGGCACAGGGGTGACGGGGATGGCACGGGGATGGCGCGGGTGGCACGGATGACACAAGGGTGGCACGGGTGGCAAGGGGGTGGCATGGATGACACGGGTGACACGGGTGGTGTGGGTGGCACAGGGGTGGCACGAGGGTGGCGCAGCTGACACAGGGGTGACACGGGTGGCACGAGGGTGGCAGGGGGGTGACACGGGGGTGACGCGGGGGTGGCGCGGGGGTGACACGAGGGTGGCAGGGGGGTGGCACGGGGGTGTCAGGGGGGTGGCGCGGGTGACACGGGGGCGGCGCGGGTGACACGGGGGTGGCGCGGGTGACACGCGTGTCCCCAGGACGGAGCAGCTGCGCGGGCGCGCGGAGGAGCTGGCGCTGGCGCTGGAGCGGGGCAGCGCTGCCAGCCGCGCCCAGCAGGCGCGCAGCGCCGCTCTCACCGGGGAGCTGCTGCAGGCGCACAGGTGGGCAGGGCCGGGGTCACCTCGGGGTCCCCGGGGTCTCCTGGGTGCCCTGGCGCCCCTCGGTCCCCGATGTCCCCGGTGTCCCCCGAGTGTCCTTCTGCCCTCGAGGGTCCCTCTGTCCTGAGTGTCCCTCCATGCCCCGAGTGTCCCTCTGTCCCGAGTGTCCATCTGTCCCCGACTGTCCCTTCATCCCCTGAGTGTCCCTCTGTCCCTCGAGTGTCCCTCCATCCCCCAATTGTCCCTCTGTCCCCTGAGTGTCCTGCTGTCCTCCAAACCCCACTGTCCCTCAAGTGTCCCTCTGTCCCCGCAGTGTCCCTCTGTCCCGAGTGTCCCTCTGTCCTCCATCCCCCGAGTGTCCTTCTGTCCCCGAGTGTCCCTCTGTCCCTGAGTGTCTCTTTGTCCTGAGTGTCCCTCCGTCCCCCGAGTGTCCCTCTGTCCCAAGTGTCCCTCTGCCCCAAGTGTCCCTCTGTCCTCGACTGTCCTTTCATCCCCCAAGTGTCCCACTGTCCCAAGTATCCCTCTGTCCCTTGAGTGTCCCTCTGTCCCCTGAATGTCCCTCCATCCCTTGAGTGTCCTTCTGCCCCCGAGTGTCCCTCTGTCCCCCAACCCCCGAGTGTCCTGCTGTCCCCCAAACCCCGCTGTCCCCCGAGTGTCACTCTGTCCTGAGTGTCCCTCCATCCCCCGAGTGTCACTCTGTCCCCCCAGTGTCCCTCTGTCCCCTGAGTGTCCCTCTGTCCCCTGAATGTCCTTCCATCCCCCCAGTGTCCCTCTGTCCCCCGAGTATCCCTCTGTCCTCAGTGTCCCTCTGTCCCAAGTGTCCTTCTGTCCCAAGTGTTCCTCTGTCCCCCAACCCCCAATTGTCCCTCTGTCCCCTGAGTGTCCTGCTGTCCCCCAAACCCCGCTGTCCCTCAAGTGTCCCTCTGTCCCCAGTGTCCCTCTGTCCCCAGTGTCCCTCTGTCCTCCATCCTCCGAGTGTCCTTCTGTCCCCGAGTGTCTCTTTGTCCTGAGTGTCCCTCCATCCCCCGAGTGTCCCCCTGTCCCAAGTGTCACTCTGTCCCCCCAGTGTCCCTCTGTCCCCTGAATGTCCCTCCATCCCTCGAGTGTCCTTCTGCCCCCAAGTGTCCCTCTGTCCCCCAACCCCCGAGTGTCCTGCTGTCCCCCAAAACCCCGCTGTCCCCCGAGTGTCCCTCTGTCCTGAGTGTCCCTCCATGCCCCAAGTGTCCCTCTGTCCCCGACTGTCCCTTCATCCCCAAGTATCCTTCTGTCCCTGAGTGTCCCTCTGTCCCCTGAATGTCCCTCCATCCCTCGAGCGTCCCTCTGTCCCTGGAGTGTCCCTCTGTCCTGAGTGTCCCTCTGTCCCCCATCCCCTGAGTGTCCCTCTGTCCCCCAAGTGTCCCTCAGTCTCCCGAGTGTCCCTCTGTCCTGAGTGTCCCTCTGTCCCCGAGTGTCCCTCCGTCCCCCGAGTGTCCCTCTGCCCCAAGTGTCCCTCTGTCCTCGACTGTCCCTTCATCCCCCAAGTGTCCCCCTGTCCCAAGTGTCCCTTTGTCCCTGAGTGTCCCTCTGTCCCTTGAATGTCCCTCCATCCCTCGAGTGTCCCTCTGTCCCGAGTGTCCCTCTGTCCCCCAAACCCCGTTGTCCCCCGAGTGCCCTGATGTCCCCGGAATGTCCCCCTGTCCCCCGAGTGTCGGTCTGTCTGTCCGGCAGCTCCCTGGCGCTCTCGTACCGCGGGGCTCGGCGCAAGCAGGCGGAGCAGCTGCGGCGCCTGGAGCAGCGGGCGGCGGCGCTGCGGGGGCAGCAGCGGCACCGGGAGCGGGCGCTGGGCCGGGCCCTGCGGGACCTGCGGCGGCGCGGGGAGACACGCGTGTAGGGGACACGAGTGGGGAGAGACCCCCGAGCACGGGGAGACACCGAAACCCCTGGAGGAGCCACAGGAACCGCGGGGGAAACGCGAAAATCCCCCGGGGGATCCTCGAAAGAACACTGGAGAAACCATAAAAACACTGGAGAAACCATAAAAACACCAGGGAAATCTGAAAATCCCTGGGGAAACCCAAAAAATCCCTGGAGAAACCCAAAAAATCCCTGGGGAAAGCCAAAAAATCCCAGGGGAAACCCAAAAAATCCCAGGGGAAACCCAAAAAATCCCTGGGGAAACCCAAAAAATCCCTGGGGAAAGCCAAAGAAATCCCTGGGGAAAGCCAAAAAAATCCCTGGAGGACCCAAAAAATCCCTGGAGAAACCCAAAATTCCCTGGAGAAACCCAAAAAATCCCTAGAGGACCCACAAAAATCCCTGGGGAACCCCAAAAAAATCCCTGGGGAAACACGAAAATCCCTGGAGGAGCCACAGAAACCAGGGGGGAAACACGAAAAATCCCCTGGGGGATCCTCGAAAGAACACTGGAGAAACCATAAAAACACTGGAGAAATCTGAAAATCCCGGGAGAAATCTGAAAATCCCTGGGGAAACCCAAAAAATCCCTGGGGAAACCCAAAAAAATCCCTGGGGAAACATGAAAATCCCTGGAGGAACCACAGAAACCACAGAGGAAACTGGAAAATCCCTGTGGAGAAGCCACAAAAACACTGGAGAAATCTGAAAATCCCTGGGAAAATCTGAAAATCCCTGGGGAAAACCAAAAAATCCCTGGGGAAACCCAAATATCCCTGGAGGAACCACAAAAGAACACTGGAGAAACCATAAAAACACCGGAGAAATCTGAAAACCCCGGGGGGAAACCCAAAAAATCGCTGGGGAAACACGAAAATCCCGGGAGGAACCACAGAAATTGCTGGAGGAACCAAAAAAATTGCTGGAGAACCAGGAAAACCTCTGGAGAATCTGCAAAATAACCCTGGAGAACCCACCAAAAACACTGGAGTACCCATAAAAATCCCTGGAGGACCCACAAAAACCCTGGAGAAATCCAAAAATTGCTGGAGGAACCCCAAAAAATCCCTGGGGAAACCCAAAAATCCATGGAGGAACCACAGAAACCACAGAGGAAACTGGAAAATCCCTGTGGAGAAGCCACAAAAACACTGGAGAAATCTGAAAATCCCTGGGAAAATCTGAAAATCCCTGGGGAAACCCAAAAATCCCTGGGGAAACCCAAAAAATCCCTGGGGAAACCCAAAAAATCCCTGGAGGACCCACAAAAATCCCTGGGAAAGCCAAAAAATCCCTGGGGAAAGCCAAAAATCCCTGGAGGAGCCACAGAAACCACGGAGGAAACTGGAAAATCCCTGTGGAGAAGCCACAAAAACCCTGGAGAAATCTGAAAATCCCTGGGGAACTGAAAATCCATGGAGGAACCACAGAAATTGCTGGAGAAGCAGCAAAACCTCTGGAGAATCTGCAAAAAAAACCCTGGAGCACCCACAAAAATACCTGGAGAAATCCAGAAACTGCTGGAAGAACCCCAAAAAATCCCATGGGGAAACCCGAAAATCCATGGAGGAACCACAGAAACCACAGAGGAAACTGGAAAATCCCTGTGGAGAAGCCACAAAAACACCGGGGAGATCTGAAAACCTCTGAGGAAACCCAAAAAATCCCTGGGGAATCCCAAAAAATCCCTGGGGAATCCCAAAAAATCCCTGGGGAAACACGGAAATCCCTGAAGGAGCCACAGAAATTGCTGGAGAAGCAGCAAAACCTCTGGAGAATCTGCAAAAAAAAAAACCCCAAAACCTTGGAGAACCCACAAAAATCCCTGGGGAAATCCAAAAATTGCTGGAGGAACCCAAAAACCCCTGAGGGAACCCAATAAATCCCTGGGGAAACATGAAAATTCCTGGAGGAACCACAGAAACCATGGAGGAAATTTGAAAATCCCTGTGGAGAAGCCACAAAAACACTGGAGAAATCTGAAAATCCCTGGGAAAATCTGAAAAGCCATGAAGGAACCACAGAAATTGCTGGAGAACCAACAAAACCTCTGGAGAATCTGCAAAAAAAAAAACCCAAAACCTGGAGGACCCACAAAAATCCCTGGAGTGCCCACAAAAATCCCTGGGGAAATCCAAAAATTGCTGGAGGAACCCCAAAAAAATCGCTGGGGAAACACGAAAATCGCTGCAGTGCCCCCAAAAATCCCTTGAGAGCCAACAAAGGCACTGGAGACCCCATAAAACCCCTTGGAGAAACCCCAAAAATCCCTGGAGAACCCCAAAAATCCCTGGGGAACCCCAAAATCCCTGGGGAACCCCAAAATCCCTGGAGAACGCCAAAAATAACAAACCCTCAAAGATCTCTGGAGACTTCCCCCCCTCAAAACGCCATAAAACCTAAAAAAAAAATGGGATTGGGATCATGGAATAGTGGGGGCTGCGCTGTGGGGCGGGGAAACTGAGGCACGGAGAGGGGGATGGGGTGGGATTTATGGGGTGGGATCCATGGGATTTATGGGATTTATGGGATGGAATGGGATTGGGGTTGGGATGGGATCCATGGGATGTGATTTGTGGGATTTATGGGATGGAATGGGACTGGGATGGGGATGGAATCCATGGGATGGGATTTATGGGATTTATGGGATGGGATCCATGGGATGGGATTTATGGGATTTATGGGATTTATGGGATTTATGGGATGGAATGGGATTGGGATGGGGATGGGATCCATGGGATGAGGGTCGGATTTTCCCTGGAGGGATCCCAGAGATGGATACCTGGAGTTGTGATGGTGGAGAGGGCTGGGAGGGGGATTTGGGATTCAGGGATTTGGGATTCAGGGATTTGGGATTCAGGGATTTGGGAATGCGGGATTCAGGGTTTTGGGAATGTGGAGATCCAGGGATTTGGGATTCAGGGATTTGGGATGCGGGGATTCGGGAATGCGGGATTTGGGGATGTGGGGATTCAGAGCTGTAGGGATTCAGGGATCTGGGGATGCAGGATTGGGATCATTCTGGACTCAGGGAAGCCCCGGCTGTCCCCACGCTGTCCCCGGCTGTCCCCGGGGTCAAAGGTCAGGGCTCGGCCCCCGGAGCCCCTTTGAGATTCAAATGGGGGCTCCGAGCGGGGTCAGGGCCTGAGGGGCGGGGTCACCTCGGCCTGGGGACAGCGGGGGGACAGCGGGGGGGGGCACCCGGGGCTGGGGACAGCGGGGGGACAGCCAGACCTGATCCCATCCCGATCCAATCCCGATCCAGTCCTGATCCAGTCCCGATCCAGTCCTGATCCAGTCCCGATCCAGTCCTGATCCAGTCCTGATTCCATCTCGATCCAATCCTGATCCAGTCCCGATCCCATCCCGATCCAATCCCGATCCAGTCCTGATTCCATCTCGATCCAATCCTGATCCAGTCCCGATCCCATCCCGATCCAATCCCGATCCAGTCCTGATCCAGTCCCGATCCCATCCCGATCCAATCCCGATCCAGTCCTGATCCAGTCCTGATCCAGTCCTGATCCAGTCCCGATCCAATCCCGATCCAGTCCCGATCCAGTCCTGATCCAGTCCTGATCCAGTCCCAATCCAATCCCGATCCAGTCCTGATCCAGTCCCGATCCAGTCCCGATCTAGTCCCGATCCAGTCCTGATCCAGTCCTGATTCCATCCCAATCCAGTCCCGATCCAGTCCCGATTCCATCCCGATCCAATCCCGATCCAATCCCGATCTCATCCCGATCCAGTCCCGGCCCCGTTCCCAGCCAGATTTTCCGGGATCATTCCACGATCGGAGCCTTTAGGATCAGAGCCCCACACCCCGGGGATTTGGGGTTTCATTTCCTTCCTGCCCAGCTTCGCTTTCCCCGGAATCCCGACCCCGGCTGGATCGGGAATTCCAAGGACAACCCCAATCCATCCTTGGGGGGCTCTGCACTGGGATCCCCCCAACCCGGCCCCGTTCCCAGCTGGATTTCCTGGGAATTCTTCCGCGACTGGGGCAGGGGGGGCTTTGGGATCGTCCTGGTCGGCGACCCAGCGAGCCCAGCACCCCAAACCCAGGGAACCTGGGGCTTAAATCCCATTTATGGCCACCCCAAACCCAGGGAACCTGGGGTTTAAATCCCATTTATGGCCACCCCAAACCCAGGGAACCTGGGGTTTAAATCCCATTTATGGCCACCCCAAACCCAGGGCACCTGGGGTTTAAATCCATTTATGGCCACCCCAAATCCAGGGAACCTGGGGTTTAAATCCCATTTATGGCCACCCCAAACCCAGGGAACCTGGGGTTTAAATCCCATTTATGGCCACCCCAAATCCAGCTTCGCTTTTCCCTCAATCCCAGACCCGAACACAGAGCGGGAATCCCAAAGCCAAACCCCAAACCGGTGCCTTGGGGTGCCCGTGGGGGTTTTTGGGGTCACTGCGGGCTCTTTGGGGTCACTGTTTTTGGGGTCCCCGTGGGGTTTTTGGGGTCCCCGTGGGTTTTTTTGGGTCAGTTTTTGGGGTCCCCGTGGGTTTTTTGGGGTCACTGTTTTTGGGGTTCGCGTGGTTTTTTTGGGGTCAGTTTTTGGGGTCCCCGTGGGGTCTTTGGGGTCACTGCAGGCTCTTTGGGGTCACTGTTTT